>CAWUFW010010465.1:0-693408 GCA_963921515.1 Calotriton arnoldi
GTGCGTGCGTGTGCGTTTTGTCATTGGCGTGTGTGTCAGTGTGCTGGATGTGTGTGTGCTGGTGTGTGCCTGTGCCGGTGTGTGTGTGCTTGGGACGGGTAAGGTGCTGGGGAGTGTGGATGGAGCAGAGGCAGGAGGGGTGAGGGACCGTTTGAGGAGGGACACTGCTGCCGTCAGGGAGGAGTCCATGGACCTATTGCCCCTCTGTAGGTCAGACATGCCCGATGAGATGCCCTCCATGAACGACACCAGCTGAGTCAACAGCGCGGTGTGCGCATGGAGGACACTCAGCATGGCTGTCTGCCCTACATGGAGCTGGCGAAGGAGGTACACAGACTCCTCACTCAGGGCAGCAGGGGACACAGGGGCAGGGGGTGCGGTGCCTGGCCCAAAGGAAACACGCTCCCGGACATGGGAGCCTCCACGGACCTGGGGAATGGGAGCCGATGGGAGGGCGGTGGTGGTGCTGGTGGTGGCTGGGACAGCAACACTAGCTGGGGTGTGGTGGCTGCTGACACCCGCCTCCACAAGGGAGTCATCCTCCGAGTTGCTCTGGTCCTCAGCTGAGGTGGATGCTGCTGAGGACTCCTCGGTGTGGCTCCCCTCGCCCTCCGTGCCACTGGGTCCCTCCGACCACTCCTCGGCTGCTGACCCAGTCTGGCTCTCTGGCTCCTCCTGGTCCGTGGAGCTGTCCCCTTCCGTGGCCGTGGATGTATCTGCAAACAATGGGGATACAGACAGACATCAGTCACCTGCACATAACGCACACACCACTGTGAGCACAGCACATCACAGAGCAAGCCCTGGCATCATCAGTTGTACATTGCTAAAAGTGCCCTAATTGAACAGGAGAAGTCAATTGTCAGTCTGATGCCAAGCATGGCACTCACATCCCACATGGCCTTGCACCCATCTGTCTGGTGTCTGTTGGATTGCAACACCCCAGTGTTGACACATGCACCAAGTACACAGTAGTTGGACAGTGCAGAGGACACGGTGTGGACACATCACAGCTCTTGCCACTGAGTCAGTACAGGTTTCCGGATGAAAGGGATGCCCAGAGTCAAATAGGAAATGCATGTGATGCATACCAGCGACAGACACCATGATGCACCCATGTCCTGATAGCCAGCGCCACTATGGTGTGCATGTAGCACATGTCACTCCCCTGCAGGCTCACCAATCAGTAGACACATGCCATGGCAGAGGCATGACTGCAAAGTCATACATCACTGTCTCAGTGATGTATGACTTTGCAGCCAGACAACAACACTCTGCACTGTGTCACAATAGTAGGTCATGGGGAATGCAAGTCCTGGAGCTGCACAAGTGCACATGTACATCCCCCCACAACACATCCTCTTAACCCTCATCTGTCCAGGTCATACCTATTGGACATATGGGAGACCTGTGACACTACCCTCTGAACCTGAGCCCCTCACACTCTGCTGTGCATGGGGAACAGCTGCCTGAACTTCACATTCACATGCCCCAGTCTGCATGGGCAGCTGATCAGACACCTATGTGTCACACAAGTATCGTCTCCTATGGTCACATCTCCAGTGGCATGCTGAGCCCCTACCAAGAAACTCCACAGCAGTCCTGGCGACTAATCCACAGCACACTGACACAGAGGCAGACACCTGAGGGGCAAATCACTGTGCACAATGTGTCCTCTGATACACGGGAGTGGGAGTACAGAGTGTATTGTATGGCCTGGAGTAGGCATGACTGTCCAGCCCCACATGAATGAGGGATGAGCCCTGGACTGTAGGCAGCTGGCTAAGTATGTGTGACACACGTCATATACATACTCCTGGGGCCCAAACATTGTTCCCACCCGCAGCATGGGTGTGTGCCAGATACCCCAGCCACATGTGGTGGATCAGCTCAGCAATTGGACCACAGATCAAAGTAACACGCTGAATACATGTCAGAATACAGGCATTGTGTAAGCAATGGACCCACCCATGATGCCCACCACAGAGTCAGGGAAACAGATGCTGTCTCCCACCTTGAGTCAAGCAAACTGCAAGGACACAGTCCTAAGTGACAGAATTCCCTGCATGTAAGGGCCACACCTGGGTATCAGATGAGGAGTGGGCAGTGCACAATAGAGGGACATGGCTCCTGGACAACATGACTGCTGTACTGTGGCAGTTTAACCAGGCCAGAGGAGGGCACATAGCATGTTAGACAGAGTACACAGTGCAGTCTTTGACTCACCCCCTCCTTGCTGCTCTCTGGCCTTCAGCTGCCCATCCAGGTCTGGAAAGACCACCGCCAGGATCCTGAGCATGTGGGGGTCAGGGTCCGTGTTCCGCCCCTCCTGCGAGGAGGCGACAGCTTCAGCTGGACCCGTGCAATCCTCCGGGTCCAGCCCCGAAGGTCCTGCCACCTCTTTTGGCAGTTGCGGATCCGGCGCTTGTAGACCCCCACGGACCGGACAGCCCGGACCATGTCCTTCCATATCTCATGCTTCCGATGGGCAGAAGCCTGTCAGGATGACAAAGTGATAAGGCCATTACTACACATGCAACATATCCGTGCATGACACAGTTGCATATACATGTCGCAATCACAGGGGCACATGGTGTACACAGGCAGTGCACGGCTGCCCATGGACAGTTTTCCAGAAGTCACTACATGGTATCATTGCATGGGGAGTAAAACCCTGTTCAGAAGCACTGTCACTGCACCATACCTGTCCAGTGCAAGTCACTACACACTATGGGGGGTGACAACTACTCAGTGAGCCTGCTAGCCAGTGACGTGCAGACTTTCAGCCTTGCTAGTCAGACAAAATGCACATTCAGAAAGGAGGTGCACAGAACACTCACCTGCTCCCCTGGTGTCCCATACAGCTTGCTGTACTGTGGAAGTAGGCTGTCCAGCAGGGCCTGGTTCTCCTCAAGGCTGAAGGCTGGGGCTCTCTCCACAGTACGTGCCATTGCAGGGTCCAGAGGGGCAGAGACAGCAGCAGTGCAGTGGCAGATGTCGTCCTGGAGCATGTAGTGCAGGCAAGTGGGCTCTCAGGGGAACAGGCAGCAATATATATGTGCTGGAGAGGCAGATACTGTCCCTTGTGTCCAAAGTGATAGGTCCAAGTCGTTTGCATCTTCTGAATCTGGCCAATCCATGGAATAGCAGCACCAAAACACGCCCACAGCATCCTTCAAAACTTCAACTTCATGACATACATGATTTTGCAACATTGTTGTGGGTGACCAACTGATTTTCCAGCAACCGACTCGTTCGAAATTCGAAAACGCGTCCGTTGCCAGGCAAGCCCATTGTCAATGGGTGCGCACCGATCGGTCCATTGCGGTACAACGCGCACAGGGGTACAACGCGTACCCGCACACATTGAAAGCAATGGGCCGGCCGGAGGCACCGATCGGTCCATTGCAGTTCAACACGCACAGGGGTACAACGCGTACCCGCACACATTGAAGGCAATGGGCCGGCCGGAGGCACCGATCGGTCCATTGCGGTACAACGCGCACAGGGGTACAACGCGTACCCGCACATTGAAAGCAATGGGCCGGCCGGAGGCACCGATCGGTCCATTGCAGTTCAACGCGCACAGGGGTACAACGCGTACCCGCACACATTGAAGGCAATGGGCCGGCCGGAGGCACCGATCGGTCCATTGCAGTTCAACACGCACAGGGGTACAACGCGTACCCGCACACATTGAAGGCAATGGGCCGGCCGGAGGCACCGATCGGTCCATTGCAGTTCAACACGCACAGGGGTACAACGCGTACCCGCACACATTGAAAGCAATGGGCCGGCCGGAGGCACCGATCGGTCCATTGCAGTTCAACACGCACAGGGGTACAACGCGTACCCGCACACATTGAAGGCAATGGGCCGGCCGGAGGCACCGATCGGTCCATTGCAGTTCAACACGCACAGGGGTACAACGCGTACCGCACACATTGAAGGCAATGGGCCGGCCGGAGGCACCGATCGGTCCATTGCAGTTCAACGCGCACAGGGGAACAACGTGTACCCGCACACATTGAAAGCAATGGGCCGGCCGGAGGCACCGATCGGTCCATTGCAGTTCAACGCGCACAGGGGTACAACGCGTACCCGCACACATTGAAGGCAATGGGCCGGCCGGAGGCACCGATCGGTCCATTGCGGTACAACGCGCACAGGGGTACAACGCGTACCCGCACACATTGAAAGCAATGGGCCGGCCGGAGGCACCGATCGGTCCATTGCAGTTCAACGCGCACAGGGGTACAACGCGTACCCGCACACATTGAAGGCAATGGGCCGGCCGGAGGCACCGATCGGTCCATTGCGGTACAACGCGCACAGGGGTACAGCGCGTACCCGCACACATTGAAGGCAATGGGCCGGCCGGAGGCACCGATCGGTCCATTGCGGTTCAACGCATCACTGTACATGTGACTGGCATAGGTCAGCATGCCTGTCTCAGATGGACATATGCCAGCCACAGATAGCTCCCAGGGAGTGAGGGGCACACCTACATCACGACAGCCTGTCCAAACCTTATCATAAGGCATGTAAGGCTGCATTTCCTATTGTGTGTATGTTGGTGTACATGTTGTCCTGTGGGTGTCACCTGTGGGCAGCCACCCCCAGGCTGTGCACGTGTTCATGGGGACAGGATCCTGGGTGTTACGTGTACGTGACCACTGTGATGTGCAACTGTTCATATCTGTGCATGTGTCATGGTCACATTTCACAGTGGTGTTTGTGTATGTCATGTCACATACCCCGTGAGTCCCATGTGGGACGGTATGTTTGAGCCAGGGTGTCCCAGTGGCACAATAGTGATGGCCCTCCACAGTCTTTGTGCATGTAGTGTTTACAATGTCTCTGATTTCATGTGCACAATGGGAGACAGTCTCCACATCCACGTTGTGTGTGCATGGACTCTGATGTTGTGCGTGTGTGTCACAGACGTCCATGTCTGTCCTGCCATGGCAAGTGTGGCCACTACCTGTGGGGGTCATGTTTGTTTTGCTGTGGTGTACACATGATACTCCAGGTGATGCCAGTGTCCATGTGGCATTACAGGGTCCCTGGGAATGTGCCTGTCGTTGAGCTGTGGTGCCTGGGGCACATCTGTCCTCACATGTCACTGTGGGGGGTGACTGTGACACAGCATCATGATATCCAATGGGCCAACCTGGGACAAATTGATGCCACCTGTAGGACCGTGTTGACAGATGTTGGCCATGTATGTACCATACATGTCGTTCCGGTACTGCACACTTCATGTAGTTGTGCCTCATGATGATGTATGTTGGGATCTTGAGTGTGTTCAATGCCGCATATGTGGGGTGACTGACGATCTTGCTTACTTCTCCTCTGCACTGCAGGGCTCCTGCTGTCCATCGGCCATTCCCAGACCTGGCAACGATGGTGGAACGGGACAGCATCCGACGGTACCGCTTCACCAGGCAGCTGATTGAGGATTTGGCAGTGCAGTTGTCCCCACATTTGCAGCCTGGCCGGCCGTATCCTACAGCGCTGACCCCCAAGGTGAAGGTGATGGCAGCCCTACACTTCTTTGCCACCGGTACCTTCCAACATACTGTGGCGTCTGCTGGTGGGATGTCACAGACCATGTTCAGCCGTGTGCTCCGCGATGTTTTGGCGGCAATGTTGCTCTTCCTGAACCGGTACATCTATTTCCCTAGACTGCGACGACTCACTGACGTGAAGAGTGACTTTTATGCCCTGGGGAGGATGCCGCATGTCATTGGCTCCATTGATGGGACACATGTGGCTTTGGTACCACCACAGGCCCAGGAGCAGGCCTACCGTAACCGCAAGCACTACCACTCGGTCAATGCACTGGTGGTGTGTCTTGCAGACATGACCATCACACACGTGTGTGCCCGTTTCCATGGTTCAGCACACGATGCCTTTGTGATGAGGAGTAGTCGCATCCCCAGGATGATGGCACAGATGCAGAACCAGCGTGCCTGGCTTGTCGGTGTGTACTGACTTTGTGCCATTGTGTGTGATCTGATCTGAAGTATTCCGCCCACTTTTCCAAGTCAGCTAATGTGCACTTGTCTGTCCGTAGGTGACTCGGGATACCCCAACATGCCGTGGTTGCTGACACCCCTCAGGAACCCTGTGACACCTGCCCAGATGCGCTACAATGAGGCACATGGTCGGACCAGGAGAGTGATTGAGCGGACCTTTGGTCTCCTGAAGAGCCGCTTCCGCTGCCTGGACAAGACCGGAGGGTCCCTCCCATATGCCCCTGCGAAAGTGTGCAAGATTATCATCGTCTGCTGCATGCTACACAACCTGGCAGTGCGGAAGGAGTTGCCTCTCATCCAGGATGACGATGACCAACATCCGCCACCTGTGGAGGATCCTGGCCTGGACCACGATGCCAGTGACGATGATGATGATGATGATGGTGATGGTGATGTCCGCACACAGCTCATCACCAACTTCTTTAGCTGAATGTGAGTATCCTGAGGTGTCATGTGAATGATGTGAGTTGGCATGATGTGTGGGTGGTGCTCTGGTGCTGTTGGAGTGTGTCCATGGGCTACTTGACAGGATGTGTGTTGCGATGTGTGGTGACAGGTGGGCTGTACTCCCCAACAGTGTTGACATGCTAACTTGGTTCTGGGTGGGTATCTTGTAACATGTATTGTGCATGAGTTTTGCTGTTCTGTCCTGTACTGCATTGCTTTTGACTGTGTGTCATTTCTGTCCTTCACAGGGTACTTTCAGATTCGTTTGGTCAACTGTGTCCACCGACGACGTGATTGCACATCCAGGCTGGTAGCTGTTGTGTCCCTACAGGTGATGTGCGCCACACCCATGGACTTCCTTCCGTCTACAGTTGTTGACTGTGTGCCCGCTACCAGGTGGGGTTACCTTGCATCTGTAGTGGTTACGGCATGTTGCTACTGTGTAATAAACCTGTGCTTCACTTAGTGATGTGCGTTGTCTGTGGTCACACATTTGACTGCCATTTGCTTACTGCACCTGTGGGCTACTTGACTACAACTGGGAATGGGTGTGGTGTCTGTGCATTGCACCGTCTTCCCTGGCAACATCAGTGTAGGCAATGAGTCAGATGGCCTAGGTGTGTATGTGTTGTGTACCCCTGGTGGTGTGTCTCCCTCATATGTGTCACGTTGCCTGTACTCACATGCCTGTGTTGTCCTTGCTGTTGCAGTTCGCATACACAGTGTAATTTTGCAGTTCATCATCCCCATAACAGCACCCACGTTGGAATCACGACAGAGGCAAGTATGGTGTATTAGTGTGTTTATTGTGATACATCTGTGTTAATAGTGCATAGGATGGGTTGTGCTGTACATGAATCTTGCAATCCCAAGTTCCTAGGTGAATTGAAAGTCCAGGTAGACAGGATCCCCAGTATCGGGGCCACAGTTGTCTGACACATTGTTCCAACTTGTACTCCCCATGCAATGTGTGGGAGTAGTGTTGCCGTCAACAGGGTGAACAGTCTGTGCACAAAGGCGAAAATCCAGAACAGGTTCAGGCTTCCTGGGAGTTGCGCTTGGCCATCAGCCTCTCACTTTCCCCTCCTCGGACGACCCCTCTTCTTGGGGGGGCCCTCAAGTGCAGGCTGCTGCGGTGCAGGGGACTCTCCGCCAGAGTCCTCCTCCCTCCCTGTGGCAGTTGCAGTTTGTTCGGTACCAGATGTTGTTGGCACACAGGGAGGTGTGGACTGGTTGCTGTTCATCTGGCGGAGGCATTGTAAAATGTCCCTGTGCACCGCCGCCATCTCATGTAGTACATCCCACTTGGACTCCACGCGGGACATGTGGGAGTCCACACGTGACATGTGTGACTCCACGTGGGACATGTGGGAGTCCAAGCGGGCATGATGGGCAGCCTGCTGCTGTTTGATGTCTCTGAGGAGCCCCACTACCTGGCTGAGCTCTCCGGTGCTGGACTGGTACGCATCAGCTATGCGTACCAGTTGTGGGTCTTCATGCACACCAGCAACGTCTGCAAGCAGCGACCTCTGTCTCCCACCCCTCCCACCACCCCTGCTGACATGTGCAGTGTGTGCAGTTGCACGCACAGATAACCCTGGTCCACCTTGGGGGTTGGTGGTGGTGGTGTCCATGGCCCCAGGTTGGTCCAGGGTCACTGCGCTGGTGTTGCTCCTTATTCTGTCCATGTCGGCAGGGATGGTATTCGTGGTGACAGTCGTTGGAGGGGTGGGTGCAGGGGGTGCAGCTGGTGGACCTGCTGGTGCTGCAGCTGGTGGTCCTGCTGGTGCAGCATGTTGACTTGCACCGGATGTGCCAGGTTGTTCATCGTCCGAGGAGGACAGAGGCTGTACGACGCCAGTGAGCTCGGCATCCTCTTGAGCCTGGGACTGGGACTCCTCAGCGTCTGCTGCTGTGTCCCCATCATCACCTGTTTTTGGGAGACACAAACAATGTATGTCATGTTTCTGCAGGCATCAGTGGTTGACACACCTGACAGTTGTGACTGTGCCTCGGGGTGCGGGCCTGTACATTGTATTGTCCTAAGTCGTCACAGTCAGGGGTTGATATTGGTGTGGCACATTGTCCTGCATTATTTGGGCATTTCTATGTATTCTCTGGGGTGTGAACATGGTCTGCATTGCTTGTGTTTGGTTGACAGCCAGACCTCCTTCCCACCCACCCAGCCAGCCAGTCAGTTATCCCACCATGGAACGTGCTTGCATTGCAGGGAGTGTAAGTTGTCTCTCAGGATGTCAGTCAGTGGTGTCCTGCTGTTTGTTGGTGCACAGTTGGCAGCAGGGCCTTGTGCTCCCCACAGCAGTAGCCAGTGTCAGCCATCTTGTGAGTCCTTCTCCACTCCCTGTGATGTGAGCACGGTTCAGGGTGGTGTTGATGGGCCAGTTGTGAGGCTGAGCAATGTCTGTGACTACGACTCCCATCATGCTATTGCCTCCTCCCCCTTCCCAGCATGCCCATGCTTCCTTCCTTTTGACTCTGCTTCCCTGTGGGGTGGGCTGGCTGTGCTGACAGGATGGCTGGGAGTGTTGTCCTGGCAGTTGTTTGGCTAAGAGTCCCAAGAGTGTCCCTGTGCTTCACACAACATAACCCAGGGTGGTGGTGCTTTGTGGGATCTTGTGTTAGGATGGAGGGCATTGCATTCTACCAGGTGGGTACTGTGGAGTTTGTGTTGGGGAGGGTGTGAGGGGAGGTGCTGGTGACTATGGTCAGTGCTGTGAGTCCTCCTTCCCACCCAGCCAGCCAGATATCCCACCATGGAACGTGCTTGCATTGCAGGGAGTGGAAGTTGTCTCTCAGGATGTCAGTCAGTGGTGTCCTGCTGTTTGTTGGTGCACAGTTGCCAGCAGGGCCTTGTGCTCCCCACAGCAGTAGCCAGTGTCAGCCATCTTGTGAGTCCTTCTCCACTCCCTGTGATGTGAGCATGGTTCAGGGTGGTGTTGATGGGACAGTTGTGGGGGTGAGCTATGTCTGTGACTACGACTCCCATCATGCCATTGCCTCCACCCCACTTGCCAGCATTCCCATACTTACTTGCTTTTGTGTGGAGTTCAGTGGGTGTGGGTGTGAGGGCAATGGCAAGATGGCTGACAGTGGTGTCCTGCTGTTGGTTGCTGAGCAGTACCCAGCATGCCCTTGTGCTCCCCACGACACAGCAACAGTGTCAGACATCTTTGATGGGCCTTTCCACTCTCTGTGGGATGTGCATGCGTGAGTGTGAGCTTGCTGGGCCATGTGGTGGGGGATGTAGGGCTGTGAGTACGACTCCCATCATGCTATTGCCTCCTCCCCCTTCCTAACATGCCCATGCTTCCTTCCTTTTGACTCTGCTTCCCTGTGGGTTGGGCTGGCTGTGCTGACAGGATGGCTGGGAGTGTTGTCCTGGCAGTTGTTTGGCTAAGAGTCCCAAGAGTGTCCCTGTGCTTCACACAACATAACCCAGGGTGGTGGTGCTTTGTGGGATCTTGTGTTAGGATGGAGGGCATTGCATTCTACCAGGTGGGTACTGTGGAGTTTGTGTTGGGGAGGGTGTGAGGGGAGGTGCTGGTGACTATGGTCAGTGCTGTGAGTCCTCCTTCCCACCCAGCCAGCCAGATATCCCACCATGGAACGTGCTTGCATTGCAGGGAGTGGAAGTTGTCTCTCAGGATGTCAGTCAGTGGTGTCCTGCTGTTTGTTGGTGCACAGTTGCCAGCAGGGCCTTGTGCTCCCCACAGCAGTAGCCAGTGTCAGCCATCTTGTGAGTCCTTCTCCACTCCCTGTGATGTGAGCATGGTTCAGGGTGGTGTTGATGGGACAGTTGTGGGGGTGAGCTATGTCTGTGACTACGACTCCCATCATGCCATTGCCTCCACCCCACTTGCCAGCATTCCCATACTTACTTGCTTTTGTGTGGAGTTCAGTGGGTGTGGGTGTGAGGGCAATGGCAAGATGGCTGACAGTGGTGTCCTGCTGTTGGTTGCTGAGCAGTACCCAGCATGCCCTTGTGCTCCCCACGACACAGCAACAGTGTCAGACATCTTTGATGGGCCTTTCCACTCTCTGTGGGATGTGCATGCGTGAGTGTGAGCTTGCTGGGCCATGTGGTGGGGGATGTAGGGCTGTGAGTACGACTCCCATCATGCTATTGCCTCCTCCCCCTTCCCAACATGCCCATGCTTCCTTCCTTTTGACTCTGCTTCCCTGTGGGTTGGGCTGGCTGTGCTGACAGGATGGCTGGGAGTGTTGTCCTGGCAGTTGTTTGGCTAAGAGTCCCAAGAGTGTCCCTGTGCTTCACACAACATAACCCAGGGTGGTGGTGCTTTGTGGGATCTTGTGTTAGGATGGAGGGCATTGCATTCTACCAGGTGGGTACTGTGGAGTTTGTGTTGGGGAGGGTGTTAGGGGAGGTGCTGGTGACTATAGTCAGTGCTGCAAGACCCCCTTCCCACCCAGCCAGCCAGATATCCCACCATGGAACGTGCTTGCATTGCAGGGAGTGTGAGTTGTCTCTCAGGATGTCAGTCAGTGGTGTCCTGCTGTTTGTTGGTGCACAGTTGGCAGCAGGGCCTTGTGCTCCTCACAGCAGTAGCCAGTGTCAGCCATCTTGTGAGTCCTTCTCCACTCCCTGTGATGTGAGCACGGTTCAGGGTGGTGTTGATGGGCCAGTTGTGAGGCTGAGCAATGTCTGTGACTACGACTCCCATCATGCTATTGCCTCCACCCCACTTCCCAGCATGCCCATGCTTCCTTCCTTTTGACTCTGCTTCCCTGTGGGGCGGGCTGGCTGTGCTGACAGGATGGCTGGGAGTGTTGTCCTGGCAGTTGTTTGGCTAAGAGTCCCAAGAGTGTCCCTGTGCTTCACACAACATAACCCAGGGTGGTGGTGCTTTGTGGGATCTTGTGTTAGGATGGAGGGCATTGCATTCTACCAGGTGGGTACTGTGGAGTTTGTGTTGGGGGGTGTGAGGGGAGGTGCTGGTGACTATAGTCAGTGCTGCAAGTCCCCCTTCCCACCCAGCCAGCCAGATATCCCACCATGGAACGTGCTTGCATTGCAGGGAGTGGAAGTTGTCTCTCAGGATGTCAGTCAGTGGTGTCCTGCTGTTTGTTGGTGCACAGTTGGCAGCAGGGCCTTGTGCTCCCCACAGCAGTAGCCAGTGTCAGCCATCTTGTGAGTCCTTCTCCACTCCCTGTGATGTGCGCATGGTTCATGGTGGTGTTGATGGGACAGTTTTGGGGCGGGCAATATGTGTGACTGCAACTCCCATGATGCTATTGGCTACACTGACTTGGCCAGCATACACAGAATTCCTTCCTTTGAGTGGTCTTCACTGTGTGTTGGTGTTGTTGTGGTGGCTACATGTGTGGATGTGTTTGTTGGTTCTATTTGTGCCACTGCCTAGCTGTAGTTGTGGTTGTGTTTGTACATGTGTTGGCACAGTTGGATGTGACTTTTTTGATGGCATGTGTTGTGTTTATCTGACTGACATACACATTTTGGGATGATTCTGTTCTGGTTGCTGTGTGATTGCTATGAGTGCATGGTTTGACTCTCCCCTTGACAGTGATGTGTGTGTGTTTTGTGGCAGTATATTGTGTACATTTGTTGTGTACTCACCAGGCTCTGGGATGTCCTCTAGTCCATATATGCTCACTGGCGGTAGGATGGCCCGCACCTTCTCCTCCCAGGGCCTGAGGTATATTGGCTTGGCAGGAGGGCCACTGCCGGTGTGTTGGCTGTTGATGTAGTCTTGCTTCAGCAGTTTCCGTACCCTCCTGCGCACGTCATACCACCTGTTCTGGATGTCGGTCTTTGTGCGCCGACATGGTGATTGGGCGTTCACCCTGTTGATGATCCTCTCCCACATCTTGGTTTTCTGCGACATGGGGGTCTGTTGGACCAATGTGCCAAACAGCTGTGGCTCTACCCTGAGGATCTCGTCTACCAGGACTTCCAATTCACAATCTAGGAACTTGTGATTCTTCTTGGGGGGCATGGTGATGGGTGGTGATGGTGAGTGATGTGTGTGTTGGTGTGCAGGTGAGGGTGTGTGAGTGTGTGTTTTGCTGGGTGTATGTGAGGTAGGTATTTGTTGGTGTGCTGATGGTGTGTGGCTTGTGTGAGGGATGAGCTGTGGGTGTGTGGTTGCTTTCTCTTGGGTGCTGGCAGTGGAATGGCATTTGCAAAGGCTCATGGTAGTGATTTGTGTCCTTTATATAGGTGGAGTTGTGGGTGTGTCTTTGTTCTCTGTCCCCACCCCCCCAGTATTTATTGGCTTGGTAATTGCTTGTTTGGCCTTTTTTTGGGTGATTTTTCCTTTGTGTTGTTTGTGTATGTTGGAAACGTTCTTGTGACTGAGTCGGACCCTGCATTGGTCTCGTACGGTGTTTTCCGTTTCGTTCACGCTGTGTTTGTGCAGTTTTCTATGCTGCGTACGCGTCGGTCGCGGTGTATTGTATTGCTTCGGCTCGGTTTTGTATGCGTGTCGGTCGTACGGCTTGTCCTCCGTCCGACTCGGTCGTGTTTTTCGCGCCTTGCATCGTACTTTGCGGTTTGGAGTTGGCGGGTACGTTTCGGTCAGATTTGTTCCGGGTGCGTGTCGGTCGGTTGGATTCGCGTGTTTTTCCGGCCGGATTGCTATTTTCCGTGCGGCTCGGTCGGTCGGCTTGGTTTCCTTACGTGTCGGTCGGATTTATCGCGGCTTGCATCGTACTTGGCGTGTCGGGCGCCACTGGTACGTGTCGGTCGGTAATTTTTCCGGCTCCGAGTCGGTCGGTGCTTTTTCCGGCCCGAATCGGAATCGACCCCTTAGTATCCACACGCGAGGAAAATAAACAGAGACTATAAGTGTGCCAAGTAATAGCAGCCTTGCACACATGTTCCAATCAGCACGTCAGCTATACACTGACATTAAAAGGCAGAACACCACCACTCACTAGATTGAAACAGACTAAAATGGGGGTTTAAAGCAGCGACGGGGTCGGGGGTGATTTGTGGATGGAGCAAGCACTAGGAGGTGCGAGGTAGCCAACGGAGACGAGAGGGAGGAGGTGGGGAAATTGGAAAGCAGCAACTAAGGGAAAAGCAGTGACAGGGGAGGGGGTGATTTGGGGATGGGGTAAACACCGGGAGATGCGAGGGAGAAAGCAGCGATGGAATGGAGGCGGTGGAGGAAACAAAACGCAGCAACGATACGAAAAGCAGAGGCAGGTGAGGGGGTGATCTGCAGTCGGGGCTTGAGAGCGGGTGGGAGGAGACAGAGCTGGTAAAAACACAAGCACTGTGTAGAGTGCTGAAAAAGAAAGAAAAAAGTAGGTCCTAAAATGGTCATAAAAACGAGAATAGTGGATGTTTACAAGTACTTGGTCCATGCTCTGGGGGAAGGGCTAAACACAAGAAGAGGCATTACCATGCATGCCAGAGATAAATGGTGACAAGGAATAAGATGACAGATGATGGAGCGAGCAAATGGGAAGCCTGTGGGCAGGCTGAAGCCCACAGATTAAACACAGCATGTCAGTTCGAGACAGCACATGTGCTATCTAGTCTAGACCTAAAAAGAAATAACACATAGGTCAACAACGTAGGAAAGGAAACTTCTTGAAAAAGATGTTGTGTATTGCAACCATTAAACATGCAAGGTTGCTTGTTGTAGGAGTGTGCAGGTTAAAGGTGGTTTGGAAGGTAGTTATAACCTCTTCTGCCCCTGTATGCATAATGAATATGATATAATTTAATTTTAGGGTCTGCTTTCCTTAAGTACTTGAAACACAGTGTTCCTATGTTTTCTATTTTGCCTTATCTGTTAGTTAAACATTTTTTGTTTTTAAGGAGGAAAGGCAATCTTTTTATTTAGTATTATATTATCATGAGAATGTTATTTTTTGTTATAACTCCATGATGAGTGATTTTAACAGACACCGCAAGTGTGATACTGTATTTTAAACAGTGACATTGCTAGTATCTTTATGTACGTACTTCTACTAAACAATGGAGAAAGGATATAGATGAAGATATTTAAATATAAAGCCACCCTTGATTGACTTAATAATTTGCACAATGATCTGCCTCAGCACAGTTTTAAATATTAAAGGTTGTAAAGCGACTACAGCTATGAGAATTCCCACTGCCACAGCAATGGCAAACTGTGCTGAGCTGAGTAAAACAGATGCACAACAATTAACAATGATCTTTTGGGAATCTCCTACCTGCTCATGAAACTAGTTCTACACCTCAGTTTAATGCATTGTGACCATCTACCCAAGGTGGCAAGGCAACACCTGACGATTAACAGCTAACGTTCCAGCATAAGGTTCCTCATGGTTACAGTGCATCTCTCGGACTCTTTTCTATAGCATGTACTCCACCATATTAACACCCATTAAGTCTATGCTTCTCAATTAGACAGAACAACATGTACACATACATTTCTTTTACCACCACTTAAAGTAACATATGCAGGTTTTATTTTCAGCAGGGTCTTTCATCTGTGGAAAGTTACATACAAATTGCGTCCGTTCCAAATCATATTCATTTTGACAAGAAAATAGGTTTTTCAGCAGCAAGAATTGCTTCAGAGGCAGATAAATTGCAGAGAAATCCATTCCAATGTTTCTAATGCTCTACTGTGCTTTGATGGATGTCATTACCAACAAACGTAATCAAGTGTGCGACATGCACCACTGATGTTTTCTGATCCCAAAGAATAGCGTTATAGTAATTGCATACTTATTTAGCACTTAGTTGGCCCTGTGGTAACTTCAAAGGTCTTGCTACGAGAACAAGATAAACAGAAGGTTCAGTACACCTACCGGTAGTGGCATTTGCTCCAGTGCTCTCCATGTCCCATCGCTTGCTCTTTGGTATGAGCAACTTTCAGTCTAAAAATAAAGATTGTGGCATACATTCCATGCTGATCCCCTCCCCAATCTGCGAGTCAAGCAGTGCTATAAAATAAGTCACCTTCTTCACCACATATTCTAAACAAGCATTTGCAATGCAATCGGTCTCGCCTTTGGGACCCTCTATGTATTTAGCTATGCAGCACATTAGCCTAGGTGCTGAAACATCTACTGTTCTTTAACATGGAGGGAACGTAAGCACCAAACTGCGTGACACACCAGGTATGGGAACACATGGAGAGAAATATTGCCTTTCAGTGGGAAATGGTATAGTCCAAAGCTCAGTTTTAATATAAAATCAGGGCCTTCGGTGGTCATATCACTGAAAATACAAGATTTGAAAAAATATTATTGTCTACGGGTGCTTGTGGAAGACAATTTCTATGGACTGGAATCTAGAGAATGCTAAAGTGATACGGTTATTTTACTGACCTCTACTGGTCATTTTCTATCAAGACCGTTAAATAGAGGCAGTTGAACAGAAAAAAAAGTCCCTAAGCGGAAACAGCCAAGTCCTAGGGCTGATCTCCAGAGCCCACAAAGTACATACACATATAAGTATATACTAAAGTATATACAAGAGGTCTCGAATGCTCGACCTAAAAAATGATACCAGCTCCTGAGGGATTGAGATCGACACACCGCCGGGAGGGAGAGAAGGGCTTAATTACTGGCACAAGGAGGGCAGAAAGGTATAACTAAGAGAAGTGACTCATCTAAGCATGACCCCGTGACCCCCTTCCCGACTTAATTTCTTGCTCCTTGGGCATACATCTTAGAATCTGGTCTTTTAAGTCACCCCGAAGGTTAAAAAAATACAGATGCACTCAACGACCAATGCAGAAAGCCACTAGTTTATGTTTCCTGTAGTCCCCGTACACACACTGAATACAGAACCAGTAAAGACCAAACAGGTGTCAGGCGTGTAGGACTGCCCACCTTAATCAAAAACAAACAACAATGCCAGGGACAGATAGGGAGACACCTGACTGCTGTACAAGGAAGATTATCGAAGAAAGGAGAAAGAGTGGTTTTATCTTGCATGTCTAAGAAAGTAAAAGAGTATGATATATTTCTTTTATCTACTAGTGAACAGTAGAGCCCTTTCGAGTAAACGTATACCCAGATTCAAACCAATCACCAACATAACATCCATCAACCATCCTATGATTAGGAGGAATGCTATTCTGAATCTCCCAGCTTACACAGAGTCCTGGCTAAAAAATATGCAAACAAGAATAACATTTCAGAGTTGAAATATAAAAATAATGAAGCTGTAAAGGCTGTTAGAGAACATCCTTCAACGATGAAAAAACAAATGGGGTATTCCAAGACTATGACGAGGTATAATAACAACCCCAATCACCATAGTAATGTATTTGCCTTCTTGTCAATTCAGCCAATTTTGAAGATATTTCTTACATGACAGCCTCTTAAGCCCTGCAAGTGGCCAGCACTAATCCCACTCACAATCCCATGTAGTCACTGCAACCTCAAATTAGTTTGCCACACACCCATGGTATTAGCCATTCACTATACCTGGAAATAATCCAAAGGACCTATTTTAAGACCATCTCAAATAAGACCACTCTTCAAAGAATACCCCTATTCCATCTGTTTGGCTTCGATCATTATGTCGATTACCAGCACAATACCGCATTGGATTTAAACGCTTGATCCACCAAACTATTAGAATATTTTTTATGGGAAAGAAATTGGATTATTATTTTGGGTGGCGACTTCCCACCTCATTGACCTGTAATGGTGAACCCTTAAATAAACTAAATTAACCTGAGCCTAACCCCCGCAAACATGGCAGAGAGCAGACGGGCTCAATTTAGGGCAATGTGTAAAATATTTATGCAGCACAAAAACAGTAATAAGGTACAAAAAAAACAAGCAATAAAATACTGAAACCAAATTAGAACAAGCATAGGCAATGCCAATCGATCTCGCCATGCTGATGGGTTTAGTTATTAATAAAGTGTAGTATTATAATGCTAATGTTATGTGAAGTAGAAAGGAACAGAAATGTTTTTAAAGTATAGCTTAATGTTTTCTTTAAAATATTTGTTAGCGCTATTTTTTTGTAAAATTCACTCGTTACGAATACCTCTCCCCCCTCCAAGCCAGAGAATCGCAGGGCGAATTAGTGGGCCCTGCCTTCAGGGCCCCCGGGTCGTAATGCAGCGCCCCGGTGAAGGGAGGCGCTTTATCCATTGGCAACAACGTCATTTGTTCAGCGATGTAGCAAACATGTGGCGCTGACATTTTACCTTATGAAAAGACATTGCACGACGTAGAAGTTGTGCAAACTGTTTGTACGATTGTCACTGCTCATGTAATAGGCAACTGAGTAAACTGATTTTACCTTTACATGTGTCTCACCTTTCACGTTTGGAAAGGGAAGAGCCCTTTTTATCATCACAATGAGCATTGGATGGTAAAAAAGTGGCATTTTTTTTTTTACTTCGGTGAAGAACATAATGTGGCCTAGAGCAAACTCCGTCTGCTCCGTCCTTTTTCTACGAGTAGCAAACACCAATCTTCTCATTTGCACATGGGTGCAAAATGATAAGTAATAGTGAACAATCTCCGAATGTGAGCAGGTTGTGTTATGAGGTTTTCATGTACGTTACGAAATCAAAGCAGTGTTATGCACACTTTCCCAGGCTACATAAAGCCACTTTGCAGAATCACTTTTTTAAAATAAAAACTGGCTTTGATAAAGATGAGACGAACCCCCGCTTGGATTCTCTAAAGATGTGGGACTCCACTGCTGAACCCCTGCGCGAAGTCTTGCCAGAAACTTACCGCGTTTTGTCTAATTAACAAAATATTTGTTTTTACATGCGGAAGAGGTGGTCCCCACAATGGGTTTTGTGGGACACAAACCGAGCATGTTACCTTTAATTACAGCTCAGCATTTAGTGGGAGAAATAGTCGTCAAAGTTGTTTTTGCGATAAAGACTTTTCCACTGTCATAATGGGGAAATAAATGATTTTCCAAACATTTCAACTTTGATAATGTGTAAAAATCCTGAACTTGTCTCAATTGAGGGTGGAATAAAAATTCTGCCCCTCCCACGAGTGGCCTCACAACAAAGATCAACCGGTAGCTGCCGGGCAGCTCATCTTTACCAGTCGGTCTTTTATCGTGCTTGCAAAAATTAGCATCGAAGCAAATTACTCAAAGGATAAAAATGAGTAGCAATTTTTATATTTTATACTTGTATATTAATTGTCGAAGGGACTTTGTGTACTTCACAGAAGAGATTTATGCTTCAGAGGCAGCAGTTTCTAAAATAAAAATAAAGGCCCGAGGAAGAAGATTAATTAAGGGTGCGCTGCTTTAATTATGAACAAATAATGAATTGTACCCACTTGGCAGCAATGGATTGGGAAAAATAAAAACATCAGCCCCAAAGGAGACTGTTAGGGAGTAAATCCGAATAATTAATTTTTTTCCTTGTCTTTAAAGATAGTGTATGTGAGTGACAGCAATTGTGACACTGTTCAAAATTGAGACATTTTAGTTTTAAATAATAGACATTTTAGTTACATAAGCGATGCCAAGGAGAGCCTACTCCAGACAACGTGTTTTCTTTTAGGATTATAAATGTGATGGGGGGTCCGGTCTGCCCTGTAGGAGGGGCTGATCAGTGTAAAGAAATATATAAATATACGTGCTTGACTCAGTTCTTCTATTTATCAAACTTTCTGTAAAGTTAGTTTTGATTAACAGAACAAGTCAGGCAGTCGTATGGATGTGAAATCATTTGATATGTCTGTATATGAACTCCCACAAGCCCAAAAGCCTGGGCTGAAAACATATTCACCCCACAGCCATCTCCGCCCCCCAAATGTCACCTTCTCCCCAGTTTTTCTTCTAATCCACCCCCTTCTGCCGCCATGTGCTATAGGGAACCCGGGAGGGAGGGATGTTTACCGAAATATTGAAACCATTAATTAGAACTGTAATATGTCGGCAGCAGGCGCAATGCTATGCAATACACGCCGGGCCAGGACCAGCGTGGACCTTCTCAGAGGAAGACAGGAGAAGTCACGAGGACCCATGTCCTCCCGAATAGAATTACTTATATAAATATATGTTTACCATGAAAAAAGCATAAAAGCGGAATTAATTTTCTTAACTCTCCAACGAGTAGCAGGCAGAAAGGTGGGACTTGAGCGGGTTTCGACTGTTCTCCTTCACAAGAGCAATAAGTAAACGACTCGGGAAAGTAAAACAGAACAATAAAACCTATTTAAAAATAGTAAAATAACAGTTGAACACGGCCTTTCAAACAAGAGCGTTTCTCCGGAAAGACGAGCGCTCTGGGAACCTGCCGCCTTTTGCTAGCGTTGTAACTTTTCCCACAATCTTTTCATTTACAGTTTACTAATGAAAGCGATTGAAAATATAGCAAGCAACGGGTTGCTTGTACAATGAAAGTGCGCATGGCGCTGAATGTTGCAGGAAAGCATGTTGTGCCTGCAGTAGTAAAAAAACTCATTAAAGAAAGTAGTGCTTACAGACTAAAAAAGACGCACCGTGTAACAACCGAAATAAAGGGGCCAGTCGCCATGGGAGATTACAAATGAAGACAAGGCCATACTAAGGAGGGACTAACAAGCCAATTACTGAATCAGAAGCCAGCATTTACAAAGGACAAAGACAATGAAAAATATGGAAGGGAAGTGGGCGGGGCTTCTCTTACATACTCTACTACAGGAAGTCTCGCAGAGCAGCGCATGCGCGCTGCCGCTAGGCTCGACCTAAAAAACAGAGTAAAAATGTGGAAAACAAAATTGCACCCTAATGGCAAAAAATCCCAAAAGGGGAATCAGGTTTTAAAGTTTAAAGTACAAATGGCACAAAAAAGCTTAAAACGACAAACTAGGACCTAGGTATGATTTTAGGCCAGTGGCGATGGAGCCCTTGTTGGTCCCAGTGAAAGTCTGCAAGTGAAAAAGTTCGAAAAACTTCCCAAGACCCTGTCCCTTTTTTAAGAAAAGCATTGAAATGTATTCTATGTCCCAACATAGAATAGAACTTTGTCATTTTTTGAGAAGAAAATCCTCCACACGAGGGAGGCTTGACAAATTTTAGCCACCGCTGTGAACCCCAAGACAGGATATTTGTAGAAGGTTGGACCTCCTGGAGCTCTGGAACTGAGACGATGTTCATTGCAAAATCTCCAAAGTCCCCATGCAGAAAGAAATAATCATGTTTTTTGGAGGTGAGGGGATCTTTTAGCCGAACAAAGCTAATTCCAATCCAATGCTGTGGAACCACCAGTAAGATACTTTTCTCATGGGTCCTGCTGAAGCTGTGGAGCTCTAAAGGAAACTTTTTAAAAGTTTCTCAACTTTTCTCTGGTGCCCAAACAACCATAGGAGTATGTCGCAAATGCCCCAGGAACTCAGGGGAAGGCACTTTGAGACTCTCGGATTGTCAGGCAGAACCCAACCACAAAGTCCGATCTAATTCCAGTTGCCACTAGGCTGCTGGGTATGGAGGAGAAAAGGCCTTTGCAGCTGAGCCTTGGAATCCACTTCTTTGCTGTGGGTACAAAAGGGCTCCTGTCAGGTTACAAACAGGTCAGGACCTCTTCTGATCTTCTGCAGGTCTAGTTTGTTTTCTAAAGAGGGCCCTTTGTGGTTCCACATTTATGCTGGCACCAGCTAGTGGGTGAGGTTGACTCCTTGGCACTCCCTAACCAAAGTGGTAAAAGTTCCTGGTGTAAACCTACCCACTTTTTCAGCAGTTCCCACTTGCCCTATTGCTAACAACCCCACAGTGACCCTCAGTCTCAAAATTCAAGATGGAGAAACCCTTTATCCCTTGTGCAGAGTCAGTTGTGAGGCCAAGGTAATGAGCAGTCTCCTCTTCTATGTCCACTTTAAAGCAGTTCTGGAGGTAGCGTCCATTCCATGGGTTTTGTGCCAACCGACTGGGGGGACAAAGGTTGTTGCTTCCAGGTCTCCCCTTATATTTACTTGTGAAAGGGCAGGATACTTTCAAGTTAATAAAGTTCCTGGGTTCAGCCTAATTGGTCTTCCTGCAAGGAGAAAAAACACCTCCCCAAACCCAGGCCATTATTTCTGCTTTGGAAGTAGTTTTCACACATTTTTCACCCTTCATTCAGGCCAGTTACGACCTAGGCAGAGGCTGGAGAGCTAATGCAATTTGCTCTTCCTCTGTTTATGCAGTGTAAATGTAACGTTCTAAAAGTTACATTTCCAATAACTTGAAAAATAATCTGACTTCATCATTAGACTGGATTTATGCTAAATATAAAAATAAGTCTTTGAATGCGGTCTGTAGCTGGTACAGGTAAAAAGTTAATGAATTAAAATATATAATCAATACTGAATTTTCTTATGTACCAGTTACAGCCAGACTAGAGACAATGTTGTTTTTGGCCTAGTCACTGAGGAGGCATACCATTTCTAATATCACACATGTTCCACTTTTAAATGTTATGCACCCAACCTTGTGGGCTTAAAGATGTACGTAGTAATGACTTAATTAATATTTAAAGTCAGGTTTCCTACCTGTCAAAAGGGTGATTTTTAGTAGTGGGGAGAACTTGCGCAATTACATAAAACCTCTACCAGATTCCGCGAAGTTCGACCAACAGGTGGAAATATGCATGCCATTCTGCTCGCACTGCAATTTAGTGCCAAGAGCATGCGGCCATTCGAGTTGATTTTGCTGCCTCTCAAGTAGAAAATCTACTGGAGCGGCAGCAAATCTACTCGACAAGCAGCCGTCCGATGTGATTGCTCATGACCGCCCGCATTAGAAAATAGTGCGAGGGGAAGGCAAATCCCGCTGGTGCATTTCTGGAGCCCGCCCATCTCTAGTGATTTTGACAGGTTGGTGTAGCTGGGTTGAAGCTTCTGCTGTCAGGCTACAAAGCCTAAGCCTAAAGCCATGTTTTCACTAACCTCCCCGTTGGATGGCACATAGGTTCTGCAGTCCTCAGATGGGATTTAACTTCCAGGCCCTGGGTACATTATGTATACTAAGGACCTATAGGCAAGTTAAATAAGTCAATTACAGATAACTTAATTTAACCATGTTTAAAGGAGAAGCAAAGGCAGTTTACTTCCATTTAGCTGGAGTAACATTACACAGAGTTCCAAGTTCAGCACAAATAGGATCCATAAAAAGGCAATAAATCTTGAATAACCATGCTGAAAATGGCAACAATAAGTATATAGGTAAGTATGAATGTATGTATATACGTACACACATATGAATATATGTGTAGGTATTTGTATTTGTAGGGTGCAAACCTAGGATGGGATCATTACGTTTCATATCACAGTTGTTGGACTTGGCCCTTTTTGCAGGGTTATCCCTAAACTTTTTGCTTCTTCCTCCTATTTTTTTCTGACCTGTTATTGTTGGCTTTAGGACTCTGGGCACTTTACCACTGGTAATCAGTGCTAAAGTGCGTATGCTCACTGTATAAATTTCGTTTATGGATTGGTGTTTCCATGATTGCCATATTTGACTTATTGGTAAGCCCCTAGTAAAGTGCACTGTGTGTGCCCAGGGCCTGTAAATTAAACGCTACTAGTGGGCCTGCAGCATTGATTGTGCCACCCACATGAGTAGCCCTGAAAAGTTATCTCAGACCTGCCACTGCAATGTATGTGTGCAGTTTGGTAACTGCCATCTCAACTTGGCAAGTGCACCCACCTGCCAGGCCCTAACCTTTCCTTTTCTTACATGTAAGCCACCCCTATAGTAGGCCCAAGGTACCCCCCTGGGCAGGGTGCAGTGTATGCGAAAGGTAGGACATGTACTGCTGTGTGTGACATGTCCGGATAGTGAAATACTGCCAATTTCGTTTTTCACTATTGGAAGGCTATCTTGCCCCATAGAATAGAATGGGAAATGCTTTGTAACATCTTACAAGTATAACTTTCAATTGGGACAAGATAGAGAAATAAATTTTAGGCTTTCTGAACTCAGAATTTAATAACCCATCTTTTAGTAAGATGGTTTTTAAATTGTGTGTTTGAAAATGCCACTTTTAGAAAGAAGGAGAACAGAATATCTAGCTGACGAATTACAATGCTGTTTTCTACTTCAACAGACTAAGATCAAACTCTGATTGTATTGGTCTCCATAATTTATTACATTATCTTTGTAAGTACTGTTTTTAGAAAAACCATTTCATTTGACTTTTTTGGAAAAACAGAGTTAAAACCACACTATTTGCTTTGACATTGAACATATGAACAAGCTAACACAAAAGCCTAAATAAACATTACAAATGTAAAACACAAATTAATTCAAAAATATAAATTGAAACCATTGAGGAAACACTACCATTGAGGAAACACTAGCATGGAAATAGGATGTGCTCCAAGGGAATGTTTGTGAAAGTTTGAATACCCGATGAGCTTGAACTTTTGTTCCCTCTGGTCAGCAACCCATAGATGAATTGTCAATCTAATTACAAATTGAGATCAATGTTGCTGTGAAAATATTGAGTGGTTGAATATTTCAATTTATGTTTTTGAATTAATTCATGTGTTACATTTGTAATGTTTATTTAGGCTTTTGTGTTAGCTTGTTTATATGTTCAATGTCAAAGCAAATAGTGTGGTTTCTAACCCTGTTTTTTCAAAAAATGAAATGGTTTTTCTAAAAACAGTACTTACAAAGATTATGTAATAAATTATGGAGACCAATACAATCAGAGTTTGGTCTTAGTCTGTTGAAGTAGAAAACAGCATTGTAATTCGTCAGCTAGATATTCTGTTCTCCTACATGTATAGGCCCTTTCTAGCTGGATGTATTAGGGCCAACCCCTTTTGAGAAGTAAAACTTTTAGAAATTAGGCATTTTCTTGTTTAACTATTCTGTGTGCCTCTGCCTGTTTGTGCATTGACTGTCTGGTTTTGGAGTGACAGGGGCTGGGGATGTGCATTCTCTCAGACAAGCCACCAGGGGTGGGGGGTTGATGTGTGTCCTGCCTTTCCTGAATGAGTCAGGGCTGGGCTGAATAGAACTGGGCTACATTCAGAGTAGTGGGAGGAGTTTTCACAAGCACCTGAATAGGCCTGGCCTGCATTTAGAGTGATGGGAGAAGATTTTCCTTGCACCTGAATAGGGCCTGTCTCCCTTGCATAATGCTGTCCCAACCCCCAGTGAGGACAGAACTGGTCTGGACTGGGCTCAGAGACGCTTACACAAAGAGAACAAAGACATTTTGGGGTATAAGTATTAGACCTAAAACTCCAGAACTTTAGACTACTTCTGGAATCAAGAGGAACCTTTGCCAAGGAGAAGAGCTGGAGAAACGGAGAAGTACTGCCCCTTTGCTGTGTGCTGTCTGGGGTTGGCCTGCAGTAGCTGTTTCTGCCAAGGAAAGGAGAAGGACTTGCTGTGTCCCCCTGCTTGAGGATGATCTCCAAGGGCTTGAGTAGAGCTTGCCTCCTGTTCTGAAGTCTCAGGGACACAAAGACTTCACCCCCAGCTCCCCTGAACTTCCTTGCTGTGAGTTCTGACCTGCCAAGAGGTGCCTGGGACTGTGTTGGGCCTCTGGAGGTTGTTCCCGCTGTTGGGACCTGAAAAAGCAATGCAACTACAAGAAAATTGACGCATCGCTCTTCTTGCAGCTCTTTTTACGACGCAGCACCGCTGTGCAAGAAGATCTCTATGCATCGTCACGCCGCTGCCGAAACCGACACAGCGCCTGTAGCCGCTGCAAGAACCAATGCACTGAAGAAACGGACGCAGCGCTGCTTGACGCCAACCCATCCCAGATTCCCACGCATTGTACCTGTGCGGCAAGTTTTCCTGATGCATCACCCGCGGACCAGAACCGTCTCGGAACGGACGCATCACTTCCCCCTACAGACCGGATTCAACGCATCACTTCTCCTGCGTGCAGCAGAACTGTCACATTGCCTCCCCATGGTCTCAGGAACTGACGCATCTCTTGGTTTTTCAATGCTTCCCATCTCTGAGGCTGTTTGTACTTGAGAATTTTGGTGCAACTACAGGTACTTTGTGTAAAATCACGCATCCATAGTTTTCTATGGACTAAGTTGTTTGAAACCTTTTTAAATGTATGTTGTATTTTTGTCGTTTTGGTCTTGTAGAGTTTAGATAAATATATTTTATTTTTCTAAATTGGTGTGGTGTCCATTTTTGGTGTTATCACTGTATTACTGAGTGTTTTGAGTACAAGTACTTTACACATTGCCTTTGGGATAAGTCTGTCTGCTCGTGCCAAGCTACCCAGGGGGTGAGCAGGGGTTATCCAAAGTGTGTATCCCCCAGACCCTGACTAGAAGCAAGGGTCCCTATTTGGACAAAGGTACCTACCTCTGCTAACTAAAGACCCACATTTCTAACAACAGTCATTTACAAACAAGTAGTCATAGGTGGTAAGTTGTATTGTGTGGTGATGTAATGTTCGGATGGTCCGATTGGTACTCATGAAGTAGTCACACTATTATAATATTATAAGACTCTCTCTTAAAATACAGCAGCAGATAGATCAGGGCCCCACCCAATCAAAATGGCAGAAGATCAGCCAGACATGGCGACACCTCACTAACACTCCCAGGCTAATTGGGCCCTGGCCTCCTTCTCCCTGTCCCAACAGTGGTAGACATGACATTGCAGTGTAGTGGAGCAGATGGGATGGGGGACCGCCCAGGGACCAACAGAGAGGGCCTCCTGAGTTGGATTGGGCAGCCAGGCGATCAGCGCTTGAGGGTGCGGGCGGGAAGAAGAGGCCGCAGGGCTATTACATCGGACCTCTGCATGGCTGCCACATCTCAGGGCAATGCTGCGCCACACCCGCTCACCTCGCAACACTCCATCAGTGCCTGGCCTAATCTTCTCCATGCAGCAGGTCACCAGCTTTTTACTGGGTCCCTCGAGTCGATCCCATGACGAGCGCTCGCACCCTTGTCCAGTCTCTGCTAAGCACCGTGGCAGGACTGCCTGCATCGCTGTCCTGGGCACCCCTACGAGACAGCCAGCATTGTTGCAGTGCATGGAGACCAGGACCTCAGCACATAGGCTACCAGGGACACTGCTTCCTGCACTGGAGAGGTGATCTCTATAGACAGAGCACTGCGCCTACACATGACTTCATCCCTTGACACAAAAGACAGCCCGATTCAGGGCATTGTCAGAAGAGTGCGAGGAGCTGAATAGGTGCAAGGGAGGACGATGACCTTTGGTGCAGGTAGTGCTGGGGCAAACAGGATAATTGAGCCCTTTCTTCAGGAACCCCCTTTTTTTATGATGCAAAGCGTAAACACCGTTTTCTATTCTCTTAGAGTGTGATGGCAGGGATTGCTCCACTACCTCACAGAGCCTGAATTTTTAGGAGTCATGTAGGTGTCATAGACATGACATTTTTTGTTTGCGTGTGAATGCTTATCACTACTAGCTATTATAATTTAATTTTCTTTACCTTTATGTGTGTGTGTGTGTATATATATATATATATATATATATATATATTACCTACTGGCGGTCGCCAGTTGGATAGTTATAGTTAGGATCTCGTTTCTATTAAAAAAAAAGTGTTTTTTCTTTTGCCAATATCTTTGGCGCCATTTGATGAATCTAAAGGAAATTTTCAAAACTAATGGTTCACTCAGGTCAGCTCCTGTCTTGAAAGTTTCGGGGTGATTCGTTGAGTGGGGGCCGATAAAAAAAGAGGGTCCCAAAACGCGTTTTCTCCATGTTAATTTCTATAGGAACTTTAGACAAAGCTACAGCCTGAACTGCTGAATGGAATTACACCAAATTTGGCAAAAAGGTAGCTCTTGGTTCAGAAAGCAACCTTTTTTTTTAACTGGTGTATGGGGTCCCCGGGGTCATAATTGGCCTCAGGAGGGGGCCACGCGGCCCCCTCCAAAAAAAAAAAAAGAAAGGCTGTCCAGGTCCCGGAAGATGGGGTCCCCGGGGCCAATAGTGGGCCAGGGAAGGGGGGCCATGCAGCCCCCCTCCCGTGGATATAAAAAAAAGGAAAGGAGGCCATGCCTCGGAGGATGAGGTCCCCCGGGCCGAAATCGGCCTCGGGAGGGGGGCCGCGCGGCCCCCTTCCAGTTTTTAAAATAACTAAATAAATAAATGGCTCTGGCCCTGGGGGATGGGGTCCCCAGGACCCAAAAAAAATTAAGAGAAGGAGGGGCCACACAGCCCCCCTTCTTAAAAAAAAAAAAAAAAAAGAGAAGAAGCCGGCATCTTGCCGGAGGCCCCGCCCCTCCCTGCACCACTCTGCAAACATGCCTCCTGGCGCCGTCTAAGTTGGGGGATTAAGTCCCCTTGAATCCTGAGGGTCCCTGGGGGCCAACTAGCCATCCTGTTACCTTCAGTAAGCCCCACACAGCTGGATTGCTGAGAGGTGGTCTGAGGTCACGCCCCTTTTTACACCACCCTGCAAACGCGCCTCTTGGCGCACTGCTGGTGGGGCGATGAGGGCCTCTTCTGTCCTGAGGACCTCAGGACAGAAGTGGACTTCATCCCCTGAGCAGCAGTGCACCAGGCGGCACGTTTGCAGAGTGGTGTTAAAAGGGGGCCTGGCCTCGGACCACTCTCAGCAATCCAGCTGTGTGGGGCTTACTGAAGGTAACAGGAGGGCTAGTTGGCCCCCAGGGACCCTCAGGAGGCAAGGGGACTTCATCCCCAACCAAGAGCGTGCCAGGAGGTGCGTTTGCAGAGTGGTGGACAAAGGTGGCGTGGCCTGTGTCCACCTGTCAGCAATCCCAATGTATGGGGCTTACTGGAGGTAACAGGTAGGCTAGTTGGCCCCTAACCAACTCCCAGCAGCGAAGGGCACTTTAATCCCCATCGAGGAGCGCGCCAGGCAGCGCGTTTGCAGACTGGTGTGAAAAGGGGGCGTGGCCTGCTATGAGAACTTACTAATGCTGCTGTGTGGGACTTACTGGAGGTAATAGGAGGAGTAGTTGGCCCCCAAGGTCGCCCTTGGGGGCCAACTACCCCTCCTGTTACCTCCAGTAAGTCCCACACAGTGGGTTTGCTAAGGGGTCTTCGGAGGCCATGCCCCCCTTTCTCCACCACTCTGCAAAGGTGCCTTCTGGCACACTACGGGTTGGGGGATGAAGTCCACTTTTCTCCTGAGGGACTTTTGGGGCCAAGAAGCCCTCATGGTACCTCCTGTAAGTCCTATGCAGCGGAATTCCTGAGCGGTGGTCGGAGGCCCAGCCCCCTTTCTCCACCTCTCTGCAAACACGACTACTAGTTAAAGAAGCATTTGCAATGTAATAGGTTTCACATTTGCGAGAGTTAGAGCCATTGGTGTTGTAAATGTAAAAGTGTTTTATTAATGTTTTGTGGAGTGGATGTAGGTTGTGTGTAGTGGAATTATGTGGTATCTTGTAAATGTAAAATGTAAATGGGCACTTGTATAGCGCTGCTATCACTCCAAGGAGCATCTTGGCGCTGGGGAGGAAATACCAGAGGTGGAAGAAACTGGTTTACTACTCCTGCCAGAGGGGAGATAGGTGTTTAAATCAGAGTTTTGCATAATGTATCTGATGCACTGTAGATCCAAGTTTTAAGTGCCTTCCTAAAGACAGACTCGGAGACCATCTGACGTAGCTGAGATGGAAGTTGATTCCAAGCCTTTGAGCCTAGGACTACAAGGGATTTTCCTCCCTTTGTCACCAATCTAAAAGATGGAATAGTCAGTAGATTTGCACTAGATGATCTTAAACTACGGGAGGGAGCGTAGCGTTTGAAACTGGATTGAACATATTGTGGGCCACGTGAATGAAAGGCCCTAAATGTAATAATAAGAACCTTAAACAGAATTCGTTTGTGGACTGGTAACCAATGTAAGATGTCTAAAGCAGCGGAGGCAGATGATTTCCTAGGCCACTTCAATACCAGCCGGGCAGCCGCGTGCTGGACCAACTGAAGCTTATGCAAGACTGATTTATTAGTTCCTGCATAAAGACTATTACAGTAGTCCAGTCTTGATGTAATGAGTGCCACAGCCACGGTTTGCCTGGCTGAGAAGGGAAGCAAGTCAAAGAATTTCCTTAGACTTTTTATCAGATGAAAACATGTGCCCGCAACTGCCAGAGACTGTTGTTTGAAAGATAGTGTGGTGTCAAATTTTATTCCTAGATTTCTGGCTGCATTTATTGTATTAGGAGGGGGTGTGGCATCCTCAGGCCACCAGAGTTTAGGCACAAAGGAATTTTGTTTGCCAAATGGCAGGATCTCTGTTTTTTCCGAGTTACACCTTAAATGGTTGTTACTCATCCACTTAAAGGTTGCTAAGAGACAATTCCTAAGATTTTCTTCCGCCTTAGTAGTGTCATTATCCAGGACCAGGATAAGCTGAGTATCGTCCGCATATGAGATGGTATTAATCTTGAAGGACGATATTAATTTCATCAGGGGGGACATATAAACATTGAAAAGGGTTGGACTCAGACTCGATCCTTGGGGAACACCTGATACAAGAGTTTTTTCTTCTGAGTTATATTGTCCTAACGTGATAACTTGGCATCGATCTTGAAGAAAATTCTTAATCCACTCTAGGACATTCCCGGAAACTCCATATGATGCAAGACGGTCTAGCAGAATGGTATGAGAGACCGTATCGAAAGCCGCGGACAAGTCAAGCAGCACCAGGACTGCTTTCTTTCCCTGATCCAGGGCCGCTCGTAAAGTTTCTGCAGTGTACAAAAGGGCAGATTCAGTCGAGTGTTGGGCTCTAAAACCTGACTGGTTAGCATGCCATACATTTGTTTCCTCTAAAAACGTGGTAAGTTGTTTATTGACAAATTTTTCAGTTAACTTACACAAGGTAGGTAGAAGTGAGATGGGTCGTAAGTTGGAGAGTATCGTAGGATCAGCCAGTTGCTTTTTCTGGAGGGGTTTTACCGCTGCAAGTTTCCATTCTGTTGGAATCTTAGCTGTGAGAAGTGACGAGTTTATAATATTATTAATAATAGGGTTTACAACATCAATGAGGGCATGTAACAGAGTGGGGGGACAAGGGTCGAAAGGGGAACCTGATTTGGTAGATAAGATGGCCAGCCGTGATTCTTCCATCGTAATAGGTTGAAAGGTTTTCATGCAGGCGATATCTGTATCTACAGAGGCTCTCTTATTTATGATGACTGGCATAGGGGAAGGGAAGTCTTTTATCAGTGTCAGAACTTTTCCTTCAAAATAATCTGCTATGTTATTGCAGAGGCTCTGTGATGGAGGGATCTCTTGAAGTAGACTATACGGATTTGTGAACAGCTTAACTATTTTGAAGATCTCCTTCTGTTTATTTTTGGAATTTTTAACAGCCTCCGTATAGAAGATTTTTTTTGAAACTTTGATCAAGGCATGATATTTTCTGCGTGCAATTTTATAAGTATTGAGATCAGTCCTATCATAATGCCGGCGCCATCTACGTTCTAGTACTCTGACTTGGGCGTGCAGTTCTTTCAGGGATAACGAAAACCATGGTGCAGAAAACTTCTTTTTGATGGCCTATGTGGTGTAATAGTAGGCGTCAGCTGATCTTTTAGTTCGAGCATCCAGTTCCCATAGAGCTGGGTGTCGATTATAGGATCACCAACCAAGTTGGGTCTACTCATGATGGCTTTAGGGACAAGGTCTGGACGCCCCATAAGTGCCTTCCAGCTAACTTTGTCCTGTTGTTGAATATTCGTATTATTCTTGACTGAGGCCTTATCCTTTATCAAAAGTTCAAAGGGGATTAGTTTATGATCGGACCAGGTTTGCGTAACAGGGGGCTTCATTTCAAGGGTATTTAAATTGGAGCAAATGCAGTCCAGAATATGGCCTGCTTTGTGTGTGGCAGACAACGAGAGTAGTTGCAGGCCAAAGACCTCCATTACCTCCTTAAAACGAATTACACCAGGGTCCTTAGGGGAGTCAAGATGTAAATTAATATCACCTAGTAAAGTGAAATTAGAGAACCTAAGAGCAAGGGTACTAATCACATCACCAATGCTTTCTAGAAACTCACTGTGCTGTCCGGGAGGGCGGTAGACTAAAGCCCCTGCAAAGGAGAAGGAGTCATGTAGTTGGATACAAAAACTAATGCTCTCTGCTCCTTTCAGGTCAGGTAGCTCCTCTATTGTGCACCTAAGTGTGTCGCGATAGATAATTGCGAGACCACCCCCACGTTGCTCTGGTCTATCTACCCTTTGTATAAGATAGCCCGGGGGAAGTGTATTCACAATGTCTGGGCTGCACCATGCTTTCAGCCAGGTCTCGGTTACAAAGAGGCAGTCCAGTTTATCGTCCACTATAAGATCAAAAATATGAAGTGCATGCTTGCCATTGATCTTGCATTTATAAGGCCACCACGTAGGGTTCTACGTGTATCCTTCTCCAAGGGTATAGGTGATTGAATGCAGTTAAAGACCTGTTTACAGTTATTACAACTAACAGGTCCCTCCCAGCTTGCCGCATTCAGAGACTGATGACATTTAACATTGACATTGTCTAAAGATAAAATAAGGTCCCTTGAAAGAGGTTGATTTGGACATATTAGAGCAGCATGACTGGCCCTAGGCCCGGTCTCGGCGCGGACGGGCGCAGACGGGCTTCCCTCTGGCGCGCCTCCGGCGCGCCAGCGGCGCGCCCGCTGCGCGCGTCCGCTGCGCGTTGGCGCCATCAGTGTTTAAATAGGTGAGAGCGACTGTGCAGTGAAATTATGTGGATAGAAAGTATGTGGTATTTAGTGTATAGGAATTATGTAGAGTTGGATTATGTGTTATGAAGAGCATTTGTGTGGTATGATAGTCTGTGTTGTGGAGTGGTAACCTTAGGTTTAGTCTTCCTCGTTTCCATAGAAGCTAAACTATAAACTCAATGAGACAAAAAAAAAGAAGGAACCACTGAGGAGCACTTCTGGACCTAGTCAGAGGTATGATCAGGGCCACTGGAATTATGCGACTGTTTGGCTGCACCGACTTTAGCACAATTATAAATTTTCCGCATTTGCCACATAATCCATCATCTGCTGCATAATCTGCAGATTTGAACAAAAAAAACCTTGTTTCTAGCTCAAACGGCTCAAACCTTACCAAAAATGCAGCGACAAGTGTTACAGCGTGGTGGAAGGCCCTTTGCAAACCTAGAATGGTCACCTGTTACTTATTGCTAAATGTGGGTATTAAATTGGAACTAATGGTGTGCAAACTGCAAACCACTCTTGCTTCTTTCTGCACCTTTCTTCCACTTTCTGCACCTCTCTTGCCTCTTTCTGCACCTCACTTGCTTCTTTCTGTACCCCTGTTCCCTCTTTCTGCACCTCTCCTGCCTGTTTCTGCACCTCTCTTGCCTCTTTCTGCACTTCTCTTGCCTCTTTCTGCACCTCTGTTGCTTCTTTCTGCACCTTTCTTTCTGTTGCTTCTTTCTGTACCTTTCTTTCTTTTTCTGCACTTCTTTTGCCTCTTTCTGCTCATCTCTTCCACTTTCTGCACCTCTCTTGCCTCTTTCTGCACCTCACTTGCTTCTTTCTGTACCCCTGTTCCCTCTTTCTGCACCTCTCTTGCCTCTTTCTGCACCCCTCTTGCCTCTTTCTGCACCCCTCTTGCCTCTTTCTGCACCCCTCTTGCCTCTTTCTGCACCCCTCTTGCCTCTTTCTGCACTTCTGTTGGTTCGTTTGCACTGCTCTTGCTTCTTTCTGCACCTCTCTTGCAAATTTCTGTACCCCTCTTGCCTCTTTCTGCAACCCTCTTCCCACTTTCTGCACCTCTTTTGCCTGTTTCTGCAACTTTCTTGCCTCTTTCTGCAGTGCTCTTGCCTCCTTCTGTACTTCTTTTGCCTCTCTCTGCACCTCTCTTGCTTCTTTCTGCACCCCTGTTGTCTTTCTGCACTCGTCTTACCTCTTTCTGTACCTCTCTTGCTTCTTTCTGCACTTCTCTTGCTTCTTTCTACACCTCTCTTGCTTCTTTCTACACCTCTCTTGCTTCTTTCTGCACCCTTCTTCCCTTTTTTGCATCCCTCTTGCCTCTTTCTGCAGTTCTCTTGCCATTTTCTGCACCTCTCGCCTCTTTCTGCACCTCTCTTGCTTCTTTCTACACCTCTGTTGCTTCTTTCAGCAATTCTCTTCCCTCTTTCTGTACTTCTCTTGCTTGTTTCTGCACCTCTCGTGCATCTTTCTCCACCTGTTGCCTCTTTCTGCACCTCACTTGCTTCTTTCTGCACCCCTCTTGCCTCTTCCTGCACCCCCTTCCCTCTTTCTGCACCTCTCTTGCCTCTTTCTGCACCCCTGTTCCCTTTTTCTGCACCTTTCCTGCCTGTTTCTAGACCTCTCTTGCCTCTTTCTGTACCTCTGTTGCTTCTTTCTGCACTTCTCTTGCCTCTTTCTGCACCCTTTGCGCCTCTTTCAGCACCTCTGTTGCTTCTTTCTGCACTTCTCTTCCTTCTTTCTGCACCCCTCTTGCCTCTTTCTGTACCTCTCTTGCCTCTTTGCGCACCTCTCCTACCTCTTTCTGCACCCCTCTTGCCTCTTTTTGCACCTCTGTTGGTTCTTTCTGCACTGCTCTTGCTTCTTTCTGCACCTCGTTTGCAAATCTGCATCCCTCTTGCCTCTTTCTGCACCCCTCTTTCCTATTTCTCCACCTTTCTTGCTTCTTTCTGCACCTCTCTTGCTTCTTTCTGCACTGCTCTTGCTTCTTTCTGCACCTCTCTTGCAAATTTCTGTATCCCTCTTACCTCTTTCTGCACCCGTTTCCTCTTTCTGCACCTTTCTTGCCTGTGTCTGCACCTCTCTTGCCTCTTTCCTCACCTCTGTTGCTTCTTTCTGCACTTCTCTTGCCTCTTTATGCACCCCTCTTACTTCTTTCAGCACCTCTTTTGCTTCTTTCTGCACTTCTCTTGCTTCTACCTTTTTGTACACAAATTTACAGAGTATGCTGTTTGAAACACAGGTATTCAAGTATTTGTATGTTTATTTTTATGTAATGTGTCACTAGGTAGAAGCAGAGACACACGCATGCATACCTTCACAAACTTGGTCAGACTTACAACAGTGATATGCTTAGGATTACTGTTTTATATTTGGTAGGCCTAACATTCTGAGCAGTCGATGAATATTGAACCTTCAAGAGATAAGTGAGGTTTAAGACATCATGGGAGATGGATTAGTGATTAGGCTACTGTATGAATCTGTTGTAAGGTAAAGTCAAATTAGGCCTCTTTCTGCACTTCTGTTGGTTCTTTCTGCACATCTCTTGCTTCTTTCTGCACCTTTCTTCCTCTTTCTGGACTTCCATTGCCTCTTTCTGCATTTCTCTTGCTTCTTTCTGCACCTTTCTTCCTCTTTCTGCACCTTTCTTCCTCTTTCTGCACCTCTCTTGCCTCTTTCTGCACCTCTCTTGCCTCTTTCTGCACCTTTCTTCCTCTTTCTGGACTTCCATTGCCTCTTTCTGCATTTCTCTTGCTTCTTTCTGCACCTTTCTTCCTCTTTCTGCGCCTTTCTTCCTCTTTTTGCACATGTCCTACCTATGTAGGCATAGTTAGAAATTAGCATTTAAAAAAACCTTAGAAATTCACTGAAAAAACCACAGGTTTCAGGGACGTTATAGCTAATTTCGAACTATAACGTCCCTGAAACCTATGTTTTTTTCAGTAAATTTCTACGTTTTTTTAAATGCTAATTTCTAACTATCACATAGTAGTCACATTTGCAGGGTGGTGCAGAAAGGGGACTGGGCCTCCAACCAGCACTCAGCAATTCCTCTGCTTTGGACTTACAGGAGGTACCAGGAGGGCTACTTGGCCCCAAAGTCTCTCTGGAGTAAAGTGGACTTTATCCCCCAACCAGTACTGTGCCAGGAGGTGCATTTGCAGAGTGGTGGAGAAAGGTGAGCATGGCCTCCGAAGACCTCTTGGCAATCCCACTCTGTGGAACTTACTGGAGGTAACAGGAGGGGTAGTTGGCCCCCAAGGACAACCTTGGGGGTCAACTACCCCTCCTATTACCTCCAGTAAGTCCCACACAGCAGGATTGCTAAATTTCTCAAAGCAGGCCACGCCCCCTTTGCCCACCAGTCTGCAAACGCGCTCCCTGGCGCACTCTTGGATGGGGATTAAATTCCCCTTCACTGCTGAGGGTCGTTAATGGCTGACTAGCCTACCTGACTCCTCCAGTAAGCCCCAGATAAGTGGGATTGCTGAGACGTGTACACAGGCCACGCCCCCTTTCTCCACCACTCTTCAAGCGCACCTCCTGGTGCACTCTTGGTTGGGAATGAAGTCCCCTTGCCTCCTGAGGGTCCCTGGGGTCCAACTAGCCCACTAGGTACCTCCAGTAAGCCCCACACAGCTGGATTGCTGAGACTAGTCCGAGGCCACGCTCCCTTTTTACACCACTCTGCAAACGCGCCTCCTGGTGCACTGCTGCTCAGGGGATGAAGTCCACTTTAGTCCTGAGGTCTTCAGGACACAAGATGACCTCATCGCCCCACCAGCAATGCACCAAGACGGGCGTTTGCAGAGTGGTGTAAAAAGGTACGTGGCCTCAGACCACCTCTCAGCAATCCCACTGTCTGGGGCTTACTGGAGGTACCTAGTTGGCTAGTTGGCCCCTAAGGACCCTTAAGATTCTAGGGGACTTAATACCCCAATCCAGAACGTGCCAGGAGGGGCGTATGCACAGTGGTGCAGGGAGGGGGCGGGGCCTCCGGCGAGATGCGGGCGTCTGCTTTTTTTTTTTATTGTTAGAAGGGGGGCTGTGTGGCCCCCCTTCTCAATATTTTTGGGCCTTGGGGACCCCAGCCCCCAGGGCCTAACCCATTTAAAGAAAAAAAAAGAAGAAGGGTCCCGATTTCGGCCCCGGGACCCCATCACCCGTGGCCTGGCCTTGTTTTAAAAAACATATATATATATTTCTAGGAAAGGGGGGCCACGTGGCCCCCCTTCCCTGGGCCACTTTTGGCCCCAGGGACCCCATCCCCCGGGGCCTGGCCTCTTTGTTGCGGACCGCGGGGGAGCCCCAATGCCCCTGCAGTCCCAGCCGGCTCCCCGCCTCCTGCGGGAGCCGGCATTGCTTTTGGACAAGGGGAGTTGCTGACATGCAGCTCCCCTTATCCAAAAGCAAATCTGCTTTAATTCATGGAAGCTAGAGCATGTTTCCTGCTCTCGCTTCCACGAAGCAAAGCTGTGTTCGTTTGTTCGGTGCAAGAAATACGGATTGCTTCCAAGTTGAAGGGTGGACTTATCAGGGTCCTTTATTCTCGGAGGAAAAGAGAGCCCTCCAAGGATCATCACGGAATTTGAAATACGTGGATACTATATAACACACATATTGGTTGCTACTTGGGCTTATTTTTGACCTGAAACATCGGATACATACATGCTTTATCGATTTTGGTATAATATTGGAACTTAAGAAGGATTGTACTCAAGAATTTTATGAAACAGATTTGAAACTGTGAACTTGGAGCGAAGCCTTGAGAAAGTCCAGCAGGATGAAACGCGTGTCGGCTGCTGCTTTCGGTCTTTAATGAAATGTGAAATTCCCTTTGATTGGCCGGGATACAGATTATTGGCTGAGGATAAGAGTTACGACCAAGTGGTGTGTTTCGGTGTACTTGTTGGACAGTGTTCGCAGTGACAGGGCGGGAGCAGTGCTCCCGCCCTGTTATTGCAAACTGCAATGTCCCGGGGGTGGGCACCCCGGGACATTGCTGGAGCCGGCCCTGGGGGGTGGCGGTCCCCAGGGCCATGGAGGGCTCCAGGAGGGGGACCGCGCGGCCCCCCTCCCAACATGTTAATTGCCCCGGGGAGGTGGTGGTCCACGTGGCCGGCGGGTCCGCTACAGACCCAGTATTTAAGTTACTGAATGCCCTGGGGAGGTGTTGTTCCCCGGGACAGTGTGGGGAGGGGCAGGAGCCCCCCCACACTTTTTTTGTTAAATTTAAACCCCTGGGAGGTGACGGACCCTGGGGTTTGGGGGGGCCCCCGAGGCCCCTCCACCCATCATCAGCAATACCCTTGGAGGTGGCGGTCCCCAGGGCAGCGTGGGGGGGCAGGAGCCCCCCCATGCATTTTTCAAAAAAGCCCCAGGGTCTGCCACCACACATTATTGATAAAGCCCCAGGGAGGTGGTGGTTCCTGGGGCTACCGGGGGCCCCCGTGGGCCCCCGCTACATAAATCAGGATTGCCCCCGGGTTTAAAAAAAATTTCGGCCAGATTATCGCACCCGGCGCGACTCCAGCTGAAAATTAAAAGACTAAAATGCTTTTTTTGGCCCTGGCGGTCCCTGTGGAACCCCCTGACAAGGCCTAGGGGGTCAGGGTGTTTCTACCCTGCCCCCTTTTCTTCTTTTTAATGCTTTTCTCACCTTTTTTTCCTGTGACTCGTACCGAGTGTCTAGATGGCTGCCAACACTTCCTGGTTTTAAGTGTTGGCAGCCAATCAGAAACAAGTTCGTGATCGGGAGGGTTCAGCCAATTAGATCTCACAATTCTCAAATATTGATATCTGTAAATCTTTAAATATCTCAAAAACTACTGAATGGATTTACACCATTTAAAGAAAAAGCGTGCTTTCTGGACCAAAAGCTACCTTTTTGCCAAATTGGGTGTAATTCCATTCAGCAGTTCGGGCTGTAGCTGTGTCTAGAGTTTCCTATGGAAATTAACATGGAGAAAACACGTTTTGGGACCCCCTTTTTTCTCGACCCTCGCTTGACGAATCACCCCGACACTTTCAAGAGAGCAGCTGACCTGAGCGGGCCAAAAGTTTTGAAAATTTCGTGAAGATTCGTCAAACGGCGCCAAAGTTATTGGCAAATCAAAAAACTCTTTTCCTATGGAAACTATGATCTAACTAGAACTACCTACTGGCTACCGCCAGTAGGTATTATTTATTTTCATATATATATATATATATTTTCATATATATATATATATATATATATATATATATATATACATACATACAAACATACTCGCGGGAACGTTTTGCCATCAATATTTTAATATGCTATCAACGAAAAACACTCCGACAAACGCGTTTCCGCGTTAAGCCTTTATCAATGTCCTTGACATTGACAAAGGCTTAACGCTGCAACGCATTTATCAGAGAGTTTTTCGTTGATTGCATATTAAAATATTGATGACTAAACGTTCCAGCGAGTGCGTGATCTCTTTTTTTAAACGCATGTATATATATATTCACTGAAAATACCATAGGTTTCAGGGACGTTATAGTTAGTTGGACATTTCACTCGTACAAAACCAGAGCAATTCCGCCGTTATAGTTAGTTCAGCAACTATAATTCGCGCCCCCGCAATGCACTGCTGATGATGTCACATATTACATCATTCATGACATGGCCATTTTCGGCCCCGGGGACCCCAACCCCCGGGGCATGGCCAGTATTTAAAATTCTATTTAACATATTTGGAGGGGGGCCGCGTGGCCCCCCTCCTCAGGCCATTTATGGCCCCGGGGACCCCATCCCCGGGGCCGGCCTTTCCTTTTTTTGGGGAGGGGGAGGGGGGCTGCTTGGACCCCCTCCCGGGCCACTTCTAGCCCCAGGGACCCCATCCCCCGGGGCCTGGCCACTCCGTTGGGGACCGTGGGGGGAGCCCCAATGCCCCCACGGTCCCGCCGGCTCCCCACCTCCTGCGGGAGCCGGCATCGCTTTTCCACAAGGGCAGCTCCCCTTGTGGAAAAGCAATCCTGCTTTGCTTCATTGAAGCGAGAGCAGGTTTTCCTACTCTCGCTTCAATGAAGCAAAGCAGAGTTTGCTAAGGCAGGGCGGGAGCCGCACGGCTCCCGCCCTGTCATAGCAAACAGCAGTGTCCCGGGGGTGGGTAACCCGGGACACTGCAGGAGCCGGCCCTGGGGGGTGGCGGTCCCCAGGGCCATCAAGGGCTCCAGGAGGGGGGCCGCGCGGCCCCCTCCCTACCAGTGCAAAGCCCCGGGGAGGTGGTGGTCCCCGGGGCTCTTGGGTCCGTAATGGACCCCCGCATTTCCATATTTAGTGCCCCAGGGAGGTGGTGGTCTCTGGGGCGTGTGGGGGGGCTCAAGCCCCCCCACACAGGTTTTAAAAAAAAATAGAGCCCAGGGGAGGTGGTGGTCCCTGGGGCAGCGTGGGGGAATTGGGACCCCCCACATTTTGTTTCACAGCCCCAGGGAGGTGGCGGTCCCGGGGCTGCAGGGGGCTGTGTGCCCCCCGCAGTTGTTTCTAAAAGCCCCGGGGAGGTGGCAGTCCCCGGGGCAGCGTGGGGGGGATTGAGACCCCCCACGCATTTTATCACAGCCCCAGGGAGGTGGCGGTCCCCGGGGCTGCGGGGGCCCCCGCTAATTAATTGGCAGTGCCCCCGGGACCTGGCCCACCGGGGGCTTTTTGAAAACGAAGCGCAGGAGCCCGCGCTTTGTTTTTTTAAAATAATTTCGGCGGGATTCGCGACCCCAATGCGATTTCCGCCGAAATTATTTAAAAAAACGCTTTTTTTGGGCCCTGGTGGTCCTTGTGGGACCCCATGAGCAGGCTTAGGGGGGTCAGGGTGTTTCTTCTACCCTGCCCCCTTTTATTGTTTTTTAACCTCTTTTTTCTGTTTTCTTGTGACTCGGTTCTACCGAGTCACAAGATGGCTGCCAACACTTCCTGGTTTGAAGTGTTGGCAGCCAATTAAAATGAAGCTCGCGAACCCTCCTCGGCCACAGATATCGAAACTTTTTCTTTTTCTAATTTCTCAGGAACTACTGAACGGATTTACACCATTTAAAAAAGGTCTCTTTCTGAACCAAGACCTACCTTTTTGCCAAATTTTGTGTAATTCCGTTCAACAGTTCGGGCTGTAGCTTTGTCTAAAGTTTCCTATGGAAAATAACATGGGGAAAACGCGTTTTGGGACCCCCCTTTTTTCTCGGCCCCCGCTTGACGAATCACCCCGAAACTTTCAAGACAGGAGCTGACCGGAACGCCCCACTAGTTTTGAAAATTTCGCGAAGATTCGTCAAACGACGCCGAGGTTATTGGGAAAACAAAAAATGCTTTTCCTATAGAAACTAGGTCCTAACTATAACTACCTACTGGTGACCGCCAGTAGGTAATATATATATATATATATATATATATATATATATATATATATATATATATATATATATATATATATATATATATATATATATATATATATATATATATATATATATATATATATAAATAACCTACTGAAAGTCGCCAGTAAGTAGTTATAGTTAGGACCTTGTTTCTAATCAAAAAGCGTTTTTTCTTTTGCCAATATCTTTGGCGCCATTTGACGAATCTTAACGGAAGTTTCAAAACTAATGGCCCACTCACTTCAGCTGCTGAGTTGATAGTTTTGGGGTGATTGGTCAATCGGGGTCCGAGAAAAAGGGCGGTTCCCAAGACGCTTTTTCTCCATTTTAATTTCCATAGGAAACTGTTGACGCAGCTACAGCCCGAACTGCTGAACAGAATTACTCCAAATTTGGCAGAAAAATAGCTCTTGGTCCAGATTGCACTCTTTTTGTTAAATGGTGTAAATCCATGCAGTAGTTCCTGAGAAAAGTTAAGAAATTTCAAACTGAATATCTAGGGACACAAAGGATCCGCAAACCCTTCCGATCTTGTGCCTGAGATCTGATTGGCTGCCAACACTTCAAACTAGGAAGTGTTGGCAGCCCTCTTGTGACTCGGTTCAACCGAGTCACAGGAATGTCTTGAATTTGATTTTGCTGTTCCGTGCCTGCGGGGGAGTGTAGGAGTCCCGTTTAGCCTCAGTTTCCCTTCCGGCTTCCCTTCCTGTTTGGGACAACTAGAGACGCCATTTTTGTTGCGTGCATGCTCTAGTCATCCAAGGGGGGGCTCAACATAAAAATGCGTGCTACGCGGACGTGCGCAGCGGGCGTGCCTAAGGCAGGCCCATCTGCGCCCGTCAGCGTCACCTTCACTACTAAGTCTCCGTCAATCTCATACAGTAAGGACAAGCTTCTATCCCTAAACCTCTTGGAGTGTGTTGGAGGTTTCAGGTGGGATGTCGCGATTAACACAGTTATGGAATGCAATAAATGCAAACTCTGCTTAACCCCGTGGTCCTTAGGGTCCCCCCCTTTGCACTAGTCTGCCCAGAGGTAGACATAGGGAACTCATGATAAAAGCGGCTCTGATTAATGCTCACACGACTGCTAAACACGCGCAGAACATCTTTGACTTGCTCACCGATGAGTCTATTGACTTGCTTTCGCTCACCGAAACCTTGTTAACTGAGCACTCCAGCCCGGTGACTGAGATGGCCATCCCTGTGGGTTTCAAAATCACTAGAGCTGATCAGAAATATGGGTGGGGAAGTGGTGTTGCTGTGGTGGTGAGGGAAAATTTGGAGTGTCAATGGAGAAAGATAAGGGAGCCGGCAGAGGTGGAAGCCCTCAACTTCTGCATCAAAATCTCCCCTCAATACACATAAGGAGGCATACTGATGTACAGGCCTCCTGGTCCTGCTGGCCCATTCCTCAACACCCTTGATGAGGTGATCATCCCTCGGGCACTTCCCTACTCCCACTTTGTGCTCCTCGGAGATTTCAACATTCATGTTGACAATGCTGAACTGGGGGACACACAGGAGTTTCTTAATTCCCTGAAGCTGGCCCAATTACAACAAGGTGTGACCCTGCCCACGCATCGAGACGGCCACATCTTGGACCTGATCTGTTCTAACAACCCACTCACTGTAGAAGATCCCCTGCCAGTGACGTGGTCTGACCACTTCTTGATTTATTTTTCCTGGCCAATCCAAAATAAGGCTAAGCAGGCGCGGGCACTTATAGGACACCAGGGTAAAGCTATCCATAGAATAGACCCAGCAGCCTTCTGTCTTGCTTTAGCCAAAACATGTCCTGTGATAGCTAATGACTTGAACAAAGCCCTAGGGAATTTTACCAACTGGCTCGACAAGGTGGTAGAGCGCCTTACCCCAGAGTCTCGGCCCAGGCGTCTTAGAAATCCTCCCTCAAAACCATGGTTCTCTAGCTCCTTGAAAATGCAGGAACAGCAATGTAAAAGGCTGGAATGAAAATGGAGACAAGATTATTGCCGCACGTCTAGAGCAACTTTAAAAAAGGCACAAAAGATCATTATGCCGCCACTTCTCAAGCCAAAAGCCTCTACTATGCGGAGCGAATAGCCCAATCAGGCAGTAATGCCAAAGAAATTTTTAACATTGTTCAAAGCTTTCTATCCCCTAAAGCAGAGATCAGCAGCCACACCCCTTCGCTTGCTTGGTGCGAGGAACTTCCAGTTTTTTTTAATACTGAGGTTCGGGCTCTTCAAACCAATTTTGGTGATGGGGACAGCCTACCAGTAGCTAAGGGGACAGCCTGCCAGTAGCTATGGTTCCAGCCCAGCTGTCACCTTCCTCCACCTCTGCCAAACTCACAGCCTTTGAACCTATACCGGTGTGGGACTCACTTGCAGTTCTTTACACCCTCAAATCAGGCTCGCCTTCTGATCCGTGCCCAGCCAAACTGCTGGCCGGCGCTCCTGAAGTGATTAATCAGGTGATGAACACACTGATCAACATACCCTTAGCACCAGCCACAGTCCCTCCCACCTGGAAACAGACGATGATTGTCCCCTTACTTAAAAAACCCACACTGGACCCCAATCTTCCTTTCAGTTATTGCCCTATTTCCCTTCTTCCAGCTGTGGCTAAGGTCTGTGAGAAACTGGTCAACAAACAACTGTCTGATTTTGTGGAACAACATGATTTTCTCCACCTGGCCCAATCAGGTTTCAGAGCCTCTTATAGCACGAGATCTGCTTTGGTGGAAATTTCTGAGGCCATCTGTGAAACTTTAGATGCAAGGGGCATCGCGGCTCTGGTCCTCCTGGACCTGTCGGCAGTGTTTGATACCAGGCCGCACGCCCTTTTGCCCGTCTTCAGGATATTGGCGTAATAGGGTCTGCATGGAAGTGGTTGAAATCCTTCCTTGAGGGATGAACTCAGCAAGTCTGGATCCCTCCCTTTACAGCCATCCCCCAGAATCGGTTGACCGGGGTTCCGCAAGGTTTGGTCTTGAGCCCTCTGTTGATCAACATCTTTGTGTCTCCCCTCATTCGGATGGCAGAGGACTTGGGTGCTAAAGTCATCGCATATGCCAATGACACTCAACTCCTTTTCACTTGGAATTAAAATGAGTCGTCCATTTACCATGTTAAAACATGCCTGACAGCAGTATTTCACTGGCTGACTTCGGCTCAGCTAAATGTAATGAGGATAAAACCGAGATTCTTTTCTTTGGTAACTTCCTCCCTCAGTTCTGGCACTCTTTTTGGCCAGATGAATCTCCTCGGCCTACACCACGGGTTCAACGTGTGAAGAATTTAGGGATCTGGTTCGATGAAAAGCTGAGCTTTGGCCCTCAGATTAACAAGTTGACTGGAATGTGCTTTGGCATCTTGAAAGCACTAAAGAAATTCCTGCCATTACTCCCGCTTTCCTTAAGGGAAACGGTCACTCGAGCGCTTATCACCTCGCGCATCGACTATGCCAATGCACTGTATGTTGGTCTGCCCAGCTTTCTACTGAACAAGTTTCAGGTAGTTCAAAATGCTGCAGCCAGAACTCTTCTCAGCCTCCCTAAGAGGGTCAGTGTCAGGCAGCACCTTCGTACCCTGCACTGGCTACCGGTAAAAGAAAGGGTGAAATTCAAGTCCCTGGTAATGGCACATGCTGCCCTCCATGGGCTGGGCCCGGTGTATCTGAGAAAGCTTTTTCTGTTTTATACCCCTTCCAGGCAGCTTCACTCTTCTACATTGCTGTTGGCTTGTACTCACAGGTTTCACAGAAAAAGGATTGGTGGCAGCTCCCTTTCGTTTACGCAGCAGTGGCCTGGCATCAACTTCCACTTGACTTACGTCGCCTTCAGGAGCCAAAGATCTTCAGGAAGAGATTGAAGACCTTCCTCTTTAATTAACCTGTCTAACTATTTCTGCTTCTCATCACTCTGGGCTCGCACCGGGACACTCTTTTGAGTAGCTGTGCACGTTACAAACTACTATAACATAGCATAACATCAAATTACATAACAAGAAAAACAGTAAAAAAACAATAAAAGGGGGCAGGGTAGAGACACCCCCAACCCCCTAGGCCTGCTCAGGGGGTCCCACAGGGACCCCGAGGGCCAAATAAACTTTTTTTTATTTTTAATTGGGCCGGATTCACGTTGGGTCTGCAAATCCTGCCAAAAATGTTAAAAAAAAGCAAAAACTAAGTGTGGTTTCCTGTGCTTCATTTAATTAGGCCCCCGGGTGGGCCAGGTCCTGTGGGCAATTATTTAAATAGATGCGGGGGCCCAAGTGATCCCCCACAGCCCCGGGGACCACCACCTCCCCAGGGCGATATTCATTATAGGCGGGGTGACACGCAGGCCCCCCCCAGCAGGGGGACCGCCAACTCCTCTGGACTTTTTTGTTAAAAAGCATGGGGGGAGGCCCCTGCCTCCCCCACACAGCCCCGGGGACTGCCACCTCCCTGGGGCTATGATCAAGAAATGCGGGCGGCCATATGGCCCCCCGCAGCCCCGGGGACTGCCACCTCCCTGGGGCTTTAAAAAAAAAAAGGCAAGGGGGCTTTTACCCCCGACACAGCCCTAGGGACCGTCACCTCTGGGGCTATATGCATTAAAAGCAGGGGAGCACGCAGCCCCCTAGCAGCCTCGGGGACCACCACCTCCCGGGGCATCTTTAAAAATGCAGTGTGGGGGCTTTAGCCCCCCACACTGCCCGGAGACCACCACAACCCCAGGGCACACTTTAATTAAATGCAGGGGTCCGTTGCAGACCCCCAGCCCCGGGGACCACCACTGCTCCCGACACGCCTTAGCAAACACTGCTTTGCTTCATGGAAGCGAGAGCATGAAAGATGCTTTCGCTTCCATGAAGCGAAGCAGAATTGTTTTTGGGCAAAGGGAGCTGCATGTTAGCAGCTTCCTCTGCCCAAAAGCAATGCCAGCCCCGCAGGAGGCGGGGAGCCGGCAGGGACCGTGGGGGCATTGGGGCTCCCCCAACGGTCCCCAACAAAGGGGCCAAGCCAAGGGGTTGCCGGGGCCGAAAATGGCCAGGGAGGGGGGCCACTCGTCCCCCTCCCTTTAAAAAAAAAAGAAGGAATGGCTGGGCCCCGGGGGATGGGTCCCCGGGGGCCGAAATCGGTCTGGGGAGGGGGGGCCGCTCGGCCTGAAAAGAAATTAAAAAAATGGCCAAGCCCTGGGGGATGGGGTTCTCGAGACCGAAAATGGCCTGGGTAGAGGGGCCGTTCAGCCCCCCTCCCTTAAAAAACATTAAAAATAAAAAATAAAATTGGACGGGCCTCGGGGATGGGGTCCCCGAGGCCAAAATCGGCCTGGGGAGGGGGCCCCCTCCTCTCTAAAAAAGGGCCCCGAGGGACGGGGTCCCCGGGGCATATATCGGCTTTGGGAGGGGGCCTCGCAGACTTCTCCCTTTTTAATTTAAAACAAAATCAAAAATGGGTCAGGCCCCGGGGGATGGGACCACGGGGCCCAAAATCTCCAAGGGAAGGGGGGTACACAGCCCCCTTTCCTAAATAAAAATGTTTTTAAACGGCAACTCGTCGGAAGCCCCACCCCCTTTCACTACTATTCTGCAAATAAGCCGTCTGGCACGCTCTTGTTTGGGGGATGAAGTCTCCGTCGCTTCCGAGAGTCTTTAGGGGCTAACTAGCCCACCTATTACCTCCAGTAAGCCCCAAACAGTGGGATTGCTGGGAGGTGGTAGGAGGCCATGCCCCTTTTTACACCACTCTGCAAGCGCGCCTCTTGGCACACTGGTGGTGGGGCAATGAGGTCCCCTTGTGTCCTTAGGACCTCAGGACTAAAGTGGACTTTATCCCCCAAGCAGCAGTGCACCAGGAGGCGCGATTGCAGAGTGGTGTAAAAAGAGGGTGTGGCCTCTGACTACCTCTCAGCAATCCAGCTGTGTGGGGCTTACTGGAGGTAACAGGAGGGCTAGTTGGCCCCCAGGGACCATCAAGCAGCAAGGGGACTTCATCCCCCAAACAAGAGCGTGCCAGGAGGTGCGTTTGCAGAATGGTGGAGCATGAGGCCATGGCCTGCGACCACCTCTCAGCAATCCCACTGTGTGGGGCTACTGGAGGTAACAGGTAGGCTAGTTGGTCCCTAAGGACCTCCAGCAGCGAAGGGGACTTCTTTCTCCAACCAAGAGCACGGCAGGAAGCGCGTTTGCAGAGTGGTGGAGAAATGGGGCGTGGCCTGCTATCAGAACTTAGCAATCTTGCTGTGTGGGACTTACTGGGGGTAATAGGAGGGGTAGTTGGCCCCCAAGGATGTCCTTAAGGGCCAACTACTCCTCCTGTTACCTCCAGTAAGTCCCACATAGTGGGATTGCTAAGAGGTCTTCGGCGGCCACGCCCCCCTTTGTCCACCACTCTGCAAATGCGCCTCCTGGAACACTACTGGATGGGGGATGAAGTCCACTTTACTCCTGAGGGACTTTGGGGGCCAAGAAGCCCTCCTGGTGCCTCCTGTAAGTCCTACACAGCGGAATTCCTGAGCTCTGGTTGGAGGCCCAGCCCCCTTCCTCCACCACTCTGCAAATGCAACTAGTTAAACAAGCATTTGAAATGCAATAGGTCTCGCATTTGCGAGAGTTAGAGCTATTGGCGTTGTAAATGTAAAAGTTTTTTACTAATGTTTTTTGGAGTGGAGTGGATCTATGTTGCATGTAGTAGAATTATGTAGTATGTTGTGCAGTAAAATTATGTGGATATAAAGTATGTGGTATTTAGTGTATAGGAATTATGTAGAGTGGGATTATGTGTTATGGAGAGTAATTATGTGGTATGGTAGTCTGTGTTGTGGAGGGGTAACCTCAGGTTTAGTCTTCCTCGTTTCCATAGAAGCTAAACTATAAACTCAATGAGACACAAAAAGAAGCAGGTATGAGCAGGGCCACTGGAACTATGTGATTGTTTGGACGCACCAATTTTCGGATAATTATACAATTTCCGGATTTGCCACATAATCCATCATCTACTGCATAATCTGCAGATTTGAACAATAAAAACTTGTTTCTAACTGAAACAGCTCAAAAGTTGACAAAAATGCAGCGACACGTGTTACAGCATGATGGAAGGCCCTTTGCAAAGCTGGAATGGTCACCTGTTACTTATTGCTAATTGTGGGTGTTAAATTGGTACTAATGGTGCGCAAACCACCCTTGCTTCTTTCTGTGCCTCTCTTGCCTCTTTTTCCATTTCTCTTTCTTCTTTCTGTACCTTTCTTCCTCTTTCTGTACCTTTCTTCCTCTTTCTGTACCTTTCTTCCTCTTTCTGCACTTCTCTTGCCTCTTTCTGCACTTCTCTTGCTTATTTCTGCACCTTTCTTCCTCCTTCTGCACTTCTCTTGCCTCTTTCTTCACACCTCTTCCTCTTTCTGCACCTCCCTTCTTTCTGCACCTCTCTTGCTTCTTTCTGCACCTCTCTTGCCTCTTTATGTACCTCTCTTGCCTCTTTATGTACCTCTCTTGCCTCTTTATGTAACTCTCTTGCCTCTTTCTGTACCTCTCTTGCCCTTTTCTGTACCTCTCTTGCCCCTTTCTGCACCTCTGTTGCTTCTTTCTTCACCTCTCTTGCCTCTTTCTGCACCTCACTCTTCTTTCTGCACCTCTCTTGATTTTTTCTGCACTTCTCTTCCTTCTTTCTGCACTCCTCTTGCTCCTTTCTGCACTTCTTGCCTCTTTCTGCACCTCTCTTGCTTCTTTCTGCACCTCTCTTGCTTCTTTCTGCACCTCTCCTGCTTCTTTCTACACACCTCTTGCCTCTTTCTATACCTCTCTTGCCTCTTGCTGCACCACTCTTGCTTCTTTCTGCACTACTCTTGCCTGTTTCTGCACCTCTCTTGCTTCTTTCTGCACCTTTCTTCCTCTTGCTGCACCGCTCATCCTCTTTCTGCACCTCCCTTGCTTCTTTCTGCACCTCTCTTGCCTCTTTCTGTACCTCAGTTGCCTCTTTTTGCACCTCAGTTGCCTCTTTCTGCACCTCAGTTGCCTCTTTCTGCACATCACTCTTCTTTCTGCACCTCTCTTGCTTCTTTGTGCACCTCTATTGCTTCTTTCTGCACTTCTCTTGCTTCTTTCGGACCCTTTCTTCCTCTTTCTGCACTTCTCTTGCTTCTTTCGGACCCTTTCTTCCTCTTTCTGCGCCTTTCTTCCTCTTTCTATACCTTTTTTCCTCCTTCGACACCTTTCTCACTCGTTCTGCACCTCTCTTGCTTATTTCTGCATTTCTCTTTCTTCTTTCTGCACCTTTCTTCTTCTTTCTGCACCTTTCTTCCTCTGTCTGCAGTTCTCTTGCTTCTTTCTGTACTTCTCTTGCTTCTCTCTGCACCTTTCTTCCTCTTTCTGCACCATTCCTCTTACTGCACTTCTCTTGCCTCTTTCTGCACCTCTGTTGCCTCTTTCTGCACCTCTCTTGCCTCTTTTTGCACCTCTCTTGCCTCTTTCTGCACCTCTCTTGCCTCTCTCTGCACCTCTCTTGCCTCTTTCTGCACTTCTCTTGCCTCTTTCTGCACTTCTCTTGCCTCTTTCTGCACTTCTATTGCTTCTTTCTGCACCTCTTGCTTCTTTCTGCACCTCTTGCTTCTTTCTGCACTTCTCTTGCTTCTTTCTGCACTTCTCTTGCCTCTTTCTGCACCTATCTTGCTCCTTTCTGCACCTATCTTGCTCCTTTCTGCACCTTACTTGCCTCTTTCTGCACCTTACTGTCTTCTTTCTGTGCCTCTCTAGCTTCTTTCTACACCTCTCTTGCCTATTTCTGCATCTCTCTTGCATCTTTCTGCATTTCTCTTGCCTCTTTCAGCACCTCCCTTGCCTCTTTCTGCATCTTTCTTCCTCTTTGTGTGCCTTTCTTCATCTTTCTGTACTTTTCTTCCTCTTTCTGCACCTCTCTTGCCTCTTTCTACACCTCTCATGCCTCTTTCTGCACTTTTCTTGCTTCTTTCTGCACCTCTGTTGCCCCTTTCTGCACCTCTGTTGCTTCTTTCTTCAACTCTCTTGCCTCTTTCTGCACCTCACTCTCTTCTTTCTGCACCTCTCTTGATTCTTTCTGCACTTCTCATGCTTCTTTCTGTACTTCTCTTGCTTCTTTCTGCACTTCTCTTGCCTCTTTTGCACCTATCTTGCTTCTTTCTGCACATCTCCTGCTTCTTTCTGCACCTCGTCTGCCTCTTTATGTACATTTCTTGCCTCTTTCTGCACCTCTCTTGCTTCTTTCTGTACCTTTCATCCTCTTCCTGCACCTCTCTTGCTTCTTTCAATCTTCGCTTTCTTCTTTCTGCATTTCTCTTGCTTCTTTCTGTACCTCTCTTGCCTTTTTCTATTCCGCTCTTGCCTTGTTGCTCATCTAACTCCTTTCTGCACCACTCTTGCTTCTTTCTGTACTTCTCTTGCCTCTTTCTGCACCTCTCTTGCTTCTTTCTGTACCTTTCATCCTCTTCCTGTACCTCTCTTGCTTCTTTCAATCTTCTCTTTCTTCTTTCTGTACTTCTCTTGCCTCTTTCTGCACCTCTCTTGCTTCTTTCTGCACCTTTCTTCCTCTTGCTGCACCTTTCATCCTCTTTCTGCACCTCTATTGCTTCTTTCTGCACCTCTATTGCTTCTTTCTAGACCTCTCTTGCCTCTTTCTGTACCTCAGTTTCCTCTTTCTGCACCTCAGTTGCTTCTTTCTGCACCTCTCCTACTTCTTTCTGAACATTTCTACTTCTTTCTGTACCTTTCTTCCTCTTTCTGCACCTCTCTTGCCTCTTTCTGCACCTCTCTTGCCTCTTTCTACACCTCTCATGCCTCTTTCTGCACTTTTCTTGCTTCTTTCTGCACTTTTCTTGCTTCTTTCTGCACCTCTCTTGCTTCTTTCTGCACCTCTCGCTTCTTTCTGCACCTCTCTTGCTTCTTTCCGCACCTCTCTTGCTTCTTTCCGCACTTCTCTTGCTTCTCTCTGCACCTTTCTTCCTCTTTCTGCACCTTTCTATCTCTTTCTGCAGTTCTCTTGCCTCTTTCTGTACTTCTCTTGCCTCTTTCTGCACCTCTCTTGCCTCTTTCTGCACCTCTCTTGCCTTTTTCTGCACCTCTCTTGCCTCTTTCAGCACTTCTCTTGCTTCTTTCTGCACCTGTATTCGTCTTTCTGTACTTCTCTTGCCTCTTTCTGCATTTCTCTTTCTTCTTTCTGCACCTCTCTTGCCACTTTTTGCACCTCACTGTCTTCTTTCTGCACCTCTTGCTTCTTTCTGCACTTCTCTTGCCTCTTTTTGTACTTCTCTTGCCTCTTCTGTACCTCTCTTGCCTCTTCTGTACCTCTCGCCTCTTCTGTACCTCTCTTGCCTCTTTCTGTACCCCTCTTGCTCTTTTCTGCACTTCACTTGCCTCTTTCTGCACCTTACTGTCTTCTTTCTGCACCTCTCTTGCTTCTTTCTGCACCTCTCTTGCTTATTTCTGCGCTTGTCTTGCTTCTTTCTGTGCCTTTCTTCCTCTTTCTGCAGTTCGCTTGCTGCTTTCTGCACTTCTCTTGCCTCTTTCTGCACCTCCTTTGCCTCTTTCTGCACCTTTCTTCCTCTTTCTGCACCTTTCTTCTTCTGTATGCACCTTTCTTCCTCTTTCTGCACCTCTCTTGCTTTTTCTGCATTTCTCTTGCCTCTTTCTGCACCTCTCTTGCCTCTTTCTGGACCTTCCTTCTTCTTTCTGCACCTTTCTTCCTCTGTCTGCAGTTCTCTTGCTTCTTGCTGTACTTCTCTTGCTTCTCTCTGTACCTTTCTTCCTCTTTCTGCACCTTTCTTCCTCTTACTGCACTTCTCTTGCTTCTTTCTGCACCTCTCTTGCCTCTTTCTGCACCTCTCTTGCCTCTTTCTGCACCTCTCTTGCCTCTTTCTGCACTTCTCTTGCCTCTTTCTGCATCTCTCTTGCCTCTTTCTGCACTTCTATTGCTTCTTTCTGCACCTCTTGCTTCTTTCTGCACCTCTTGCTTCTTTCTGCACTTCTCTTGCTTCTTTCTGCACTTCTCTTGCCTCTTTCTGCACCTATCTTGCTCCTTTCTGCACCTATCTTGCTCCTTTCTGCACCTTACTTGCCTCTTTCTGCACCTTACTGTCTTCTTTCTGTGCCTCTCTAGCTTCTTTCTACACCTCTCTTGCCTATTTCTGCATCTCTCTTGCATCTTTCTGCATTTCTCTTGCCTCTTTCAGCACCTCCCTTGCCTCTTTCTGCATCTTTCTTCCTCTTTGTGTGCCTTTCTTCATCTTTCTGTACTTTTCTTCCTCTTTCTGCACCTCTCTTGCCTCTTTCTACACCTCTCATGCCTCTTTCTGCACTTTTCTTGCTTCTTTCTGCACCTCTGTTGCCCCTTTCTGCACCTCTGTTGCTTCTTTCTTCAACTCTCTTGCCTCTTTCTGCACCTCACTCTCTTCTTTCTGCACCTCTCTTGATTCTTTCTGCACTTCTCATGCTTCTTTCTGTACTTCTCTTGCTTCTTTCTGCACTTCTCTTGCCTCTTTTGCACCTATCTTGCTTCTTTCTGCACATCTCCTGCTTCTTTCTGCACCTCGTCTGCCTCTTTATGTACATTTCTTGCCTCTTTCTGCACCTCTCTTGCTTCTTTCTGTACCTTTCATCCTCTTCCTGCACCTCTCTTGCTTCTTTCAATCTTCGCTTTCTTCTTTCTGCATTTCTCTTGCTTCTTTCTGTACCTCTCTTGCCTTTTTCTATTCCGCTCTTGCCTTGTTGCTCATCTAACTCCTTTCTGCACCACTCTTGCTTCTTTCTGTACTTCTCTTGCCTCTTTCTGCACCTCTCTTGCTTCTTTCTGTACCTTTCATCCTCTTCCTGTACCTCTCTTGCTTCTTTCAATCTTCTCTTTCTTCTTTCTGTACTTCTCTTGCCTCTTTCTGCACCTCTCTTGCTTCTTTCTGCACCTTTCTTCCTCTTGCTGCACCTTTCATCCTCTTTCTGCACCTCTATTGCTTCTTTCTGCACCTCTATTGCTTCTTTCTAGACCTCTCTTGCCTCTTTCTGTACCTCAGTTTCCTCTTTCTGCACCTCAGTTGCTTCTTTCTGCACCTCTCCTACTTCTTTCTGAACATTTCTACTTCTTTCTGTACCTTTCTTCCTCTTTCTGCACCTCTCTTGCCTCTTTCTGCACCTCTCTTGCCTCTTTCTACACCTCTCATGCCTCTTTCTGCACTTTTCTTGCTTCTTTCTGCACTTTTCTTGCTTCTTTCTGCACCTCTCTTGCTTCTTTCTGCACCTCTCGCTTCTTTCTGCACCTCTCTTGCTTCTTTCCGCACCTCTCTTGCTTCTTTCCGCACTTCTCTTGCTTCTCTCTGCACCTTTCTTCCTCTTTCTGCACCTTTCTATCTCTTTCTGCAGTTCTCTTGCCTCTTTCTGTACTTCTCTTGCCTCTTTCTGCACCTCTCTTGCCTCTTTCTGCACCTCTCTTGCCTTTTTCTGCACCTCTCTTGCCTCTTTCAGCACTTCTCTTGCTTCTTTCTGCACCTGTATTCGTCTTTCTGTACTTCTCTTGCCTCTTTCTGCATTTCTCTTTCTTCTTTCTGCACCTCTCTTGCCACTTTTTGCACCTCACTGTCTTCTTTCTGCACCTCTTGCTTCTTTCTGCACTTCTCTTGCCTCTTTTTGTACTTCTCTTGCCTCTTCTGTACCTCTCTTGCCTCTTCTGTACCTCTCGCCTCTTCTGTACCTCTCTTGCCTCTTTCTGTACCCCTCTTGCTCTTTTCTGCACTTCACTTGCCTCTTTCTGCACCTTACTGTCTTCTTTCTGCACCTCTCTTGCTTCTTTCTGCACCTCTCTTGCTTCTTTCTGCGCTTGTCTTGCTTCTTTCTGTGCCTTTCTTCCTCTTTCTGCAGTTCGCTTGCTGCTTTCTGCACTTCTCTTGCCTCTTTCTGCACCTCCTTTGCCTCTTTCTGCACCTTTCTTCCTCTTTCTGCACCTTTCTTCTTCTGTATGCACCTTTCTTCCTCTTTCTGCACCTCTCTTGCTTTTTCTGCATTTCTCTTGCCTCTTTCTGCACCTCTCTTGCCTCTTTCTGGACCTTTCTTCTTCTTTCTGCACCTTTCTTCCTCTGTCTGCAGTTCTCTTGCTTCTTGCTGTACTTCTCTTGCTTCTCTCTGTACCTTTCTTCCTCTTTCTGCACCTTTCTTCCTCTTACTGCACTTCTCTTGCTTCTTTCTGTACTTCTCTTGCCTCTTTCTACACCTCTCTTGCCTCTTTCTGCACCTCTCTTGCCTCTTTCTGCACCTCTCTTGCCTCTTTCTGCACCTCTCTTGCCTCTTTCTGCACTTCTCTTGCCTCTTTCTGCATCTCTCTTGCCTCTCTCTGCATTTCTCGTGCCTCTTTCTGCATCTTTCTTGCTCTTTCTGCGCCTTTCTTCTTCTTCTGTATGCACCTTTCTTCCTCTTTCTGCACCTCTCTTGCTTTTTCTGCATTTCTCTTGCCTCTTTCTGCACCTCTCTTGCCTCTTTCTGCACCTATCTTGCTCCTTTCTGCACCTTACTTGCCTCTTTCTGCACCTTACTGTCTTCTTTCTGTGCCTCTCTAACTTCTTTCTACACCTCTCTTGCCTCTTTCTGCACCTCTCTTGCATCTTTCTGCATTTCTCTTGCCTCTTTCAGCACCTCCCTTGCCTCTTTCTGCATCTTTCTTCCTCTTTCTGTGCCTTTCTTCTTCTTTCTGCACCTTTCTTCCTCTTTCTGCACCTCTGGTGCCTCTTTCTGCACCTCTCTTGCCTCTTTCTGCACCTCTCTTGCCTCTTTCTGCACCTCTCTTGCTTTTTCTGCATTTCTCTTGCCTCTTTCTGAACCTTTCTACTTCTTTCTGTACCTTTCTTCCTCTTTCTGCACCTCTCTTGCCTCTTTCTACACTTCTCATGCCTCTTTCTGCACTTTTCTTGCTTCTTTCTGCACCTCTGTTTCCCCTTTCTGCACATCTGTTGCTTCTTTCTTCAACTCTCTTGCCTCTTTCTGCACCTCACTCTCTTCTTTCTGTACTTCTCTTGCTTCTTTCTGCACTTCTCTTGCCTCTTTTGCACCTATCTTGCTTCTTTCTGCACATCTCCTGCTTCTTTCTGTACCTCTTGCCTTTTTCTATTCCGCTCTTGCCTTGTTGCTCATCTCACTCCTTCCTGCACCTCTCTTGCTTCTTTCTGCACCTTTCTTTCTTCTTTCTGCATTTCTCTTGCTTCTTTCTGTACCTCTTGCCTTTTTCTATTCCGCTCTTGCCTTGTTGCTCATCTCACTCCTTCCTGCACCTTTCTTGCTTCTTTCTGCGCTTGTCTTGCTTCTTTCTGTGCCTTCCTTCCTCTTTCTGCAGTTCGCTTGCTGATTTCTGCACCTCCTTTGCCTCTTTCTGCACCTTTCTTCCTCTTTCTGCGCCTTTCTTCTTCTGTATGCACCTTTCTTCCTCTTTCTGCACCTCTCTTGCTTTTTCTGCATTTCTCTTGCCTCTTTCTGCACCTCTCTTGCCTCTTTCTGGACCTTTCTTCTTCTTTCTGCACATTTCTTCCTCTGTCTGCAGTTCTCTTGCTTCTTCCTGTACTTCTCTTGCTTCTCTCCGCACCTTTCTTCCTCTTTCTGCACCTTTCTTCCTCTTACTGCACTTCTCTTGCCTCTTTCTGCACCTCTCTTGCTTCTTTCTGCACCTCTCTTGCTTCTTTCTGCACCTCTCTTGCCTCTTTCTGAACCTCTCTTGCCTCTTTCTACACCTCTCATGCCTCTTTCTGCACTTTTCTTGCTTCTTTCTGCACCTCTGTTGCCCCTTTCTGCACCTCTGTTGCTTCTTTCTTCAACTCTCTTGCCTCTTTCTGCACCTCACTCTTCTTTCTGCACCTCTCGATTCTTTCTGCACTTCTCATGCTTCTTTCTGTACTTCTCTTGCTTCTTTCTGCACTTCTCTTGCCTCTTTTGCACCTATCTTGCTTCTTTCTGCACATCTCCTGCTTCTTTCTGCACCTCTTCTGCCTCTTTATGTGCATTTCTTGCCTCTTTCTGCACCTCTCTTGCTTCTTTCTGTACCTTTCATCCTCTTCCTGCACCTCTCTTGCTTCTTTCAATCTTCTCTTTCTTCTTTCTGCATTTCTCTTGCTTCTTTCTGTACCTCTCTTGCCTTTTTCTATTCCGCTCTTGCATTGTTGCTCATCTCACTCCTTTCTGCACCACTCTTGCTTCTTTCTGTACTTCTCTTGCCTCTTTCTGCACCTCTCTTGCTTCTTTCTGTACCTTTCATCCTCTTCCTGCACCTCTCTTGCTTCTTTCAATCTTCTCTTTCTTCTTTCTGTACTTCTCTTGCTTCTTTCTACACCTTTCTTCCTCATGCTGCACCTTTCATCCTCTTTCTGCACCTCTATTGCTTCTTTCTGCACCTCTATTGCTTCTTTCTAGACCTCTCTTGCCTCTTTCTGTACCTCAGTTTCCTCTTTCTGCACCTCAGTTGCTTCTTTCTGCACCTCTCCTGCTTCTTTCTACACCTCTCTTCCCTCTTTCTATACCTCTCTTGCCTGTTTCTGCACCTCTCTTGCTTCTTTTTGCACCTTTCTTCCTCTTGCTGCACTTCTCATCCTCTTTCTGCACCTCCCTTGCTTCTTTCTGCACCTCTCTTGCCTTTCTGTACCTCAGTTGCCTCTTTTTGAACCTCAGTTGCCTTTTTCTGCACCTCACTTTCTTCTTTCTGCACCTCTCTTGCTTCTTTCTGCACCTCTCTTGCTTCTTTCTGCACCTCTCTTGCTTCTTTCCGCACCTCTCTTGCTTCTTTCCGCACTTCTCTTGCTTCCTTCTGCACTTCTCTTGCTTCCTTCTGCACTTCTCTTGCTTCTCTCTGCACCTTTCTTCCTCTTTCTGCACCTTTCTATCTCTTTCTGCAGTTCTCTTGCCTCTTTCTGCACGTCTCTTGCCTCTTTCTGCACCTCTCTTGCCTCTTTCTGCACCTCTCTTGCCTCTTTCTGCACCTTTCTTGCCTCTTTCTGCACCTTTCTTGCATCTTTCTGCACCTCTCTTGGTTCTTTCAGCACTTCTCTTGCTTCTTTCTGCACCTGTATTCGTCTTTCTGTACTTCTCTTGCCTCTTTCTGCATTTCTCTTTCTTCTTTCTGCACCTCTTGCCACTTTTTGCACCTCACTGTCTTCTTTCTGCACCTCTTGCTTCTTTCTGCACTTCTCTTGCCTCTTTCTGCACCTATCTTGCTCCTTTCTGCACCTATCTTGCTCCTTTCTGCACCTTACTTGCATCTTTCTGCACCTTACTGTCTTCTTTCTGTGCCTCTCTAGCTTCTTTCTACACCTCTCTTGCCTCTTTCTGCATCTCTCTTGCATCTTTCTGCATTTCTCTTGCCTCTTTCAGCACCTCCCTTGCCTCTTTCTGCATCTTTCTTCCTCTTTCTGTGCCTTTCTTCATCTTTCTGTACCTTTCTTCCTCTTTCTGCACCTCTCTTGCCTCTTTCTACACCTCTCATGCCTCTTTCTGCACTTTTCTTGCCTCTTTCTGCACCTCTGTTGCCCCTTTTCTGCACCTCTGTTGCCCCTTTCTGCACCTCTGTTGCTTCTTTCTTCAACTCTCTTGCCTCTTTCTGCACCTCACTCTCTTCTTTCTGCACCTCTCTTGATTCTTTCTGCACTTCTCATGCTTCTTTCTGTACTTCTCTTGCTTCTTTCTGCACTTCTCTTGCCTCTTTTGCACCTATCTTGCTTCTTTCTGCACATCTCCTGCTTCTTTCTGCACCTCTTCTGCCTCTTTATGTACATTTCTTGCCTCTTTCTGCACCTCTCTTGCTTCTTTCTGTACCTTTCATCCTCTTCCTGCACCTCTCTTGCTTCTTTCAATCTTCTCTTTCTTCTTTCTGCATTTCTCTTGCTTCTTTCTGTACCTCTCTTGCCTTTTTCTATTCCGCTCTTGCCTTGTTGCTCATCTCACTCCTTTCTGCACCACTCTTGTTTCTTTCTGTACTTCTCTTGCCTCTTTCTGCACCTCTCTTGCTTCTTTCTGTACCTTTCATCCTCTTCCTGCACCTCTCTTGCTTCTTTCAATCTTCTCTTTCTTCTTTCTGTACTTCTCTTGCCTCTTTCTGCACCTCTCTTGCTTCTTTCTGCACCTTTCTTCCTCTTGCTGCACCTTTCATCCTCTTTCTGCACCTCTATTGCTTCTTTCTGCACCTCTATTGCTTCTTTCTAGACCTCTCTTGCCTCTTTCTGTACCTCAGTTTCCTCTTTCTGCACCTCAGTTGCTTCTTTCTGCACCTCTCCTGCTTCTTTCTGAACCTTTCTACTTCTTTCTGTACCTTTCTTCCTCTTTCTGCACCTCTTGCCTCTTTCTGCACCTCTCTTGCCTCTTTCTACACCTCTCATGCCTCTTTCTACACTTTTCTTGCTTCTTTCTGCACCTCTCTTGCTTCTTTCTGCACCTCTCTTGCTTCTTTCCGCACCTCTCTTGCTTCTTTCCGCACCTCTCTTGCTTCTTTCCGCACTTCTCTTGCTTTCTTCTGCACTTCTCTTGCTTCTCTCTGCACCTTTCTTCCTCTTTCTGCACCTTTCTATCTCTTTCTGCAGTTCTCTTGCCTCTTTCTGTACTTCTCTTGCCTCTTTCTGCACCTCTCTTGCCTCTTTCTGATCCTCTCTGCCTCTTTCTGCACCTCTCTTGCCTCTTTCTGCACCTCTCTTGCCTCTTTCTGCACCTCTCTTGCCTCTTTCAGCACTTCTCTTGCTTCTTTCTGCACCTGTATTCGTCTTTCTGTACTTCTCTTGCCTCTTTCTGCATTTCTCTTTCTTCTTTCTGCACCTCTCTTGCCACTTTTTGCACCTCACTGTCTTCTTTCTGCACCTCTTGCTTCTTTCTGCACTTCTCTTGCCTCTTTTTGTACTTCTCTTGCCTCTTCTGTACCTCTCTTGCCTCTTCTGTACCTCTCGCCTCTTCTGTACCTCTCGCCTCTTCTGTACCTCTCTTGCCTCTTTCTGTACCCCTCTTGCTCTTTTCTGCACTTCACTTGCCTCTTTCTGCACCTTACTGTCTTCTTTCTGCACCTCTCTTGCTTCTTTCTGCACCTCTCTTGCTTCTTTCTGCACTTGTATTGCTTCTTTCTGTGCCTTTCTTCCTCTTTCTGCAGTTCACTTGCTGCTTTCTGCACTTCTCTTGCCTCTTTCTGCACCTCCTTTGCCTCTTTCTGCACCTTTCTTCCTCTTTCTGCGCCTTTCTTCTTCTGTATGCACCTTTCTTCCTCTTTCTGCACCTCTCTTGCTTTTTCTGCATTTCTCTTGCTTTTTCTGCATTTCTCTTGCCTCTTTCTGCACCTCTCTTGCCTCTTTCTGGACCTTTCTTCTTCTTTCTGCACCTTTCTTCCTCTGTCTGCAGTTCTCTTGCTTCTTGCTGTACTTCTCTTGCTTCTCTCTGCACCTTTCTTCCTCTTTCTGCACCTTTCTTCCTCTTACTGCACTTCTCTTGCTTCTTTCTGTACTTCTCTTGCCTCTTTCTACACCTCTCTTGCCTCTTTCTGCACTTCTCTTGCCTCTTTCTGCACTTCTCTTGCCTCTTTCTGCACTTCTCTTGCCTCTTTCTGCATCTCTCTTGCCTCTCTCTGCATTTCTCTTGCCTCTTTCTGCATCTTTCTTCCTCTTTCTGCGCCTTTCTTCTTCTTCTGTATGCACCTTTCTTCCTCTTTCTGCACCTCTCTTGCTTTTTCTGCATTTCTCTTGCCTCTTTCTGCACCTCTCTTGCCTCTTTCTGCACCTATCTTGCTCCTTTCTGCACCTTACTTGCCTCTTTCTGCACCTTACTGTCTTCTTTCTGTGCCTCTCTAACTTCTTTCTACACCTCTCTTGCCTCTTTCTGCACCTCTTGCATCTTTCTGCATTTCTCTTGCCTCTTTCAGCACCTCCCTTGCCTCTTTCTGCATCTTTCTTCCTCTTTCTGTGCCTTTCTTCTTCTTTCTGCACCTTTCTTCCTCTTTCTGCACCTCTGGTGCCTCTTTCTGCACCTCTCTTGCCTCTTTCTGCACCTCTCTTGCCTCTTTCTGCACCTCTCTTGCTTTTTCTGCATTTCTCTTGCCTCTTTCTGAACCTTTCTACTTCTTTCTGTACCTTTCTTCCTCTTTCTGCACCTCTCTTGCCTCTTTCTACACTTCTCATGCCTCTTTCTGCACTTTTCTTGCTTCTTTCTGCACCTCTGTTGCCCCTTTCTGCACCTCTGTTGCTTCTTTCTTCAACTCTCTTGCCTCTTTCTGCACCTCACTCTCTTCTTTCTGTACTTCTCTTGCTTCTTTCTGCACTTCTCTTGCCTCTTTCTGCACCTCTCTTGCTTCTTTCTGTACCTTTCATCCTCTTCCTGCACCTCTCTTGCTTCTTTCAATCTTCTTTCTTCTTTCTGCATTTCTCTTGCTTCTTTCTGTACCTCTTGCCTTTTTCTATTCCGCTCTTGCCTTGTTGCTCATCTCACTCCTTCCTGCACCTCTCTTGCTTCTTTCTGCACCTTTCTTTCTTCTTTCTGCATTTCTCTTGCTTCTTTCTGTACCTCTTGTCTTTTTCTATTCCGCTCTTGCCTTGTTGCTCATCTCACTCCTTCCTGCACCTCTCTTGCTTCTTTCTGCACCTTTCTTGCTTCTTTCTGCGCTTGTCTTGCTTCTTTCTGTGCCTTTCTTCCTCTTTCTGCAGTTCGCTTGCTGCTTTCTGCACCTCCTTTGCCTCTGTCTGCACCTTTCTTCCTCTTTCTGCGCCTTTCTTCTTCTGTATGCACCTTTCTTCCTCTTTCTGCACCTCTCTTGCTTTTTCTGCATTTCTCTTGCCTCTTTCTGCACCTCTCTTGCCTCTTTCTGGACCTTTCTTCTTCTTTCTGCACCTTTCTTCCTCTGTCTGCAGTTCTCTTGCTTCTTTCTGTACTTCTCTTGATTCTCTCCGCACCTTTCTTCCTCTTTCTGCACCTTTCTTCCTCTTACTGCACTTCTCTTGCCTCTTTCTGCACCTCTGTTGCCTCTTTCTGCACCTCTGTTGACTCTTTTTGCACCTCTCTTGCTTCTTTCTGCACCTCTCTTGCCTCTCTCTGCACCTCTTGCCTCTCTCTGCACCTCTCTTGCCTCTCTCTGCACCTCTCTTCCTCTTTCTGCATTTCTCTTGCCTCTTTCTGCACTTCTCTTGCTTCTTTCTGTACTTCTCTTGCCTCTTTCTGCACCTCTCGTTTCTTTCTGCACTTCTCTTGCCTCTTTCTGCACTTCTATTGCTTCTTTCTGCACTTCTCTTGCTTCTTTCTGCACTTCTCTTGCTTCTTTCTGCACTTCTCTTGCTTCTTTCTGCACTTCTCTTGCTTCTTTCTGTACTTCTCTTGCCTCTTTCTGCACCTATCTTGCTCCTTTCTGCACCTTACTTGCCTCTTTCTGCACCTTACTGTCTTCTTTCTGTGCCTCTCCAGCTTCTTTGTACACCTCTCTTGCTTCTTTCTGCACCTTTCTTCCTCTTTCTGCAGTACGCCTGTTGCTTTCTGCACTTCTCTTGCCTCTTTCTGCATCTCTCTTGCATCTTTCTGCATTTCTCTTGCCTCTTTCTGCACCTCCCTTGCCTCTTTCTGCATCTTTCTTCCTCTTTCTGTGCCTTTCTTCTTCTTTCTGCACCTTTCTTCCTCTTTCTGCACCTCTGGTGCCCTCTTTCTGCACCTCTCTTGCCTCTTTCTGCACCTCTCTTGCCTCTTTCTGCACCTCTCTTGCTTTTTCTGCATTTCTCTTGCCTCTTTCTGAACCTTTCTACTTCTTTCTGTACCTTTCTTCCTCTTTCTGCACCTCTCTTGCCTCTTTCTACACCTCTCATGCCTCTTTCTGCACTTTTCTTGCTTCTTTCTGCACCTCTGTCGCCCCTTTCTGCACCTCTGTTGCTTCTTTCTTCAACTCTCTTGCCTCTTTCTGCACCTCACTCTTCTTTCTGCACCTCTCGATTCTTTCTGCACTTCTCATGCTTCTTTCTGTACTTCTCTTGCTTCTTTCTGCACTTCTCTTGCCTCTTTTGCACCTATCTTGCTTCTTTCTGCACATCTCCTGCTTCTTTCTGCACCTCTTCTGCCTCTTTATGTGCATTTCTTGCCTCTTTCTGCACCTCTCTTGCTTCTTTCTGTACCTTTCATCCTCTTCCTGCACCTTTCTTGCTTCTTTCAATCTTCTCTTTCTTCTTTCTGCATTTCTCTTGCTTCTTTCTGTACCTCTCTTGCCTTTTTCTATTCCGCTCTTGCATTGTTGCTCATCTCACTCCTTTCTGCACCACTCTTGCTTCTTTCTGTACTTCTCTTGCCTCTTTCTGCACCTCTCTTGCTTCTTTCTGTACCTTTCATCCTCTTCCTGCACCTCTCTTGCTTCTTTCAATCTTCTCTTTCTTCTTTCTGTACTTCTCTTGCTTCTTTCTGCACCTTTCTTCCTCATGCTGCACCTTTCATCCTCTTTCTGCACCTCTATTGCTTCTTTCTGCACCTCTATTGCTTCTTTCTAGACCTCTCTTGCCTCTTTCTGTACCTCAGTTTCCTCTTTCTGCACCTCAGTTGCTTCTTTCTGCACCTCTCCTGCTTCTTTCTACACCTCTCTTCCCTCTTTCTATACCTCTCTTGCCTGTTTCTGCACCTCTCTTGCTTCTTTCTGCACCTTTCTTCCTCTTGCTGCACCTCTCATCCTCTTTCTGCACCTCCCTTGCTTCTTTCTGCACCTCTCTTGCCTTTCTGTACCTCAGTTGCCTCTTTTTGAACCTCAGTTGCCTTTTTCTGCACCTCACTTTCTTCTTTCTGCACCTCTCTTGCTTCTTTCTGCACCTCTCTTGCTTCTTTCCGCACTTCTCTTGCTTCCTTCTGCACTTCTCTAGCTTCTCTCTGCACCTTTCTTCCTCTTTCTGCACCTTTCTATCTCTTTCTGCAGTTCTCTTGCCTCTTTCTGTACTTCTCTTGCCTCTTTCTGCACATCTCTTGCCTCTTTCTGCACATCTCTTGCCTCTTTCTGCACCTCTCTTGCCTCTTTCTGCACCTCTCTTGCCTCTTTCTGCACCTTTCTTGCCTCTTTCTGCACCTTTCTTGCCTCTTTCTGCACCTCTCTTGGTTCTTTCAGCACTTCTCTTGCTTCTTTCTGCACCTGTATTCGTCTTTCTGTACTTCTCTTGCCTCTTTCTGCATTTCTCTTTCTTCTTTCTGCACCTCTCTTGCCACTTTTTGCACCTCACTGTCTTCTTTCAGCACTTCTCTTGCTTCTTTCTGCACCTGTATTCGTCTTTCTGTACTTCTCTTGCCTCTTTTTGTACTTCTCTTGCCTCTTCTGTACCTCTCTTGCCTCTTCTGTACCTCTCTTGCCTCTTCTGTACCTCTCTTGCCTCTTTCTGTACCCCTCTTGCTCTTTTCTGCACTTCACTTGCCTCTTTCTGCACCTTACTGTCTTCTTTCTGCACCTCTCTTGCTTCTTTCTGCACCTCTCTTGCTTCTTTCTGCACTTGTATTGCTTCTTTCTGTGCCTTTCTTCCTCTTTCTGCAGTTCACTTGCTGCTTTCTGCACTTCTCTTGCCTCTTTCTGCACCTCCTTTGCCTCTTTCTGCACCTTTCTTCCTCTTTCTGCGCCTTTCTTCTTCTGTATGCACCTTTCTTCCTCTTTCTGCACCTCTCTTGCTTTTTCTGCATTTCTCTTGCCTCTTTCTGCACCTCTCTTGCCTCTTTCTGGACCTTTCTTCTTCTTTCTGCACCTTTCTTCCTCTGTCTGCAGTTCTCTTGCTTCTTGCTGTACTTCTCTTGCTTCTCTCTGCACCTTTCTTCCTCTTTCTGCACCTTTCTTCCTCTTACTGCACTTCTCTTGCTTCTTTCTGTACTTCTCTTGCCTCTTTCTACACCTCTCTTGCCTCTTTCTGCACTTCTCTTGCCTCTTTCTGCACTTCTCTTGCCTCTTTCTGCATCTCTCTTGCCTCTCTCTGCATTTCTCTTGCCTCTTTCTGCATCTTTCTTCCTCTTTCTGCGCCTTTCTTCTTCTTCTGTATACACCTTTCTTCCTCTTTCTGCACCTCTCTTGCTTTTTCTGCATTTCTCTTGCCTCTTTCTGCACCTCTCTTGCCTCTTTCTGCACTTCTATTGCTTCTTTCTGCACCTCTCTTGCCTCTTTCTGCACCTCTTGCCTCTTTCTGCACCTCTTGACTCTTTCTGCACCTCTCTTGCCTCTCTCTGCACCTCTCTTGCCTCTCTCTGCACCTCTCTTGCCTCTCTCTGCACCTCTGTTGCTTCTTTCTGCACCTCTCTTCCTCTTTCTGCACTTCTCTTGCTTCTTTCTGCATTTCTCTTGCCTCTTTCTACACCTCTCACCTCTTTCTGTACTTCTCTTGCCTCTTTCTACACCTCTCTTGCCTCTTTCTGCACTTCTCTTGCCTCTTTCTGCACTTCTCTTGCCTCTTTCTGCATCTCTCTTGCCTCTCTCTGCATTTCTCTTGCCTCTCTCTGCATTTCTCTTGCCTCTCTCTGCATTTCTCTTGCCTCTTTCTGCATCTTTCTTCCTCTTTCTCGCCTTTCTTCTTCTTCTGTATGCACCTTTCTTCCTCTTTCTGCACCTCCTTGCTTTTTCTGCATTTCTCTTGCCTCTTTCTGCACCTCTCTTGCCTCTTTCTGCACTTCTATTGCTTCTTTCTGCACCGCTCTTGCTTCTTTCTGCACTTCTCTTACATCTTTCTGCACCGCTCTTGCATCTTTCTGCACCTATCTTGCTCCTTTCTGCACCTATCTTGCCCCTTTCTGCAGTATGCCTGCTGCTTTCTGCACTTCTCTTGCCTCTTTCTGCATCTCTCTTGCATCTTTCTGCATTTCTCTTGCCTCTTTCTACACCTCCCTTGCCTCTTTCTGCATCTTTCTTCCTCTTTCTGTGCCTTTCTTCTTCTTTCTGCACCTTTCTTCCTCTTTCTGCACCTCTAGTGCCTCTTTTTACACCTCTCTTGCCTCTTTCTGCACCTCTCTTGCTTTTTCTGCATGTCTCTTGCCTATTTCTGAACCTTTCTACTTCTTTCTGTACCTTTCTTCCTCTTTCTGCACCTCTGTTGCCTCTTTCTGCACCTCTGTTGCTTCTTTTTTTAACTCTCTTGCCTCTTTCTGCACCTCACTCTTCTTTCTGTACCTCTTGATTCTTTCTGCACCTCTCTTCCCTCTTTCTATACCTCTCTTGCCTGTTTCTGCACCTCTCTTGCTTCTTTCTGCACCTTTCTTCCTCTTGCTGCACCTCTCATCCTCTTTCTGCACCTCCCTTGCTTCTTTCTGCACCTCTCTTGCCTTTCTGTACCTCAGTTGCCTCTTTTTGAACCTCAGTTGCCTTTTTCTGCACCTCACTTTCTTCTTTCTCCACCTCTCTTGCTTCTTTCTGCACCTCTCTTGCTTCTTTCTGCACCTCTCTTGCTTCTTTCCGCACTTCTCTTGCTTCCTTCTGCACTTCTCTTGCTTCTCTCTGCACCTTTCTTCCTCTTTCTGCACCTTTCTATCTCTTTCTGCAGTTCTCTTGCCTCTTTCTGTACTTCTCTTGCCTCTTTCTGCACATCTCTTGCCTCTTTCTGCACATCTCTTGCCTCTTTCTGCACCTCTCTTGCCTCTTTCTGCACCTCTCTTGCCTCTTTCTGCACCTTTCTTGCCTCTTTCTGCACCTTTCTTGCCTCTTTCTGCACCTCTCTTGGTTCTTTCAGCACTTCTCTTGCTTCTTTCTGCACCTGTATTCGTCTTTCTGTACTTCTCTTGCCTCTTTCTGCATTTCTCTTTCTTCTTTCTGCACCTCTCTTGCCACTTTTTGCACCTCACTGTCTTCTTTCAGCACTTCTCTTGCTTCTTTCTGCACCTGTATTCGTCTTTCTGTACTTCTCTTGCCTCTTTTTGTACTTCTCTTGCCTCTTCTGTACCTCTCTTGCCTCTTCTGTACCTCTCTTGCCTCTTCTGTACCTCTCTTGCCTCTTTCTGTACCCCTCTTGCTCTTTTCTGCACTTCACTTGCCTCTTTCTGCACCTTACTGTCTTCTTTCTGCACCTCTCTTGCTTCTTTCTGCACCTCTCTTGCTTCTTTCTGCACTTGTATTGCTTCTTTCTGTGCCTTTCTTCCTCTTTCTGCAGTTCACTTGCTGCTTTCTGCACTTCTCTTGCCTCTTTCTGCACCTCCTTTGCCTCTTTCTGCACCTTTCTTCCTCTTTCTGCGCCTTTCTTCTTCTGTATGCACCTTTCTTCCTCTTTCTGCACCTCTCTTGCTTTTTCTGCATTTCTCTTGCCTCTTTCTGCACCTCTCTTGCCTCTTTCTGGACCTTTCTTCTTCTTTCTGCACCTTTCTTCCTCTGTCTGCAGTTCTCTTGCTTCTTGCTGTACTTCTCTTGCTTCTCTCTGCACCTTTCTTCCTCTTTCTGCACCTTTCTTCCTCTTACTGCACTTCTCTTGCTTCTTTCTGTACTTCTCTTGCCTCTTTCTACACCTCTCTTGCCTCTTTCTGCACTTCTCTTGCCTCTTTCTGCACTTCTCTTGCCTCTTTCTGCATCTCTCTTGCCTCTCTCTGCATTTCTCTTGCCTCTTTCTGCATCTTTCTTCCTCTTTCTGCGCCTTTCTTCTTCTTCTGTATACACCTTTCTTCCTCTTTCTGCACCTCTCTTGCTTTTTCTGCATTTCTCTTGCCTCTTTCTGCACCTCTCTTGCCTCTTTCTGCACTTCTATTGCTTCTTTCTGCACCTCTCTTGCCTCTTTCTGCACCTCTTGCCTCTTTCTGCACCTCTTGACTCTTTCTGCACCTCTCTTGCCTCTCTCTGCACCTCTCTTGCCTCTCTCTGCACCTCTCTTGCCTCTCTCTGCACCTCTGTTGCTTCTTTCTGCACCTCTCTTCCTCTTTCTGCACTTCTCTTGCTTCTTTCTGCATTTCTCTTGCCTCTTTCTACACCTCTCACCTCTTTCTGCACTTCTCTTCCTTCTTTCTGTACTTCTCTTGCCTCTTTCTACACCTCTCTTGCCTCTTTCTGCACTTCTCTTGCCTCTTTCTGCACTTCTCTTGCCTCTTTCTGCATCTCTCTTGCCTCTCTCTGCATTTCTCTTGCCTCTCTCTGCATTTCTCTTGCCTCTCTCTGCATTTCTCTTGCCTCTTTCTGCATCTTTCTTCCTCTTTCTGCGCCTTTCTTCTTCTTCTGTATGCACCTTTCTTCCTCTTTCTGCACCTCCCTTGCTTTTTCTGCATTTCTCTTGCCTCTTTCTGCACCTCTCTTGCCTCTTTCTGCACTTCTATTGCTTCTTTCTGCACCGCTCTTGCTTCTTTCTGCACTTCTCTTACATCTTTCTGCACCGCTCTTGCATCTTTCTGCACCTATCTTGCTCCTTTCTGCACCTATCTTGCCCCTTTCTGCAGTATGCCTGCTGCTTTCTGCACTTCTCTTGCCTCTTTCTGCATCTCTCTTGCATCTTTCTGCATTTCTCTTGCCTCTTTCTACACCTCCCTTGCCTCTTTCTGCATCTTTCTTCCTCTTTCTGTGCCTTTCTTCTTCTTTCTGCACCTTTCTTCCTCTTTCTGCACCTCTAGTGCCTCTTTTTGCACCTCTCTTGCCTCTTTCTGCACCTCTCTTGCTTTTTCTGCATGTCTCTTGCCTATTTCTGAACCTTTCTACTTCTTTCTGTACCTTTCTTCCTCTTTCTGCACCTCTGTTGCCTCTTTCTGCACCTCTGTTGCTTCTTTTTTTAACTCTCTTGCCTCTTTCTGCACCTCACTCTTCTTTCTGTACCTCTTGATTCTTTCTGCACTTCTCCTGCTTTTTTCTGTACTTCTCTTGCTTCTTTCTGTACTTCTCTTGCCTCTTTCTGCACTTCTCTTGCCTCTTTCTGCACCTCTCTTGCTTCTTTCTGCACATCTCCTTCTTTCTGCACCTCTCCTGCCTCTTTATGTACATTTCTTACCTCTTTCTGCACCTCTCTTGCTTCTTTCTGTACCTTTCATCCTCTTCCTGCACCTCTCTTGCTTCTTTCACTCTTCTCTTTCTTCTTTCTGCATTTCTCTTGCTTCTTTCTGTACCTCTCTTGCCTTTTCTATACGTCTTGCCTTGTTCCTCACCTCACTCTCTTCTTTCTGCACCACTCTTGCTTCTTTCTGTACTTCTCTTGCCTCTTTCTGCACCTCTCTTGCTTCTTTCTGCACCTTTCTTCCTCTTGCTGCACCTTTCATCCTCTTTCTGCACCTCTATTGCTTCTTTCTGCACCTCTCTTGCCTCTCTGTACCTCAGTTTCCGCTTTCTGCACCTCAGTTGCTTCTTTCTGCACCTCTCCTGCTTCTTTTTACACCTCTTGCCTCTTTCTATACCTCTTGCCTCTTTCTATACCTCTCTTGCCTCTTTCTATACCTCTCTTGCCTCTTGCTGCACCACTCTTGCTTCTTTCTGCACTACTCTTGCCTGTTTCTGCATCTCTCTTGCTTCTTTCTGCACCTTTCTTCCTCTTGCTGCACCTCTCATCCTCTTTCTGCACCTCTCATCCTCTTTCTGCACCTCCCTTGCTTCTTTCTGCACCTCTCTTGCCTCTTTCTGTACCTCAGTTGCCTCTTTTTGCACCTCAGTTGCCTCTTTCTGCACCTCACTCTTCTTTCTGCACCTCTCTTGCTTCTTTCTGTACGTCTCTTGCCTCTTTCTGCACCTCTCTCGCTTCTTTCGGCAACTTTCTTCCTCTTTCTGCGCCTTTCTTCCTCTTTCTATACCTTTTTTCCTCTTTCGACACCTTTCTCACTCTTTCTGGACCTCTCTTGCTTCTTTCTGCACTTCTCTTGCTTCTTTCTGCACTTCTCTTGCTTCTTTCTGCACTTCTCTTGCTTCTTTCTGCACTTCTCTTGCTTCTCTCTGCACCTTTCTTCCTCTTTCTGCACCTTTCTTCCTCTTTCTGCAGTTCTCTTTCCTCTTTCTGTACCTCTCTGGTTTCTTTCTGCACTTCTTTTGCCTCTTTCTGCACCTCTGTTGCCTCTTTCTGTACGTCTCTTGCCTCTTTCTGCACCGCTCTTTCCTCTTTCTGCACCTCTCTTGGTTCTTTCAGCACTTCTCTTGCTTCTTTCTGCACCCGTCTTCGTCTTTCTGTACTTCTCTTGCCTCTTTCTGCATTTCTCTCTTCTTTCTGCACCTCTCTTGCCACTTTTTGCACCTCACTGTCTTCTTTCTGCACCTCTCTTGCTTCTTTCTGCACTTCTCTTGCCTCTTTTTGCACCTCTTGCCTCTTCTGTACCTCTCTTGCCTCTTTCTGCACCCCCTCTTGCTCTTTTCTGCACTTCACTTGCCTCTTTCTGCACCTTACTGTCTTCTTTCTGCACCTCTCTTGCTTCTTTCTGCACCTCTCTTGCTTCTTTCTGCGCTTGTCTTGCTTCTTTCTGCGCTTGTCTTGCTTCTTTTTGTGCCTTTCTTCCTCTTTCTGCAGTTCGCTTGCTGCTTTCTGCACCTCTCTTGCCTCTTTCTGCATCTCTCTTGCCTCTCTCTGCATTTCTCTTGCCTCTTTCTTCCTCTTTCTGCATCTTTCTTCCTCTTTCTGCGCCTTTCTTCTTCTGTATGCACCTTTCTTCCTCTTTCTGCACCTCTCTTGCTTTTTCTGCATTTCTCTTGCCTCTTTCTGCACCTCTCTTGCCTCTTTCTGGACCTTTCTTCCTCTTACTGCACTTCTCTTGCTTCTTTCTGTATTTCTCTTGCCTCTTTCTGCACCTCTCTTGCCTCTTTGTGCACTTCTCTTGCCTCTTTCTGCACCTCTATTGCCTCTTTCTGCACCTCTTTTGCCTCTTTTTGCACCTCTCTTGCCTCTTTCTGCACCTCTCTTGCCTCTTTCTGCACCTCTCTTGCCTCTTTCTGCACCTCTCTTGCCTCTTTCTGGACCTTTCTTCCTCTTACTGCACTTCTCTTGCTTCTTTCTGTATTTCTCTTGCCTCTTTCTGCACCTCTCTTGCCTCTTTCTGCACCTCTCTTGTTTCTTTCTGCACTTCTCTTGCATCTTTCTGCACCTCTATTGCCTCTTTCTGCACCTCTTTTGCCTCTTTTTGCACCTCTCTTGCCTCTTTCTGCACCTCTCTTGCCTCTTTCTGCACCTCTCTTGCCTCTTTCTGCACCTCTCTTGCCTCTTTCTGCACCTCTCTTGCCTTTTTCTGCACCTCTCTTGCCTCTCTCTGCACCTCTCTTGCCTCTTTCTGCACCTCTCTTGCCTCTTTCTGCACCTCTCTTGCCTCTCTGCACCTCTCTTGCCTCTCTGCACCTCTCTTGCCTCTCTGCACCTCTCTTGCCTCTCTGCACCTCTGTTGCTTTCTGCACCGCTCTTCCTTTCTGCGCTTCTCTTGCCTCTTTCTGCATTTCTCTTGCCTCTTTCTACACCTCTCTTGTTTCTTTCTGCACTTCTCTTGCCTCTTTCTGCACTTCTATTGCTTCTTTCTTCACCTCTCTTGCTTCTTTCTGCACTTCTCTTGCCTCTTTCTGCACTTCTCTTGCCTTTCTGCACCTTTCTTGCTCCTTTCTGCACCTTACTTGCCTCTTTCTGCACCTTACTGTCTTTTCTGTGCCTCTCTTGCTTCTTTCTGCACCTCTCTTGCTTCTTTCTGTGCCTTTCTTCCTCTTTCTGCAGTACGCCTGCTGCTTTCTGCACTTCCCTTGCCTCTTTCTGCATCTCTTGCATCTTTCTGCATTTCTCTTGCCTCTTTCTGCACCTCCCTTGCCTCTTTCTGCATCTTTCTTCCTCTTTCTGTGCCTTTCTTCTTCTTTCTGCACCTTTCTTCCTCTTTCTGCACCTCTAGTGCCTCTTTCTGTACCTCTCATGCCTCTTTCTGCACTTTTCTTGCTTCTTTCTGCACCTCTCTTGCCTCTTTCTGCACCTCTCTTGCCTCTTTCTGCACCTCACTCTTCTTTCTGCACCTCTCTTGATTCTTTCTGCATTTCTCCTGCTTCTTTCTGTACTTCTCTTGCTTCTTTCTGTACTTCTCTTGCTTCTTTCTGTACTTCTCTTGCTTCTTTCTGCACTTCTCTTGCCTCTTTTGCACCTCTCTTGCTTCTTTCTGCACATCTCCTGCTTCTTTCTGCACCTCTCCTGCCTCTTTATGTACATTTCTTGCCTCTTTCTGCACCTCTCTTGCTTCTTTCTGTACCTTTCATCCTCTTCCTGCACCTCTCCTGCTTCTTTCACTTTTCTCTTTCTTCTTTCTGCATTTCTCTTGCTTCTTTCTGTACCTCTCTTGCCTTGTTCCTCACCTCACTCTTCTTTCTGCACCACTCTTGCTTCTTTCTGTACTTATTCTTGCCTCTTTCTGCACCTCTCTTGCTTCTTTCTGCACCTTTCTTCCTCTTGCTGCACCTTTCATCCTTGTTCTGCACCTCTATTGCTTCTTTCTGCACCTCTATTGCTTCTTTGTGCACCTCTCTTGCCTCTTTCTGCACCTCAGTTGCCTCTTTCTGCACCTCAGTTGCCTCTTTCTGCACCTCTCTCCTTTCTGCACCTCTCTTGCTTCTTTGTGCACCTCTCGCTTCTTTCTGTACTTCTCTTGCTTCTTTCTGCACTTCTCTTGCCTCTTTTGCACCTCTCTTGCTTCTTTCTGCACATCTCCTTCTTTCTGCACCTCTCCTGCCTCTTTATGTACATTTCTTGCCTCTTTCTGCACCTCTCTTGCTTCTTTCTGTACCTTTCATCCTCTTCCTGCACCTCTCTTGCTTCTTTCACTCTTCTCTTTCTTCTTTCTGCATTTCTCTTGCTTCTTTCTGTACCTCTCTTGCCTTGTTCCTCACCTCACTCTTCTTTCTGCACCACTCTTGCTTCTTTCTGTACTTATTCTTGCCTCTTTTGCACCTCTCTTGCTTCTTTCTGCACATCTCCTTCTTTCTGCACCTCTCCTGCCTCTTTATGTACATTTCTTGCCTCTTTCTGCACCTCTCTTGCTTCTTTCTGCACCTTTCTTCCTCTTGCTGCACCTTTCATCCTCTTTCTGCACTTCAGTTGCCTCTTTCTGCACCTCTCTCTTCTTTCTGCACCTCTCTTGCTTCTTTGTGCACCTCTCTTGCTTCTTTCTGCACTTCTCTTGTTTCTTTCGGCACCTTTCTTCCTCTTTCTGTTCCTTGCTTCCTCTTTCGGCACCTTTCTTACTCTTTCTGGACCTCTCTTGCTTCTTTCTGCACCTCTCTTGCTTATTTCTGCACTTCTCTGGCATCTTTCTGCACTTCTCTCTGCACCTTTCTTCCTCTTTCTGTATCTTTCTTCCTCTTTCTGTAGTTCTCTTGCTTTTTTCTGTACTTCTCTTACCTCTTTCTGCACGTCTGTCGCTTCTTTCGGCACTTCTCTTTCTTCTTTCTGCATCTTTCTTCCTCTTTCTGCACTTCTCTTGCCTCGTTCTGCACCTCACTGTCTTCTTTCTGTACCTCACTGTCTTCTTTCTGCACCTCTCTTGCTTCTTTCTGCACCTCTCTTGCTTCTTTCTGCACTTCTCTTGCTTCTTTCTGCACCTCTCTTGCTTCTTTCTGCACCTCTTGCTTCTTTCTGCACCTCTCTTGCCTCTTTCTGCACCTCAGTTGCCTCTTTCGGCACCTCAGTTGCCTCTTTCTGTACCTCTCTTGCTTCTTTGTGCACCTCTCTTGCTTCTTTCTGCACTTCTCTTGTTTCTTTCGGCACCTTTCTTCCTCTTTCTGTGCCTTTCTTCCTCTTTCCATACCTTTCTTCCTCTTTCGGCACCTTTCTTACTCTTTCTGGACCTCTCTTGCTTCTTTCTGCACCTCTCTTGCTTATTTCTGCACCTCTCTTGCTTATTTCCGTACTTCTCTGGCATCTTTCTGCACTTCTCTCTGCACCTTTCTTCCTCTTTCTGTGCCTTTCTTCCTCTTTCTATACCTTTCTTCCTCTTTTGGCACCTTTCTTACTCTTTCTGGACCTCTCTTGCTTCTTTCTGCACCTCTCTTGCTTATTTCTGCACTTCTCTGGCATCTTTCTGCACTTCTCTCTGCACCTTTCTTCCTCTTTCTGCACCTTTCTTCCTCTTTCTGCAGTTCTCTTGCCTCTTTCTGCACCTCTCTTGCCTCTTTCTGCACCTCTCTTGCCTATTTCTGCACCTCTCTTGCCTATTTCTGCACCTCTCTTGCCTCTCTCTGCACCTCTCTTGCCTCTCTCTGCACCTCTCTTGCCTCTCTCTGCACCTCTCTTGCCTCTCTCTGCACCTCTCTTGCCTCTCTCTGCACCTCTCTTGCTGCTTTCTGCACCTCTCTTGCTGCTTTCTGCACTTCTCTTGCCTCTTTCTGCATTTCTCTATCTTCCTTCTGCACCTCTCTTGCCTCTTTTTGCACCACACTGTCTTCTTTCTGCACCGCTATTGCTTCTTTCTGCACCTCTCTTGCTTCTTTCTGCACCTCTCTTGCTTCTTTCTGCACCTCTCTTGCCTCTTTATGCACCTATATTGCTCCTTTCTGCACCTTACTTGCCTCTTTCTGCACCTTACTGTCTTCTTTCTGTGCCTCTCTTGCTTTTTTCTGCACCTCTCTTGCTTCTTTCTGCACCTTTCTTCCTCTTTCTGAAGTACGCTTGCTTTCTGCACTTCTCTTGCCTCTTTCTGCACTTCTCTTGCCTCTTTCTGCATCTCTCTTGCATCTTTCTGCATTTCTCTTGCCTCTTTCTGCACCTCCCTTGCCTCTTTCTGCACCTTTCTTCCTCTTTCTGTGCCTTTCTTCTTCTTTCTGCACCTTTCTTCCTCTTTCTGCACCTCTCTTGCCTCTTTCTGCACCTCTCTTGCATTTTCTGCTTTTCTCTTGCCTCTTTCTGGACTTTTTGTCTTCTTTATGTACCTTTCTTCCTCTTTCTGCACTTTTCTTGCTTCTTTCTGCACCCCTCCTGCTTCTTTCTGCACCGCTCTTGCCCCTTTATGCACCTCTGTTGCTTCTTCCTTCAACTCTCTTGCCTCTTTCTGCGACTCACTCTCTTCTTTCTGCACCGCTCTTGCTTCTTTCTGCACTTCTCTTGCTTCTTTCTGCACTTCTCTTGCCTCTTTCTGCACTTCTCTTGCCTCTTTTGCACCTCTCTTGCTTCTTTCTGCACCTCTCTTGCTTCTTTCTGTACCTCTCCTGCTTCTTTCTGCACCTCTCCTGCCTCTTTATGTACATTTCTTGCCTCTTTCTGTACCTCTCTTGCTTCTTTCTGTACCTTTCATCCTCTTCCTGCACCTTTCTTGCTTGTTTCACTCTTTTCTTTCTTCTTTCTGCATTTCTCTACCTCTCTTGCCTTTTTCTATACCTTTTACCTCATTCCTCACCTCACTCTCTTCTTTCTGCGCCACTCTTGCTTCTTTCTGTACTTCTCTTGCCTCTTTCTGCATCTCTTGCCTCTTTCTGCATCTCTCTTGCTTCTTTCTGCATTTCTGTTGCCTCTTTCTGCACCTCCCTTGCCTCTTTCTGCACCTTTCTTTCCCTTTCTGCGCCTTTCTTCTTCTTTCTGAATCTTTCTGCCTCTTTCTGCACCTCTCTTGCTTCTTTCTGCATTTCTCTTTCCTCTTTCTGCACCTCACTTGCCTCTTTCTGCACCTTTCTTCCTCTTTCTGCACCTCTTGCTTCCTTCTGCACCTCTCGCTTCCTTCTGCACCTCTCTTGCTTCCTTCTGCACCTCTCTTGCTTCCTTCTGCACCTCTCTTGCTTCCTTTTGCACCCCTCTTGCTTCTTTCTGCACTTCTCTTGCTTCTTTCTGCGCCTTTCTTCCTCTTTCTGCAGTTCGCTTGCTGCTTTCTGTACTTCTCTTGCATCTTTCTGAACTTCTCGTCTCTTTCTGCATCTCTCTTGCTTCTTTCTGCATTTCTCTTGCCTCTTTCTGCACCTCCCTTGCCTCTTTCTGCACCTTTCTTCCTCTTTCTGCGCCATTCTTCTTCTTTCTGTACCTTTCTTCCTCTTTCTGCACTTCTCTTGCTTCTTTCTGCACCTTTCTTCCTCTTTCTGCACCTCTCTTGCTTCTCTCTATACCTCTCTTGCTTCTTTCTGCACCTCTCTTGACTCTTTCTGTACCGCTCTTGCCTCTTTCTGCGCCTTTATTCCTCTTTCTGCACCTTTCTTCCTCTTTCTGCACCTCTCTTGCTTCTCTCTGTACCTCACTTGCCTCTTTCTGTACCTTTATACCTTTTTCTGCAGTTCTTTTGCTTCTTTTTACACCTCTCTTGCTTCTTTCTGCACCTTTCTTTCTCTTTCTGCACTTCTCTTCCTCTTTCTGTGCCTCTCCATCTTTATGCACCTCTTGCCTCTTTCTGCACTTCTCTTGCCTCTTTCTGCACCTCTCTTGCCCCTTTCTGCACCTCTCATGCCTCTTCCTGCACCTCACTTGCCTCTTTCAGCACTTCTCTTGCTTCTTTCTGCATTTCTCTTGCTTCTTTCTGCAACTTTCTTCCTCTTTCTGCATATCTCTTGCTTCTTTCTGCACCTCTCTAGCCTCTTTCTGCACCTCTCTAGCCTTTCTGCACCTTTCTTCCTCTTTCTGTACCTCGCTTGCCTTTTTCTGCACCTTTCTTCCTCTTTATGCACCTTTCTACCTCTTTCTGCAGTTCTCTTGCTTTTTTATGCACTCATCTTGCCTCTTTCTGTGCCTTTCTTGCTTCTTTCTGCACTTATCTTGCTTCTTTCTGCGCCTTTCTTCCTCTTTCTGCACCTTTCTTCCTCTTTCTGCACTTCTCTTGCCTCTTTCTGCACTTCTCTTGCCTCTTTCTGCACTTCTCTTGCCTCTTTCTGCACTTCTCTTGCCTCTTTCTGTGCTTTTGTTTCTCTTTCTGCACATGTCTTACCTATGTAGGTGTAGTTAGAAATTAGCATTTAAAAAACCTTAGAAATTCACTGAAAAAACCACAGGTTTCAGGGACGTTATAGTTAGAAATTAGAATTTAAAAATCATTAGAAATTCACAAAAAAACCACAGGTTTTAGGGGTGTTATAGTTATACATTAGTGTTTAAAAAACCTAGTTGTTCCAGCACATGGTCCCTTAGTCAGTGCAAGGAACCATGCGTCGGACCCTTTCCTAACAGTGAGTGGGATATTGGACTCTATATTTGGCCAGTATTGCAGGCACTGGCAACCGACGCGCCCTCTCGGTTTGGAGCTACGCGTGAGCCAGCAACTTTGGACATTATATATATATATATACACATATATATATATATATATATATATATATATATATATACATACATATATTTGTCAAAGAGATTGATGAGCTAATTGTGATCCTTGAGGCCAGTGAACAACAAAAAGAATTAATCGCTAAGGGCCGAGCAGACATTTTGACCAAACTATAAAATCATGAAGCTACAATAAAGACACGTAAAGCTTTTAAGTTTGCCCGGGATCGGAATGATTATATGTCGGGAAGGGTGTTTACTTTTTCACGCAAATTCGACAATGTTAAAAGGAACGCCCTGACCAATCCGGCACTTGTACCATCAGTACCCGGTGAGAGCGGGAATAATTCTGCCCAGGGAGATTCGGATTCTTTGACTAGCTATGATTCAGAGGATGGCGCTAGTAGTTCACTTCCCCAATCGGATACAGCGGTGAACATCAAACACACGCTGGGGGAAGAATTGAATTTTTTAACAATGGGCAGGCGAGCCACCCTACGCCCAAGGAACATCCAGAACACCACATCTGCAGCCCTAGTCAATCCCGGAGGGAGAGGCGCAGGCAGCGGCTCAACCACATCAAACAGGGGCAGAGGATGGTGGAGGCGCAATCGCTAGTTCAACAAGACAGTACCATCATTAATCTTACTGATACCATCCTAACAACAGCAGAAATGCAGCTGTTAACTCTGGGCCTTTCATTCTATCCAGAATCGAACTTTTCGTACAAACAATCTCGTGTTGACATCTATAAGTTCATTCGTAAGATTAAGCTTGAAAAATTCTTCCAACTTAACAAACATCCCACCACAGCACAAACCATCACTGCTGCCTCATCAAATCTTATAGCTGGTGATCTTTCTACTCTGTGTGTTCTACAGTCTCTAGCTAATAATGATGATGTTGACTTTACTGATAATATGGATTCGGCTTCTAGAATGGGGTCAATATGGGAATGGCGGCTGCCAGTCCCTTCAGTCCCCCATCTTCTTTTTACCCATTGATGCCCAAAGATTGTGTGGATGTATTTAGTGACATGGTTGTGGAAGATTTGAAGAAACTCCACACTTCTGTTAATTCTCGCCATGACAAATGCAACTATCGTGTAAGAAATTACTGGGCTTTGATTAATAAATTACGCAATAAGAATGAGATTGTTGTGATGAATGCTGACAAAGGTGGCAATATAGTTTTGTGGCCGAGGGCCGACTATTTAAAAGAAGCAGATCGCCACTTATCTGATACTAATTGTTACGCAAAAGCGAGTCGAGATGATTTGAATCAGGTAAAAGATATTGTGATCAAGAGTTTACTACAATGGAAGAGACAGGGGTTACTAACTAATAAGGAGTTTCTATTTTTGAAGAATGATTTTCCTACAATTCCCATTATGTATTTTATTCCTAAAGTACATAAGGGAATATCCCCTGTCCCAGGTAGACCTATTATCTCAGCGAGAAACAATGTTTTAGAGGCTGTGTCCAAATATGTAGATTACTTCCTTCAACCACACATGTTTAATTTGCCATCATTTATAAGAGATACTGGAGATTTCTTGATGAAAATCAATCAAATTGAGTGGCAAAGTGGTCGTTTACTTATAACTTTGGATATAACATCACTATATACTTGTATACATCACTCACATGGCTTAGCAGCAGTCAAACACTTTCTCAACAATCGTGCAATTTATTTACATGATCATAATTGCATGCTGCTTCGGATGATTGAGTTGTGCTTGAATAACAATTTCTTTCTGTTCAATAAGACTCCATATAAACAACTAAGGGGAGTTGCAATGGGTGCGTATTTTTCTCCCACCTATGCCTGTTTATTGGTAGGGTGGTGGGAGGAACACGTACTCAAAGTAACCCATAAGGAGGCCTGGGAAACTCATGTCAAATATTATGGCAGGTACATTGACGACATATTCGTCATATGGGATGGCACTGAACAAGAAGCGACCCAGTTTATCACATCCATTAATAATAACTCTATGAATTTAGAGTTCACGGCCACAATCAGTCAGGAAAAGGTGGAGTTTTTGGATGTAGAGGTTTATATCACTGACAATCATATCCAAACGCGATTACACAGGAAGAGCACTGCTGGCAATTCCACGCTACATGCCAGCAGTGCTCATCCCCGCCATCTTATCAACAGCATACCATACGGAGAGTTTCTCCGTATACGACGCATTTGCAGTTTGGAATCTGATTTGAACAAATGTCAAATGGAGGCATTTTCTCGATTTTTGGTTCGTGGCTATGAACATTCCAGTTTAAAGACGGCCTTGGATAAGGCCAATTCCCGACCACGAGAACTCTGCCTCCAAACTAAGAAAGATCTTAATGCCATTTCTTCCAGTGATCCTACATCTGACGAGATTCAATCTATTCGCTTAATCACTACTTACAGTAAGCAGGAGAAGAGTATTAGAAGGATTGTATATAAACACTGGCCCATTGTTCTAACGGATTTGACACTTAAATTTCTGCTACCAAATCTCCCTGATATAACATTTAGGCGGGCGCCTTCAATAAGGATGCCCTGGTTAAAGTCTGTCCTGAAGTAATAGTGAAAACAACTTGGTTATCTAAATCTGTTTTTTTCAGATGCTCGTCATGCCGGGCGTGCAAGTTTGGTTTGAACCTGTCCGAGTATTGTACTGCTTTTAGTGACATCCCAATTCGTATAAAAGAGCATTATACTTGTAGAACCGATTTTGCTGTATATCAACTACAATGTACTTGCCATTTAAAATACATTGGCAATACCAAGCTTCCAGTTTTTAATCGGATTCTTCAGCACTTACGTGCAATTGTCAATTCGGATGAAAACTATCCAGTAGCTCGGCATTTTAAAGCAGTATACAATAACAGATTGGATGACCTTACATACTCAGTAATTGGGGCAGTTCCATCCTCCTTTCGGGGGGGTAACAGGGAGAAAAAGTTGAGGCAGCTGGAGTCTTCATTTATACTAATGTTAGATACTCGCATGCCATATGGGTTGAACACTAGTGAAGACCTGCACAATTTTTGTAAACAGTGCATATTCGATTTAAGCTAAGGTCCCCAAGGTACTTAAAACATTTTTTTATGAAACTATATGGCAATGTATGTGTCAAATCTCTGAACTTCTGATAGATACTACTATGGTCCTTATGTGTCATGTTCTTCTCTTTCCTCCCATGATGCTCAGACACATTTCTATTATTAACAGCTGGTCAAATGGGTCTGCCTTGATATCTCTTGCACTGTGATAACACATATATATTAGTGGTTACAGGGAATAATTTTTTCCCCCTTTTTTTCAGCTATCGGGGAAGAATTATGGGGAACAATGCCACTTTTCCTTAGCTAACACATATGGGTTTTTTAGCCATGAAGAGAATTCACAAATGGCTTTACTCTGCTTAAGCCCTGTTTTTGAGTTTTTTTAATTATGGGTAAAATCAGTTTTTTTAAATCTTTTAACACTTTGACACTTTTTTGCACTGTTTTGCACATGTTTTAAAGAAACATCGATGATATATATATATAAGACCCTCAAAATATTAATATAGTATGATTTCTTATGATGACTATCAAATTCTTAGTATGTTTTTAGATATTTATTGGGATCATGAATTATTAAATTGATTATTTCTATATGGATTAAAACACGGTTGGAGTACGCCTTTTTACATTATGACAAGACGTGGGATATGAACCAACGGGCACTGGCCCTCAATTTTTATTGTTGGTTGATTAAGAATCATTTTGTGTTTAGTAAATGTGTTGTCGTCCATTACTTTCCATTTGATATCATTAATAATCTAGTTATTTATCCTTGATCTTAAATGTACTATTTTCCATTATTTATTAATGATAACTACAAAATTTTGGAGTCACCAACATGGGCTATTTGTTTACAAATTATTGTGAATGCTTAGATATTTCGATCGTGCTGTTTCTAATCAGGTGCACATGTCTCTTTAAATGTATGTTCTCAGTGTCTATGTTTGTTTTTCCACAACCCTTGTAATGTAATTGGTTGCACTGTATTTAAAAATGGGGACCCGTCACCGGCGCGTCAGGTGATCAAGATCGCGCAAGCGATCGAAACGCGTCCGGGGCGGACACTTGTCTGCACTATTATGGTGACATATAATAAAAAGATGAAGCTGTAACTTCGCGTCCTTGGAATCTATTTTAACAAAAAGTGGTGGTCCGTACCGGTTCTGTTCTCCTCTGAAACGATATCCAGAATAACAGGAAATACTATATATATATATATATATATATATATATATATATATATATATATATCTATATATATATATATATATTGTACATCCACTTCCACACCTCAAAGAAAGAAAACGCTGCACTCCAGTCTCCAAATATTATAAACCACTTATTTTTATTTTAATGTAGCAAACACCTACGCGTTTCAACTCCTCCGAGTCTTGCTCACGGTCATTGAGTCCCTCTACTATGTTCCTTTTTATACATGTTACCCGTCCTGCTCATTAGGATGCATTTTGGGAAATGTAGCTTACAAATCTCTTCAGTGCAAATGTACAGCAATTATCAGCGCTAATGGAGGTATATAAATTTCAAAACAACACAAGATTTCTGTTGGCCTGGAATTTTACATTGTACATATATTGCCAGTAGTTCATTTTGTTATCTGTTGCATATGTGTATCACAAGTTAACTCACATATTGATGGGATTTTCTAGTGGGCTGAGTGATATATATATATATATATATATATATATCACTGAAAAAACATAGGTTTTAGGGACAGTTATAGTTAGTTGGACATTGCACTCGTACAAAACCCGTGAAATTCCCCCGTTATAGTTAGTTCAGGTAACTATAACTCGCGCCCCCGCAATGCACTGCTGATGACATCACATATTACATCGCTCATGACATGGTCAGTGACATCACTGATGACATCACTGCTGACATCTCAAATGACATCACTGATGACATCATCCAGTGACTGTGTGTTTCTGTAAAGTTTAAATATGTTTAATATATATAGGGAAAGGCGTATTGAAGAATGAGTGGGTGTATAAGTGTCTGAATGGACGATTTAGTAGGTGCGTGACTAACTCTATAAGTGAGTGATTAAACGTATCTTACTGAATGCATGGGTTAGTGACTAAACTGGGTGAATGTCTGTATCCGTCTGTCTGTTGCTGTGTAAGTGGCTGCATGGGTTTGTGAATAGCTACATGAGTGTCTATATGAGTTATTGATTGGTTGTCTGAGTATCTGTATGGGTGCCTGAGTGTTTGTGTGGGTGGGGTGTGTGCGACTCTGTACATAGATGTGTGAGTGGGTGATTCACTGGGTGCATGATTTGAAGAGTGCGTCTGTGATGGACTGCTTGGGTGGGTGAGTGTGTGTATGGGTGTGTTAGTGAGTGAATGTATATCTCAGTGGTACATGTGCGAGTAACTACATATGTAAAAGTCAGTATATATGTGTGTTAGAGTATTTAAAAGGCTATAAGTGAGAGTGTGTGATTGTGAGAGTGGCTGTATGGATGCGTGTGTGCTTGTATCAGTTAGTGTATAAGAGCGTAAGAATGTGCTAGTATTTGTATGAGTAAGTGAGCTGGTGTGTGGATAACTGTATAGGTGAGTAAATGGCAGTGTGTTTAATTATTTGCATGACTGACTAGGTGTGTGAGTACCTCTATGGATGAGTGGCGGTGTTTGAGTGTCTATATAGGAGTATGAGTGCATATGATAGTCCTGTACTGAGTGACCGTAAGTATGAGTGACTGTACGGGTGAGTGAGTGGATGTGTGTGTAGACCTAAGAATCAGTGAGTGGGTATGTAGTTATTGGTGTTGGAGTGTCTATGGTTTTGCGAATGGCAGTCTGTAATTTAGAGTGTGTGTATCAAAGGTTATATTAGGGTGTGAGGAGGTGCATCAGATTATCACGTGGATGATGTCATCAGTGATGTCATCAGTGGTCATTTGAGATGTCATCAGTGATGTCATCAGTGATGTCACTGACCATGTCATGAGTGATGTAATATGTGACGTCATCAGCAGTGCATTGCGGGGCGCGAGTTATAGTTACCTGAACTAACTATAACGGGGGAATTTCACGGGTTTTGTACGAGTGCAATGTCCAACTAACTATAAATGTCCCTAAAACCTATGGTTTTTTCAGTGAATTTGTAAGGTTTTTAAATGCTAATTCCTAACTATAACGTGCCTGAAACCTATGGTTTTTCAGTGAATTTCAAAGGTTTTTTAAATGACAATTTTTAAGTGTATTAATTGTTATATTTATTTTTTTGATACTGATTTACTACATTTTTTTAAACTATTTATTTTTAGATATTTTATTTTTAAAATACATTGTAATTACATTATACATTACATTACAAAATATACTTTCTCAGAATGAATTACTTTAGTTTAAATACTTTGCAAATAGGCAATAGACTTTTAAGTACAGTAGTTACAGTTGTTGCAATGGGCAACACAATTTCAAACACAATGCAACATTGAGCTCAATGTGAATTTCAAGTTAAATGCAATTAGTTACTTTATGGATTACTTTTCTAACCACAGGACTGGATCCTAGATTCAGTCCTGCGACATCTCCTGTAAACAGTTGAGTAAAAGCATTTTGGTTACAGTAGTGATTTTTAAGGCATATTATTGTATTTTAAAAGTTGAGACAAACTTTTTCACATAAAATCACCAATGTTATCCTATGGGAGTAAATTCACTTAGCAGGTAAGTCGTGTTATCGTTACTTTTTCTTACTCAGTGGTGGATCCTGGATCCAGCACTGGTGCATCTCCTGTAAACAGTTGAAAGAATGCGTTTAAGTCATACAGGCGATTTTTAAGGAATATTTGTAGTTTGTGAAAATCGACACTTTGAAACTTTTCTGCTGAAAACCAGACAATGGATTCCTATGGAAGGAAATACAAGTTACTGGTAAATATGGTTAGAATTACTTTTCAGGGTCAGTGCTGGGCTAAAAGATGCAGCACTGGGTTCTCTCCTGATAACAGGTGAGTAAATCGGAATTCGTAGTTCGGCTGATTTTAGAGGAATATTATAAAGTTCCAAAACTCCACACTTAGAAGAATTTCCAAGTGAAACCAGTCAATGTTAGCCTATGGAAGGAAATTCAAGTTACTGGTAAGTACGGTTAAAATTACTTTTCAGGATCAGTACTGGGCTCAAAGATGCAGCACTGTGGTCTCTCCTGATAACAGGTGAGTAAATCGGAATTCGTAGTTCGGCTGATTTTAGAGGAATATTATAAAGTTCCAAAACTTCACACTTAGAAGAATTTCCAAGTGAAACCAGTCAATGTTAGCCTATGGAAGGAAATTCAAGTTACTGGTAAGTACGGTTAGAATTACTTTTCAGGGTCAGTGCTGGGCTAAAAGATGCAGCACTGAGGTCTCTCCTGATAACAGGTGAGTAAATCAGAATTCGTAGTTCGGCTGATTTTAGAGGAATATTTGCACAATGGTGAAGGAAGGGGTGGGGCCTGAGGTGACATGTCTGCAAACACGCCCTGTGGCGCGTTTTAAGTTGGAGAATTAATTCCTCCTCAATCCCGAGGGTCCCTAGGGGCCAACTAGCCCACCAGATACCTCCAGTATGCGCCAGAGAGCTGCGTTGCAGAGAGGTGTTCAGAGGCCACGCCCCTTTTTGCACCTCTCTGCAACGCAGCTCTGTGGCGCTTTCTGGACGTACCTGGTGGGCTAGTTGGCCCCAGGGACCCTCAGGATTGAAGGGGATTTAATTCCCCATCTTAAAACGCGCCACGGGGCCTGTTTGCACACATGTCACCTGAAGCCCCGCCCCCTCCCTTCACCACTGTGCAAACGCGCCCCGTGGCGCGTTCTAAGTTGGGGGGTTAAGTCCCCTTGAATCCTGAGGGTCCCTGGGGTCCAACTATCCCACCAGGTACCTTCAGTAAGCGCCACAGAGCTGCGTTACAGAGAGGTGTAAAAAGGGGCGTGGCCTGGACCACCTCTCTGCAACCCAGCCCTGTGGCGCTTACTGGAGGTACCTGGTGGGCTAGTTGGCCCCCAGGGACCCCCAGTATTGAATGGGAATTATTTCCCCACTTTAAAACGCGCCACAGCGCGCGTTTGCAGAGTGGTTAAGGGAGGGGGCGGGGCCTGTCGCTCGATCGCGTCTTTTTCTTTCTTTTTTGTATTTTTGGAGGGGGGCTGTGTGGCCCCCCTTCTTTCTTACTTTTTGGGGCCCTGGGGACCCCATCCCCCAGGGCCTGATGCCTTTCTCCTTTTTTAAATTAAAAAATACTGTAGGGGAAGGGGGCCGCGTGGCCCCCCTCCCGTGGCCTATTCCGGCCCCGGGGACCCCATCCCCCGGGGCATGCCCACTTTTTTAAAATAAATTTTGGAGGAGGGGGGCTGCGTGGCCCCCCTCCTAAGGCCTCTGTTGGCCCCGGGGACCCCATCCCCCGGGGCCGGCCTTTATTTATTTATTTTTTTTGTATTATTTTTGGGGAGCGGGGCCGCGTGGCCCCCCCTCCCGGGCCACTACTTGCCCCGGGGACCCCATCCCCCAGGGCTGGCCCTATCCTTTGGGGTCTGTGGGGGGACCCCAACTCCCCCACGGACAATGCCGGCTCCCCGCCTCCTGCGGGAGCCGGCATTGCTTTTCCACATGGGGAGCTGCTAACATGCAGCTCCCCATGTGGAAAAGCAATGTGCTTTGGATATTGGAAGCGAGAGCAGGTTTCCTTGCTCTCGCTTCCAATATCCAAAGCAGTTTGCAATGACAGGGCGGGAGCCGTGAGGCTCCCGCCCGGTCATTGCAAACAGCAGTGTCCCGGGGGTAGGCACCCCGGGGCACTGCAGGAGCCGGCCCTGGGGGGTGGCGGTCCCCAGGGCCACCACAGGCTCCTGGAGGGGGGCCGCGCGGCCCCCCTCCCTTCAATTGCACAGCCCCGGGGAGGTGGCGGTCCCCGGGGCTTCGGGGGTCCGAAACAGACCCCCACATTTGTTTTCTAAGTGCCCCGGGGAGGTGGCGGTCCCCGGGGCGTGTGGGGGGGCTGGAGCCCCCCACACAGGTGATTATTTAAAAAAAAAAAAAAAAGAAGCCCCGGGGGGTGGCGGTCCCCGGGGCTGCGGGAGGGCGAAGAGCCCTCCTGCACCATTTTGTATTTAAAGCCCCGGGGGGTGGCAGTCTCCGGGGCTTGGGGGGCCTTAGAGGCCCCCCACATAAAACATAAACCCACCCCTCGCATGCCCCCGGGACTTGGGCCACCCGGGGGCAAAATAGCATCGAGCGCGGGAGACCGCGCTTCGTTTTTTTTTTTCGGCGGGATCCGCGCAGCCTAAGCGCATCCCGACGATTTTTTTAAAAAAATGCTTTTTCTGCCCAGGGGTCCTTGTGGGACCCCTGAGCAGACCTAGGGGTCAGGGTGTTTCTACCCTGCCCCCTTTGTGCGTTTTGCACACTTGTTTCTTGTGTTTTTCTCTGCGGGATCCGCGCACCCTAAGCGCATCCCGCCGATTAAAAAAAATGCTTTTTCTGCCCAGGGGTCCTTGTGGGACCCCTGAGCAGACCTAGGGGGTCAGGGTGTTTCTACCCTGCCCCCTTTTGCACTTTGCGCACTTGTTTCTGTCCCTCGGTTCTACCGAGGGACAAAATGGCTGCCAACACTTCCTGATTTGGAGTGTTGACAGCCACTTGACAGCCAATTAGCATGCAGCTCGTGATCGGGAGGGTACGCGGACCCTACTCGGCCATAGATATATATGTGAATTTACTTGTGATTTTCTCAGAAACTACTGAACGGATTTACACCATTTAAGCAAAAGGCACGACACTGAACCAAGGGCTACCTCTTTGCCAAATTTGGTGTAATTCCGTTCAGCAGTTCAGGCTGTAGCTGCAATGAAAGGATCCTATGGAAAAATGAATGGGGAAAACGCGTTTTGGGACCCCCCTTTTTTCTCGGCCCCCGCTTGACGAATCACCCCGAGACTTTCAGGGTAGGAGCGGACCGGAGCGCCCCAACAAGTTGGAAGCTTTCGCGAAGATTCGTCAACCTGCGCAAGAGTTATTTCAAATAGAATGTTGCAGATTTCCTATGGAAAATAGGTCCTAACTATAACTATCTACTGGTGACCGCCAGTAGATAATATATATATATATATGTATATATATATATATATTCACTGAAAAACCATAGGTTTCAGACACGTTATAGTTAGAAATTAGCATTTAAAAAACCTTTGAAATTCACTGAAAAAACCATAGGTTTTAGGGACAGTTATAGTTAGTTGGACATTTCACTCGTACAAAACCATAGAAATTCCCCTGTTATAGTTAGTTCAGCTAACTATAACTCGCACCCCCGCAATGCACTGCTGATGACGTCACATATTACATCACTCATGACATGGTCAGTGACATCACTGATGACATCACTGATGACATCTCAAATGACATCACTGATGACATCATCCAGTGACTGTGTGTTTCTGTAAAGTTTAAATATGTTTAATATATATAGGCAAAGGCGTATTGAAGAATGACTGGGTGTATAAGTGTCTCAATGGATGATTGAGTAGGTGCGTGACTGACTCTACAAGTGAGTGATTAAACGTATCTTACTGAATGCATGGGTTAGTTACTAAACTGTGTGAATGTCTGTATCCGTCTATCTGTTGGGATGTAAGTGGATGCATGGATTTGCGAATAGCTACATGAGTGTCTATATGGGTTATTGATTGGTTCTCTGAGTATCTGTATGGGTGCCTGAGTGTTTGTGTGGGTGGGGTGTGTGTGACTCTGAGCATAGATGTGGGAGTGGGTGAGTCACTGGGTGCATGGTTTCAAGAGTGCATCTGTGATGGACTGTATGGGTGGGTGAGTGTGTGTATGGGTGTGTTAGTGAGTGAATGTATATCTCAGTGGTACATGTGCGAGTAACTACATATGTAAAAGGCAGTATATATGTGTGTTAGAGTATTCAAAAGGCTATAAGTGAGAGTGTGTGATTGGGAGAGTGGCTGTATGGATGCATGTGTGCTTGTATCAGTTATTGTATAAGAGCGTAAAAATGTGCTAGTATTTGTATGAGTAAGTGAGCTGGTGTGTGTATAACTGTATAGGTGAGTAAATGGGTGTGTGATTATTTTTTTGCATGACTGACTAGGTGTGTGAGTACCTCTATGGATGAGTGGTGGTGTGTGAGTGTTTATATAGCTGTATGAGTGCATATGATAGTCCTGTACTGAGTGACTAAGTATGAGTGACTGTACGGGTGAGTGAGTAGATGTGTGTGTGTAGACCTAAGAATCAGTGAGTGGGTATGTAGTTATTGGTATTGGAGTGTGTATGGTTTTGAGAATGGCAGTCTGTAATTTAGAGTGGGTGTATCAAAAGTTATATTAGGGTGTGAGAAGATGCATGAAATTATCACATGGATGATGTCATCAGTGATGTCATGAGTGATGTCACTGACCATGTCATGAGTGATGTAATATGTGATGTCATCAGCAGTGCATTGCGGGGCGCGAGTTATAGTTAGCTGAACTAACTATAACGGGGGAATTTCACGGGTTTTGTACGAGTGAAATGTCCAACTAACTATAACTGTCCCTAAAACCTATGGTTTTTTCAGTGAATTTCAAAGGTTTTTTAAATGCTAATTTCTAACTATAACGTGTCTGAAACCTATGGTTTTTTCAGTGAATTTCAAAGGTTTTTTAAATGCTAATTTCTAACTATAACGTGCCTGAAACCTATGGTTTTTAAGTGAATTTCAAAGGTTTTTTAAATGCTAGTTTCTAACTATGCCTACAGAGGTAGGACATGTGAAGAAAGAAGAAAAAACGCACAGAACGAAGCAAAAGAAATGCAGAAAGAAGCAACAGAAGTCCACAAAGACGAAGAAAAGTGCAGGAAGAAGCAAAAGATGTGCAGAAAGAACCAACAGAGGAGCAGAAAGAGGCCTTGTTGCAAAATCATCCTGTGCCCACAACTTTTTCAGGCGTGTACTGGTGGTAACTGACTGACTAACCAGAGCCAGTGCTATGCTAAAAGACACTTAGAATACAGTGAAAACACCTACATACACTAGGGAACACTATGCGTTGGGGTACCCCTGTGATTAGCATGACCTCCTCTGTAAGTCCCTAGTACATAATAGGGCAGGGGGATTAAAACTACCTCTTAAAACGCGCTACAGGGCGCGTTTGCACAGTGGTGAAGGGAGGGGGGCCTAAGGTGACGTGTGCAAACGCGCCCCGTGGCGCGTTTTAAGTTGCAGGATTAAGTCCCCTTGAATCCTGAGGGTCCCGGGGCCCAACTAGCCCCCCAGGTACCTACAGTTAGGCCCACAGAGCTGAGTTGCAGAGAGGCATTCCGAGGCCACGCACCTTTTTTCACCTCTCTGCAACGCAACTCTGTTGTGCTTACTGAAGGTACCTAGTGGGCTAGTTGGCCCCCAGGGTCCCTCAGGATTCAAGGGGAATTAATTCCCCAACTTAAAACGCACCACAGGGCGTGTTTGCGCACATGTCACCTGAGGCCCCGCCCCCTCCCTTCACCACTGTGCAAACGCGCCCCGTGGCGCGTTTTAAGTTGGGGGATTAGGTCACCTTGAATCCTGAGGGTCCCTGGGGCCCAACTAGCCCACCAGGTACTTCCAGTAAGCACCACAGGCCTGCGTTGCAGAGAGGTGGTCCGAGGCCACGCCCCTTTTTACACCTCTCTGCAACGCAGCTCTGTGGCGCTTACTGGAGGTACCTGGTGGGCTACTTGGACCCCAGGGACCCTCAGGATTCAAGGGGACTTAATCCCCCAACTTAAAACACGCCACAGGGCGTGTTTGCACACATGTCACCTCAGGCCCCGCCCCCTCCCTTCACCACTGTGCAAACGCGCCCCGTGGCGTGTTTTAAGTTACGGGAATAGGTCACCTTGAATCCTGAGGGTCCCTGGGGCCCAACTAGCCCACCAGGTACTTCCAGTAAGCGCCACAGCCCTGCGTTGCAGAGAGGTGGTCCGAGGCCACGCCCCTTTTTACACCTCTCTGCAACGCAGCTCTGTGGCGCTTACTGGAGGTACCTGGTGGGCTAGTTGGACCCCAGGGACCCTCAGGATTCAAGGGGACTTAATCCCCCAACTTAAAACACGCCACAGGGCATGTTTGCACACGTCACCTCAGGCCCCGCCCCCTCCCTTCACCACTGTGCAAACGCGCCCCGTGGCGCGTTTTAAGTCGGGGATTAACTCCCCTTGAATCCTGAGGGTCACTGGGGTGCAACTAGCCCACCAGCTACCTCCATTAAGCGCCACAGAGCTGCGTTGCAGAGAGGTGTAAAAGGGGTGTGGCCTCAGAACACCTCTCTGCAACGCAGCCCCTGGCGCATACTGGAGGTTCCTGGTGGGCTAGTTGGCCCCCAGGGACCCCCAGTATTCAAGGGGAATTCGTTCCCCATCTGCAAACGCGCCAGGGGCGCGTTTGCAGAGTGCTGCAAGGAGGGGGCGTGGCCTCCGGCGCGATGCCGGTCTTTTTAAAAAAAAATTTTTAAGAAGGGGGGGTGTGTGGCCCCCCTTCTTTTTGTAATTTATTTGCCCTGGGGACCCCATCCCCCAGGGCCTGCCCGCTATTTTTTTATTTTTTTTATTTGGAAAGGGGCCGCATGGCCCCCCTTCCGAGGCCTTAATCGGCCCCGGGGACCCCATCCCCCGGGGCATGGCCTTTATTATTTTTTTTAATTGTTTTGGAGAGGGGCTGTGTTGCCCCCCCTCCTCAGGCCACTTATGGCCCCGGAGACCCCATCCCCCGGAGCCGGCCTTTTTTTTTTTTTTTTTAATACATTTTGGGGAAGGGGGCCGTGTGGCCCCCATCCCGAGCCACTTGTAGCCCCGGGGACCCCATCCCCGGGGCTGGCCCTCTCCGTTGGGGACCGTGGGGGGTCCCCAATCCCCCACGGTCCCGCCGGCTCCCTGCGTCCTCGGGAGCCGGCATTGCTTTCCACATGGGGAGCTGCTAAGATGCAGCTCCCCGTGTGGAAAAGCAATCTGCTTTGAATTTTGGAAGAGAGAGCAGGTTTCCTGCTCTCTCTTCCAAAATTCAAAGCAAGTTTGCTATGACAGGACGGGAGCCGCGAGGCTCCCGTCCTGCCATAGCAAACAGCAGTGTCCCGGGGTGGGCACCCCAGGACACTGCAGGAGCCGGCCCTGGGGGTGGTGGTCCCCAGGGCCATCACAGGCTCCAGGAGGGGGGCCGCGCGGCCCCCTCCCAACATGTTCAAAGCCCCGGGGAGGTGGTGGTCCCCGGGGCTTCGGGGGTCCGAAACGGACCCCGAATTTAAAATTCTTAGTGCCCCGGGGAGGTGGCGGTCCCCGGGCGTGTGGGGGGGCTCGAGCCCCCCCACACAGGTAATATTGTGCCCTCCCGCACCATTTGTTATTTAAAGCCCCGGGGGGTGGCGGTCCCCGGGGCTTGGGGGGGCCTTAGAGGCCCCCCCAACAAATATTTAATAAACCCCGCATGCCCCCGGGACTTGGTCAAATAACGAAAAAAAAAATGCTTTTTTTGGCCCTGGGGGTCCTTCTGGGACCCCCTGAGCAGGCCTAGGGGGTCAGGGTGTTTCTACCCTGCCCCCTTTTTGCGTTTTGCGCACTTGTTTCTACTGTTTTCTTGTGACTCGGTTCTACCGAGTCACAAGATGGCTGCCAACACTTCCTGGTTTGGAGTGTTGACAGCCAATTAGCATACAGCTCGTGATCGGGAGGGTGCGCGGATCCTCCGCTGCCATAGATATATATGTGTTTTTACTTTTGATTTTCTCAGCAACTACTGAACGGATTTACACCATTTAACAAAAAGGGTTCTTTCTGAACCAAGAACTACCTCTTTGCCAAATTTGGTATAATTCCGTTCAGCAGTTCGGGCTGGAGCCGTGTCTAAAGTTTCCTATGGAAAATTGCATGGGGAAAACACGTTTTGGGACCCCCTTTTTTCTCGGCCCCCGCTTGCCGAATCACCCTGAGACTTCCAGGATAGGAGCGGAACGGAGCGGGCCATAAGTTTAGAGAATTTCGCGAAGATTCGTCAACCGGCGCCAAAGGTATTGGAAATAGAATGTTGCGAATTTCCTATGGAAAATAGGTCCTAACTATAACTATCTACTGGCGACCGCCAGTAGATAATATATATATATATATATATATATATATATATATATATATATATATATATATATATATATATATATATATATATATATATCTTGTCTGTAAGCAAATTTGGCACACGATAATCTAAGTGTGCACAAGCATGAGAAAATTACATGAGCAAGGGTGTGATTCATCCCTTAACAAAAATGCTTTTGTTTTTTCTATTTAAGAGACCATTAGAGGGAAAATGTCCTATATGGTATGTATGACTGCATGCTTCATGTTTAGTGTACTGTGTAAACCAGCATTAGGAGTTGGTATTCAACACAATCTGTAGAAAATCTACGGATTTAGTCAGTCCTGATGAAAGCCTGCTGACCCTGAGTGGCACTTGTAACAGGCTGAAACATGGTGACCTTACTGAGCTATAGATGTTAGGGGTCATTGCACTCATAGAACATCACACTGTTTTTATCCCAGCTAAAGGACCTTATTAATAAACAAGAATTAGGATCCTGATGGCCTTTTTAACTTGCACTTAGGTTTTAAGAAGAGCTCCGCTTACAAACCACATTGAGCCCACACTCACACTTGAAAATGTTAGTTTGTATTTTTGAGTGTGTGTATCAAAGGTTATATTAGGGTGAGAGGAGGTCTGCCACTCTATCACAAGGATGATGTCATTTGAGATGTCATCAGTGATGTCATTTGAGATGTCATCAGTGATGTCATGAGTGATGTCACTGACCATGTCATGAGTGATGTAATATGTGACGTCATCAGCAGTGCATTGGGGGCGCGCGAGTTATAGTTAGCTGAACTAACTATAACGGGGGAATTTCTCTGGCTTTGTACGAGTGAAATGTCCAACTAACTATAACGCCCCTGAAACCTATGGTTTTTTCAGTGAATTTCTAAGGTTTTTTAAATGCTAATTTCTAACGATAACGTGCCTGAAACCTATGGTTTTTTTTAGTGAATTTCTAAGGTTTTTTAAATGCTAATTTCTAACTATAACGTGCCTGAAACCTATGGTTTTTTCAGTGAATATATATATATTTATTATACTATGTATACATGTGAAAATGTCTCGGTCCCCTGTTTGCCTCGGTGGCACGGAAAAAATGGGTGGAACTGACGTCAGCACGCCGACGAGGTCCTCTTATGGCTCCGATGACGTCATACGGTGTCGCGAGCGGAGCCGTGCTCGTTGACGTGGGAGAGCTAGGAAAGAATTTCCGTGAAATGCTGGTGCAGGGGATATTCACCTAAGTGTTCAGTCTAGTCCTTTGGGAGCAACTGTTTATGTTGCCACTCCAGAAACCGAAACCAGTGATCCGAGGGCAGAGGCCCTGCAGATGGCACACGAGGTGGGGTGCCCAGTCGTGTGCACCGGCGGGGCAGCGAAGTGACAAGCACCACAACCCACAAAAAAGGTAACGAGGGCACTGAATAACACAGGATCTTCTCTTTGTATCTGGCAGGAACAACGAAGTTAAAATGCCCTAGTACCAAAATGTAGAATTAGTGCTACAACTGTCTTCAAGAGGACCTGCGATGCCGCTTCTGCCTCCCGTACCCTGGAGGCGGCACATGGGTCACGCGGTACGGTCATACTGCGGTGGGACGCACACTCGTTGACCTCTCATGGCACTGCTCCACACTTCAGGGAGGACGCTTTCCATTAGCTATGTTTTCTGATCACATGTCGCGCCAGCCCCGTCCAACAACAGAACTCCTTTAGATCCAAACAGACTCTTCCACTCTCTCACCGGAAGTGAAACCAGGCCACGCGGACACTTTCACAATACAACAGCCGGGAATGCACTTTTGGTAAAAAACACATTCCTTCCTCCTAATTAATCAAATAAACCTCTCACTGAAGAACAGGGGCCAGCTTCGATCGGTAAACAGCCGTTACGACGACTTTTTTACTTTGCGATACCATTACAACGCATGCATTACCACGCATGCGTTGTACATCACGAAGTCATTACTACGCATTTTTAGAACGCATGGTCATTTACCACGCATGCCTGTACAACGAATTTTGTTGTAAAGGTATGTATGGTAAATGACCATGCGTTCTAAAAACATGTAGACGATCCATGTCGTTGTAAGGAAACAGAGGCTGTTCCGTTTCCTCACAACGACGTGCACCGCCCCTCAGAGATGACGTGAAGCAGGAACCACGAGGAGAGAGGAACCATGAGGAGTGAGAGGGAAGGGGGATTGGGCATGGGGTGGGGGTTTCTTTTCTAGGGTTTAGAGTAGTGCAGTGGTGTTTGGGTGGTGTAGGGGGTCGTGCTGCGAGTAGTGTTTTAGGGTTTAGGGTAGTGCAGTGGTGTTTGGGGTCGTGCTGGGGGTATTGTTTTAGGGTTTAGGGTAGTGCAGTGGTGTATGGGTAGTGTAGGGGGTCGTGCTGGGGTAGTGTTTTTGGGTTTAGGGTAGTGCAGTGGTGTTTGATTAGTGTAGGGGGTCATGCTGGTGGTAGTGTTTTAGGGTTTAGGGTAGTGCAGTGGTGTTTGTGTAGTGTAGGGGGTCATGCTGGGGGTAGTGTTTTATGGTTTAGAGTAGTGCAGTGGTGTTTGGGTAGTGTAGGGGTCGTGCTGGGGTAGATTTAGGGTTTAGGGTAGTGCAGTGGTGTTTGGGTAGTGTAGGGAGTCGTGCTGGGGGTAGTGTTTTAGGGTTTAGGGTAGTGCAGTGGTGTTTGTGTAGTGTAGGGGGTTGTGCTGGGGGTAGTGTTTTAGGGTTTATGTTAGTGCAGTGGTGTTTGGGTAGTGTAGGGGGTAGTGCTGGGGTAGTGTTTTAGGGTTTAGGGCAGTGCAGTGGTGTTTGTGTAGTGAAGGGGTCATGCTGTGGGTAGTGTTTTAGGGTATAGGGTAGTGCAGTGGTGTTTGGGTAGTGTAGGGGGTCATGTTGGGGTTAGTGTTTTAGGGTTTAGGGTAGTGCAGTGGTGTTTGGGTAGTGTAGGGGTCGTGCTGGGGGTAGTGTTTTAGGGTTTAGGGTAGTGCAGTGGTGTTTGTGTAGTGTGGGAGGTCATGCTGGGGGTATATTTAGGGTTTAGTGTAGTGCAGTGGTGTTTGGGTAGTGTAGGGAGTCGTGCTGGGGGTAGTGTTTTAGGGTAGTGCAGTGGTGTTTGGGTAGTGTAGGGAGTCGTGCTGGTGGTAGTGTTTTAGGGTTTAGGGTAGTGCAGTTATGTTTGGGTAGTGTAGAGTGTCGTGCTGGGGGTAGTGTTTTAGGGTTTAGGGTAGTGCAGTGGTGTTTGGGTCGTGGAGGGGGTAGTGTTTTAGGGTTTAGGGTAGTGCGCCCAACCAGCCACAATATCCGTGGACAAAGGGGATCCTGACTCTTTGGAACTCTCCGTCAATTGAATAATTTGGGTCAAGGGCCCTACCACGTCCAAGACCTATCAATTCCTTTCTTGGGATCCCTCATATACTTGGAGAAAAAGGTACACAGTTTCTCATCAATTTCAGGCGTGTGTGCCACCTTCCCCTTCAGTGAGGGCCTGGGGCATTCTCCCCTCATCCTATTCCTGACCTCCCTTTCAAGGGGTTGATGGATTTTCCCCACCACATACTCTGCCACTTTGGCGTCAGGTGTCCACTCTGCCGACCTAGGATGGTAAATTTGGGTAGGCTCGAAGATGTCCGAGTGGACCCCGTCCCCAACCGGGGACTGAGAGGAGTGGGAAACTGGACGCCAGGGATGCCCCGAGTCCTTATCCTCATCGGAGGAGAAATCGTCCTCCGATACACCCTCTCCCTCTAAGGGAAACCCGCCGTCGGGGTCTACAATAGTGGTGACAGTGTCGCAATTTTCTCTGGGCCCCTCCTCCTCCCGGCAGGGTGCATGATTTAGCATTCGCGCACTCTTGAGGAAGGTCTCCGTAAGTTTATCAAATCCTTCCAAGTGCCCGCGTTATGCTTAACGGCCCTTTATTCCCCATCTGGGAGCTACTTGGACCCGCCACCACCAGATCTGGGTCACTGAACACCCCAAGGATGCTTTTCGCCAGCTTATCAACCTGATCCCTAAGAGGAGCCAGCGCCCTAGAAATAGCCAGAGAGAGGGCTTGGTCCACTGCTGGAGGGAGAAGTTGGGAGGCCATTCCTCCTCCACTTCCTGGTAGGAGGAGTAAAAATGGTCTTCTGGAGAAGACATGATAGCAGAGGGTGTGAGCACAGAACAAATGCCCTTAAAATCCTTAAGACAGCCCCCTCGCCGATGCTCCAACAGCTGGGCTTTCACCGAAGCTGTTATAAGAATAGACTGAGGCGCAATACCAATTACCACCACCAGGTGGCGCTGGTCACTAACGTGGCCGTGTGGGGAAATCACCGCGTAGCGGTGTCAAAATTAGGCGAGGGTTGGTCGGGAATCAAGCGGACACTAAAGGAGTGACCGGATTCCCAAATGCGCGTAAAGACCAGCGGGAGCGCTCGACGGAGCTGCCTCGCTCGGACCAGACGCGCCTGACAGGATCTCACCGCGCGAAGAGCACATAGCGGGAGAAACTGCGAGGGGGAGAACGCGCTCGGGCAAGAGCCTGCTGCGCAGGGAATATGAAACAATACCAAGGCAATAATGCTAATAACGTGCACAAGAAACCGCTATACAAACAGCAACAACGTCAGATTAAGCCAAGAATGTAAGGAATGCACTTAACTGACGAGCAATGAAGAAAGAGGAAGCAGAAGGGACGTCACGATATTATATACGATGGACTGTGATATGATTGGACTATAGTTGCCTTGGAGACTACCCCCCTAATGGTTCATGGGTTGCGTAGTCTTTTGTTTAATGATTGTTGTGTTACGTTTTCTTTGAACTGCTATGCAAATAAAGTGAGGAAAGATATGCATAATCCTCGCCTCCGTCCTGCCATAGAATTCATTCAACTTTATTTGATCTGATTTAGAAACATAGATCATAAAAGTGTACATAAAAACAGTAAATCCTCTTTCCTAATACAATACAGTGAGAATTAATTAAAACCAGTAGGTAAAAACGGGTGTTACAAAGCCCTGTTCAGAGCAACTTCAGGTTAACAGAATCGTAAAGTTCAATGTTTCGCAAGATCAATCTCATGTACTTCGTGCAAAATACGCAATAAGGGGTCCAAGTAAGATGTAACGCTCCAATACCTGACCAGTTTGCACTATATAAAACTGCAGAAAAACTAAAAATAAAAAGTGTTTTGCACATTTCTGTCATTGGGCTATATGTGGGCTACATCTGGGTGATATTTGTGCTACATTTGGGCTCTTTTTTCTCTGGTGGCCATCTTGGGAGACTTATTTGTTATGAAGTTTCCTAATTTCGTCATTTACTGCAGTCTCCTCAGTAGGAAATGCTTTCAGTTTTTACTTTGATTCCATCAAGAAGGCATTCAGATGTGTCACACATTTGCCATAAATTCAGAATGTTAGCACTCTAGTTGTTCATTAGATCACTGTAGTAAAGCTACTGCTCACCAGGGAGTTAACTGGAAGTCTACTGCTGGTATTGAAAGTGATTGTTTCAGTCTGCATGTCAGAATTTTCTAATGAAATAGAAGAGGATTTGAGATCTCACTTAAAACATGCCCTAAATTTTCTTTCTGCAGCACTAACCATAATTTCTAAGGCAAAATGAACCCCCTCATTTTGTTCCTTTTTAAATTAAATGTTTTAAGTGTTACCAGTTTATTCCAATCAAGATGGCTTCAGGTGTGCCATACTTTTGTCATAAGTAAGACTGTTAGCTCTCTAGTTGTTCTTTAGAACACTCTGGGAAGCTGCAGTAGAACACAAAGGCATCAACTGACAGGCTGCTCCTGTTGAAATATAACAGGAAGATATTTGAGATCACACTTGAAACATGTCCTAATTTTTCTTTCTACAGCACTAACCATCATTTCTATGACAAAATGAACCCCATCATTTTGTTCCTTTTTAAATTAAATGTTTTAAGTGTTACCAGTTTATTCCAATCAAGATGGCTTCAGGTGTGCCATACTTTTGTCATAAGTAAGGCTGTTAGCACTCTAGTTGTTCTTTAGAACACTCTGGGAAGCTGCAGTAGAACACAAAGGAATCAACTGACAGTCTCTGCCCTTGTTGGATGTACATGTTTTACTGAGAATGTCAGACTTCATTCTCACATGACTGAGAAAGATAATGTGAATTTACAGAAAATATGCTCTCATTTTAGCTTCTGGAGCACCTTCCAAAACTGTATGGGACAAGCATGTGAAAATAGTTTTCTCTCAAACATGATTCATGATATCCCAGCAGAAGGTTTTTCACAGGGTAAAATCACCTTAGAACACACCACAATTCCTGAAATTAGTATGGTACCATCAACAAATTAATTCTAATGTAACTAAAGTCTGTTATCACCCTTTATAGTTCTCCTTTTGGTAACCCTCAAAATCTTCGATTCACTACAATGCATTTCAATAGGGTACTATCATTTATATTGGTCCCAAGATGGCTGCCAGCAATTCCAGGATGAAGTGCTGACAGCCAATCAGATCTCACGATGACATGTGTGGTTAGGCTCCGCCCAGATATATATATGTTTTCTTTTTCAAATTTCTCAGGAACTACTGAACGGATTTACACCATTTAAGCAAAAAGCACGACTCTGAACCAAGGGCTACCTTTTTGCCAAATTTGGTGCAATTCTGTTCAGCAGTTCGGGCTGTAGCTGCGATGAAAGGTTCCTATGGAAAATTGCATGGGGAAAACACGTTTTGGGACTCCCCTTTTTTCTCGGCCCCCGCTTGCCGAATCACCCCAAAACTTTCAGGATAGAAGCGGACCGGAGCGGGCCATAAGTTTTGAAAATTTCGCGAATCTTCGTCAACCGGCGCCAAAGTTATTTCAAATAGAATGTTGTGGATTTCCTATGGAAAATAGGTCCTACCTATAACTATCTACTGGCGACCACCAGTAGAGAGAGAGAGATATATATATATATATATATATATATATATATATACAACCGTAAAGGCATACAGTTCTTGCCATTGAGACCCTACCTCTGGAAAAGGGACATACTTTATGGTTTCCTGGGACTGCCTGTGATGATACTTGCAGCAGAAGGATGAACCAGAAGACCTGGAGAAATTCCTTGATGGCTGGAACACCTCGGAAATAGACACCGAAAATTCAAGCACTCCCCCTGTATCGCCCATTGTGTCAGAGGATACCACTGCCACCGACCAGGATGAATGTCAGTGACTAGAAAGAGTCACCCAACGGTAGTCGTTGGGGTAGGGGAAACATTCACTGAAAAGCCATGGGATACGGAGATAAAAATCCTGTTCACCACTGAAATCTTATTACGGCTTTTGACTTCTAAGGGGCCTAACCATACGCTTTCTACTGGGTCCACTACCAAACTGGACTGTTGGACCCAAGTGCTGTATCCCACTTTTATTGGGGCACCCCCATGAGCTCCCTGCACTGTTTGGCATGCCTCCTGGCCCGCGGGATGGGGCTCGGTGATCCACCAGGTGCAGTAAGCAAATTACAGGATGCTGTAGCACTTCAGTGGTTGTAATGACCACCTCTCTTTGTTCCTGCTTAATGTTTGGAGTCTTATGCTCCACCATGTCTGTTATTTGTTACTTCTCGAATGCATGCCCCCTTTGTGGGAGAAGGATACTTGATGGGTATGTCTCAAGATTGGGGGATTCATTTATCACTTGGACTTACAGACGGGCGGGGCCCACGGCCAGAGGTAGGTGACAGTCACTTCGCCACACTACGACTGGTGGAATGCTCCCCTTCTTCCGAATCGGGAAGTCAATTATAGACCCTGCACCCACCGACTTAACATAGTAGGGTTAGTCTGTTTCTCTTATGTTTGCAATGTTATTGCTTTCACAGTAGGTATCCGATTGGGTCTCACTCCCACATGCACCTGTACCAGTCTCCCCTTGCCTCACTTGTGTCTTGATCGGTTGGCCCCCACACCTGATTCCCCACTTACCTTGTGAATTGTGTCCCTCAATGTCAATGATATGACACACTTTATTAAACAAAAGAAAATTCTTTCATATCTCACATCCCAAAGCACCGATGTAGCACTGATCCAGGAAATCCACATCACAGAGCCCAAAACGACAAACTGAGAAGGAAATGGATGGGCACAGTGGTACATGTTAGCAGCGCAATCCCTCAACCTCCACCTCCCGCTTAGAACACAGGAAAGGGGGAGTTGCTATCTTCCTCCATACAACTCTTGCATTCCATACACTCCGAACATAGAGGGACCGGCAAGGACATTATGGTTTTGCATAACTTAGGATACACCATGAAACATTGATAATTGTGTTGGACTGCAAATGCGTCTAGTCGACTCCTTCTAACATTATGCGAGTTACGTTAGCATTTGCGGTGTCATTTTGTCTTTAGCCGCCATTTTGTACTGTGATCGAAAGTAAGACTCTGTCACATTAATTGTCTGCCTCAGCAAAAAAGGCAGCTTCGAGTTATTTCTCTGTATCGTATTCAAGGTTGAATCCTAATGTACTAATGAATGGTTTATTCTGCCATCGTTTGCCTTTCCTCTCTAGTATCCCTGCTCCCACGTTGGAGAGCGCTGAGCTCGAGCAAGACAACCTTGAGAATGTGATAAGATGTACCCGTTCTGCAGGTGATAGCTCATCTCTCTGTACCTCCTTTGTTCACCCATGCCTGAGCTTGAAAATTCCAGTATGGGCATGGTTTTAGGGGTGTTGGCAATGAATATTATGTGTTACTAAGAGTTCTGAAGTCAGTCCCTCGGCAGCTATCCCTTGAGGCTGGTCAGACTGGACTCTGCTGCAGCGCAATTACTAATAAATAACTTGGTTTGTATTCTCTACTGCATCACCGACTCTTCATTTCTTGGAAGGCTTAGGAGAGGTCACAGAGGTCACGGGTGACCCGGGTGGCCCGATTCGGGTCACTTCCTTCAATTGGGTCCATCTATGCCCTGGTGGTTAACAAATCAGATCTTCTTCCTACTTTATCCAGGCTTCTCCAGTCATTTGGCAAGACCAAACTTGTGATGGGGGAACAGGAATCTACCCCTAGACCCATACCTTGACAAATCGGGTAATCTCAATGCCAGACAACCCAGAGATCGATTTATGTTGGCTGACATTCTAAGTGATCATGCTCTGGTGGAACCCAGACACCTAACACACCGACGAGACAGAGATTACACTTTTACGTCATGCGTCCACGGTACCAGTTTCCATACAGAGTACTTCCTGATGGCGACAACACTATCCCACAATTTAGTTGAGGCCTCCTGCACCTCAATGGCGCATGAATAGATTCCGTTATAAAGCTCCCGGGGATAAAGTGCACCTGAATTCCTATTTATGCCAATATTTAGAGGAAAAAAAGTGTTCTTTCTCCTTGACTCTGGCGCAATAAATGGCTGGGAAAGCTTGCCTTAGGAACCACAAGATGTGAGATTCGGCTGCCTTTAAGAGGCACCATGAAAAGAAACGACAGAGACTGACTGATGTCATGCACTAATGGACAACAGCTTTTAATGCTACTCCTACAACTGCATTCCTCCCGGAGCTTCTCCAAGCTAAGTAAGACCTGAATTACCTCTATACCTCACAGGCCGAGCCTGCACTTTTTCGACTATAACAGAGGTATTATGAAAGAGGGGAAAAGGCAGGGAGAATGCTCACTGCTCCATTGAAGTAAATCCACTCACACTATATCATACCACCCATTCAGAATGCTCAAAACGATCATCTTATGGATCCCCATGACACTTTACAGGTGTTTCCAGACTCCTACAAAAGCTTATACACATCAGGGCCGTGTGGAGTTTCCCTCTCTAGAGAAGCTAAATTTGCCTGCCCTTACACATGACCAAGCCACTACCCTGGTGGTGACATTAGCGATGACGAAACTGCCCAAACAACTGATGCCATTGGCGACCGCAAACGCACCGGTAGACAATGGCCTCCCAAGAGAATTTTACAAAATCACCAATCTGTTAGTGGTGCCATTGTTGGGCAAGCTATTCCAAGAAATAGATGTTACCACTGTGCCTTTAACTCAATTCAATAGGGCCAGAATCTCTCTGAATCCCATACAGGGCAGGGATTCACTATATTGTACTAACTATTGGTCAATATCCCTCATTAACAAGGATATGAAGATCTTGGCAAAGGTCTTGGTGATGCGGCTAGCCACCTGTATCCACTCTGCAATCCATCCCTCCCAAGTGGGGTCTGTACCATGCGGATCGTCAACGAGTCATTCGAGCATGCTCTCTCATATACTGGTAAAGACGTAAAACAGGAGTAAACCCATTAACCCAGTTGAGACCCGGGTAGAGTTAGCGAACAATAATACAATGTCTCAGCTGGTAATCATTCAGGGGGGCAGACGTGTAGAGAGTATAAATCTCTCAGAAAGGGGAAGAAAGGGAGACCACAACAGAGTTTGGTAGAAAAAAGAAATGTCTTATTCGCAAGTAGTTATATCAGCACTACAAAACGTTTTACTTTGAAGTAACCAAAAACAACCAGCAGTGTACTGGACATGCTAGTGAAGGTGAACGGCACAGTGACACAAGGAAGTGAAGAGCAGCGTGAACAGCGTGTAACAAAATTACAAGAGAATATAAGGTGGTCAACGATACAATAACAATGATATACAAGTTGAATCTTTGGTTTAGAGTTTTTAGGTAGACCACATTGCTGCCGTAATTTTACGCTGGGTGGTCGACGGCGTTTCGACCAGTTCGAGTTCATCAGGACAAGGTTACTTAATTCTGTATTAGTGCTGTATAAAGTAAAAAGAAAAAGAGACAATTGAGGCCCAACAATAGATGTGGATAGTATAAGAGAAATAGCCGGAGTAAGAGGAAAAAATAACCACCTGTTACGGTACTGGAGAAGCAGTCCCCGGGGGGGGTAGGGGGGAAGTCGTATTCAGTCGGTGGGACGGTCCGAATAGTGATGGCTGAAGGACAAAAGGAGATTACTGTATAGGTGGGGAACGCAGAAACGGGTGGGAGTGGCTAGCCCCAAGGAGGTGGGGTAAGATCATGCACCGCGTTATTACCTGCAGTGGAGCAAGAAGGCACGTAGGTCTAGTTATGTTATGTTATTTTAAATATTGCTTATAAAGCGCACGTACACCGAATTGGTTTCATGGCGCTGCTCTAAGGGGTGCCGAGCCCTGGGACTTTACTCATATGCCTGTCTAAACAGCCATGTCTTGAGGAGCCTCCTAAAGCTCATTAGGTCTGTACAGGATCTAATTTCGAGAGGCAGGGAGTTCCAGTATCTGGGGCCTAGTACGGCGAACCTAGTTCCACCGAAGCGCTTCAGTTTAAAGGAGGGAGTGGATAAAAGATGCATGTAAGCAGATCGCAGGTTGCGCGTACGATTGTACCTTTGAATGAGACTGTCAACAAATTTAGGGCTCCTCCCGTTCAGGGATTTAAAGATGAGACATCCCACCTTGAAGGCCCATCTCTGAGTTTTAGGGAGCCAGTGCAGCTTCCTCATAAGGGGCGTGACATGTTGACGCCTATTTTGCTGAAAAATCAGTCTTGCTGTCTGGTTCTGTACCAATTGTAGTCGATAGATTAGGTAAGCTGGAATGCCACAGTATAGAGAATTGGCGTAGTTGAGATCACAGAGCCAATTTGGGTCTTCATTGTAAGATCGCTGTTAATTGTTACCCCCAGACTTTTGGCAGAGAAGGAAGGTGTGGGAGGCTGTCCTATTTCCTTTGGCCAAAAGAGAGGACTCCAAGGGTTGAGTGATCCCCCCGTTAGGATCACTTCCGTCTTGTCTGGGTTAAGTTTCAAGTGATTACTATTCATCCAGTCGCAGATGAGTAGCATAGTAGTCTGAAATTCGTGAATGGATTCAGGGGAGTTACTGATGGAAAACATGAGTTGAAAGTCGTCCGCATAGTTGAAGGTGCTCACTTTCCTTTCTTTCAGGACACGGATCAGAGGGAGGAGGTATAGGTTAAACAGGTGAGGGGAAAGTGAGGAACCCTGCGGGACGCCGCAAGTGGTCCTCATTTTGGGGGCTGTGAACTGGCCTATGCGGACCGCTTGAGATCGGTTTCCTAGAAAGGAACTGCTCCACTATATCCTGTGGTTGGGTGAAAGATAGACCGCCCTCCCCTTTAATGATTTTAATGTTAGACCTGGCCTTTTGGTCGGCGATCTGAAGAGCCAGCACCCGCCCCACTCTCTCCCCATATTCATATTGCAAAGTTTTATGCTTATGATAATTAATAGTGATTTTATCCAATAGCCCTCTATTGATGTTAGATCGAGCTTTTAAAAGCCGAAGATATATTGACTGAGCCCCTAGATCCCTGACTGCGTTTGCCCCAGCATGTTGGCACTCTAAGTCTAAGTACTCACGCCGGTCCTGTTCTGCCACTTCCGTTGCCCGCCGATTTTGTGCTAAAATAAATTGCAGAGTCTCCCCCCTGACAAATGCTTTCATACAGTCCCATACACTTGCAATATTAGCCGTGCCAAGATTGTTATTCAGGTACTCCTTCAGTGCCCTTCTGATATATACCTGGTATTCACGATTGCTAAACAAGTGTCTGGGAAATGAAAAAGCCCGGGGCGCTTTTCTAACTCCAAATTGTTTCTGCAGAGTCAGCATAACTGGATTGTGGTCAGATGTAATTTTAGGGCAAACCTCTACCCGAGCATTTTCTAACAGTGATCTCTTAATAAAGATCATCTCGATACGGGAATAATGTTTATGCGGGTGCGAGTATAATGTATATCCTGGCAGTGTTGGGAACAGTATCCTCCAGGCGTCATCGAGCTGATGAATATGCAACAATTTCTGCAACGCTGCTCTGGTCCTGACCATTCTGGCCCGTACCTTGCTGTTAGTGGTGTCTATTTTGCTGTCCATAATGCAATTAAAATCCCCCAGGATTATCAAATCCCCGCCCCACCCCAGTAATTCGGCACTTAAATAATCAAAAATCTCGGGGCAGTCTGAGTAGGGACCATATACAACACAAATCGTAGCAGTGCGGCCCGATATCAGCAACTGAGCTATTGCCCATCTCCCCTTGGTGTCCGATAATGTACGAAAAACAGTGGCTGTTAAGTTCCTAGATTTCAGTATGGCAACCCCACGTATGGAAACTGCTTGCAAAGTACATACTAGTATATCATAGCCAAGTTGTCCCAACAGTCACCTGTTTTTGTATGCTAGGTGAGTCTCAGTTAAGCCAAGTAAGTGTGGTTTTAAAACGCGAAGTTCCTCCCCAATTAAACGTCGTTTACGAGGTTGATTCAGCCCTGCTATGTTCCAACACATAAACTTTAAGTCAGACATTGCATAATTTTAGTTTGCCCCCTCCCACCTGATTCTTACCTCTATTGTCTTGATTTTAGCACCTACACTTCTGACTATTGAATGGCTATTTAACCCCCCCTCCCTCTCTCATCACCTGGTGATAAGCCGCTATCAGACATGTTAACCCTCCTCCCTGTCCCTGTAGGAGCCTTACCCCAATACCCCCCAGTGCCTACAGAAAGGAATCATCCCTCCCCTTGCTGTCGCTGACTGACAGCTTGAGGTGGACGACCACCCGCACCCCCCCAAGACCCGTGACCACCATCCTCCCCCCACACCGAGAAAAAAAAGGAATAACTGCTTCAGGCATAAGACAATATTTAGCACTGAATTGAAACTCCCCCCCCTTTTTCCTCCTCCCCCCTCCGCCCTAAAAAAGTTTGACATTTCTAAGTCTAGAAAAAAAAAAAAAGAGGGGGGTTTGAAAGAAGGAGGAAAGAGAGAGCATTGAACAACAAGCATTTGCAATGGAATCGGTCTCGCCTGTGGGACCTTATAAGTATTTATCCATGCAACACATTATCGTGGGTGCTGTAATCACCAGCTCAAATTAAGCACTGCAGTAAGTGATATGACATCATTGTCATATCTGACTAGAGTGTCTGTGACACATCATATACACCATCTGAGGACTTAACTGCGCATCCTGATTGCCATAAGCATTTCTTAAGGCTCGTCCTGAGAGTTTGGAGTTTGTTACTTCACGATTACCACTCGACCGACATAAATAAGTGATTAAAATAATGTTAGGTAAAAATCAGATTTAAGTATATTCAACAAAATTCTAATCACTATAATGCAGTCCAAAATCATTTTGGATTCCTGGGCTACTCAATCTCGATTGATTTTCAAAAACTCACCCTTTTGGCAACTATTAAATACTAGGTTTGATCGTTGTCACGTTTCTCAAAGATAGCACACTCTTGAAGATTTAGCAGGACTGCCATCTATGTGTTCCTTGGCTAGTACTATTTTTTCTACACTTGCTACTTCTGCAGAGTTATGAGTAGGCTTACCTACATAACAGTGCATTATGGGAGTTGTAGACTTGGTACATTTTATTTGAGCCAATTGGACCTCAGCATCTGATAACAAAGGTACGTAAAAGAAAAGACCAGGAATGGAAAAAGTGGTGGCCAGTGGGTACATGGGGCCATCTGGTCACCCTAGTCATAAAGGAGCTGAATGTGCTCTGCGAGTCCTGTTTACTTCCAGTAGTTTCCACCACGTGCCCTGCCCTACACCCTTCAGTGCCAACAACCACGCTACTGAGGGTCTAAGGACAGAGCTCGGCCCTGAGATATCATTGGGCTTCAAATGCTGAATGATGTCACTTCAGCTGTCTCTAGCAATTTGGAGCCTAGACGTATTCCTGTTTCCTGTATTTCAAAGAAGAATGCAAAATTTGAGGAACAAAATAAGCAAACTGCCTACGTGTACTTGCAAGATAGCCGCCTGATCAGTGACCAGTTGTACTTTGGAATTTCGATGATAAACGCGGAGTGCTACTCACCTCCAATTGCCGTCCACCTTTGCAGCCGACCCTATAGTGCCCTGGCATGGGCGTAGGAAGTGTGGGGGACGCGGGGGATATATCCCCCCCAGATTTTGGAGTGGGGGGGACACGGAGGACAAGGGTGGGGGGGACGAGGGGACAAAAGAATTTCCTCTCTCCTTTCTGTTATTCGCAGGGCTATTAGCGCGCGAAAGCGCTACCTATAATGGCCCTGCACTTGACCTGTCTCCAGTCACAGAGGCCACCCGCCCTCTGCCCTTTGTTATGTTGCAGTATGGCTCGGGCGCTCTCGGATGGGCAGAGAAGGAAAAAAAAACTCTGTCTCTTTTCCTTCCTGCCCAGAGAAGGCAAGGACAGTGTCCAATTCTCCTGCTCTGCCTCTGGCAGATGCCCTCCTCCCCTCTCTCTCTTTATTCCTCCCTCTCTTTCTGTCTGTTATTTACACCCACACACATTAGAGCCACTTTACAGAGTTTGCCAGTGAAGCGCTACTTTCTTTTTATCTTCTTTCTTTGAACAACATTGTTTTCCCAGGGTGGGGAAGTGCACCATTCCTAGAGGGACTGCAATACCTGTTTGATGGGTGGAGTGGAAAACGTTTAATGTGATCGTTTTCAACTGTTTTAATTATTTTAGCTTATAAAATGTGTACTGCCCCTCTGTGTTCAGGGATGTGGTCTCTTTTAAACCATACTTCATACGTTTTGTAAGACAAATAAGCAATGGACATTGAAGCCGGTCCCTTCTGGGTCCTGTAATCATGTCCTGAACTTTTCAGGCAAAATCACTCACTGATTTCTGAATAATGAGTTTGAAAACCGTTATGGTAACCATGTTGTTCCTGCTTACATTTCACATGCTTTACTTATCCTTGCATTCCCTATGAGTGTTTGCTTTTCCAAGGATGCTATTACTTTTTTTCAGGCAGCATATTACACTTGTCTAGTGCATAATTTGAATTGAGTCACAGCACAATTGGGTTGTAGCTGAAGGCAGTGCGAGTTTCTCTGAGTGGGGCAGTATGTTGTTCAGTGTGGGAGAGGATGTGGCACTCTGGCCAAAGCAACCAAATTTGGAACTGGAGAACCAGGTTCAGCCTTCATGACCAGTCCACCAGACCACTCTCCTGACAGAGCATATTCCGATGCTACACCTTAGAAGGCCCCGATAGACCTTAGAAGCCCTGGTGTCTTAGCACCAGGAGGTGGACCCTAACTGTGGTAAGTGTGGGTTAACCTTGAAGGCCTGTCCACCACAATCCATACTGAAGTTGCGGGAAGGCGTACGAAGAAGCACACCCTAGAGTGACAGTGACTCTGTCACTGAGGTCACAAGACCCTTGAGGCCAGTCCACCTCACCCATTGGTACCTCCATTGGCCTTTTTCAGCAGTAGTAGTGCAACTTACCAGGGATTGGAAATGTAGGATTTGCATGCACACCAAACTTAGGGGGTGATTATGATGGCGGTGGGACCGCCACGTCACCCCGTCGGTGGTGATCCCACCGCCATCTGTGACTGCATCACCACCCGCCATATTACAATGGCGGGCGGTTGGAAAGACCGATCGCCACGCATCCGACGGGCTCCTTGAGCCCACCGGTGCGGCAGAGGAACTCGTAGTCCCTACAATGCTGGTGGTGCCTACCAGGCACCGCAGTAGGGATTACGATGTCCCTTACCCGCCAGCCTTTCCATGGCGGTTCACCCGCCATGGAACAGCTGGCGGAAAGGGACATTGGGGGCCTGTAGCGGGCCTCTTTCCCCCCTGGCCCCCCAGACATGGGACCTGGGGGGCACCCATGGTGCCCCCCTACATATCACTGCACCATGTGGCAGGCACCGAGTAGTGCAGTGATATATGTAACATTTCACTTTTTTACATTGCAGCGGAAAGTATTATCGGAGCCTACTGTGGGGTTAAGCGCGGCAGTCGCAGATCGCAGTTGGCTCAGGTGGGAGCTGGGGCTTGAAATTAGGAATCACAGACTGCATAGGGCAGTTTCCCTGTGTCTCCCCACTGCACTAAGAAGCCTAGTAAAGGTACCAGATGACACCGTATCAGGAAAAATGCTATTTTGCAGTCCCCGACTTTCCTTAAACGCAATAATGCATTCTGGGATAGATAGTCGTGCATTACATCAGCTTAACCAAGTGGATTAATACACAGAGCAATGTCCGGAAAAGGGAAAGCCCATGACTTGACCACTGTGTCTCTGATGATATTATGGAGTCCTCTGGTAACATTAAAGGTAAGCCACACTTATTCAGGCAGTACCACTATGAACCCGGATAGAAATATGAGGGCCCTTTTTGCAGGCACACCAAGTGTAAACCAAGTTGCCCCATTATCAAGTCTGTACCATTAATAACCTGACAATGTTCCCAATTTAAAACGTAATTTTCCCACTTAGGCCTGGTGTGCGTGTGTTTGTGATTCACAAAAAGTGCAAGAGATTTACTCACAGTATTGCACCAGCAATCGAAATGTGAGCAGCCCTTATGACCCACTGCACCAGTTGGCGCCCTGTCCACCTTTAGAAATCGCTGGCCTGCTAGGGCATCTTCTTGATAAAGCATGTGCCAAGTGCTTTAGCACCACATGCCCTCTGTGCTGTCTCTTTGTGTTTGTCTGTGACAGCTGTGGGTCTTCTTGATTTGGGGATACTCAAGTGGGCTTTCAAGGAAAAACTATGCTTTTGAAGGCTGTACAAATTAGATTTTCAGCAGAGTAACTTTAAATTTTAAAGCTCCAAGTGGACAAGAATCACAGATGAGGTCATCAGCCAGTCGTGGCTCTTTAGCCAGCAGCCCTTTGCATACTAGTACTTGTAGTTTTACATTTTCTACTATAGGCATGGACTTTGAAATCCAGGCATGCAAAGTACAGTGGGACAAAAATCCAGAATGGCCTGAAGGGCCTACATTTGACACGTGGCCAATTGTCAGTTAGGAGCGTAACAGCTCTAGGCATGAATCTGGGTCCAGGAAGACAGAGGGATGATGGGTCTCAAAGAATGCAATCTGTGGAATTCACTTGTCAACAACGTGGGGCCAGTATGAATACTTCTAGATTGGATATTGGGATGCAAACTCAGCAGAAAGTTGTAAGTTCTGTACACATCACTGGTGAGGCCTCATCTGCAGTATTGGGCCCAGTCATGCAGGTCACATCTAACAAACAATTCAAAATTAGCAACGGGCCAGTCCGGGACATATTCAGACACCCTCATTCAGGGGGACAAAGACGTGCAAGAACCAATAAAACAACGAGGAAACAGGCCTACCCCATCCACACACTTGGGATCTGAAACTGCATCCCTGTATCCATCAGGACCACCCCAAGTATGCTTCAAGTTAGGAAGGAGCTGAAGATGCATATCTTTAAAGAACACTACATCACAACACAGTAAAGAGTCCACCTCCCATTGCAGAACCCAGGATCTCCCATCCAGATTCACTTTCTGGTTGGATCACTGCCTTTGACCATGTTAAGCACTCCGTTGCCTTTCAACTACGTGTGCACTTTACGAATACAGTAATGCGAACAGCTGCTGCCCGTACAGGTAAGAGTGGTGGGGCCGGGTAGGAGGGGGGGGGGATTACGACAGACGACGACGAGGGGAAATTAATTATTTATTTAATTTTTCCCTTGTGGTCATCTGTCGAATCCCCCCCCCCTCCCAACCTGGCCCCACCGCTCTTACATGCACGGGCCGCGGCTGAATGCGAAAATGATGGCACGGGGTTCAAGCAACAAGTCCTGCCTGTGGAGGCTCTATACTCCTGCATACCGTGGGAGGGTACGTGGGGGGAGGCATGAATGAGACTGGTAGCTGGTGATGCTCTGAAGCAGCATTCACTCTGATGGAAATAGTAATGTAAGTACCCCCAGCAGAAGTAACAAGGATTGGAAAAGATACATTAAAATGGACTCAGATTAACGCCAGAGTCAGTTGTGCTGAGTAAGAACAGTTAACGTGGGAGACTGTTTTGGGTAGATAGGGGGCAGGGACTCTGAGATGAGGTTGACCATGTGGCCCTTATTTTTGGACATATGTAATGTTTCTGTCCTACGTCATGGGGAAGGGAGAAGGCTGGGGTCCTTCTGTCTAGAAGAAAGGAGAGAAAATGGTGTCTGCTCTTTAGGCAGTAGATACAATGCAGAAAGGGTCAGACTAGCCACTCTGGCATTTCCTTTGTGGGCTGCAAGCTAATGATGCTTAATTTAAGCTGGTGGCTGCAGGTGAGGCCCAACTGCATTCTTTTTTAGAGACTGGTACATTTTTTAGACCATCAGACTGTAAAACCGAACAAGAGAGAGAAAGGCATCAAGGGATGTTGGCAGAAGGAGGAAGGGAAATATGGAAAACAGTGACTAGGGAGAAAGCAAAGATGAGAAAGAACCTGTAAGAGTGAGATAATGTAGAGGGAGAGAATGTTGGTGGATGAAGGAGCCAGGAGCTGAAATCAAATAGACAGCCTTGGTATTCAACAATCCATCTCCGCCACGGATTCCCTCACTACCACCCTTTAATAGTGCCGCTCAAGTCTCCATAACCACTCTCTCAGATGCATTTAATTAGTTATATAACGCCTCTCATACCAGTGAAGGATGTCAGCACTTTACATCACACACACTACACAGAGGCAATCAATCATAGGTGTGTAAATCAGTGTATAGGAAATGTTACATAAGACTACAAGGTGTAGGAGTCACATGTCATCCATACTTGTAGACAGTATCGTTTAAGAGTGCATGGTCTGGATGTTGGAAAGTGGGTTATTAGTAGGGGCAAATATATATCTGTACCCGGCAATAAGGCCACTACCTCAATATATGGCTCAGCAACTGTCTTAGAAAATTATTCCCATGCTCAATCCTTGGTAGCTTGGCTGTGAGCAGGCCGGCTTAACTTCAAAGGCAGGTATGTAAAGCATTTAAAAACACCAATTCAGTAAATAATTAAGACACAACACACAATAAAAATCCAACCAATTTATAAAAATAGGAAATATTTTTATCTTTAAAATGAAAAAAATCCAATGTAGGGAACCGGAGATATGACTTTTTAAAGATTTAGCACTATATAGCACATAGAAACCTATAGCGCCTATTGGGACATCTGATCATGCTAGACCTGCTCAAAGTCAAAGTTTCAGGCCGACCACGATGAAGCCCTGCGCGGCTAACCCTTGTGGTAGGTCTCGGTGAAAGTTTTTACCTTCTGACTTAGAAACATTTCTGGAGCTTTTCTTCCCAGGGTCCCTCGATGCTCTTCACTAGGCCGGATTCGGTGAGGGTTCGCCGCTTGGGTTTCCGCCTATGCCTGGTCAGACTCTGGAAGTCGGACCTCTGGAGCTTTTCAGCAGGAGGAACCTGGACGGCAGGCCAACTCATGATTGAGGGTCGCCGGCTTGGCTGGCCAAGTCAAGTCTGTCTATTTATGAAGCTTTTTCCCATAGTTGCTCCAAACTTCTCAAAACCTCTGGAACTTCTTCCTGAAGTTCCCAAAAGGGTCTCAAAGTGTCCAAACCTTACTCCAAGGGTCTTGAATCTCCAAGATGGTCCTTGAAAGGGACTTCAGTTCCCACAATCCACCTGGACAAAACCCTGACAAATTCACTGGTAGTTCTCCAGGCTGGGGATTCTTGGTGGTGGTGTTCCAGGTGAGCTCTGTTAACCTTAAGCTTGCAGGGAGTCCACTCTTTAGTCCTTTTGAAGCAAGGTAGTTCACAGGGCTGTAATTCCAGATTGTGCAACAGGCGCAATCTTCAGAGTCCAGGGCCTGGGTGGTGCAAATCAAACTCCTCGGCAGGGACCCTTCTTTTCTCAAATTTCAAGCAGCATCATCTGAGAGGCTCTGTCCCTCTCGGATACTTATTCCAAGTTCTCTGGGTCAAGCAGGAGGTCACTCCTGTCCAATGAGGTGCAGGGCAACACCCCAGTGTATGACCACATCCTCTAAAGTGTGGCATTATTTTCTCCCAGAGAGCACATTTTCTCCAAAATTCATCATGGCTGATTTTCCAACAGAGGGAGCAGAACTAAGTAAACCAGCCTACAGGATGGCTTCATCTACATAGGTCCACTCCCCTTACATCTGGGAATTCCTCCTTAATCCCCCCATCTGGCTGTGGGGCAGGGGGGAGAGGTGTAAATGAAACTGATTTCTCCAGCTTGTCTCCTCCTTCCCTTGAAGAGCATTATTTACTACCCCTCCCCCTGGCTCTGGCATTCCTATGCCCAGCAACCTCTCCTCCCAGAAAGGCTTCCTAACCCCAGGGGTCATTTATCACCTCTTCAAACAGACAGGCTAATCCACTTATCTCTGACCAATAAAGGCAGAGCACTAGAGGGCTGAATTGTGGCTTACAGACAAGAAAGTCTTATACGTTCTTGTCTGTACATTTTAGAATAAATTCAACACCACCATATTGTTGCATTTATCATTACCATTCTACTGAGCCCTTTAATCCTAGTGTTATGGCTTCCCTTTCTCCAGTTATTAATTAATAACCTCTTGTAAAGTTAACCTATGGGCTGGGGATCTATAATCGAAAAACGAACTGGCCAATTTCTCCAATACCAGGGCCTATATAAGGACCCCCCACCCCTGGCACACCTAGGAAAGGCTTTAGGGGTTCTGATTATATCAAAACATTGCAGATCCTCACTTCACAGTGGTCCTAGCACAAAAGTCGATTTTGGGAAGCATTTTACTACAATTTGGGCAGTGAAATGTGCAATTTCACTAAACCCAGGGCATATACAACTCATTTTATAAGGGTCCTCCTTAGAGATACCCGACCCCCCACCCCTGGGACACCTAGGGGAAACCCTGGGGATACCTAATATGCCCCAACATTGTAGTTTATCAATTTTTAAGTGCCCCAAACACAAAAGTCGAGTTTGGGCACAATTTGCTTTTTAAAAGCAGTCCTGCAACACAGAGCTGCTTTTAAACTGACCTCAGGCTTCAGCAGTGTGCAAGTGCAAAAAGGCTGATGGCCTCTAAACTGCCATGCCCCATTATATACTAGCGACTTAAAGGTAGTTCTAATCCCCCTGCCCTATTATGTACTATGGCCTTATAGGAGAGGTCATGCCAATCATAGGGGTACCCTAACCCATAGTGCACCCTAGTGTATGTAAGTGTTTTCACTGTATTTTTAAGTGTCTCTTTCAGCATAGCACTGGCCCTGGGCCTGGTTAGGCAGAGCCCGGGGTCATTCAGAGTCGGGTACCACCAGTACCAATCAGCAAAATGTTGGGGGGTGTCCAGGGCACAGGATGAGTTTGCAACACTGGAGAAGCACAAACTCATAATTTAAAACATAACACCATGGTTGGGGGGGAGGGGGGTTCTCTTTAATAAACAGAATTGATTTTTATCCTAATGAACCCATTTTCCAACATTAGGATAATGAAAGACTGGGGGAAAAATCATAACGCTCCAATCTATACCTTGCAGTTTTCATGCAGTTCTTTGATATCAGTTAATAGCTCACTGTTCTATGTTAGGATTTTAACTTATAACCTGCAAGCAACAAAAGAATCTCTCAGACAAAAGCAGTAACCCACTAACCTATTTACATTACATGCATTTTGTGATCTGCGTGGTACACGTTCTTTGCAGCAGGGATATTAACTCACTGTGACTACCTTACCACGAGTCAAAACTTCCACTAGACAATCCTCCGATCTCTCTCAATAAAGAACATTAATCACCGGAGTCATCTTCACATGTTTATTGTTGCCTGAAAATTCCTGGAGACCAGGAATGCAGCAGCAGGTACTTTTCAAACCATAATGCACTTGCAAACACAACTCCCCCACCCGAAGTCAGCGACCTTTGTTTGCTTGGTGCATGAAGATGCAAGATTCATATACATGTTTTTTTAACATTTGGTCTAATTGCTATGTGAATGTAAATAACAATAAAGCATACATGAAAACTGTGACTACATGCCTGCTTTGCTCAATATTTCACTTCAAAACTATGCAATTGTATTTGTTTAACAGGCGTACGGTCTCACACAACGGTTGATTTGTATAGGGTCATTGGAAAGTCCACAAGGTTGTCCCTGTCCCCCCCAGAATTTTAGTGTCTCCTACGCCCTTGTGCCCTGGTGAGCCAGGCAGGCTCTCACAACAGCTGCGAGCAGCGCAGAGCAAGGCGCAATTGAAACAGTGGGAGGAGCCAGGCAGCGCCCCCTGACTTTCGTTTCAACACAGTGACGACATAGGCCTGCAGGGCATAGAGCAGCGGTGGAAGTGTATTACAAAAAATATGGGAACGGTGACTGTTAAAGAATAGCGCAGATAGGACGAAGGGTAATAATGAAATAATCAATGGGAACAATCGCTTTGTTTTAGTAAAGATATCAACAAATCTAGTAAACACCACACGAATATAATTGCAACAGTCAGGGCTTTAAGTGGGATGAAAAAACTAGGGGGTCTCTCAAAGCGGCATAGCCGATTTAATTAAGGGCATTCCTTAAAACATTTATGCTAAAAATCTGTGCTTAGTTTAGTGTGCCGCCCGACTGGTATTTTGCTGCTTCTGTCATTGCCTCTACATATCTAATACAACAAGTAACATTACACCTACAACAAGTGAGGACTATTGGCTTTGCCAAAGGATGTTAGATGCATAAGATAAATATGCTACATGCATACATACAACTATGGATTCGTTGTACTTGATATTGAAAATGCTTTAGCTCTTGCGTGAGAGGTTGTGGCGTAATGGTTAGAGCTGCCAATTTTGGAGGTGAGGAAGCCTGTTCTAGACTGGCGTCCGTTCAACAGCATGTGTTTCTGGGCAAATCACTTAATCTCCGTGCCTACCACAAAATAAATTAATGTCCTTGTTGGTGCTCATGTAAAGCACTTCCAGTTTTGCAATATAGAACTGCAAAAAAATAAAAGTTCCATCAAAAGCAGTGAGCTGCTGCAGAGTTAATTTTTGTTTTTTCATCCTGAGGGTGAGGGCGCAAATGGAGAGCCCGATAGAGCCCCTCCTCAGCACCTACTTTTAAAAACTGCCTGTGCTGAGCACCGGCAGGACCCGGCCCACTTAAAGCCCTGGCAACATTGAAAAAAACAGTAGTGGCTTAGATAAGAGAGAGAAACGTTTTTACTGAGGGCCTTGACAACTAAAAAGAGCCTGCCAGACATGAAATATTTTGAAAAACACATGATGGTGACGTGTATTACTTTGATCTGGGACGTGACTGATGACAGGAATGTGAAATAAAGCCAAGCCCAACTAGTGGCAGTGTAGGCTTGAAACTCACGGAGTTATCTTCACGCAACAATTTCATTGTAACTGATGGCAAATGGCCTAAAGTCAGGTCTCTTTATCTAGGCGCTGAGCAATCCCGGTTAACTTTGAAATTAAAAATAAATGTTTTTTTTTTTTAACCGATATAAGCACATCGTCGCATCAGGCGTTTGTAAAGCCTTTTAATTCTGATGACGGTATATCAGTTTGTGTACTACCTTCGGGTTCTTGAAAATTATACCCTTTGGAAAGTTTTGTCACCGCCTTCACCCTCAGCTTCCTGCACCCCCCAGTCGCAACCCGTATGTGAATGCTTCGAAAAAGTTAACCTTTTGAAGAAAGGGGTTCATATCCTCCGGGCAGTTCGTTAAGAAGGGTAGATTATTAGAATGGTTAAATGATAATCAGTGAATGTATAGAGGGAGTACTGCGAAGTGTGCACATGCAGTCCTTGCGCTTGCAACTCTGTTGGCAACCCGTCTATTCATTCTTGTGACGTGTTTTCATGAAGTCAGTGCGTAAACTAAATATACAACATCAGACATTACAAATTTGTGGTCACGCATTTTTTTTTAAAAACCCTGCTTTGTGCTGCTAAGCTCCATAAAACGTCACAAAAAACACACGTCAGAGGGTGATCTGGAAACCGTTTGGCAGCTAACAGATGAAATGGCGTTTGTCGCTGAAGGCGGGGGCATGCCCAGGTTGCTGGTCACTCAAAAGAATGTATCCATGAAGGATGTTGGTCCCTCCGAATGTACAATGAGGGACGGTATCCCCTCAGAAGTATGTACAACGCGCCTGCTTCATCTGTGGAGAGCCGTCTTAGCTGTTCCCAAGGGAGAGCGCTCCTCTGAAAATGAAGACGCCATACGTGTTTCTGAGGCTGCCCGCTGTCATGGTCATCTAGGGTTTCGCCTATCCGGCTGCAGGGACACCTGGCAGGGGCGACTGCCTAAAACGGACCCGCCCTGTCCTCTCTTGAACGGCACTGCTGCCTTGCCGCATGTAGCGCTGCTGGCCATCCCTTTATAAAGAGCTGCATACTAGCGCCCACTGTCCCTTCATTTCAGGGCGCTTTGCTTGTTCCTGGGCTGCGCACACTCTTCCCTGGGGTCGCACTTTGAGTCTTTCCTGGCCCGTTACTTCACTTCCCTTTTGTGCTGCTGTTCCAAGCAGCGCTGTGAAGAGGGCACCACTGAGGTAAAGCGCTAAATGCAATAGACTCTTCCCCTGATGGCTAGGCTCGGCCTCCAGCTCGGTGCCGCTCCGATCCCGCCTTGTCAGTAAACGTCGCACAAAATCCCATTTCGCAGCTGAACTGCGTTCTTGTGACTGGCAGCGGCTGCTCTTGTAGCTCCCCCAATCTTATTGGAGGCGAAGACAAGTGCACTGTCCATGAGGACACTAAATGAAGCACACCGATGTTAAGAGAAACCCGGAGCCACTACCAAAATGAAACTAGCCGGGAATGAAAAACGAAAAACAAGGAGGAGGGGCCATCACATGCTGTACAGTGTGATGGTCGAAAAAAACCTTCTCTGAGTGAAATCGCCAGGGACGGAATTAAGCAGCAAAGGAGGGGCATTCACACAAATGCACCAGTAGCAAATAAGCATTTCTGAATGCCACAGATCGTAACCAATGGCTATATGGGGTGTGCCAAACCCCACAGAAGAGATATAACAGGTCGATCAAAGCTCGACCTAAAAAAGGAGAAAGAGAGGGAAAAAAAAGAAAATAGAAGAGCAAAAAGGCACTTCCATGCTTATTTTATATATCTGAGCGTTTTATGCTTTTCAACCCACAGTTTCAGACTGCCATCTCGCGAGAGCTTGTCTAGCCTCATGCTCAGTACTAAAGAAATGAGAACGTCCATTTCTTAGGATCTTCAGACACGCTGGCTCCTGCAAATAAACTTGCGAACAAACCGACTTGAAGGGATCAATTAACTGCCGCATCTTCCAACGCCTGTCCATTGTGGACTTGCACAGGTCTGAGCGCACAAACATAGTTCTAGCATCTAGTTTGACTGGAGTAGAGGGACGTGCTTTAGCATAAATTGCTTGGCGTAACAGGAAGTTACCCAAGAATACCAGAAATGGACGTGGTCGCGGTGGATTGCCTTGATTCCCTTGTAGGATAGTAAAGGGTAATTGGTGTGCCCATTGGATTTGTGAGTCCATGTCCCAGTCTGTCAACTCTGGAAATGCTTGCTGAAACAGATTAACAATGTACGCCCGTGGGTCTGAGCCTTCTCTCCCCTCTGGTATACCAAAAACCCGTAGGTTATGCCGCCATTGGCGATTTTCAAGGTCCTCGACCTTGGATTGTAAAAACACCACCTGGGTTTCACACGCTTTAGCAGCACTTGTGGTGTAAGTGTTAGCTTCTTCGACTGCTGCAACACGTTCTTGCAATTCTGTGACATCTGAGGACAGTGAGGCAACCTTACTGGTGACTTCTGTTAGAGCTTGTTTAATGTCCCGGCTATCTTCTTTTGCTTGAATGTAATATTCCTGAGCCTCGGCACTCTGAATAGACAGCGCCTGCAAGATTGTAGACAGAGAGGGCACATCTTGCTCAAAAGATTCTGAGTGACCCGTTACTGGCCCTACCGTGGGATTATTACACGCTGCTGATATTGTGGACGCAGATGCTGACCTGAGCACATCAGGCTCTTTGCCCAAACTCCCTTCGGGACTGTCCAATTGGTTGTTGACTACTGGCGACACCAAAGAAATCATACAAGGGGGAGAGGCTATTAGTGGATCTACTCCCTCAACTGATGCAGGCCCCACATGTACAATAGATGCAACGTTACCGGTGTCAGAGAGCTGTGAAATGATGGCTTTTACCTCTCCCTTTGATGCCACCCATTTACGGAGAGGGCTAAAGCCAGAGTCTGCCTTTGTGCAGCTCGGAGCAGAGTCTTTAAGTCGTCCCACTGTAGTAGTAAGCGGGAGTTTAGTACCACCGCAGCCTTTTCCACCTTTGACGCCTTTAGCCCCTCTGGTGTTTTTGGCACTTCTCCCCCTTAGGCATTTCTCCCCCACAGGGGTACGTGCTTTAGATGTATCTAGTGTTGCGGCGTCCTCCATCTCGCCATCATCGCCGACTGCATTTACAAACTGAGTCGCAGGCCCCAGCAAAACACCACCCGGTGTATCCAAAGGGGCGTTGACAGGGAGAGTAAGCAAAGAATCAACTGATAACTCTGGCCCTCCATTGTTGCTGGGTATAGGTGATAGCGTTTGACTTTCCCAACCAGAGATCATATCAGCTTGGAGGTTAAGGTCTACATCTTTGGGCATGCCGATATTTACACTACTGGCACAGAGCTGTTGGTAAGGCTGATCTTGTATTGCTCGTATTGGTGAGGTAGGTTGAATGACAGATAGCCTAGGAGGGCGGCAATCACTTAATTCTAAGACACCGGCTTGCACTTGTATAGGACGGCTCTCACTTTCTCCCTCTCTGCCAGTCTCCAAAGGAGCTCCGATTCCATTAGAATCTACAGGGGCTGTTGCAGGGGAACCACTCCTCTGCTGTACAGGATTAGATGTTGCCATTTCCATGATTGAGCTGGGCAAGGGATCACCTTTTCCCCCCCAGCCGTCCTGCACTGCAGAAATCAGGGCTTCGGCCATCTCAAGCCCAGGAATGGAGTTTTCCGAGCCGCAGGACCGGAGCAGCCCTCCGGCCCTGCCAGAACGTAGTAGCCGTAAGATTGGTCGCCCGAGCTGGGAGCAGGTATCCGGATTTACTGCAGCATCGAGGCTCTCATTCCTGCTACCTGTGCCAAAGCCACTCTCAGCCATTGCGGAGCTATTTCCTGGTGCTCCCGTTGCTCCTATTACTATGGCAGTATCCCCTGCATGCCCTCGTCCTTTGGGGGCCGTGGTTCACGGAGGAGCCATCGCCTTGCCAGATACTGCCAGCATCCGCAGACCACCACTGATCGCAATTAGGACTCCAGATGCAGGAGTGGAGTGAAGGAGCAGCCCGGCGTGGAACCACCGTGCCGCTCTGCTCGCATACACAGAGTTGCGCCCGATAGCCGAGCCCAGCCGCCACATCAAGGAGTTTGAAATCAGCTTGATTCAAAATGCCTGCTTCCTGGCTGCCATCACCGCCGTGGTAAGTTGGTCCGCTCTTCCGTACTAAGATAGGTGAGGAAGCATGAGCGTTTAGTATTCCCACGATCTCATGCATGTGTCCACCATAGCGGACTCACACCGCCATCTTCCTTTCCCTTATGCGCAGGGCATCAACTATGTGGTTGCCAAACATTATGTCAAATGTTATGGCAATAATTGGATAACAATGAGATTTTCTGGCATTGATATAGTGTAGGGGCACACACAAGTGGGAGACACAACTATGAAATGACAACTAGAGTCTAAATCTATCATCGGATTAAGAACCAAGTCCCTCTTTGGTCTTAATAATGATAATGAACTTTATGTACATCAGTAGAAATAATTGATTAAGACATTAATGCATCAACAATTTTATCAGTTCGCTCAATCATCTTGAGACAGACATGTAGCTATCAATTTAAAATCAGAGATTGTGATGACCTGCATTTTAACCTTCAATGTGTACTGTACATTAACACTGATTGAAGAGCAATATGTTTGGTTGTTAGATATGCTTTGACCACTGAGGTCGCAATTCATAAGAATTCTGAGTCCCACAATCTGATTTCTATATGACGAAATTGTATGTGAATTTTGAGTTGTTGTGATGAATTGTATCATTGTGAATACAATATTTTGCATGTTGTATGTTTTTAAAGTATTGGCTTCACTTCTGTTACATCTACAACTCCCAGAATGCCACTTCATTGGCAGGACGGGTGTTAGTGTGTATAAGTAGACAAAACAAACTGATTCACCTCTAGTGAAAAAGTCCAAGAGGGTCAAAACACGTTAGAGCGATCGTTTAGCTTAATTAAAGGAGAATTACCACCCCAGTTATTAGTGCAGCAGTGATGTGTTGTTGGGTGTATATGTATAGATCTTAATGGCCCCTGTTTGACCATGGTGATCTGTAAGGTCTATGTTTACATTCCATTTTGTGATTTTGAAAGAGAGACAAGATGCCACTGATTCAAAAACCTATGAAGTGTCTGAAAGGTAATTGGGGAACGTTATTTTAGAAATTAGTAATAGTCAAACTTACATCCAAGGGCAGGTGTGTCCTTTGGGTGGGACATTTTTATTTCATCAGGAGCATTTCAAACAAGTGAGGCTGTGCAAATTAAAGTGTTATATGTAAGATTTTAAAAGACCTGTGAGGTAATTTGGAGGGAATACGAGAGTTTGAAGGTGAGAGAAATAAGTGAATTGAAAGAGGGCAAGAATTGAGAGAAAAGAGATGGAGAGAATGAGTGAGAAACAAAGAGCCAAAGTAAATCAGATAGCGAGTCAAAGGATGAAAAAGACAAAGAGAAAGGAACAAAAAAAGATCAAAAGAGAAGACAAAGATAGAGGATTGCCAAAGTATGACAAACCAAAGATTGTATGCAAACAGTAACAAAAAAGATGAAACAATGACAGGTGGGCACAAAAACAAAGATAAGATGAATCACTGCTTTTCTTTGACCATAGGATCCCAGTTCAAACCTAAAAGGACCACCTGGGTTTGGAAGGCAAGGTTCTGGATTAGTTCAAATCCTACTTCGCTGACAGCTCATAACAAATCAAAATTGCTAGTTCTCTCAAGTGTTCTATCCTGGTAGCAGACCTGTTCTGGATCTTGTACTCGAAATATCTGGCCTTTTGTGTCACCATTATGCATAATGAGACCAAGATATAGCTGAAGGTTTCTTCTCCAGCAGATATCTCCTTGTTGACTTTAACTCTCTTAAGGATACAATCCTAGTTGTCTGCCCATTTTCAATTCAATCTGGAAAACAGGCTTTCTGTATATTTTACCTTGTTCCTCTTCCACACTACTCCAAAAATGGTTGGACTCCACTAATATCTTAGTGCCGCAGATCTGCAGGATAGCAGGACCATCTGCTTTACTCAAATACTTGCCTGCTCATCAGTGAACTCTGTGCTGTGAAGCTGCGTCTGTGACATTTCTTTTCACAGCACTTAAGGTCTGCCAAATGGGTGCCATGCTTAGAGCTCACCCTCAGCAAACTCTTCTGTATTGAGAAAATAATCTTAAAAAAGCAGGAGTTTGTTTCCTTAATACAAAAACCAAATGCCCCCTAAGTGAAGGGAGACTTCTACGTTTGCAAGAGGGCTATTCTACATTTTCCGTGCTGTTGACATAGGTAGGGAAAATGTGTTGTTGTCATTCCACCCCTCAAGAAAGAGGGATGGCTATCAGTGTGACCTGGTGGCCCATTAGTGAATGTGCGTCAAGATCAAAGGTTTACACTAGCTGGGCCAATTAAGGGTTATATAGTGTAAACACAGTATTTCCCCCGACTCTAAATACAGAGGGGAGGCATGAGTTTTAAGGGGTGGGAACATTTCTGATTTTTGTGCTTCAATTCCAAATAAATCTTAAATAAAGCCCTTAGACAGATTCCCTAAGATTATCAAAAGCTCCATATCTCTTACACCTGTTCTTGACAACTTATTATTCATAAACACACTGTTAGATTTGGGGGTCTCTAGTTGGCAGAGGTAGGTACCTTTGTCCAAATAGGGACCCTTGAGTCTAGTCAGGGAAAGTAGGTACACTCCTGAAATAACCCCTGCTCACCCTCTTGGTAGCTTGGCACGAGCAGACAGGCTTAGTTCAGAGGCAGTGTGTAAAGCATTTGTGAACACATACAGTAATCAAGTGACAACACTACAAATGGACACCACACAGGTTATATATTTATAAAAATTGGTATACTTTATATAGATTTATCACAAGACCATAAACGACAAAAATAATCCACAATACTGTCAAGAGTGCTTGGTTCTGATCAAAAAGGCTTAATTCAAGGTTCTGTGCGAGTCGGTAGCCTCCTCCGGCTACGGCGATGTTGAAAACAAACAGAGTCTAACAAATCCAGCTGACTGCGTCGAGACGGGCCAACACAGCGTAGACAGACTCGGTCACAGTACCTTTTACTTGAAGCGGCAGGCACGGGCGTGCGAGCCGGATGGCTGTTCGTCGCGGTCGTGATGCAAAAATGGAAGCGTTGCAGGACGCGTTGTCCCTCGATGCGGTGCAGGCAGATGCTCGTTGACGTCGTCGAGACGGAGTCGGTGAGACCAGGGCCGTGCGTTGCAGGGCGAGACGGTGCTTCGGTGCTGGCAGGTTGCGGTGCGGCGACGGAGCCGGATTCAGGAGCTGGCGTCGATCAGTCCGGACAGCGGTGCGAGTCGGGCGGTGCGTCGCAAAGCGTGCGAGCGGTGCCCAACTCCGGTGCGGTCACAGGACTCTAACTCAGCAGCAGTGACCGCGTCGGTCGGACCAGTTCGATTTGGCATAGCGAAGCGTTGCAGGACGCGTTGTCCCTCGATGCGGTGCAGGCAGCGGCTCGTTGACGGAGTCGGTGAGACCAGGGCCGTGCGTTGCAGGGCGAGACGGTGCTTCGATGCGGTGCTTACAGGACACCGAGTCGGTCGTGAGAGTCGGTCACAGCTCCCTACCTCTGTAGCCACTGAAACAGAGTTTCCAGCAGCAATTCACAAAGGGGGTGAAGTCCAATGGTCCTGGGACTTCGATCAGGGGGCAAGCTCTCTTCCAAGCCCTTGGAGATCCTTCACAAGTTGATGAAAGTCACAGCAAAGCAAAAGTTCCTTTCGCCTTTCTTTGGCAGTCAGGCAAACCACTGCAGGCCAATCCCCCAAGCAGCACTTCAGGCTTAGGGATAGTCTCTCCTCAGTTTCTTCTTGGTTCCGCTCCTCAGCAAAGGTTTCTTCTTGTTCCCAAAAGTGATCTAATTTTCCTGGGGTCTGGGTGCCCCTCTTATACCCTGATTCTCTTTGTTCTCTGGAGGCAGAGAGGCCTCTGCCTAGCCCAAAACCAGTTCTGGTCAGTCCTGGAGCACTTTGTTTTTCTAACTCCTTCTTTCCTTTCAGCATGTGGGGCAGAGTGCTCAGCCGCCCGGCAGGAGGTGGAGCCAGCATTGTGGAAGGCAGGCACAGCCCTATTCAGACCCAGGTGCAACTCCTCCCTCCACTCTGGATGCAGATCTTTCTATTCAGCCCTGTGCTGACTCACCCTATCTCCTGTAGCCACCCCCAGCCCCTGTCACTCAATCTCCAGACAAGGAATACACAACCTAGCAGAGGCAGGCTTGGATAGTTAGGCAAGAAAATACCCACTTTCTAAAAGTGGTATTTTCAAACACAGAATGTTAAAACCAACTTCACTAAAAGATGTATTTTATCATCCTGAGTTCAGGCATACTAAATTCGTTTTTCTACCATGTTCCCTGGGTCAGTTCTGACTATAAGGTGTAATAGTCAGTCTGCCCATTCTGGCCTATGGGGAGCAGGTAGCCTTGCAATAGTGAAAAACGAAAATGGCTGTAATTCACTATTAGGACATGCCACACACACCAGGGCATGTCCTACCTTATACTTACAATACACCCTGCCCTAGGGCCTACTTTAGGGGTGACCAACATGCAGTAAAGGGAAGGTTTAGGGACTGGTAAGTGGGTGCACTCACCAAGTCGACATGGCAGCCCTAGGCTGTACACAGGCTCTGCAATGGCAGGCCTGAGACACACTTTACAAGCTGCTTCTGTGGGTGGCACAACCCGTGCTGCAAGCCCACCAGCAGCATTGGATTTACAAGCCCTGGGCACACTCAGTGCACGGTACTAGGGACTGACAAGTAAACCAATCATCCAATCATGGAGTCACTAATACATACATCAATTCACGATGGGGAGCACTTGCACTTTGGCACTGATTAGCAGCGGCAAAGTGCCCATGAGCATCTAGTCCAGCAAAAACATATCGGCAACAGTGGAGGCATTACGAAAAAATGGAAGGGAGACCCACGCCAAGGATGCCAGGTCTAACACGTGTCCCCTCCAGCTGAAATGTGGGGAGAACTATCCTACCCCTAGGGAGTTCTCATCGCTAAGGCGGAAAAATCTGGACAGTCCATCAGCATTGGCGTGTTCTGTACCAGGGCGGTGTTCCACCGTAAAGTCCATCCCCTGTAGAGAAATGGACCACCTCAACAGCTTTGGATTCTCACCCCTCATCTGCATCAACCATCTGAGGGGCCTGTGGTCTGTCTGAACCCGGAAGTGAGTCCCAAACAGGTATGGTCTCAGCTTCTTCAGTGCCCAGACCACAGCAAATGCCTCCCGCTCAATAGCACTCCATCTCTGTTCCCGGGGAAGTAACCTCCTACTGAGGAAGGCTACAGGTTGGTCTAGGCCCTCCTCATTGATCTGTGATAGAACAGCCCCTACACCATGCTCTGAAGCGTCCGTCAGAACAATGAACTCATTGGAGAAGTTGGGTGCCTGGAGCACAGGCGCCGTGCACATGGCAGTCTTCAAGGTGTCAAAAGCTTTCTGACAGGCGTCAGTCCAAATCACTTTCCTGGGCTGCTTCTTGGAAGTCAGCTCGGTCAAGGGGGCAACAATGCTGCCATACCCCTTGACGAATCTCCGGTAATACCCGGTGAGTCCTAGGAAGGCTCTCACCTCTGTCTGGGTCTTGGGGGGCTCCCAAGCCATAATGGTATCAATTTTCGGTTGGAGGGGCGCCACCTGGCCGCTCCCAACCTGGTGTCCCAAGTACACCACAGAACCCTGCCCAATCTGGCACTTACTCGCCTTGATTGTGAGGCCTGCCCTCCTCAGCGCCATCAACACTTCCCAGAGGTGACGCAGATGTTCTTCCCAACTGGCACTGAACACTGCGATGTCATCCAGGTAGGCGGCACTGAAATCCTCCAGTCCAACCAACACCTGGTTGACCAACCTCTGAAAGGTGGCAGGGGCATTCTTCATCCCAAAGGGCATCACCCGGAACTGGTAGTGCCCATCTGGTGTGGAGAATGCTGACCTCTCTTTTGCCCCATCAGTCAAGGCGATCTGCCAGTACCCAGACGTTAAGTCAAACGTGCTGAGGTACCGCGCAGCCCCTAACCAATCTATGAGCTCATCAGCTCTGGGGATGGGGTGGGCGTCAGTCCTGGTGACGGAATTGAGTCCCCTGTAGTCCACACAGACCCGGAGTTCTGGTGTGGCACCAGGCGCGGCAGCCTTTGAAACCAAGACCACGGGGCTGGCCCAAGGGCTGTTAGAGGACTCAATCACCCCTAACGCAAACATCTTGGAGACCTCCTCCTTGATGCAAGCTCTAACCCTGTCAGTCACCCTGTAAGCCTTGTGCTTCACAGGAAGACTGTCCCCAGTGTCCACATCATGGACGCACCAATGAGTGACACTGGGAACCAGGGAGAACAGGTCAGGGAACTGTCCCAACAGTTGGCGACAGTCACCCTGCTGCTCAGGTGTCAGGGAGGTAGAGAGGTTTACTCCCTCCACTGATCCATCTTGCTCTCGGGCTGACAGGAGGTCAGGAAGAGGCTCGGTCTCCTCCTCCATTCCATCATCTGTAGCTAAGAGCATGCCCACTTGGGACCTCTCCAAGTGGGGCTTCAGGCAGTTCACATGCAGGACCCGCAAGGGGTTCCTGGGAGACTGCAAGTCCACCAAATAGGTAACTGGACTCTTGCGCTCCACCACCGTAAAAGGGCCGGTCCACCTGTCCTGGAGCGCACAAGGCTCCACAGGGGCCATGACCCACACTTTCTGACCAGGCTGAAGCTCTACCAGAGTGGCATTCTGGTCGTACCACCGCTTCATCTCCTCCTGGCTGGCTTCCAGATTTGCCTCAGCAAGTTCTCTGAAACGCCTAGTCTGGTTCCTGAAGGCCAGCATGTAACTGTATACATCCTGGGGAAGTTTCCTGGGAGATTGCTCCCAGCCTTCCTTGACCAAACTCAGAGGTCCTCGCACCGGGTGTCCATAGAGGAGCTCAAAGGGGCTGAACCCTAGATACTTCTGTGGCACCTCCCGGTATGCAAACAACAGGCAAGGTAAGAGGACGTCCCATTTACGCCTCATGGGTTCTTCCAGACCCATAATCATGCCCTTGAGGGTCCGGTTGAATCTCTCAACCAGCCCATTTCCTTGAGGGTGGTAAGGAGTGGTGAACTTGTAAGTTACACAGCACTCCTGCCACAGGGACTTCATGTACTTGGACACGAAGTTGGTACCTCTGTCAGACACCACCTCTTGAGGGAATCCCACACGTGAGAAAATTCCCATCAGTGCCCGTCCCACCACGGGGGCCGTCACTGTCCTCAGAGGGATGGCTTCAGGGTACCGGGTGGCATGGTCCACCAAGACCAGGATAAACCTGTTGCCCATGGCTGTCTTGGGGTCCAGTGGCCCCACAATGTCAATACCCACCCGTTCAAAGGGGGTGCTGACCACAGGGAATGGCTGGAGAGGAGCCTTGTGCTTCCTCCCACTCTTTCCACTTGCCTGGCAAGTCTGACATGTCCTGCAGTGAGTGGCGGCACTCCTGCACATCTGGGGCCAATAGAAATGGGTAACAAGCCTGTCAAAGGTCTTGTCCTGCCCCAGATGTCCTGCTAACGGTACATCATGAGCCAACCCCAGTAGGAAGGCTCTGAAGCGCTGGGGTACCACCAGCACACGGGCTGACCCAGGCTCAGCAACCTTAGGCTCTGAATACAGGAGACCATTCTCCCAGTAAATCCAATGTGATCCAGACTGATCACCTGCTGCCTGGTCTGTGGCCTGTTGCCTCAGACCCACGAGAGAGGGGCATGCATTCTGCTCCTCGCAGAACTCTTCCCTGGAGGGTCCTCCTTCTTGCTGCCAATGGGTCAGCTCAGGTAGGTCCCCCAGTTCAGCTACCTGTTCCCCTGTAGGCTCCAGGGCATCCCCCTCAGGGTCTGCCTCCTCCTGGACCGTGGGAACTTCGGGGGCTGGTTTCCTGCGCCCCCTGCCTCCTCTCTCTCCGGCAGGCACCTGGGCCTCCCTCTCAGGCTCCAGGTCCTCTTGAACACCTTTCGCTGCCATTGACCGGGTGGTCACACATGCCCAATCAGGCAAGCCCAACATTTCTAAATGCGCACTCCGCTCCACCTTAGCCCAAGGTGAGCTCTCCAAATCGTTCCCTAACAAACAGTCAACAGGCATGGCTGGCCTCACAGCTACTTGAAGAGTACCCGAGACCCCCCTCCCACTCAAAGGGAACCTGAGCCACCTTGCAGTGACTCTCTGTGTTGTCAGCGGCAACAACCGGATAGAATGCCTCAGGGATAACCTGCTCCTTAGACACCAGGTGACACTTGACAGCTGTCACACTGGCTCCTGTGTCTCTCAGAGCCTCCACCCTATGGCCATTGATGGTCACCCACTGCCTGTATTTCTTAGTGTTCTCAGGCAGCGGGGTCCTAGGGACCATCTCAGAGTCTCCTAATGAGACAAGGGAAAACACTGTGGGATCCCCCCCACCTTGGGCACCCAACTCCTCCCCCAGGGCTACACTAGCCAACTGCCGGGGGACTGCACCAGTGGGTGCTGGTTTTCCATGCAAAGGGCAACGAGGATCGTTTGCCTTGTGGCCAGGGGTGCCACACTTGTAACATACCAGTGGTCCCTGGTGAACAGGGGGGCCTGTCAGGGCCACTGGCTTCTTCTCAGGGGAGGCTGGGAACCTTTCCCTTGGTTCCCTTGGGGTCTACTTTGGGGCCCTTTATGGAACTCCCTCTGTTTACCCTTGTCCCCCCACTCTTCTGCTGGGGACCCTGCCCACCCTTGGCGGATTCTCCCACGTGACTCTTGTGGACCCGGGTACTCACCCAGCGGTCCGCCTCCTCAACAAGCTGCCTAGGGTTAGTCAGCTTACTATCAATCAGGTGCTGGCGTAGCTCAGGAAAGCAATTACTGGACAAGTGCTCCCATGAAATCAAATCAAAGAGCGCCTGAAAATCAGTCGCTTTGCTACCCTTTACCCAACCATCCAAGGCTCTGCAAAAGAAGGTCACATATTCAACCCAGGTACTGCTTTCAATCTTACTACAGTTCCTGAACCTTTGCCTATAAAGCTCAGGGGTCAAACCATACCTAGTCATTAAGGCATCCTTCATGTGGCTGTACGAATTATAGACTTCAGAGGCCAAATCCAACAAGTTATCCCACCCTTCACTGAGGAACCGTCCCCACAACCCCGCTCCCCAATCCTTCTCAGGGACCCGGTGGGAAGACATGGCTACCTCATAGGCTTTGAACCACTGCCCAATGTCATCATTTTTAAAAAACTCCTTCACCACATCTTTGGGAATATACACCCTAGCTTCAACAGGCGCAGGCGGTACACTGCCACCAGAGGGAGTAATCTCTAAGCTTTTGGCCCTCAATTCCAACTCCCTCAAAACTTTCTCATGTTCAAACTGCATTTTCTTTTCCTCTAGGGCTAATTTCCTAGTTTGCATTTCGAATTCTAACTGCCCATTCAGCTTGAGCTTGGTCAGCTCCATTTCGTGCATCCTACTCTCTTTCCTGTCCTCCAACTCCTCTGGAGACAGTCCTCTGCCAGAAACACTGCTACCTACTGGGGAAGGTGGTCTTCCAGCCCCTAGACCCAATAGCCCCTCCAGCTGCCCTTCTGCATTCTCGGCCGCCTCCACCGGGGCACTCCTTGATTCGACCCAAACCCTCAGCGCCTTTTGGAGGTCCTCCTTCCTGGAGAGCCCGGTCATGGACACTTTAAACTTTTTGCAGAATTGCCTGAGCTGCTTGAGGGTGTAGCATTCTAGCCTCTCTTCTTCCCAATCACACTCAACAGAGGCTACTGATGCTGGTTTCTCCATAGTGATTAAACTTGGCAGTTGCAAAAATAGGAAATCCCAGAAAAAATGCTATAAAAGTATGTGGTTGCGTTTTGGTCTGCACTCACTAAGTAGTGTTCACCAATCACTGTACATGAGTCACAAATGCAAGTCCAGAATCCTCACCGCTGACCACCAATGTTAGATTTGGGGGTCTCTAGTTGGCAGAGGTAGGTACCTTTGTCCAAATAGGGACCCTTGAGTCTAGTCAGGGAAAGTAGGTACACTCCTGAAATAACCCCTGCTCACCCTCTTGGTAGCTTGGCACGAGCAGACAGGCTTAGTTCAGAGGCAGTGTGTAAAGCATTTGTGAACACATACAGTAATCAAGTGACAACACTACAAATGGACACCACACAGGTTATATATTTATAAAAATAGGTATACTTTATATAGATTTATCACAAGACCATAAACGACAAAAATAATCCACAATACTGTCAAGAGTGCTTGGTTCTGATCAAAAAGGCTTAATTCAAGGTTCTGTGTGAGTCGGTAGCCTCCTCCGGCTACGGCGATGTTGAAAACAAACAGAGTCTAACAAATCCAGCTGACCGCGTCGAGACAGGCCAACACATCGTAGACACTCGGTCACAGTACCTTTTACTTGAAGCGGCAGGCACGGGCGTGCGAGCCGGATGGCTGTTCGTCGCGGTCGCGATGCAAAAATGGAAGCGTTGCAGGACGCGTTGTCCCTCGATGCGGTGCAGGCAGCGGCTCGTTGACGTCGTCGAGACGGAGTCGGTGAGACCAGGGCCGTGCGTTGCAGGGCGAGACGGTGCTTCGGTGCGGTGCTGGCAGGTTGCGGCGACGGAGCCGGATTCAGGAGCTGGCGTCGATCAGTCCGGACAGCGGTGCGAGTCGGGCGGTGCGTCGCAAAGCGTGTGAGCGGTGCCCAACTCCGGTGCGGTCACAGGACTCGAACTCAGCAGCAGTGACCGCGTCGGTCGGACCAGTTCGATTTGGCGTAGCGAAGCGTTGCAGGACGCGTTGTCCCTCGATGCGGTGCAGGCAGCGGCTCGTTGACGGAGTTGGTGAGACCAGGGCCGTGCGTTGCAGGGCGAGACGGTGCTTCGATGCGGTGCTTACAGGACACCGAGTCGGTCGTGAGAGTCGGTCACAGCTCCCTACCTCTGTAGCCACTGAAACAGAGTTTCCAGCAGCAATTCACAAAGGGGGTGAAGTCCAATGGTCCTGGGACTTCGATCAGGGGCAAGCTCTCTTCCAAGCCCTTGGAGATCCTTCACAAGTTGATGAAAGTCACAGCAAAGCAAAGTTCCTTTCGCCTTTCTTTGGCAGTCAGGCAAACCACTGTAGGCCAATCCCCCAAGCAGCACTTCAGGCTTAGGGATAGTCTCTCCTCAGTTTCTTCTTGGTTCCGCTCCTCAGCAAAGGTTTCTTCTTGTTCCCAAAAGTGATCTAATTTTCCTGGGGTCTGGGTGCCCCTCTTATACCCTGATTCTCTTTGTTCTCTGGAGGTAGAGAGGCCTCTGCCTAGCCCAAAACCAGTTCTGGTCAGTCCTGGAGCACTTTGGTTTTCTAACTCCTTCTTTCCTTTCAGCATGTGGGGCAGAGTGCTCAGCCGCCCGGCAGGAGGTGGAGCCAGCATTGTGGAAGGCAGGCACAGCCCTATTCAGACCCAGGTGCAACTCCTCCCTCCACTCTGGATGCAGATCTTTCTATTCAGCCCTGTGCTGACTCACCCTGTCTCCTGTAGCCACCCCAAGCCCCTGTCACTCAATCTCCAGACAAGGAATACACAACCTAGCAGAGGCAGGCTTTTATAGTTAGGCAAGAAAATACCCACTTTCTAAAAGTGGTATTTTCAAACACAGAATGTTAAAACCAACTTCACTAAAAGATGTATTTTATCATCCTGAGTTCAGGCATACTAAATTCGTTTTTCTACCATGTTCCCTGGGTCAGTTCTGACTATAAGGTGTAATAGTCAGTCTGCCCATTCTGGCCTATGGGGAGCAGGTAGCCTTGCAATAGTGAAAAACGAAAATGGCTGTAATTCACTATTAGGACATGCCACACACACCAGGGCATGTCCTACCTTATACTTACAATGCACCCTGCCCTAGGGCCTACTTTAGGGGTGACCAACATTCAGTAAAGGGAAGGTTTAGGGACTGGTAAGTGGGTGCACTCACCAAGTCGACACGGCAGCCCTAGGCTGCACACAGGCTCTGCAATGGCAGGCCTGAGACACACTTTACAAGCTGCTTCTGTGGGTGGCACAACCCGTGCTGCAAGCCCACCAGCAGCATTGGATTTACAAGCCCTGGGCACACTCAGTGCACGGTACTAGGGACTGACAAGTAAACCAATCATCCAATCATGGAGTCACTAATACATACATCAATTCACGATAGGGAGCACTTGCACTTTGGCACTGATTAGCAGCGGCAAAGTGCCCATGAGCATCTAGTCCAGCAAAAACATATCGGCAACAGTGGAGGCATTACGAAAAAATGGAAGGGAGACCCACGCCAAGGATGCCAGGTCTAACACACACCATCAATAAGGCAAAAAATGCAAATTATCACTTTACCCTAACCTCAACAAGACCTCAATGAGGTAGTCCAAGCACTGGTTATCTCTAAAATAGACTATGGGGATGCTATACGTTCTGGCATCTCCAAAACTCACCTTGCAGCTGTCAAAAGGCAACAGCTCGTCTGATATCTGGGACTGACCAATCTCACTATGTTATCCTAGTCCTGAGCACTTGGTGCTGGCTTCCCACTGAGGCTAGATCCACATACATTTGTGTGTCCTTAGTGCATAAACCCCTACTCTCTAATCATTTTCATTAATTGGCCAAGAAGGTGACCCTTTCTTCATGTTCTTGCCCACTTTTCAGCTCACACATCCTTACAAGAAATTCCAGTTATCAACAAAAAATTACCCTCATTCAGTCTTTTGCAAGCTGTACTACTAAGATCTACCATTCTATTCCACCAGCCATCTGCACCACTACTTATTTTCTGTTATTCAAAAAAGGAGCTAAAACCACACTAGTGGACCCTCACTTCTTCACTCCATTGTTCCTACTACAGGAGTACGTCTTGTGGCCCTCAGCCAGATCTAGGTTGCATGTATACACACCTCAGTTGTATTGTGATAAATGCTCTAATCGTATTGAGTTTAACTGATCCTGACTTGTTGATCAAATATTTTTGTTATTATCTTTTGTTAATATCGTACATTGCATTATGAAAAGGGCTCTGTTGCTCATGGGCATTGCTTGTGCTTTATAAAAACATTAAATAAATAGATAACTAGGTATAAGCTATCTATATATTTTTTTGCACAACTCATAATAGTCAAAGAGAGTTTACATGGTTTGATAAATAAAACAAAGTACACAACACAATTAAAAACACTTTTTCCCTTGTAGGAACGGCTTCAGTTCTGTTTTTGTACCATGAAACAAAATTCATACAACTATTTTTATATAAACGTGAAATATAAAGACGGTTCCCTGTTCAGAGTAGGTTTTGGCAACATCTTGTGATTCCCTCAAGTCACCGTGGAAATGGAGAAAAAGCAACGTAAACGTAATGTTATGCTAACAACACAGAATAATCCTAACTTGAAGAAAACATTTTATTCAGAGCACACTAATTCGAAAACGTCCGTTTCAAGGAAATACACCTGCTTTGGTGTAGCCAAAGGCAAAACTCCATAATAGGGAACACATTAATCCTAATTTAATTCAATTTGTCATATGTAACCCACATCTTTTTTTCACAAGACTACCGCGGGAGCTCAGCAGACCACTACATAGCGCATTACCCCATTACTTGTACCATTAGAGACGACAAGAAAACTCCCACCTGGATTTCATTTTTTAATAGCCATTTATCGATCTGACTGCAGGAAGCGGTATATACTATGTCTAGATCAGTTGAGATCCGAGGTACAAAAAGGAAATGCACGTGTTCCTATTTTCGACTCACAGTAGTAACACGTTTTGGTAAACAGAGTATTTACATCTGATGTGTCTTATGTAAACGGTACGTCGCATTATGGATACGCTGGTGGTACGTGCATTTTGTGTGCATTGTGTGTGGAGCGACTTATTTCAACACTTAAAAGTTTGTAATAAATGGCATTCAACCAGCACAGCGCTCTAAATCACCCGAAGGACACGGGAACGGTACTGCTAGTGGATGTAAAATAGCAGCATTAGGGAAGGAAGAAGGCAGATGTAGTGAAGAAAAGCGTAGGACTCAATTGAAGAAATATTTTCTTGATGACTTTTTAAATCGTGTTCACATTGCTGCTCTTGTCATTTAAGAAAACAAGACGAATGCACATGGTCCCCTCCTGCCGGCAGCGGGGGCTGATTTTTGGAGCAGCCCAAAAGCATGTTCAAGATATAAAGGGAAATCTTCAGTTCTTTTACAGAACTCAACAATTGTAGGGTGCTTTTCGCTCAAGCCGAGGACATCCTGGAAAGCAACCAAAAACGACATGTAGCGATCGGGATATCACCCAGTTAAGTGTTCTGCGAATTCTTAAACATACGAGTAGAAATCTTTGTCCAGCGTCTGACGAGCACAAATCTGGAAATTTCTATGTTGAGCTCTGACGGGGGTTCAAAAGAGGCAGCTATGCGCAAGGGGAATATGTGGCCGTGATGTGCGCTTATGCTTGTATTTGGAGCAAGGTAAAAATTCCAAGGCCTTTCAATACGTATTTCCTCTTTTAAATGTTCTTGGGCTCATTACCAGTCTCTCTGCAATGCTGATGGGGACAGAAGGCTACCAGCCCCATCGGATTCATGAGATCTACAGGAACACATCATATTATGTGCGTTTTGCCCACAGACTTCAGCTGTTGAAAACAATGGAAATACCAATGCGAAACTCAAAGGAGAAAGAAGGATTTACCTGGGTAATCGGACCCAGAATTTGTCATTCTTCTAGTAAAGCCTCGTATCAAAGGATACCCTCAGGGTCCCGCTGGTATTCACCAGTAATCCTGCTTTGCCTAGAGTTAGCAGTAGGCTTGTAATCTGGAATTCTGGAGGGAGGCGGCGTTAACAGGCCTCACAAGAGAATCTCACCCAGGTAAGGTGATGTCGCCAAAAATGTTTTTCTTTCCTAGGCCCAGTTTTTAGGTCTCGCACCAGGGAGCGCATGCGCTGCCTCTCCGAGGCATTAAGTAATCAGTATTACTAGTGAAATTCCACCCATTGAGTTTCTCTTTTTTTTGTCCCTTGCCATTGGTGAAATCTGGCATTGCTTTTCTTATCTCGCTCATTGTTGGCTAGTGGTCCCATCCGTCACTTCCGTTTTCCTCCGTTTCTGCAGGAAGCAGCATCGACCAACTACAGTAAACTTACGCTGCAGGGAGGTATCTTTTAATGTAGGGACTACTTTGTTGTTTTTTAGGTCTCACTCTCGCATAGGCAGCGCATGCGCGCCCTGCTGAATGTCCTCTGTGCCTTGAACCGCAGCCCCGGGCCCTCCGTTACTGCCCTGTCCGCACCGCTGGTGTCTTTTTAAGCGTAAATCTCTTCTCGCTTTCCCCTCCCACTGTCCGTGCTCTCTCGCCCCACTCTCCCCTGCACTCCCGCTGTCGGTGCCTTCTCTAATCCCCCCTCCCTCCCCCGCATTTGCAATGCAATGGGTCTCGCGTAAATGCGAGTCCTATTGGATTGCAAATGCTTGTTGTCTGTTCGTTTTCCAGTTACTTAGCATGTTTTTTGGGCTTGGACTGCCGAATTCCAGACAATAGCTCATGTGCGCAGAGGTGCCAACATGTCGGAAGAAAAAGCGCTCCGGAAAGTCGTCCCAACGATCCGGTTACATTCTCTGCAGTCCCGCAGGGCTCTGCCAGGCGATCTTCGTGCCCCCCTCGCCGCCTCGCTCTGCCCAGCATTGACTTGTATTCTCATGAGACTCTCCGGGCCCTTTTAGAAGCTTTGTGCGTGTTTAGTTGTGTCTCGCGCCCGACTTGTGTGGATTTAATCAAGCGTTTTCGAGAGAGCGCTTTGTGAATCAGAGTACCCCTACCAAATAGGTGCTTCCCTTCAAAATCTACTGACTAATGTGTTTTTATCAACAACAGTGTATTCATTTCTATCTAACGAATGAGTCTGTTGTGATGTGAGAAACTAAGCAGTTAGCAGGCGAAAAGTTGCCTACTTGTTTACCTACGATACTCAGGGTGTACCACGTTCTGTGAAGTTAGAAGGTGCCGCTCAACATTTTGTGCAAAGTTAAATCACGGACCACAGAAAATATCTACACCGCGGTAAAAGTGAAAGTTCAAATAAATATAGTCGGAGGTAGTGTCAACTGACACTCTAGTATTTTCATACGACTCCACGTATTGCGGTTAGTTGGCTGAGTGGTTACATATATGGACTACAGATGCTCTCCAAACGCGAATCTGGGTTCGAATCCCATCTAGGCTATACCCAGGGCACGAATCCTAAGGAAAATTTTAGGAGAACTAATTACCATATGGAATTTAAAAGGATGTCACAAGAAGTGGTCATGCCCCTGTAATATTACTCTCTTGAAAGAGAAATGTCTTATTTTGCAAAACCAACACATTACCATAATCTCACAGAAACGTGAAAACATATTTTTTCGTTTTACATTTTATTATTCACAAGCTAAGTTTTAGCCATATCAATGTGTAACTGAACCCGTAAATGTCTGAGAGTACTAATATTATTAAAAAAGCACCTGAAACTTGGAAATTCATTTTTAAACTGAATTTAGTAAGTTAACAAGATATGCTAGGTGTATTTTTTTAAACAGTTAAACTGCTGTTATTCTTCTACAGTGTTTGCAAATGGAAGCAGCTGCAGTGCTGAGGCACAAGGTGACACCTCTTTGCCTCCGGCTAAGGGGAACGGTGTCCCTGCTCTAAAATTAGCGGGAGAACGCCTAAAGCCATATCTTTTGCCCTGGCTACATCGTCGAGTTTACTTTTCTAATTATTTTCCTAAGTTATGGGCACTACGCTTAATTTAAATGGATGATACAAAAGCACATTGCTATAGCAAGTTTCAGCACAGGAGCCTTTTATAGAAATCAATTACATCCCTATGCCTCACTGATGGCTAATGAAAACAAGCATTTGCAATGCAATAGGTCTCGCATTTACGCGAGTTTAAACTATTGGCATTGTAAATGAAAATGCCATTATTTATGTTTTAAAAACGAAAACAAAAATAAAAGGCATTGTCATTTACAATGCCAATAGCTCAAACTCGCGTAAATGCGAGACTATTGCATTGCAAATGCTTGTTTGACTTCCACTGTGAACCAAGGTCTAGACATTTGTCATCAACCTATGTGTTTCTGTAAACTGAGACAGATGTTCATCCTTGCACATTCCTCACTGATAAAAATAAATTTAATCTAAAACTAGTTAGGAATTATGGAGGGCACATGGACATTTTATTCAAAGTGAAACGTTTAATTCTGTTACTAGTGATGGAGCATGATTATTTAAGAATGATTTTGCTTGATCAAATGCTGCTCATTGTGTGTGATTTACTAAAACGTTCTGAAGAAAAATGACTAACATTGTGCCTCGTTGAACATTGAGAATTTAAAACTGCATCGTAAAAGCATGCAGAAGGGTCGCAAACCGGTTTGAGATCGAGTCATTCAAGCCAGAGAGAGAAAAACTACTAATGTGTTATGATATTAATGTAAAAGGTAATAATGCAGTTTGGGTTTTAGTATAAATATGATTTGGACAGGTTTCTTTAATAAAATGTTTAATTGCTATGTTTTCTCAATACGTAAAAATCTGAAGCTGTTCGTTTATTAATGAAAAATAATTAGACTGCTTAAAAGCAAACATGAAATAGGGATCTTATATTATTTTCTTACGCGTTTATTATATCTTCTAATGCTTCAACGCTAATACGTTTTCTTCAGAAAATGGAGATTATATGGTTTTCCATGTAGGCCTCAAAATGTATTTTGATTTTTCATGTAGGCCTCAGAAATGTATTTTGACCTTCATTGTTTCTTTTGAAACAAACTAAAATGCTGACCTTATTGCTTTAGCTATGAGTATTATCACTAAAAGTTTCCTTCTACAGTTTGAATATCCTCTCTCTATGAACAAACTGTGTCAAACTTTGTTGCAAGCTAACTCGAAAGTGAGTGTGTGGACATGTTAGAGTTGCAAGTGTACTTCCTAGATCCGAGGTGGAAATAATATTGCATATTCCTTAGAAACTGTAGACAAAAGAACAAAGGATTTACGTGAGGGTTCCGGACAATTTGTGCTGAAGAAATTATCATTCCACGATCACACAATGGATCTCAACCAATAGAAACTGTGCAAATCTGTGAAAAGATGCTTTGTGAGTGGGAACTATGAACATTTCGAGGTATAATTGCCCCGTGGAAAAAGGATGTGTGCAGCTATTTTCCTTGCAATTTCTTGGGCGTGACATGCTGTCAGTCTGAACTCTGATTTCCCTGAAGTCGGTGCTTAATTTGAGCCAGGGCTTTCCGGAGCTGAGCACCGGCACTTAATTGGTTTCCGGTGCTCGGCACCGGCACCTAATTGTCAACACCATACTTAGAACGAGTCCACCACATGGTGGCGCTGCTCATCTAATTTAGAGATGAGCAGAACGGTAGTTTAGGAATACAATATACATTAAAATTGCTATACCTACCTCCCCAGCCATTCCCTTAGCTTTGGGGACCTGGAATAATCTGAACTGTTGCATTTACATGCAAGAGAGATGGTTAGTTGTTGTTTTGGCAGCGATGACAAGGGCGATGGGTGGTGCAAGCTGCAGTGGCCTCCTGGTCAGAGCCCTGGCAGTTAATATTTTACAAATTAAGCACTGCCTGAACTGAACTCTCCTGTTTCCCCTCTGCACTTCATCGGCTGGTGAAGTTGAGCAGAGCTAAACCTTTTGGCTGAAAGGTTAACTATTTGGCTATTGCACGTAGTGCTCTAGACCATCTCGCGCCGCGGTCCTGATAATCTACAACCGAATCTTGGTTCGTATGATTCCTGAAATTGCATACTGTAATTGCAAAATGTATTTTCTTTTTTTCTCTCTCTCCTTTGATGCCAGGTATTTGCTTGATGATGTATTATGCTTTAACCTGTGATTGTATTGTGATTTTACCTGTAATCATTTGAATAACCAAGTAATAAATGATTCTAATGTGTTTTTGAATTGACCATTCATTTGAATTTTAGATAAAGGTACCTTGATAACTATTCCGAGCTTTTCTTTCTTTATTGATGATATTAATGACAAGATATGGTTATTGATTATTGTTGTTAGATAGGCATTTCTTCAATACAGGTCCTCATGAAGGAATTACTTACGTCTCTAATTATCTGAGTCCCTATTAGCTCTTACAAAGATCTATTGGAGGACTTAATGATTTATAAGTGGTTGTAAAGTTTCTATGGCCCCAAACTCTGTGTTGTAGTGAATTGCATTACTGGGTTTGCGTTTATGGTGTGATGGGTAATTTATGTCTGTGCCCACAAATTTACACCGCTTCTGCTGGATTACTAGCATGTTTAGTGCTTCTTTGAAACCATTAGGAAGGAACATCCTGTTTATCTCTTGTGCACTTTGTCTGCCAGGATTTTTGATTGTCAGTCCATGTTAAACAAAGAGCCATTTTACCATATTATCTGAAATAAGTAATGAAACTGTGTTTTCATATCATAACATTGTAAAGATGTGCCCATGTTTACAAATATGCTGACCTACATAAAAATGTAACTTTAAATTAGATAAATATAACATGCATTGGCATACCTACGTTTTCCTTGAACAGAGGTATCGATGTATTAACTTTCATCAGACAGACAGATGCATTTCTGACGTTTGCTCTGCTCAGGATGAGCTCCTAATTTATCTGTGACTACTGCAACACAGCTGGATCTAAATAAAACATGGTGTGGTATTTCCAAGTGGATTTCCATTGATGGTTCCAAGAACGCCTCTTAGCCTGGAAGTCAATGGAAGCTGTGAGATTCTAAGTTCCAGGAACCAATTATTACAGTTTGATGAGGCCAAATTGTAGTTAAAGTGAGTGTAGGAAAGTTTAGGGACACTTTACCACTGGTGCACATAAGGCTTAGACATGTACTGATCAAAGCACAGGGTTTCCTTGTGTAGTGTCTTTCTACATCTCACCAACGACGTAGACATTTTTTATCTTAAAGATTGCCATACCCTTACCGAAATTGATCAAAATTGATTTCTCTTTTAATCATGTGCTGTGAGAAGTTGGCCTGGTATATGCTGTTCACTAATTAAAGTGGACACCTTGCACCAGAACAATTCAACTCTTATGGTAGATAGGTTTAAGACAACCTTTATAGAAAGCTATCCTAGTGGTAGCTGAGGAGAGCAGCCTTCAGGCTAAGTCTTGAAGGAATGTAAAGCAGCTTGTTTTACCACACAATCTCTTGAATCACCAAATGAAAAGACACCACACAGGTATATATATCAAATATATATGCATTTATTAATAAACACTCTCTACTAATCTCTTTATGAGATTAGAAGTCAGGAACATATGTACAAGTCAAATGTTATCAAAATAAGTTTAGCACAATCGAATATCACAATCTTAGTTTGACTAGACCTAGGTCTAGGGCATCTAGAATCGAGGGACCCACAAGAACCACCCCAGGTAGTTGTAGGAGACCCACAGGGGACGGACGCAGTGTCCTGGCACCGGTGCGAGTCCTGTACGAGTGTATTCGCACAGACGCGATTGAGATTTCAATGTTAAAGGTCCCTTGCGTGTTCGAGGCGAACACACCGATCGGTCCTTGTACGAGTCGAAGGACGCGGTTACAGATAGAGTTGCAAGGGAGATGGACGCGCTGTGTCTAACACAGACGTGAACCTTGTGCGAGTCAGTGCAATGGAGGTCTCGATGTTACAGGCCCCTTGTGTGTTCGAGGCGAACACCGATCGGACTCAGTACGAGTCGAAGGACACAGTTCTAGATAGTGTTACAAAGGAGATGGACGCGGTGTGTCTAACACAGACGCGAACCCTGTACGAGTCAGCGCAATTGTCGCACTTAGAAAATAAGAGTTTTCGGGCACTTCTAGGGAAGCTACAAGCAAGTCACTTACAGGGTAAGTAGTTCTAGGGCCCACACCCACAGGAGCACCATAGTGCTGAAGTTACCTCACCCAGGGAGCCGGGTGCATAGGTGTTCTTTGGTGTCGGTTCGCGGCGTCGTTTTCAATGGGAGCCAGTGAAGACTTGCTGCTTGCGGCGACAGGAGAAGTGTCCGGAGGAATCCAAGCCTGGATTCAGAAGATGGAAGACCTGAAAGCAGAGGGGACAGTGTTCAAAGTCACTTGGCAGTGACTCGGGGCAAGGAACATGGATGCCCACCGTCGTCGCAAGATTCAGGTCATTCGCGGGTGCCTTGACTCTTCAGCCACGAGGTCCAGGAGGCGTCGACGATGACCAAGAGCTGGATTCGGCGTGTGCCACAATGTCTGCAGCTTACTGCGGTGTCGGCGACTCCATTGGAGCCAACAAGCCTTGGTAACAGCAAGTCTCGGGGAAAGTGTGAAGAGGCAATGGCGCAGACCAGCAAGGTCTGTGGGACTCACCCAGCGAGGGTAAGTCAGGGCAGGCCTGGAGCAACCAGGGGAGCCCTTTGGTTTCTTTACAAAATCTTCTGGAGACCCACAAGCAGGCTGGCAAGGGATCGCAAAGACACCTTGGGAGGATTCGCTCAACAGGGGCCCACGGTCACTCGGGACGTGGTAGGCCTCTGATCTTCGGAGGGATTCCTGCTGGAGGCTAGGACCACACGTGGTCCAAAGCACAAGTTCGTGGAACGTTGTGAAGGGGTTGCACTCGACAATAGTGCACGGTACCCAGGGGTCGCGGTTCCTCGTCACTCTTGGGGTCCACTGGCCTCAGCTTCGCTGGGGACTCACGATGGCCTTTGAAAAGTCAGGAAATCCACTTCTTGGGCTGCAGGGACTTCGGACTCCGGCGGAAGCGGCGTAGTTTGCGACCGTTGTTTGTAGTTTTTGGTGCCTGCCAAACAGGGGAGTCACTCCTTGACTCCAAGGGAGATTCTTCAGTCTTCCAAAGGTAGTGAAACGTCGAAGGTCCGGGATTCTTCTTCAGAGCATCGTCCAGGGAAATCTAGTTTGCAATGCACAGGTTCCCCCTCTTATACTAAAAGAAAGGGAGGGACTAGCTCTAGGACCCCACCTATGGGAGGGTCAGGGGAGTGGGTGGTTACACCTACTTCCCTTTGTCCAGTTTCGCGCCAGAGCAGGGGCAGGTAGCCCCTGAGCCGGTTTGAACTGGGGTATGCACAGAGGAGCCTTCTGCTCCCCCAGTGCAGGACTTCAAAGCACTCTAAGAGTGCACCCACCCAGCCCCAATACACTAAACCCTGTCTGGAAGGTGGTCACACCCCCTTGGGACAGGATATCTATTGTTGGGCTTCCTCCTCTGCGAGTGTTGGTCATCAGCAGGAGGGCAGCCCAGTGTCTGTGACTGGTGGCATCCATTTTGTGATGCCAGGGCTCTGCAGGATTCTACCGTGTTTCCACAGTAGGTACATGTCTATCCCTCTAGAAGGGTGGAATGCTACCCCCGCCGCCAGGACTGGCGGGGGGTAGTATTCCAAGATGTTTGACACCAAACACGACATGTTTCGATGCAGCCATTCCAAAGTTAGCATTCTACCGCGAGGATATAATGCACTTAAAAGTATATGGTTTAACCGCATCCACAAACAGCCCCAGAGAATGGACTCTGAGAGCTGCAGAGGGACCCTGCTCAGGCAGAGGCACCCCCTCACATGGAAACTAAGCACCCTGCCCTCAGGATTGATAGGGCCTGCTTTAGGGGTGACTGATAAGTCTCAATGTGTGTGCAGGAGAGATATAGGGGACCTATATCTCAGTGAGGGGTGCTAGCACTTCCTCACCCAGGCTGCAGTAGCAGGCCTGTGGTGTCAGATTTAGTCTGCTTCCCAGGGGTGGCATAATACATGCTTCAGCCCCTGGTAGGCCTGTGAAGTACCTATGCCCTTGGTACCTAAGGTACCATATACTAGGGACTCATAAGGTACCACAGTATCCAATCACTAGTGCACCTAGAGTGCACTCCAAATCGTTTAGAGAGAACAGAGAGGCTGGGGCCCTGATTAGCAGGGTCCCAGCCAGACTATAGCCAGAAACCAGTGTAAACATCAGAAAAAAAGTGGGGGCAACATAAGAGGCAGATCCTACTCTCCTACACAACCCCCCAAACGCAGGGACACTAAACTAACCTTGACCAGTTGAGTCTTCGTGTTCAAAGTGGAAATACCTTGAGAGTCCATCTGCATTGGCATGTTGGGTCCCAGGTCTATGTTCCACTGTATAGTCCATCCCCTGTAGGGAAATGGACCACCTCAAAAGTTTTGGGTTTTCACCTTTCATCTGTTTAAGCCTTAGGAGGGGCTTGTGGTCAGTCTGAACTATGAAGTGAGTGCCAAACAAGTATGGCCTCAGCTTCTTCAGGGCCCACACCACAGCAAAGGCCTCCCTCTCTATAGCTGACCAACGTTTCTCTCTAGGGGTCAGCCTTCTGCTAATAAAAGCTACTGGCTGGTCTTGACCTTCATCATTCAGTTGAGACAGTACAGCTCCCACACCCAGCTCAGAAGCATCTGTTTGGACAATGAACTTTTTGGTGTAGTCTGGACTCTGTAAGATGGGGGCAGTGCACATGGCCTGCTTTAGGTCTTCAAATGCCTTCTGACAGCTAGCTGTCCACTGAACCTTTTTTGGCATTTTCTTTGAGGTCAGATCATTCAAGGGGGTCACTATAGATCCATATCCCTTGACAAACCTCCTATAGTACCCAGTCAGGCCTAAGAAGGCTCTCACCTGTGTCTGGGTGGTTGGAGCAACCCATTCCATTATGGTTTGGATTTTGCTCTGTAAAGGCTGAACCTGGCCTCCACCTACAAGGTGGCCCAGGTATACAACCTGGCTCTGCCCTATCTGGCACTTAGTGGCCTTGATAGTGAGGCCTGCTTTCTGCAGGGCCTCCAAAACATTCCTGAGGTGGACCAGGTGATCCTGCCAGGAGGAACTAAAGACAGCAATATCATCTAGATAAGCTGAGCAATAAGTTTCCATCCCTGTCAGAACTTTATTCACCAACCTCTGAAAAGTGGCAGGTGCATTTTTCAATCCAAAGGGCATCACCACAAAGTGGTAGTGCCCACCAGGGGTCGAAAATGCTGTTTTGGCTTTTGCATCATCAGCTAACCTGATCTGCCAGTAGCCAGCTGTCAGGTCAAACGTGCTTAGATACTTGGCTGAGGCCAAAGTATCAATCAGCTCATCTGCCCCTGGTATGGGATAGGCATCAGTCCTAGTGACTGCATTGAGGCCTCTGTAGTCTACACAAAACCTCATTTCTTTCTTACCACCCTGGGTATGAGGCTTGGGTACCAGGACTACTGGGCTAGCCCAAGGGCTATCTGAAGGCTCAATTACACCTAGCTCCAACATTTTCTGGACTTCAGTCCTGGATACAGTCCCTGACATGGTCAGGTTGCCTGTAGATTTTATTCTTGACAGGCAGACTGTCTCCAGTGTCCACCTCATGGGTGCACCAGGAAGTCTGACTAGGGGTCAGGCTAAACATATGTCTATACTGTTGCAGAACTTGTCTGCACTCAGTTTGCTGATGGTCAGTGAGGCTGCTTGCCAAAGCAACACCATCTACTGACCCATCATCAGGGTTCTGAGAGAGCAGGTCAGGGAGAGGGTCACTCTCCTCCTCCTGTTCCTCATCAGTTGCCATGAGCAAGCCCATGTCAGCCCTGTCAACATATGGCTTTAATCTGTTGACATGGAGCACCCTCAGGGGCTCCTGGGAGTTCCAAGATTCACCAGGTAGGTGACTTCTCCCTTCTGGTTCAACTATTGTATGGGGGCCACTCCACTTGTCCTGGAGGGCTGCTGGGGCCACAGGCTCCAATACCCACACCTTCTGTCCTGGCTGGTATACAGTCAGTACAGCCTTTGGTCATGCCAAGCTTTTTGTAATTCTTGGCTGGCCTCCAGGTTTTGGTTGCCTTTTTCATGTACTCAGCCATCCGGGAGCGGAGACCAAGTACATAGTCCATCACATCTTGTTTGGGGGCTTGAGAGGTAACTCCCAGCCCTCTTTTACCAAACACAATGGACCTCTCACAGGATGCCCAAACAGAAGCTCAAATGGGCTGTAACCAACCCCCTTCTGTGGAACCTCTCTGTATGCAAACAACAGGCAAGGAAGAAGAAGGTCCCATTTCCGCCTAAGCTTCTCTGGGAGTCCTTTAATCATTCCTTTCAAGGTTTTGTTGACGTGTTCAACTAAACCATTGCATTGTGGGTGATAGGGGGTGGTGAACTTATAAGTTACACCACACTCCTTCCACATTGCTTTCAGATATCCTGAAATGAAGTTGGTACCTCTGTCAGAAATGACCTCCTTTGGGAAACCCACTCTGGAGAAGACTCCAATGAGGGCTCTTGCCACCACAGGGGCTGTGGTGGTCCTCAGAGGAATTGCTTCTGGGTACCTGGTGGCATGATCCACTACCACCAGGATAAACCTGTGCCCAGATGCAGTTTGAGGGTCAAGGGGACCAACAATGTCAATCCCTACCCTTTCAAAGGGTACCCCCACCACAGGTAGTGGTATCAGGGGGCCTTTGTTGTGCCACCTGCCTTACCACTGGCTTGGCATGTGACACAGGAGCGACAAAACTCCTTTGTGTCCTCTGACATATGTGGCCAATGAAAATGTGGAACAAGCCTGTCCCAGGTCTTGTTTTGGCCCAAGTGTCCTGCTAAAGGGATGTCATGTGCTAGGGTCAAGAGGAACCCCCTAAACTTCTGAGGTATTACCATCCTCCTGGTGGCTCCAGGGGCTGGATCTCTACCCTCAGAATATAGGAGTCCCTCATCCCAATAAACTTTATGGGACCCACTAGCACTCCCAGCAGCCTCAGCAGCAGCCTGCTGTCTGAGGGGTTCAAGAGAGGGGCAGCACTGTTGCTCCTTACTCAGATCTTCCCTAGAAGGGCCCCCTGCCCCCAAGAACTCAACCTGATCAGGCTCAAGTCCCTCTGGGGCAGTTCCTTCTTCAGGATCTGCTTCACCTCCCTCTGGGGGTGAATCTGAGATCTGAGACAGAGGGGAAGGCACTGCCTTTACCCTACTGCTCCTCCTCTTGGGAAGCATCTGGTCCATTGTTCCAGGATCCAGAGCTGGTTCAGTGTTATGCATTCTTGCTTGTGACCTGGTCACAGCAAATACCTCTGCAGGGATGCCCAACATCTCAGCATGAGTCCATAACTCTACTTCAGACCAGGCTGAAGTCTCTAGATCATTGCCCAATAGACATTCGACAGGGAGGTCTGCACTGACTACAACCTTCTTGAGGCCAGTTACCCCTCCCCAGGAGAAATTCACAACTGCCAGACTATGGTTGGTCCTGACATTGCTTGCATTGGTCACCTGGTACATTTCAGCCCAGGATGATCTGTCCAGGGTCCACAAGATCCTCTGCCACCATGGTGACACTAGCACCTGTGTCCCTAAATGCCAAAGCCTGTTTGCCATTTATTACAGGCTGCTGTTTGTATTTGCCCAGATTACTGGGGCTTACTAGGAAGGACATATTAAGGTCTCCCTCACAAATCAGCATTGCCTGAGTGGGCACTCTGACTAGGTCAGAGTCCACTTCAGAACCCAGGGTCAACCCTACTACACCCTTATTCTGAGTACCACCTCCACCAGTAGCTGAGCTAGGGGGAACAGTTGCCTTAGGGGCAGGAGTGGTGGTGGTTTGGTCTTTGGACTTGTTACAATCAGAAGTCCAGTGCCCTTTCTGTTTACAGAATTTGCACCAGGGCTTCTTTTGGCCTTTTCCCTTGTTGGATTGTGACTCCCCACCAGATGCAGATTTTTGGGGCCCTTGTGAAGACTTCTGGTCTTTTGACTTATCCCCACCTTTCTCAGAGCCCTTAGGATCCTGCTTCTTGGTGTCACCCCCTTGGTTCTGGGGTTTCTGCCTCACCCTGGTTCTGACCCATTTGTCTGCCTTCTTTCCCAATTCTTGGGGAGAGGTCAGATCTGAGTCCACCAGGTATTGATGCAACAACTGGTTCTGGCAATTATTAAGGATCTGTTCTCTCATCATCAGATTATACAATCCCTTGAAATCAGTAACCCTACTGCCAACCAGCCAACCCTCCAGAGCCTTGGTTGCACAATCTACAAAGTCAGTCCAGTCCTGAGTCTGTGCCTTCTGGGTGTCTCTGAACTTCAACCTGTACTGCTCAGTGGTTAAGCCAAACCCATCTATCAGTGCACTCTTCAGGACTTCATAATTATCAGCATCCTCTTCTCTAACAGTGAGGAGCTTGTCTCTACCTTTGTCTGAAAAGGAGAGCCACAAGATTGCTGCCCACTGCTTTTGGGGGACCTGCTGTACTCTACAGGCCCTCTCCATAGCAGTTATCCACTTGTGGATATCATCCCCACTCTGGTAGGGAGGAACAACCTTGCTCAGGTTCCTATGGTCTGGAATAGATTCTCTGCCTCTAGGGACACTGTTGCTGCCACCAAGGGGTTCTAACCCCTCTCTTCTAGAAGCTCTCTGGATCTCCAGGGCCTCTCTATCCAGTGCCAACTGCTTGGTTCTGAGGGCAACTCTTGCTTCCTCATACTGCAGCAGTTTGCACATTCTTTCAGAGGAGGTCTCTCTTATGGGAAAGTATGAGTTCCTCTGGTGGACAAATTCTCTGCCAGAGTGATAAGAGTGGTCAGATTCCCTGGAAGGGGACCTATGCCTCTCCTCCACTCTGTCAGCTCTCTTAGGGAGAATTCCTCTGTCCTTTTCAGGCCCCTTGAGGCCTGGCCCTTCAATCACAGAGTCTTGGTCATTCTGATTTTCATCATCTGACCCAGATACTGTAATTGACCCACTCACTGATTCAGACCCATTAGCTCCTAGAGCCAATCTAAGATCATCTGCTGTCAGCAGATCTATCAGGTGTAGGGTGGAGGGACTCTGTCCTAGCTTCAGGTGTCTTTCAACACACATGGCTCTCAAGTCAGAGAAAGCCATGTCCTTATACTGAGGCTGAGTGGATCCACTGGTTCCACCCTTTAAGGACATTCTAGTGTTGTGCAGTGTTGTACTACCTACACTAGTTTGTGGCCTACTGATACTAGCTTGAGCTGTAGAAAGGGTGTGCTATCCCTTGGCACACAGCTCTAAGTTCAGTAGAACTTATTGATACTAAGCTTGACTTTATATGTACCTTAAGTACCTATAGTGGTTTTCAGTTAGTAATTCAAATAGAGATTTTCTGGTAAAACAATAGCAAGCTGGAATCCCACACGCTGCCCACCAATGTGAGAAGTTGGCCTGGTATATGCTGTTCACTAATTAAAGTGGACACCTTGCACCAGAACAATTCGACTCTTATGGTAGATAGGTTTAAGACAACCTTTATAGAAAGCTATCCTAGTGGTAGCTGTGGAGAGCAGCCTTCAGGCTAAGTCTTGAAGGAATGTAAAGCAGCTTGTTTTACCACACAATCTCTTGAATCACCAAATGAAAAGACACCACACAGGTATATATATCAAATATATATGTATTTATTAATAAACACTCTCTACTAATCTCTTTATGAGATTAGAAGTCAGGAACATATGTACAAGTCAAATGTTATCAAAATAAGTTTAGCACAATCGAATATCACAATCTTAGTTTGACTAGACCTAGGTCTAGGGCATCTAGAATCGAGGGACCCCCAAGAACCACCCCAGGTAGTTGTAGGAGACCCACAGGGGACGGACGCGGTGTCCTGGCACCGGTGCGAGTCCTGTACGAGTCTATGCGCACAGACGCGATTGAGATTTCAATGTTAAAGGTCCCTTGCGTGTTCGAGGCGAACACACCGATCGGTCCTTGTACGAGTCGAAGGACGCGGTTACAGATAGAGTTGCAAGGGAGATGGACGCGCTGTGTCTAACACAGACGCGAACCTTGTGCGAGTCAGTGCAATGGAGGTCTCGATGTTACAGGCCCCTTGTGTGTTCGAGGCGAACACCGATCGGACTCAGTACGAGTCGAAGGACACAGTTCTAGATAGTGTTACAAAGGAGATGGACGCGGTGTGTCTAACACAGACGCGAACCCTGTACGAGTCAGCGCAATTGTCGCACTTAGAAAATAAGAGTTTTAGGGCACTTCTAGGGAAGCTACAAGCAAGTCACTTACAGGGTAAGTAGTTCTAGGGCCCACACCCACAGGAGCACCGTAGTGCTGAAGTTACCTCACCCAGGGGAGCCGGGTGCATAGGTGTTCTTTGGTGTCGGGTCGCGGCGTCGTTTTCAATGGGAGCCAGTGAAGACTTGCTGCTTGCGGCGACAGGAGAAGTGTCCGGAGGAATCCAAGCCTGGATTCAGAAGATGGAAGACCTGAAAGCAGAGGGGACAGTGTTCAAAGTCACTTGGCAGTGACTCGGGGCAAGGAAGATGGATGCCCACCGTCGTCGCAAGATTCAGGTCGTTCGCGGGTGCCTTGACTCTTCAGCCACGAGGTCCAGGAGGCGTCGACGACAACCAGGGGCTGGATTCGGCGTGTCCCCCGATGTCTGCAGCTTACTGCGGTGTCGGCGACTCGATTGGAGCCAACAAGCCTTGGTAACAGCAAGTCTCGGGGAAAGTATGAAGAGGCAATGGCGCAGACCAGCAAGGTCTGTGGGACTCACCCAGCAAGGGTAAGTCAGGGCAGGCCTGGAGCACCCAGGGCAGCCCTTTGGTGTCTTTAGAAAGTCTTCTGGGGACCCACAAGCTGGCTGGCAAGGGATCGCGAAGACGCCTTGGGAGGATTCGCTCAACAGGGGCCCACGGTCACTCGGGACGTGGTAGGCCTCTGATCTTCGGAGGGATTCCTGCTGGAGGCTAGGACCACACGTGGTCCAAAGCACAAGTTCGTGGAACGTTGTGAAAAGTTTGCACTTGACAATAGTGCACGGTACCCAGGGGTCGCGGTTCCTCGTCACTCTTGGGGTCCACTGGCCTCAGCTTCGCTGGGGACTCACGATGGCCTTTGAGAAGTCAGGAAATCCACTTCTTGGGCTGCAGGGACTTCGGACTCCGGCGGGAGCGGCGTAGTTTGCGACCGTCGTTTGTAGTTTTTGGTGCCTGCCAAGCAGGGGAGTCACTCCTTGACTCCAAGGGAGATTCTTCAGTCTTCCAAAGGTAGTGGAACGTCGAAGGTCCGGGATTCTTCTTCAGAGCGTCGTCCAGGGAAATCTAGGTTGCAATGCACAGGTTCCCCCTCTTATACTAAAAGAAAGGGAGGGACTAGCTCTATGACCCTACCTATATGGGAGGGTCAGGGGAGTGGGTGGCTACACCCACTTCCCTTTGTCCAGTTTCGCGCCAGAGCAGGGGCAGGTAGCCCCTGAGCCGGTTTGAACTGGGGTATGCACAGAGGAGCCTTCTGCTCCCCCAGTGCAGGACTTCAAAGCACTCTAAGAGTGCACCCACCCAGCCCCAATACACTAAACCCTGTCTGGAAGGTGGTCACACCCCCTTGGGACAGGATATCTATTGTTGGGCTTCCTCCTCTGCGAGTGTTGGTCATCAGCAGGAGGGCAGCCCAGTGTCTGTGACTGGTGGCATCCATTTTGTGATGCCAGGGCTCTGCAGGATTCTACCGCGTTTCCACAGTAGGTACATGTCTATCCCTCTAGAAGGGTGGAATGCTACCCCCGCCGCCAGGACTGGCGGGGGGTAGTATTCCAAGATGTTTGACACCAAACACGACATGTTTCGATGCAGCCATTCCAAAGTTAGCATTCTACCGCGAGGATATAATGCACTTAAAAGTATATGGTTTAACCGCATCCACAAACAGCCCCAGAGAATGGACTCTGAGAGCTGCAGAGGGGCCCTGCTCAGGCAGAGGCACCCCCTCACATGGAAACTAAGCACCCTGCCCTCAGGATTGATAGGGCCTGCTTTAGGGGTGACTGATAAGTCTCAATGTGTGTGCAGGAGAGATATAGGGGACCTATATCTCAGTGAGGGGTGCTAGCACTTCCTCACCCAGGCTGCAGTAGCAGGCCTGTGGTGTCAGATTTAGTCTGCTTCCCAGGGGTGGCATAATACATGCTTCAGCCCCTGGTAGGCCTGTGAAGTACCTATGCCCTTGGTACCTAAGGTACCATATACTAGGGACTCATAAGGTACCACAGTATCCAATCACTAGTGCACCTAGAGTGCACTCCAAATCGTTTAGAGAGAACCGAGAGGCTGGGGCCCTGATTAGCAGGGTCCCAGCCAGACTATAGCCAGAAACCAGTGTAAACATCAGAAAAAAAGTAGGGGCAACATAAGAGGCAGATCCTACTCTCCTACACGTGCCATTCTATTATTGAACTTAAAGGAGTCAGATTCACAATAGCCTTCTATGGCTGGTGGGAATATTTGCCTGCAGCTTTTCCTGATTTCCACTGCTTTCCTTTTGTGGACCTACTAGTGCCTGGAAGACTAAGTGGAAAGATTTTCTGGAAGAGCAAAAAGAGCAGATAAAATGAGTGACAGTTGTTGACACTCCTTGGGGTTCCGGGGCCTGGTTGCTCAACACAAAAAAAATCAAGAGGGCGAGTGGAAGACAGGCATAGTAGTAGTTGATCTGATACGATGAAGACATGACTTTCTCAGGACCCACCAGCACCAGGCCCTGTCAGGGCCGAACTGGCCGTACCGGGCATTTCCCCAGGAGGCTGGAAGGGTGGAGGCCAGTTTTGCAATGGTGGGGGCCGGTTTTGTTACTAAGGGCCGGTCTTGTAGTGGTGCTGCAATATCATCCCCCAGTAGCAAAAGCAGCAGTGCTTCCCCGCACCTGCCTCCCTCGGGACTGGTCCGACAAAACTGCCAGGGCTGCTTTGAGTTCCCAGTCCAGCCCTGGGCCCTGTTCGAAACATTTTGAATCACTACAAATAAATTTCCATAAACTTAGTTCCCACCTGTAGTATCTTGAGGCTATCACAGCATGTTTAGCCTCAGGCTGTAAGCTGTGCACTGCCCACTCCTATGAGAAGAGGTCATTAGCTCCTGCAAGAGGGAAACATAATGAGTAATGCCATTTAGCACACCGAGGAACTTGTATTAAGCATCTCGGGCCCCTACCTAGCAGTTCGAGATTTCTAAAATGTGTTCTTCTTTACAATTGCCCCCCTTGGCATTTTTGGGGATTCCCTCCAAAGAATAACTTTCTACTTGCTAGAGCTTTTAAAAATGATTTTTTCTTCACAGTAAATTACATTTTCATGTTACAACTATTACACAAAACTCCCCAAACCCTGCCATTATGCCAGTTAATGCATTTATGTGGCATTTACTGTAAAAACTGTACTGCAAACGCATGGGAACAACAGAATATGACTGGATATTCGTGGTGCTTTTTTTTTGCTCTTTTTTAAAGCACGAAATGCGGCCTCGCTTTAAAAACTGAAACATGGATGCATTTTGAGTTAAGATATAGTGAAATGTAATCTAATTTCATGTGATTTTGCACAAATTAGCTGAAATTTCATTTAATTACATGAAAGTAAATTACGCACATTATACATCATTTTCATTCCATCCAGTTTATGCTCAGGAGAAAGACAGCACGGAAAAGTAACTTCTTCACCAAATCTATTGCACTATCTTTAGTACAAGTCACGCCTCAATTGATCAAAGTCCTCCTGAAAAGTGCCAGTCTTATTTTCAGCATTCTTAGTTTTGCATGCAGATTTACATACATTCTCAAGAGAGAACATTTTTGTGGAGGTTGGTATTTGGTCCTTGGAAATGGTTACACTAATTTTCGCAAAATGTTTATGGGAATGTTTTTCAACTTGATCTGGACCTTCTGTACTTAATTCCTTTGACAGTGTTTCTTTTTAGAGTTATTTTTCCTTGCATCTTCCTCCAAAAAGACAATGAGCTTGACCCACACTATGATAGAGTAAGTCAAGACATTTTTTTCAGGTGTTTAGTTTGACACTGCACAGTTGCTCTTATCAGGTTTTGGGGGCATTAGGTAGAGTATATATAGGCTATCCTGTTTTAGGTTTAAACCTATAATAACTGATAAAACCCCACAAAAGGGAATAGCCCTAACCAGTGTAAACATATAAAAATTGAAAAAACACCTGCACAACCACAAACTAAATGCCATTCAAAGAAAGGAAAATGAGAGTGAAAGTCATTTTTATTTCTTCCTGAAGGGGCCAATACAATGTAACTTTGTTATACAAGGTAGCAGCAAGAAAGACTGGGCTAACATTATTCTTCTTGAGTTTTGGAATTTAGGGATGTCACTAAAATACGGTTTCTTCTTCCTTTTGCTTTTTTCAGTTTTGTGGTCTTTGGTCCAAAGATGCAGGGTTTAGAAGCATGTTTTAGGTCTTATTTAATTATTTTATAAACTGTAGAGAGTCAGGAAATATCAAGACCATATTTGATATTTAGGCTATGTTTGATTCTTTCATTGATGGGTAAAATGGCTGGTTTCAAATGAATTTTTCCCCAATATGTACCACCACATTTACCCACAAAGAATGGGTGAAACCCTTTACTACATCAGCTCCTTTTCGAGCGAGTCAGTATTGATAGTAGGTGAATTGCCAAACACCCCAGGCTTTAAACATTCAATGCAAGGTGTAGTGACAGGTATATGTGAGAAGAGTACTGTCAACAAGCATCTGGGATAGTGGTGACAGCATGACACCAGACTTTTGGAAAATATGGAATGCAGTATCACTTGGAATGCTTCTGCAAAAAGTTCATACCAAGTTAAACAAAGATTGGAGTGATTTAGTTTGTATTTGCAGTTATTTAGCTACGTATATGAAAAGGTTGTGTGATGACCTGTCAAACATCAATACCTGAGCTGAAGTGCCTCCCTGTAAGAGATCCTTGCCACTTGCTAGATGGTATGCTGAAAGCATCTTTTCAATCTTCAGAGTTAATGAAGAATGCTATTGACTTTGTAGCCCATTCTGGTCATTCCAACTGTATCCTTTAGCCAGTGGTTCTCAGTCTTAGAGGCTGTGAATGCTATATTATCCATGTGGCGACTGTTTACAGAATGTTTGCTTAGTGATGATGGCAAAGGCAAGAAATGTGAGGATCTTCGGTCGCATATTGATAGTGATGTGAAAAAAAGTACACTCTACTGCATTATTAGATTTTTACGGGAAAACATGACAGCTGTACTGGACATAATAAAAAAACTAGAGTCTGAAAACACCCTTGTCTATCAAGTGTTTAGCGTTAATTGGTGTAGTTGTGAAATATCTCCTTGAGAGTACGCAACACTTTAAGTGACTTTGGCACTGGAACATGCTCCATGTTAGGATGCTTGCCACTTGGTAAGCAAAGACATGTTGAGGAGCAATTCAGGATTTTTTTTTTCAATGTATGAGAAATGGCTTGCAATGATGTATAGAAATGTCCCTTCCCCAACCATGGCATTTGAAGTCAATGAAGCCTCACTGCACAAGTTCTAGATACACTATGTAAAGGGGAATTTTCTACGGACTTTGAAAAGTACGCTTCAATAACTCTGAGGGCATATGCGACCAATTCAATGCATATGTTGCTGAACCTGTCCCAAAGAATCGTACTCTTCAGGTGCACCAGTATTGGCATGGAAAGCTATGTCAGTGGCCAGAGCTAGCAAATTGTGTACCTGCTGTTTTGGCATTGCCCTATTAAGTGCCAATGCTGAGAGGGCCTTTTCACAGATAAAAGTTAAATGGGAAGGAAAGAGTGAACGTCAATGACCAAAGACTCACAGAAGAAGTAGTGTATTGTGTACTACAATAGGTTTGATTTGTAAAAATTTATTTGGACCTCATATACATTGTATTTACACTGTCTATATACAATGCACTATCAGTGCAGAAAGCAAGCAATAATAAAACCAAAACGCTCCATAAACACCAGAAAAACACTGTTTCTGTTGTTTTTAATGGTGCAAAAAAGTGTAACCACTGATAACCACTGTTTTTATGGTACTGAAAACACTGAAAAAACCCTACCAGAATTTACAAAAAATTTAAACTGAAAACAGGAAAGCCTAAGTATATATCACGCGATACAAAAGGGGATGATGGACGGAACGTTTGAGCCAATCAAACACTCACCCCCAGTCAACTGATCTGGGTTTAATCCATCATCATTCTTTAGCTCACTCCACCACCCCAGTTCAGACATGGCCATATGCAAATCAGTCTGACCCTGTGCCTCATGGGAACAGTCCAGCCCAAACTGCCAAGCCATGTCTTCCCTGGACCGGAAACAAGCATCCTAAGACCGGTTTCTGGCATTCCAGCCGTCATCAGCCAGGCTTGCTTGAATCCAGTGGCAAAGTGAGCAAGGGACCCACGTCTGGGCATACCCCCGCCAACTTAGGGCGAACAAAGCGATACAAAAGGGGATGATGGACGGAGACGTTTGAGCCAATCAAACACTCACCCCCAGTCAACTGATCTGGGTTTAATCCATCATCATTCTTTAGCTCACTCCACCACCCCAGTTCAGACATGGCCATATGCAAATCAGTCTGACCCTGTGCCTCATGGGAACAGTCCAGCCCGAACTGCCAAGCCATGTCTTCCCTGGACCGGAAACAAGCATCCTAGGACCGGTTTCTGGCATTCCAGCCGTCATCAGCCAGGCTTGCTTGAATCCAGTGGCAAAGTGAGCAAGGGACCCACGTCTGGGCATACCCCCGCCAACTTAGGGCGAACAAAGCGATACAAAAGGGGATGATGGACGGAGCGTTTGAGCCAATCAAACACTCACCCCCAGTCAACTGATCTGGGTTTAATCCATCATCATTCTTTAGCTCACTCCACCACCCCAGTTCAGACATGGCCATATGCAAATCAGTCTGACCCTGTGCCTCATGGGAACAGTCCAGCCCGAACTGCCAAGCCATGTCTTCCCTGGACCGGAAACAAGCATCCTAGGACCGGTTTCTGGCATTCCAGCCGTCATCAGCCAGGCTTGCTTGAATCCAGTGGCAAAGTGAGCAAGGGACCCACGTCTGGGCATACCCCCGCCAACTTAGGGCGAACAAAGCGATACAAAAGGGGATGATGGACGGAACGTTTGAGCCAATCAAACACTCACCCCCAGTCAACTGATCTGGGTTTAATCCATCATCATTCTTTAGCTCACTCCACCACCCCAGTTCAGACATGGCCATATGCAAATCAGTCTGACCCTGTGCCTCATGGGAACAGTCCAGCCCGAACTGCCAAGCCATGTCTTCCCTGGACCGGAAACAAGCATCCTAGGACCGGTTTCTGGCATTCCAGCCGTCATCAGCCAGGCTTGCTTGAATCCAGTGGCAAAGTGAGCAAGGGACCCACGTCTGGGCATACCCCGCCAACTTAGGGCGAACAAAGCGATACAAAGGGGATGATGGACGGAACGTTTGAGCCAATCAAACACTCACCCCCAGTCAACTGATCTGGGTTTAATCCATCATCATTCTTTAGCTCACTCCACCACCCCAGTTCAGACATGGCCATATGCAAATCAGTCTGACCCTGTGCCTCATGGGAACAGTCCAGCCCGAACTGCCAAGCCATGTCTTCCCTGGACCGGAAACAAGCATCCTAGGACCGGTTTCTGGCATTCCAGCCGTCATCAGCGAGGCTTGCTTGAATCCAGTGGCAAAGTGAGCAAGGGACCCACGTCTGGGCATACCCCCGCCAACTTAGGGCGAACAAAGCGATACAAAAGGGGATGATGGACGGAACGTTTGAGCCAATCAAACACTCACCCCCAGTCAACTGATCTGGGTTTAATCCATCATCATTCTTTAGCTCACTCCACCACCCCAGTTCAGACATGGCCATATGCAAATCAGTCTGACCCTGTGCCTCATGGGAACAGTCCAGCCCGAACTGCCAAGCCATGTCTTCCCTGGACCGGAAACAAGCATCCTAGGACCGGTTTCTGGCATTCCAGCCGTCATCAGCCAGGCTTGCTTGAATCCAGTGGCAAAGTGAGCAAGGGACCCACGTCTGGGCATACCCCCGCCAACTTAGGGGCGAACAAAGCGATACAAAGGGATGATGGACGGAACGTTTGAGCCAATCAAACACTCACCCCCAGTCAACTGATCTGGGTTTAATCCATCATCATTCTTTAGCTCACTCCACCACCCCAGTTCAGACATGGCCATATGCAAATCAGTCTGACCCTGTGCCTCATGGGAACAGTCCAGCCCGAACTGCCAAGCCATGTCTTCCCTGGACCGGAAACAAGCATCCTAGGACCGGTTTCTGGCATTCCAGCCGTCATCAGCCAGGCTTGCTTGAATCCAGTGGCAAAGTGAGCAAGGGACCCACGTCTGGGCATACCCCGCCAACTTAGGGCGAACAAAGCGATACAAAGGGGATGATGGACGGAACGTTTGAGCCAATCAAACACTCACCCCCAGTCAACTGATCTGGGTTTAATCCATCATCATTCTTTAGCTCACTCCACCACCCCAGTTCAGACATGGCCATATGCAAATCAGTCTGACCCTGTGCCTCATGGGAACAGTCCAGCCCGAACTGCCAAGCCATGTCTTCCCTGGACCGGAAACAAGCATCCTAGGACCGGTTTCTGGCATTCCAGCCGTCATCAGCCAGGCTTGCTTGAATCCAGTGGCAAAGTGAGCAAGGGACCCACGTCTGGGCATACCCCCGCCAACTTAGGGCGAACAAAGCGATACAAAGGGGATGATGGACGGAGCGTTTGAGCCAATCAAACACTCACCCCCAGTCAACTGATCTGGGTTTAATCCATCATCATTCTTTAGCTCACTCCACCACCCCAGTTCAGACATGGCCATATGCAAATCAGTCTGACCCTGTGCCTCATGGGAACAGTCCAGCCCGAACTGCCAAGCCATGTCTTCCCTGGACCGGAAACAAGCATCCTAGGACCGGTTTCTGGCATTCCAGCCGTCATCAGCCAGGCTTGCTTGAATCCAGTGGCAAAGTGAGCAAGGGACCCACGTCTGGGCATACCCCCGCCAACTTAGGGGCGAACAAGCGATACAAAGGGGATGATGGACGGAGCGTTTGAGCCAATCAAACACTCACCCCCAGTCAACTGATCTGGGTTTAATCCATCATCATTCTTTAGCTCACTCCACCACCCCAGTTCAGACATGGCCATATGCAAATCAGTCTGACCCTGTGCCTCATGGGAACAGTCCAGCCCGAACTGCCAAGCCATGTCTTCCCTGGACCGGGAAACAAGCATCCTAGGACGGTTTCTGGCATTCCAGCCGTCATCAGCCAGGCTTGCTTGAATCCAGTGGCAAAGTGAGCAAGGGACCCACGTCTGGGCATACCCCCGCCAACTTAGGGCGAACAAAGCGATACAAAAGGGGATGATTGTTTGCATTGTCCAGCATTCCGTCCATCAACTGTTTCTTTTGCATATGTTGCCCTAAGTGGGAAGGGTATGCCCAGGCGTGGGTCCCGTGCTCACTACACCACTGGATTCAAGCTAGCCTGGCTGAAGAAGGGTGATGCCCTGAAACCGGTCCTAGGATGCTTGTTTCCGGTCCAGGGAGGACCTGGCTTGGCAGTTCGGGCTGGACTGTTCCCACAAGGAACAGGGTCAAGACTGATTTGCATATGGCTGGGTCCAAACTGGGGTGGTGTGGTGAGCAAAAGAATGATGGATTAAACCCAGATCCTTGTGACTGGGGGTGAATGTTTGCATTGTCCAGCATTCCGTCCATCAACTGTTTCTTTTGCATATGTTGCCCTAAGTGGGAAGGGTATGCCCAGACGTGGGTCCCGTGCTCACTACACCACTGGATTCAAGCTAGCCTGGCTGAAGAAGGGTGATGCCCTGAAACCGGTCCCAGGATGCTTGTTTCCGGTCCAGGGAGGACCTGGCTTGGCAGTTCGGGCTGGACTGTTCCCACAAGGAACAGGGTCAAGACTGATTTGCATATGGCTGGGTCCAAACTGGGGTGGTGTGGTGAGCAAAGAATGATGGATTAAACCCAGATCCTTGTGACTGGGGGTGAATGTTTGCATTGTCCAGCATTCCGTCCATCAACTGTTTCTTTTGCATATGTCGCCCTAAGTGGGAAGGGTATGCCCAGACGTGGGTCCCGTGCTCACTACACCACTGGATTCAAGCTAGCCTGGCTGAAGAAGGGTGATGCCCTGAAAGCCGGTCCTAGGATGCTTGTTTCCGGTCCAGGAGGACCTGGCTTGGCAGTTCGGGCTGGACTGTTCCCACAAGGAACAGGGTCAAGACTGATTTGCATATGGCTGGGTCCAAACTGGGGTGGTGTGGTGAGCAAAAGAATGATGGATTAAACCCAGATCCTTGTGACTGGGGGTGAATGTTTGCATTGTCCAGCATTCCGTCCATCAACTGTTTCTTTTGCATATGTCGCCCTAAGTGGGAAGGGTATGCCCAGACGTGGAGTCCCGTGCTCACTACACCACTGGATTCAAGCTAGCCTGGCTGAAGAAGGGTGATGCCCTGAAACCGGTCCTAGGATGCTTGTTTCCGGTCCAGGGAGGACCTGGCTTGGCAGTTCGGGCTGGACTGTTCCCACAAGGAACAGGGTCAAGACTGATTTGCATATGGCTGGGTCCAAACTGGGGTGGTGTGGTGAGCAAAAGAATGATGGATTAAACCCAGATCCTTGTGACTGGGGGTGAATGTTTGCATTGTCCAGCATTCCGTCCATCAACTGTTTCTTTTGCATATGTCGCCCTAAGTGGGAAGGGTATGCCCAGACGTGGGTCCCGTGCTCACTACACCACTGGATTCAAGCTAGCCTGGCTGAAGAAGGGTGATGCCCTGAAACCGGTCCTAGGATGCTTGTTTCCGGTCCAGGGAGGACCTGGCTTGGCAGTTCGGGCTGGACTGTTCCCACAAGGAACAGGGTCAAGACTGATTTGCATATGGCTGGGTCCAAACTGGGGTGGTGTGGTGAGCAAAAGAATGATGGATTAAACCCAGATCCTTGTGACTGGGGGTGAATGTTTGCATTGTCCAGCATTCCGTCCATCAACTGTTTCTTTTGCATATGTCGCCCTAAGTGGGAAGGGTATGCCCAGACGTGGGTCCCGTGCTCACTACACCACTGGATTCAAGCTAGCCTGGCTGAAGAAGAGTGATGCCCTGAAACCGGTCCTAGGATGCTTGTTTCCGGTCCAGGGAGGACCTGGCTTGGCAGTTCGGGCTGGACTGTTCCCACAAGGAACAGGGTCAAGACTGATTTGCATATGGCTGGGTCCAAACTGGGGTGGTGTGGTGAGCAAAAGAATGATGGATTAAACCCATATCCTTGTGACTGGGGGTGAATGTTTGCATTGTCCAGCATTCCGTCCATCAACTGTTTCTTTTGCATATGTCGCCCTAAGTGGGAAGGGTATGCCCAGGCGTGGGTCCCGTGCTCACTACACCACTGGATTCAAGCTAGCCTGGCTGAAGAAGGGTGATGCCCTGAAACCGGTCCTAGGATGCTTGTTTCCGGTCCAGGGAGGACCTGGCTTGGCAGTTCGGGCTGGACTGTTCCCACAAGGAACAGGGTCAAGACTGATTTGCATATGGCTGGGTCCAAACTGGGGTGGTGTGGTGAGCAAAAGAATGATGGATTAAACCCAGATCCTTGTGACTGGGGGTGAATGTTTGCATTGTCCAGCATTCCGTCCATCAACTGTTTCTTTTGCATATGTCGCCTAAGTGGGAAGGGTATGCCCAGACGTGGGTCCCGTGCTCACTACACCACTGGATTCAAGCTAGCCTGGCTGAAGAAGGGTGATGCCCTGAAACCGGTCCTAGGATGCTTGTTTCCGGTCAGGGAGGACCTGGCTTGGCAGTTCGGGCTGGACTGTTCCCACAAGGAACAGGGTCAAGACTGATTTGCATATGGCTGGGTCCAAACTGGGGTGGTGTGGTGAGCAAAAGAATGATGGATTAAACCCAGATCCTTGTGACTGGGGGTGAATGTTTGCATTGTCCAGCATTCCGTCCATCAACTGTTTCTTTTGCATATGTCGCCCTAAGTGGGAAGGGTATGCCCAGACGTGGGTCCCGTGCTCACTACACCACTGGATTCAAGCTAGCCTGGCTGAAGAAGGGTGATGCCCTGAAACCGGTCCTAGGATGCTTGTTTCCGGTTCCAGGGAGGACCTGGCTTGGCAGTTCGGGCTGGACTGTTCCCACAAGGAACAGGGTCAAGACTGATTTGCATATGGCTGGGTCCAAACTGGGGTGGTGTGGTGAGCAAAAGAATGATGGATTAAACCCAGATCCTTGTGACTGGGGGTGAATGTTTGCATTGTCCAGCATTCCGTCCATCAACTGTTTCTTTTGCATATGTCGCCCTAAGTGGGAAGGGTATGCCCAGACGTGGGTCCCGTGCTCACTACACCACTGGATTCAAGCTAGCCTGGCTGAAGAAGGGTGATGCCCTGAAACCGGTCCTAGGATGCTTGTTTCCGGTCCAGGGAGGACCTGGCTTGGCAGTTCGGGCTGGACTGTTCCCACAAGGAACAGGGTCAAGACTGATTTGCATATGGCTGGGTCCAAACTGGGGTGGTGTGGTGAGCAAAAGAATGATGGATTAAACCCAGATCCTTGTGACTGGGGGTGAATGTTTGCATTGTCCAGCATTCCGTCCATCAACTGTTTCTTTTGCATAAGTATATATCACAACGTATGGATCCCACCATGCATGATGATTTCTTATACTTTGTATGAGGTGACCGCCTTCATTTTTTGTTTTCTGAAGATGGCAAGCCATTTATTGTTTTATTGATATGTTTATGTAGGTTATGCAAATTTGTAGAATGCGCTATCACCCCGGAGGGTATCCTGGTGCAGAGCAGGTGTGAGTCTAGCCACACCTAGGGCCTAGTGGGAGTATTAGAAAAGCCAGGTCTTCCGCTTCTTGCAGAATTCAAGAAGCAAAGAAGAGGCTCTTATGTGTAGTGGCAGGTCATTCCATGCTTTAGCAGTGACGTAGGAGAAGGCTCAACCGCTGGATCTGCTGTTTTGCTTTTTGATCACCTGGTTTGGGACTTTTTTCTGAGGATGAGTTTCACTACTTGTGTCTCACCTACAGTAATTACATGGTAAATGGACTGTGTGTGTTTACCACCAGTGACCGCCTTTTAAGATAAGGCCCCTGTGATGCAGCTAGGGGGTAAGGGACACTTGGCTGGTAACATGTGAACATGTGTGCAGGCTTGTATGCATATGTGTGCAGGCTGCATGTGAGACTACTGTTATGCACAGGCCGTTAACTGCACACAGGTAGCCTGGCGCAGAGGGGACTCTGCAGGCTTAGATGTTGACTTTTGAAAGGCCTTATAATATTAGTGAGTGCTCAAAGGTAAGGTCAGAAGGGTTTACAGTTTTATCTGTAGTGACACTGTATTGTACTCATTGGGGTAAATCTGCCTTAAAGTGCAGTTTTGCTTCCCTTAGGCCTACAAAGTTCAGTAAGATATGAAACTGGGGCGAAACATTTGTGCCGGGTTTGAATACACAGATCCCAAGATCCTAAATATACGCCTTATAGGCTGTCCAGCAGGTTCATATTTTTCTGGCTCAGCTCAGGATCAGAGTCCAGGCCTTCCGTCACCCTACTGGGCCAAGTTAATTACACTCCTCCCAAGTAGAGGGGACAACGGCCTCCCCACACAAAAGGAATAATTAATAGTGCCTCACTCAGCTCCTGAGGTAGAAGGGGTGGAGGAAAAATCTACATCTGTTAACTAGCTGTCCAGGGTTGGGACAGCCTGGGCCCACTGAAAAAAAGGAGGAAGCCTAGACAACTGGTGAGTACATAGGACGGGCTCCCCTTTGAAGGTTTGATCTGAAAGTCCATGGCAGTGATGTCAGCGAGGGGCAGAGCTGAAGCGACCAGAGGAGATGTGAACAGTGACTTCTTGATGTGGCCATCTTTAATTGTACCAGCGTGCCGTGCAGGAGGGGTGGGTGGGAGAGGGGTGGAGGGGTTATGTGGCACCCTGTGATGGGCTAAGGTGCCTGGCTTCTAGAATTTACCATCTCATTTAAAAACTCATGCACAAAGGAGAGACAGTTGTTGTAGTTGGACTCTGGACCTGGACTGCGACAGCAGTAACACCATGGAAAGCTGAAAGGACCAGCCCCCTGATGGACTAGGGACACTGCCCACGGCTGTCCCCATCTTCAGGACCAGTGAGGCTGGTTCCCTTACACCCCCTAAGGATCAGTTGGGGGAAAATCTGGACTTCTGCTGTCCAGAAGGAGGAGAGGTGCACCTGAGACAAAGAAAAGGAGAACAGCTGGTGCAGTTTGCCAGGGGAAGCAGCTCCCTGCAAAGTGTGCTGCTTATGAGGCCAGGAGGCATTCTGGAACCGCTTGTGCTGGCTAGACCTTGCCACCAAGAGTAAAATGAGCCCAAGATCATCCAAAGTCTCTCTTTCTATGAAAGAACATGTCAAGGCCACTTGTGGCAAATGCTTCCGCATTCTCAAGTTGTTGAGAAGGTTGTTCAAGTGGATCCCAATTGCCTGGCAGAAAACCACAATCCAAGCTTTGATTACTATTCGATTGGACTATGGTAATGTCCTTTTTGTGGGAATGTCGTATTACCTTTTTACTAGATTACAGGCAATCCAACATGCCGTTGTCAAGCTAATTGTAATATAGACAGATTTAACTCAGCATCAGCCTCCTTGACTTCTTTACACTGACTTCCAGTGCAGAGAAGAGCCGGGCTTTGCACAATAGGGGGCCCAAGATTCTAAGGGCTAGAATTGAATTTTATAGGCCTGCCCGGAACTTGAGATCTTACAATTTGGCCTTGGCTAATGCCATATGAATAAGAAAAGCCAGATCAGGTGGACGTACATTTTTGCACCTGGAAGCAGCTCAATGGCATTCTCTACCTCTTGACCTCCGTCTTACTGATAACTACCTTTGATTCAGAAAGAAATTGAAAACATTACTGTTTTTGGGATAATGTCCCTCTGTAGCACTAGATGGTCTTCTATGGGGTTTTCTCCTAGTTAGAACGAGTAGGAGTTTTACAGTGCTGTGGTGTCCCTTAAGGGATGAGTGATACCCTTAAATAAATAAATAAAGTGGTCCAATAGGACACAAGATACCTCAGGGTAAAGGATTTGGCCTTGGAACCAGAGCCAAGAAAACAGAGCACATGGAGCTCTGCTGCAAGTCTCTAGAAACCCCCAGGGTGGGCCAGTGTCTGGGGATCGAGGCGAGGCTTATTAATTATTAATAAGTCTGGGAGGCAGTGATGGCTGCCTCGGAACGAGGGTGGTGGGGCAGGTGGGGGGATGGGTGGAAATGGATTAAAAAAAAAAAAAAAAACTTACATTTTCTTTCGCCGCCGCTGCCTATCCTTCCGCTTCAGGTCTGCTACAGCAGCAGAAGCACTTAGGCTTCCGGGCTCTCCCAGCCAATCACGACGCTGCAGAAGCAGTGTCCTGATTGGTCTGAGCATCCTGTTTGGATGCTCAGGCAGTGCCTGGGGAGGCTGGGCATGTTCTCCATGGGGCTGTGCAACACAGGCTAATGAAGAACATGCCAAGTGCACATGAGTGGCAAACCACTCCTTACTCTGCTTGGCATCACGGAGCTCAGCCCCGCCCCCAACTGGTTCCGAGTGCCGCATAGAAAAATAAAATGGTAATAACATCCTGTAATTATCCTTTTGTTTTTCTTTTGTGTACTGCTTAAATAGCACTGGGGCGACGCTCCTCCGCCTTAATGGAGGAGCCGCCATTGCTGGGATTGGGCATGTGTGGGACCCCACCCCATAGCTCCTAAAGGCCCAGGGACCCCAGGGCCGGTTCATACAAACGAGGACCTGGGAACCCATCTCCAGGCTCCCAAAAAGATTGGTAAACGGAGCCCAGTCGCACCCCCCAAGAAATGAGAAAACATCCCCGTCACCAATGCAGGAAGAGGAGTGCCGTCGTGCACCCCAAGGAGAAAAGGGACCCGGACTGCATCTCTGGGCCATCAATGAGCGAGAAAATGGGGGGGAAGTGCTGTTGTACCCCCCCCCCAACTGCAGTGGGCTTGCTCCTGCTTCCCATGCCTGTGTCTCGGAAGAGCAGGGCAGCCACTACACCAGAAGCACCCTTTGGACAGCTCTTGTGCTGGCAGCGAAGTACACCAGCTAGCCAGGGAGCTGGCAGGGGTTGCCGGGGGTGGGCTGCCCATGTTTCCCTCAAAGTAAAGGCAGGGTACCCAGGTGGGAACTGGTACCCCCACGAAGAAAAAAAAAAAGAAAAATCACAGACTGGACAATTATTTATAGAGTGTTATTATTGTGTGCCAGTGGATGGTGATTACGAGATAACACAAAATCCCCTGAGTAGGTCTTGGACTGCTCCGCTTTGCTACTCAGAGAGTCAAGCGCTACTGTGAGAAATTGGGTTGCTCAAGCAACAGCCACAATCATTGTCAGTGTGAACCACCAAAGTCACTAAATTAACCTGTGCTTACCGCCCTGGTAGTTTAGCACAAAGCAATTAGGCTTAACTTAGAGGCAAAGTGTAAATATTTATGCAGCACAGAAACAATAATAAAGTGACAACACAAGACAAGAAACATAGAGAGTACATTTTAATAACCTATTTGACACCAAAACATCAAAAATTCAATCAGTAGACCAGAAGGTATGGTTTTTTAAACTTTAAGTTAAAAACTAGCACCTAAAAGATTAAATTACCAGACTGCGGACATCTAGCTGAGTGAGACCGGGTCAAAGCCAAAAATTATGGCTGACTGCGCAGGTGGTTTCCAAGGAGGAGGTATCATCAAGATTTCCACATTCGCACTTACTCTTTTTCACAAGTAGAAAACCTACAGTGGGATGAAGCTGCAAGCTGTAGCTGAGGAGGGCTCTACAAGGTTGGATACCCCTTCTGTGAAGACCCGCTGAACAGGATTTGCTGCTAACGAGAAGAACGTAGCAGGAGGGGCTCAAGTTCATGCTGACAGACAATGCCCCATGGACGGATCAGTGAGCAGGTAGGTACCAGTCTCCTCACAGTTCTCAGAGCACTTTTTAGCCAAAACTTTTCCAAGTACCAAGTTTGGTATTTTGGCTATCTGGGCACCTTTAGCACCACTTCAAAGGGCCCAGGAGAGGCACCACTTGGAGGGTAAGTACTCACTGAAGCTGGGTCCAGGTGGGGGTTCAAGATGGTTGTAGCCTTTTCTGGCTCTGATCAGGAGGCCAGCCAACCAGCCCTTGTAGTCACTCTGGTAGTCCTAGGTTGAAGGAGTAGAACAGGGCTCAAGCAGCAGGGCAGGCCTCTGAGGGTTCAGGGGAGGCTTTAGGCAGCAGAGCAATCTTCTGAAGTACACAGCAGGCCGTAGCAGGAGGCAGTCCTCTGAGAGTCCTTCTGCAGGTTCAGAAAGTGAACTGAAGAGTGAGTCTGAGAGTCTTATCTTAATACCTGGTGCCTTCTTTGAAGTAGAAGTTTCTAGAGAACTCCCTTTTAAGTGCTTGGAATTTCCTGCTTCCCCTGCCCTGACTCCGGCCTAACTACAGGCACAATGAGGCAGTGAGAAGTCCTTTGTGTGAAGGCAGGGCACAGTCTATTGATTTGCAATGGGGCTGTGCCCAGCTCCTCTCAGTCATTATGCCTCTGATGGCCCATCCAGGCACACCTAATTCTTCTATTGTGTGGCTGTCTGGGAGGAATAAACAAAGTCCAACTACACCTACAACTAGGTCATGCGACCTAGGATCATGCTGAAGGCATCAAATAGGGCAGGAAAATGCCTACTTTCTAAAAGTCTTGTGATACGGGGTTACACCCAAGTTTGGTGGCCAGATAGGACGTGAGAAACGTTTTTTTGAAAAAAGAAGATCTGACCACCTTATTTTAGTTCCTGCTATTTATTTTAGCAGATTAAGGACCAATGGAAATACTTTATCTTGGTCCTGGCTGTTTTATCGCCATTACTTAAACACCTTATGCACGTGTTTCATAACATTCAAATGCATGTCAAGACAAAAAGTGGCATTTTCAGAATTGTGATATAAAATCCGACTTTGCCAATAAAGAGGATTGTACATTACAATTCCTCAGACACGAAACGTGAATTTCCTATGTGCTCCCAATCAAAAATTGGCACGTATTAATTGTAATAAGGCAACTCAATGTTCTTCTATAGGAGAGGTAGGCCCCGCAATAGTGAAAAACGAATTTGTGAGTGTTTCACTACCAGGAAATGTAGAACTTGAAAGTTCATGTCTAAGCTTTTAATTACAATGCACCCTGATGTTTGAGCTGTCTAGGGCCTACCTTAGCAGAGGCGTATATGCAATAAAAGGGGAGTTTAAGGCTTGGCCAGGTGGGTTATTTTGCTGAGTCGAATTGGCAGTTCAAAACTGCTTTCAGGCTGCAATGGCAGACTTGGGACATGATTTAGGGGCTACTCAAGTAGGTGGCACAATAAGTGCTGCAGGCCCACTAGTAGCATTTCATTTACAGAACCTGGGTATATGGTATACCACTCTACAAGGGACTTTACTAGTAAATGTAATATGTCAATCAGATGTAAGCCAATTTTGCCATGATTTTGGGAGTAAGCACAAGTACTTTAGCACTGGTTAGCATTGGTAAAATGCACAAAGTCCTAAGGCCAACAAAAACGAATTCATAAATAATAGGAGGGTGAAGACAAAATGTTTGGGGGTGGCCCTGCTGAGAGGGGGGGGGAGGAGAGCCAAATTGCTACAATGAGGCACTCTGCTCCCAGTAATGGGAAATAATGGACCTATTATTTGCACATACCTTACATCCTGCATAACTAATTACACAATTTCTTACAATAAAGAACTGATTCATTAGAAATGATATTAGACTGCGGAAATGAAAACTTGGGTGGGGGGTGCCTTTGGAGCCCCAACAGTCCACATGTATTTGCGAAGAAATTACAGTTTCCACTAAAGAATTAAAACACCTATTCAATATGCACACAATTTCCACCAAGTTCCTTCGGATCAAATTGGTTGTCTTGTCAGGAACATTGGAATAAGCACGTTTACCTTGAACAAGGCATGTCAGGCACCTGAGGACCAGAAAAAATGTGAGCAGCACACAGCTCAGAGTAAGTGGGGCTGGAGAAACTGGCTGATGGGAAAGTGGTGGCTGATATACTGGTGAAGGGCAGGCTAAGACAGGAAACATTTGCACTTCTAGGTCACCGGGGAAGTGTCTCCCTAGGTTTCACTGCCTCGTGTAACTTAGTTTCTGGTGGCTTTAGCTCTTGCATTGATTCTTGCTGCCATTCTTAGTTTGCACCTATTTTGCACTTCTCTCCTTTGTTTTCTTTCCCCCTTCTCCAGCGTTTTCAAGCCATTTGTACGGTCATTTACAGTTTGTAGCTTGCTGTGCTCCCCTTCTATGTTCCTCACTTTGAAGACTTTATCAGACTCCATGCTCGATTCCTGTGTTGGTAATGATGTCATCTGGGGACTAGATACAATCTTCTCCATTCGGAGATTTGATTTTCCTGTGGCTATGTACTAGTACTTGATAAATGAAAACACACCGTATTCTACAGGTAACTTCCACAGACTGTAATACAACTGACCCACCTATTGGAAGAGATACAATGTTGTCTGATGTGTTCTCTTAGTCTTTTCCCGTCACTCTTTTCCCCCTTTGAGATTTATCTATCTACTTTGCTTCAACCTGGAAACAGTTCTGAGTTCACAAAGGAAGGTCGGGATAAGGTCAGATTTCACTGCCATCAGTTTGATTTGACACAAAGGGCACACTGAGTTGTAGCATTAAGATTATTTCAAAGTTTACCTCATCAATTTGTCTAGTATGTCATGCTAAAAATGAATGATTGTTGTTTCAGGGGTGTTATTATGAAAAAAATATGTTGCTGACCAAGTATGCAATTATAAACAAAGCAAGCCTTATATTGTAGGTGTACCAGCGGTGTCAATCCCATGGTTTGAATCTCATGAACCAGCCTTAGACTCTAGGGGGGCATTGGCATAATTTAAGGATGCTAGGCATGGAAGGATGATACTGGTATGACACATCTGTAAGTAAAGTCAGGTGCAGAGGTGTAGAAGGAAGAAGGAATGTATGAAGATCTGCGAGGAATGGCATCAGATTTCTGACATTTTAATTCGACAGTTAATGAGCACCTGATTTATCACAGATATTTTTAGTGACATGGCTGGCAAAATGATAAAAAAAATCCTGAGTGAGTAGGAAAGATGGAAATGGGCAGGGTTATGAGTGAGAAAGTTGACTATTTACAAATAGGGTTAGCATGAAACACTGCCCCGATACATTTTTTCTAATGGATTTGTGGGTTGTTGTTGCTGGGCTTTTGGGGGAAACTGGTGTAGGATTTTTCTTGTGTGGTGTTTTCACTTTATCACTGTTTGAAGTGCTGCATAAATACTTTACATATTGCCTCGAAGTTCAGCCTGACTTCTTTTGTGCAAAGCAATCAGAGGGTTAAGCACAGGTTAATTTGGGGTTTGCTTGTGTTTCACCCTGACAGAGACTGTGGTTCCTGCTTGAATAGTTTTTTTCACAGCCCTCAACCAGTAACTCAATTTTCAACTGTGATGTAAGCTGATTTTCCCAGACTCTTAGAACAGTAAAACATTTTGTTTCCGCTGTGCTGCACTGAAGTGAGACTACTTAATAGGTAACACTATATTCTCTTCTATTTCTGCCAGCTGCTTGGCGTTCATGTTGATTAAGATTGCATGTGTAAAGGTTTTAAATATATACAAAAGAACCCGATTTTGTTGTGACAACAGCCATTCCCTCCTTTACTGTATGGCATTCACATTCACTTAGGGATCTGAAACCATATATGCTTGCAAACAGTATATCTTACGTTGCATTCTTTATCTTTTGAAAACAATAGCTGCAGAATGCCTCATGTTAGCTCTTTCAAGGTAATCCAGTTCCTCAAACTCATGTTGTGATCTTAAACAATAAATATTGCCTGCAATTCTTTTGCCTTTTTGTTGCTATATTGTTATGCATTTGGATTTTACCCTTTTACTAAATGGACACTGCCGTGAGGGGAACGGCTTCCCTTCAGTCCTCCTTCTCTCCTTACCAGCCGTGAGGGGAACGGCTCATTGGTGCGAAGGTCCCACCGTGAGGGGAACGGCACCGGGCACAAGGGACTACACCTCCCAGTAGGCGCAGGTAGACGCCCGCTGACAACGTCATTGCGGCGCCAGGAGGCGCGATAAGTAGCGAGCCGGCCTCCCGCAGCGCGGGACGCGCTCACCTGCCAGCAGACACTGCCGTGAGGGGAACAACTTCCCTTCAGTCCTCCTTCTCTCCTTACCAGCCGTGAGGGGAACGGCTCATTGGTGCGAAGGTCCCGCCGTGAGGGGAACGGCACCAGGCACAAGGGACTACACCTCCCAGTAGGCGCAGGTAGACGCCCGCAGACAACGTCATTGCGGCGCCAGGAGGCACGATAAGTAGCGAGCCGGCCTCCCGTAGCGCGGGACACGCTCACCTGCCAGCAGACACTGCCGTGAGGGGAACGGCTTCCCTTCAGTCCTCCTTCTCTCCTTACCAGCCGTGAGGGGAACGGCTCATTGGTGCGAAGGTCCCGCCGTGAGCGGAACGGCACTGGGCACAAGGGACTACACCTCCCAGTAGGCGCAGGTAGATGCCCGCTGACGTCATTGCGGCGCCAGGAGGCACAATAAGTAGCGAGCCGGCCTCCCGCAGGGCGGGACGCGCGCGGGCAGCGCCCGGGCCAAGGGCGGGCCCGTCCTTGCCCGTCAGTGTCCGACAGAGGCCGGGCTGGGCCATCCCTCTTTCGCCGGTGGCATTTAACCAGGTGAGCATTGTCCTCTGAACATTTGTATACCAGCTGCCCAACAAACCTCCACCATGGGGAAGAGAACAGATATAATACCGCCCAGTCATCACAAGTATAGACAGCATGCTGGAAAGGGCGGTGAATATAGTCTCTAATGAAATTGATCTAACGGAGAGGAGACTGTCCCTTGGTATTGAGGCATTATATGATGGTCCTATGTCGGGGACCGAATTAGTTGACACAGCTGGCCCTCTCCTGCTTTATAACGCTCAGTACACTGATCCGGTGAATATATTGACTCCCAGCCCAGGTTCTATGCCTGGACATGAAGCTACTCCGACTCAGAGCTTGAAGGCCATTAGTAATGCAATTGACCAGGATTCCCCCATGGCTAGTGCTATCGCGTGTGCGGGTGCAAAGCGGAAAAGGAAAACAGTAAAGCCCGCCCCTTTGAAGAGAAAACAACCACCCCGTACTGGCTCTACTCACTCTGTTATGAGTACTTGGTTACACACACCCTTACAGACTCAGGTTCAGAATCCCGAACTTGTAGATTTTATGCACCATGGAGAACCAAGGAACTCTGTTAGCACTCAGACTGGCACCACACTGTCTTCTCTCCCATATAACAGCTTGGGCGAGACCTTTATTGACACTGTCGTGAATAGTATCTTTGGGCGTATTAAAGACCTGATTGACTCTAATTTCTGTGCTCCGTGGAAACGGCTTGATAGGCTGGACACTTTGTCAAATAAATTATGCTCCCAACTTAAGAATGTCAAACCTGCAACATTAGAGGGGTTGGAATCAAGTTTGACATTAGTTGACATTGCTCCTCAACCACATGTCCCCGCCCCAACAGTCCCACTGTCACTACCACTTGGGTCATGTCCTACTTGCGAGAAGGTAAAAGAATGTCTCATAGCAAAGGCTATTGCCACACCAGGGAATTTACCTAATACTGTAGGGTCAAATACTCTGCCAGTTACAACTTCATATACACGGTTAGATCTTAGCAGCACAACCCGTGCTAATACAGAGAGACCTAACCCGAGGGACGTTAACACATGTGTGGGGGCTCCAACCCAAGCAAACACTGTAAATACCCAAGCTAGTAAAGATTTACTGAACCTCCCACCTGCATCCTGCCCATTTGTCTGTGTACTTGCAGGCGTACCTGCTCTTAAGAAAAATCAAACTGAGACATGGTATCAACTTCGCAATAAATGCGTTGACTGATTATCCAAACATAAGGGATACAAGGTGGCTGACGTAAATAATATCATTATGGTTCGAAGGGTAAGCTGGGTTGGGTCCTCTGTCAAAAATATCGAGGGGGACTGTATTGTTATTAACTTTCGAAACCTTGCAATGGTGAAATCCCTACTAAAGGTACAGGAAGATACATGTATGGGCCCCAGTAATATTTGTCTGCTGCCATTGGGATATTTTTATTAACCAATTTTTAGCCTACAAATGAATGATGGTGCACCTCTATTGAGGCATAACAGGTTCCTGCCTTTGTCCCCTCTAGACACCCAAGACTGACTTGCACCTGCCCAGTCACTAAATGAAGTCAATAGTCTACCTGATGCATGTCCACCGGGAGGACGTTCAAATCCAACCAGGACTGGTATAGACTGTAAACTGAGTATACTTAGTTGGAACGTTGCCGGTCTGGCATCTAAAATGAATTTACCAGACTGGATTGAAATAGTCGAAAATCAGGACATTATAATGATGCAGGAAACCTGGGCCACTCAGGATTTTTATTTAGAAGGGTTCCAATGTTTTAATACTGTTGTGCCGGTTCCCAAGGCAGGGCGACCATCCGGCGGGCTTTCGATATGGGTGAACATCTTAACGGGAGGCACTGTAAATGTTTTAGATACAAGAAATGACAATATACAGGCTCTGATCTATACAAGGGGCATCTCTATATGTTTAATCAACTTTTACAATAATGATTTTTATTCTGTGCCAAATATCAACTTTAATAATTTGTTTAATTTTATTTTAACCCTACGAAACCTCAAGGCTTTTACTAACGTCGTCGGCATTTGTGTGGGGGGAGATTTTAATGCCAGGATTCCAATGGGTAACAACTTAACAATATTCCCGACTACCAGTTTGTCTCGGTGCACAAGGGGACAGAATTATTAGACCATCTATGCAACCATAACCTAGTTAACACTATGGATATTGCTGCCGTCCCCGATAAAGATAATTGTATAGAACCGACATATAGAGGCAGGGGTTGTGCCTCCACTATTGATTATGTTTTTATTTCCTCCATTTTAGAAGACTGTTTGTTAAGTGCAGAGGTTATACCGACCCACCATGGCGATCACAATCCTATTAAAATATCATTGAAAATTGCTCCTAAGCCTGTAAACAATAAGGAGTGCGGCGCTAAGAATTTGTTACCCTCCACAGATAACCTGAGATTAGTCTGGCGAGGTATTGACAATAACAAGTTATTTGTCAATATGTTAACTGCTCACTCGCCACTTGTCGACACCTGCTTGTCATTTAAAGATCATAATCCTGATGTAATTGGTGCTTTTATCCAACTGTGTGAGGGTACTAAACGGTTGTTGTCAAGGCCTATCACGAAACCTCGAACGGGACCGAGATGGTTTAATAGAGACTGTTCACTAGCCAATAGAAAGCTCCGCAAGGCACTGTCAACGACCCCCCCAGAGATCGGGCACTCATTAAATCCCTGAGGCACCATTACAAGATAGTAATTACACGAAGGAAAGATGAAATCCTAAAAAATCATTGGGATAGTTTAGCGTGTAGTGCATCTTTAAAAAATGGAAACGGCTTTTGGGCGGCAGTTAAAAACATTAGGACATCCCCTGACCGCTATCAGCTGCAATATAACTAGCGACTTATGGGTGGCTCATTTTTCCACAATTTACTCGGCCCCAACTGGAAACGAGGACTCATATGAATATCATGCGCCCACCCCAATTGAAATAACTTTGCTAGAAGTGGAGGATGCAATCCAACAAAGTTTGGGTAATAAAGCCCCGGGCCCTGATGGGTTGCCCATCGATCTTATTAAAAATAAACCAGATTTTTGGGCACCTCTTTTATTAAATGTTTTTAATAATCTAACCTATGCTACAATCCCGAGTACGTGGTCCACGAGTATCATTGTACCGATTTTTTAAAAGGGCGATCGTTCTAACCCCAGTTGTTATACACCTATCTCTCTCATCGATAACACCTTGAAAATCCTGGGAAGGATTCTCTATAACAAGATAAGGTTATGGGCCGAGGGAGATAATATTTTAAGGCCGTGTCAACTGGGGTTCAGAAGTAAAGTAGGTACAGTGGTACAGTGCCTGAATCTAAACCTGATTATTGGCAAGTACACTGTTGCAAAAAAATCTCCTATATATCTCTCCTTCATGGACCTCACCTCTGCGTTTGACCTCGTCAATAGGTCACGCCTATAGTCCATTCTTTTAAAACAAGGCCTGGATGAAGTTCTAGTTCACTTTTTAGCATATTTGCACAGAGATCTGCACGCCCGGGTGAGGATCAGCCAGGACGGGGATGTATCAAGTGACATCAAAATTGATAGAGGTGTTAGACAGGGGTGCGTTCTGGCACCCCTTCTTTTTATCTTATATATTAATGACTTACACGATTCACTAGTAAAACTCACCCATGATGTTCCGAGAATAAACGGTAATATACTCCCCACCTTATTGTATGCTGATGATGCAGTTTTAATGGCACTTACCCCAAACGCCCTACGCATTTTAGTACGAGGTTTTGTAGATTTTATGGCGGTTTTAGATTTAAGGACTAATTTTAAAAAATCGTTTTTAATGGCTTGTGGTCCGAAAAAGCGCCCTATTAATAAAATTACTGTTAACTCGGAAAGTTTACAAAGCACCTGCACTTTTTCTTATCTTGGGTTAGTTTACGCTACAAATGGCTCCTGGTCCGATCACGAGGCAACACAGCAGAAGTAAGCTGTCACGAAGTATTAACACAATTCTGGGACTACCCCAACCCAAAAGCTCTGAAGTAGTTTTAGCTCTTAAGAAAATCTTTAAACTACAGTGTGCCCCCACCGCAACCTATGGAGCAGAAATCTGGGGCTTCACCAAATGCAGTAGCATTCAATGTGAAGAAAATAGACTATGCAGGAAACTTTTGGGAGCACCGATTTCCTCCACTGTATATGTGTGGCACAAAGAACTGAAACTGCCCTACATTGAAGATTATATTAGGGCTCGTCCAGCATTGTTTTTGGTTGCAATTTGGAAAAACACTGCGGCAACTCTCACTAGAGACATAATAATTGACTGCCTTAGATGTGAGAGGGGTGGGGACATACCATGGCTCGCCGCCGTAAAAGAGAGCCTAAAGAGCGTGAACCACCTGCGCATCTTTTTAAACCCAATTCAATCCTAGTCAACTAACTAAAAGGTGATACAAGAGGCACTGTATAAAAAGTATAGCGATGAAAGGTACTGGGGAGAGATCAAGAAAACCTCAGTTGTAAGGTATATGTCCATAGAGGACTGTTCTCACTTGCCTGCCAGATACCTCTTAAAACCTATGGGAAAGAGGGTTGCTATTTCGCTTACGGGCAGGCACTATGAAATATTTACTATGCTTCCCTCTGGGCTATAATCCCGATCTTGATGCATTGCCCTGCCCTTGCAACGCACACAGTAACCAAACAATGTTGCACTTTTTATTCTCTTGTAGTTTTTATTCTAAATTCACAAAAGGATTTTTGATACCTTTTTTTAAAAAACGCGCCATTTCCGACTTCAGGGCAGGCTACACGGAAGTGCTTAAACTGGTGGGAGATGAATTAATTTTCCGCGTTGGATCATTCCTGAAGTCAGCCGTAAGGTCACGCAGAACTATGTGTGCCCAATGAAGGTCGTTAGAACTGTATATTATTGTAATGTTGTTAAATGCACCCTATCGATTTTTAATATATGATATATCCTGTTAACTGTGGTCCATTTTAGTCACTGTTATAAATGTACTGTACCGCTTTGCTTCGATTATGTTGCTATGTATGAATCGTTTTTTATTGTGCTTTTATGGATATTCCATATTCGAATAAAGATATTTTTAATTGAATTGAATGGTCACTGTCTTTACTGTATAGATTTCTATGTCTATTTTACAACATTGTTAAAATATGGCTGTTTTTGAAAATATATTCGGGTAAACTTTCTCATCTTATTGTGAATAGGATACCTGTATTGTATCGCACAATAACTCAAGCGCAAAGTGACTTAAGCTATGTGGAGAGTTAAGGAGGTTTTGGAGGCCAGCCTTTTGTCGCAGACCAAGTAATCAATGTCAAGGTTTCTGGAAAAAACCTCGGGTATCACCTTTTATGTTGCTTGTTTTCCCATGTGACAGGAAAAATTAGGGGAAAAGCTTAACAACAACATACTCAGTCGTAATGTGATAAAGGCAGAATTTCCTACAGTTGGGTTTTCATATGCTTGAAGTCAACTATTACAAGCTAAAGAACCCCCCAAAATGAATGTCAAGACAATCTGGTAACATCTAAAGAACTTTTGATTGGTTCTAGATAATGTGCCAGCTTAAGAACTAACTGTAAGGTGTTCAAGTCTTTTGTACAGGTTGCTTCCTACTAAACTTCTAATGGGACATTAAACAATGTACAACGCATATCTGCAAACAATGATGACGTCAATTCAGTATATCATTATTTGGCAGCCAAAGTCCAAAGAAACTCTCTAAAAAAATCATCTTGACTGCTTATACCAAGCAAAAGAATCCCATGTAAAATGCAGATACTGAAGAATATGAGCTGACTTCCTGTTTCAGAGCTGATGCACAAACAAATGAGTGGGAAACCTGTTATGTGTGCAAAAAATGTAATATGCCATTACTAAATGTGAAAGGTATCTCAAAGAGAATTGACATGCTTTCTTTGCTTTACTTCCAATTATTTCATAGTGTGTTCTTAGTCAAGCCACAGCACAAAGTCTCTGCAACGCAAATAAGTTCTTTTTCAGGATAAGGACCGTTTATTCTTCATGAGGTCTGAAAGCTATTGGCTTTAGTAACTGCAGTTTCGTGGATTTTACATGCATCTTTTTATTTGACGTGTTAAGCAGGGCTTAAAAATGCCTATACTTGCTATCTGCTCTCTTGCACCTTCTTTTGGATGAGTATGTGTTCCTTCATGCACTCTGCCACTCTGTAGACACTGAGGATGATCTGAAAGGATCATGGCCTTCTCCCTGTTCTTCCCTTGAATTGCTGTGCATGTTGTGTTTTGTTTATTTGTATAGCGCTCAACTCACCCGGTAGGAGTGTAAGGGCCAAGCCAGGGCTGACATTCGGTGAAGAGGCAGGTCTTCAATTTCTTGCGGAATTCAACAACTGAGGAGACGGCTCAGATGTGCAATGCACGTCGTTCCAGGCTTTAGAAGCAACTAGGAGAAGGCACGACTGCCGGATCTGGTTGTGTATGCTGGATATGCACGTGAGTAGGAGTCTGGCAGAGTGGAGGTGTTTGGTATGTGTTAGACCTGACCAGCCTTAGGGTGGTCTTCCCCCCCAAACTTTTTCACTTCCACCTCCACCTCCATTTTTGCTGATCTCTTTTTTTGTTGCCCTTATTACTCTGTGCACTATACCACTACTAACCAGTGATAAAGTGCATGAGCTCTCTTCTTTTAACATGGTGAAGTTGGCTTACACTCGATTGGCACATTTAATTTACCTCTAAGTCCCTGGTAAAGAGGTACTACATGTACCCAGGGCCTGTAATTTAAATGCTACTAGTGGACTGGCAGTACTGATTGTACCACCCACTGACATAGCCCTTTGAAGATGTTTCAGGCTTGTTATTGCAATCTGTATGTGCATGTTGGAAAGTGGGTTATTAGTAGTGGTCAATATGTATCTACCACTGGCAATAAGGCCTCTAACACAGTCCGGGGCTCAGTACAGGTCTCAGTAAATTATTCCCATGCTCAACCCTTGGTAGCTTGGCTGCGAGCAGGCAGGCTTAACTTAGGAGACGGCTATGTGAAGCACTTAAAAACAACAATTTCAGTAAATATATATTTTTTTTATAACAAATTTTATTGGTTTTCTTAAAAACATACAAATACAAAAAAACAGCAGCACAGATAGATCTTACAGTAAGTGCAGTGAGCGTTGTCGCAGGACAATTGGTATACTTTCGGTGTGAGATTACTTTAGATATGTTCATCCTCATTCCATTTCTCGAGGTCTCCTTTTTCCTGATTAAGTCAGTAGTCCCAGCCATTTCCCCCACACACGTCCGTGTTTGGCAGGACAGCCTCACTTTGTAAATGGGCTTTTCTTGTGCCATGCACCAATCTACCCCTCTACGCCATTTAGTGATGCTGTGGGGGGCAGGATCTTTCCACGCCGCTGCTATGCCGCGTTTAGCCACTACAATTACTGTTCTGAGGAAACTTTGATCTAACCTGGTCTCATCCAGGCCATCCATGACTCTCAGAAGTAGGGCTAGTGGGTTAAGTGGGACCTCCCAACCCAGGACATCGCTTAGTTCGGACACTAATTTTCCCCAGTACGAGGTGAGGGGGCCGCAGGTCCATACCATGTGGTAGAAATCTGTGGGTTGCATCTGGCATCGCGGGCATACTGGGGTGGCCAGAAGTCCTGCTCGGTGCAGACTGACCGTGGTCAGGTATACACAATGTAGGTAGTAGAGTTGAATTAGCCTGAGCCTATCAGACATGGTGATTATGCAGGGGCCATCAGGGCATCAGGGCATCCCTCCAGTCCTCCTCCTCCAGGGGGCCCAGCCAGGCCTCTCAGCAGTGCCCGAGGGAGTCTAGGGAGGTTGGGGAGTTATTGACTAGGGAGCGGTAAATCTTGGATACCCCTCCTTTCCCAAGGTCACCCATCAGGATTTGGGCTTCTGAAGGACTAAATTCTGGGAACGTGGTGTCCGTAGGAGTGTAGGAGGTGAGGGCATGCCGGAGTTGCAGGTATTTGTAAAACTGGGGGGATGCAGTGCATATGAGTTCTGTAAGTCATGGAAGGAGCACATGTGATTACCTCCTCATAAGTCTCCCAGCTGCGAAATTCCAACTAAATCCCATTTGCGAAAACCCTCTAATGTGCCTACCTCGCCAAGCCAGGTGCCATGCCACAGAGGTATTTGTAGTGTCCGTTTATTGTCCCACTGTGTGTAACGCAGCGCTGAGCTACAGGCGACTAAGACCGCTCTAGTGACTGCGGGGAGTGTGCGGGGGATCAGGGCCCCATAAATCATGGAATGGATCCGAGAGAATCCAAGGCCTTCCAGCTCGACTTGATACGCCGGGTCGGACCAGCCGCCGGGTAACCAGTCGTGTATCACCAGGAGGTGAGTGGCCAGATAGTTTAGAAATAGATTGGTCATGCTCAATCCACCGTCGTACGGGGCTTTTTGACAGAAGGTGAGTGCCATGTACGGTCTCGTGGTATTCCCTAGGAAGGCCGTGGCCATGCTGTCTTGTGTTCGAAACCAACCGTGAGAGAGGTGTAGTGGAAGGTTCTGAATTATGTATAGGAGCCAGGGGAGTACCATCATTTTAAATAAGGCGACTCTACCCATCGGGTTGAGAGGAAGGGATTGCCATCTACGGAGTAGAGGGGTGACGTTGAGTGACCAGGTGAGTTCTGGGAGCAAAGCCACCCAGACGCCCAGATATTTAAAGGAGAGGTGTTTTATTGGGATATTCGCATGCCAATCTATGAACTCCCTGAACACGTGTAATGGGATCAGAGTCGATTTGGCTGGGTTCAGACGCAAGCCTAAACCGCTTCAAAAGAGCGGAGGAATTGGAGGACGTTGTCCGCATAGAGAGCGATGCGGTCCTCGTGCGCTCCTTGCCAGCGCCACCCATGAATCTGGGACTCTGCACGGACACGGCATGCCAAAGGCTCAATGGCCAGGGCAAAGAGGAGGGGCGACAGACGGCACCCCTGCCTTGTCCCCCGCCGAATCGGGAAAGTGTCCAAGAGGGCTCAGTTTATGAGCACTCATGCCGAGGGTGGAAGTGGTGTCCCATGCCCGCCGCCGCCAGTACTCCCTCCAGATAGTGCCAATTGACAGTGTCGAAGGCTTTTTCGACATCAAGCAATAGAAGGGCGAGGTAAGGGGTGAGGAGGTGGCGGTGGGCCAGTGCCAGGTGAAGGCGCCGTATGCAGTGTCTCATGCTATGGCGTGGCATAAATCCGCATTGGTCTGAGTGGATGAGGCTGTTGAGGACTGATCTGAGGTGTGTGGCTAGGAACGATGCATAGATTTTGACTTCGGTATTGATTAATGAGATTGGGCGGTAATCTGAGCAGGAGGCCGCTGGGGGTCTTGGGTATGACTACTATTTTTGCCATACCAGTCTCTGGTGGGGAGGCTCCGTCCTCTACCACTTCCTCATAAAGCGTGTGTAGGTGAGGAATTAGGGTGTCATGGTATGCCGCATAGTATTCCGCTGGGAACCCGTCGGGCCCGGGCGTCTTTCCAGCATTGGTTAAGGAGATAGCCTCTTCTATTTCCTCCTTCATGATAAGTTGGCCCAGCAGGTTCTTTCTGGCCCTGTGAGACGGGGAAGGAGAGTGAGGTCCAGCGTCCCAGGATCAAGGCCATGGGGCAGGTCCGCCGCATAGAGCCGAGAATAGCTTGGGTGATGGAGGTAGGCGCGCAATGGGTTTGACCTTGTTAGTCAAGAATCACTTGGACTATCCAGTTCGCCAAGGGTTGGGAGGCCAGCCAGTGGAGAAGCTTTCCATTTTTGTCTCCCCACCCGTAAATACGAGATACAGAGGACTTCCATAAGAACTTTGCCGATTTGAGCGATATGTGTTTTATCTCTTCTCTAAGGAGCTCAAGTTGTCCGGTTTCTTGTTCTGTCCCTATCTCAGCCATGGTCTGCTCCAGGCGAGTTGCCTGTGCCTCTAGTAGGGAAAGCCGACTTTCTTTGGCCAGTTGCTTAGCTTTAATATGGCCCTTAGCGAGCCCACGAATTGTGGCTTTGCCAGCTTCCCATAACGTGCCTTGTAAGGGGACTTTAGGTTATCTTGAAAGTATTTTTGATATCATTCTCAAGTGTGTGGCGAAACTTTTCATCCTGGAGGTACCAAGCATTGAGTCACCAGAGGGGCCACAGGGTAGCTGTAGGGCCTCCAATCTGGAGGAAGAGGGGTGAGTGGTCTGATATCCCTCGAGGCAGGATACGGACGTCTGTGACCGCTCGGCAGTCGGTGGCTGGCATAAATAATAGGTCAATGCATGCTTGGGTGTGGTGTGCCGCTGAAGTGCGAGTGTATTGTCGCGTTCTGGGGTCCAGGTACGCCAGATATCACATAATCCCATCTGTGCTGCCCACTCCATCATTCACTTCGCTTCAGTAAATATTTAAGACACAACATATAATAAAAATAGGAAATATTTTTATCTTTAAAATGACACGAAAACGGAAAAAAAAAAACAATGTGGAGAACAGGAGCTATTAATTTTTAAAGATTTAGCACTATATAGCACTTGGAAACCTATAGCGCCACATTGGGACATCTGGTCGCGCCTGATCGGGACAAAGTCAAAGTTTCAGGCCAACCGTGATGGAGTGTTGCTCGGTTACCCCTTGCAGTAGGCCTCGGTGAAGATTTTTACCTTCAGACTTTGAAACTTTTCTGGAGCTTTTCCTGCCGGTGTCCCTCGATGCTCTTCACCAGTCCTGGTTCAGTAAGGGTTCGCCAGCTTGCTTTCCAGGGAGCTCCTGGTCAAACTCTGGAAGTCAGGCATCTGGAGCTTTTCAGCAGTACAAATTAGCAGGCCGGCTCATGGTTGAAGGTCGCCGGCTTGGCTCTTGCTGTTGAGTCGGTCCCCCTCTAGAGCTTTTTCCAAAGTTGCTCCAAAGTTCTCCAAACTTCTGGAACTTCTTCTTGAAGTTCCTCTGGGGGTCCCAAAGTGTCCAAAACACAATCCAAGGATCTGGGATCTCCAAGAAGGTCCTTGAAAGTTTGGGACTTCATTTCCCACAGTTCACTTGGACAAAACCCTTATCAATCCACTGGACGCACTCCAGGCTGGGGATTCTTGGTGGTGATGGTCCAGGTGAGCACTATTAACCTGTAGCTTTCAGGGAGTCCACTATTTATTCCTCTTGAAGCAAGGTACATCCGAAGGGCTGTAGATCCAGATAATGCAGCAGGTGCAGTCAGTCAGAATGCAGGACCTGATGGTGCAAATCAAGTTTCCAGCTTGGAAAGCCGCCTTCTTCTCTTAGTTTCAAGCAGCAGATCTGAGATGCTCTGCTCCTCTCAGATACTTATTAAGTGTTCTCTGCTGCCAAGCAGGAGAGCATTCCTGTCCAATGAGGTGCAGGGCAACACCCCAGAGCATGACTTCCTCCAAAGTGTAGCATAATGGTCTCCCAGACAGCACTATTCCTCCAAAATTCAATATGGCTGAAGTCTCAGCAGAGGAGCATGAACTAGTTAAAGCAACCTCCAGTATGGCTCATTTCCATAGCTCTCCTTCCCCTGACATCTGCAAATTCCTTCGCTAAGCCTGCCATCTGGCTGAGTCAGAGGGGATGGGGGTAGATGGACCTGGCCTTTTCTGCCTGTTCCATCCTTCCTTTGAATCTCATGCTTTATGACACCTCCCTCCCGCTATGGCATTTATGTGCAGCAGAGCTCTCTTACAAGAGATAGCCTGTCACTGGGTGAGCCATTGCGATACAAAAGGGGATGATGGACGGAACGTTTGAGCCAATCAAACACTCACCCCCAGTCAACTGATCTGGGTTTAATCCATCATCATTCTTTAGCTCACTCCACCACCCCAGTTCAGACATGGCCATATGCAAATCAGTCTGACCCTGTGCCTCATGGGAACAGTCCAGCCCGAACTGCCAAGCCATGTCTTCCCTGGACCGGAAACAAGCATCCTAGGACCGGTTTCTGGCATTTCAGCCGTCATCAGCCAGGCTTGCTTGAATCCAGTGGCAAAGTGAGCAAGGGACCCACGTCTGGGCATACCCCGCCAACTTAGGGCGACCAAAGCGATACAAAAGGGGATGATGGACGGAACGTTTGAGCCAATCAAACACTCACCCCCAGTCAACTGATCTGGGTTTAATCCATCATCATTCTTTAGCTCACTCCACCACCCCAGTTCAGACATGGCCATATGCAAATCAGTCTGACCCTGTGCCTCATGGGAACAGTCCAGCCCGAACTGCCAAGCCATGTCTTCCCTGGACCGGAAACAAGCATCCTAGGACCGGTTTCTGGCATTTCAGCCGTCATCAGCCAGGCTTGCTTGAATCCAGTGGCAAAGTGAGCAAGGGACCCACGTCTGGGCATACCCCCGCCAACTTAGGGCGACCAAAGCGATACAAAAGGGGATGATGGACGGAACGTTTGAGCCAATCAAACACTCACCCCCAGTCACAGATCTGGGTTGAATCCATCATCATTCTTTAGCTCACTTCGCCACCCCAGTTCAGACACAGCTATATGCAAATCAGTCTTGACCCTGTGCCTCATGGGAACAGTCCAGCCCGAACTGCCAAGCCATGTCTTCCCTGGACCGGAAACAAGCATCCTGGGACCGGTTTCGGGGTAACACCCCTCATCAGACAGGCTAGCTTGAATCCAGTGGCAAAGTGAGCAAGGGGCCCACATCTGGGCATACCCTGCCAACTTAGGGCAAACAATTCAAACACAAGGAGATGATGGACGGAGTGCTGAAACTTTTCAAACACTCACCCCCATTCACAGACCTGGGTTGAATCCATCATCATTCTTTAGCTCACTTCGCCACCCCAGTTCAGACACAGCTATATGCCCCAGTTCAGACACCGCTATATTTTTAGAAAGTAGGCATTTTGTATCTGCGGTCTGTATCCTGGGTCACATGACTAGGCTGGCAGTTGATCTTTGTGTATTGCTCCCAGACAGTAAGACAAAGGGCCATTGGTGTTGGCAGGATGGGACATCACTGACCTGATGAGGGTGAGGGTAGGAGCTGTCACCTACCACACTTGTACATCACAAAGGCTCTGTCTGAGCACACTCACAAAAGGTTTCCTCATGTCTTTTGTGATCTTAGACAATCTGGGGCCAGGGCAGGGAGGCAGGAAATTCCAAATACCACTGGGAGTGGAAACCTCCAGAACCTTCTCCTACTTCAAAATGGGCACAAGTTATAAATATTGGATCCTCAGACCCAATGCTTCAGTACACCTCTAGAACTGTAGATGACTCAGAAGGACTGCTGTGCTGCTCTGCCAGAAGGACTGCTACTCGGTTGCCCTGCTTCCAGAGTGAAGGACGGGACCTGCATTTTGATCCCAGGACCACCAGAGTTACTCCAAGGGCCAGTTGGCTGGCCTCCTGATCAGAAGCTTAAGAGTCAGAACAGGCTCCAACCACCCTGAACCCAGCACCTGGGCTTTGTCTGCTGCGAGTCTTCTCCCCCAAGTGGTGCCACCACAGTCCTGGACCCTTGGAAGTAGACCTAAAGGTGTTCTGCGAGCCCAGTTGTGGTCCAGTGGGCAGAGCCCATACAGCATGACCCAACTCTTCACAGATCTACTTCAGAACCAACGCTGCATGATGTATCCCCAATGCAGGACTTTGCATCACAGCCTGCAGTCTTATCGGAACTGCCACTGCACAACGCATCCTCGATGTAGGCCTTCACATTGCAAGCCCCTCGATGACCGCATTCTCGATGATGAAGCAGGACCTCGCATCAAAGCCTTGCAGCTCCTCGGAACTGCCGCTGTGCAATGCATTCTCGATGTGGGATTTCGCTACGATCCACAACCAGGAATTAGGGTACTCTTGTTCAGTGGGCCTTACGTCATCCCAGTATCCAGCTTGTGCTTCATCCTGGTCAGCCTGAACTTGTGACTTTGTCCTGGTCCATCGCAACTAGATAACCACAGTAGACACTTTGTGCTTCTAGGCACTATTTTTAATTAAAACATTGAAATTGCAAATCTACGGCTGTATTGTACCTCTCTTATTGCACCTGTAATCACTGTGATTTTAATAGACCACCTGTACTCTCTCTTGCTCCACTGCAACTCCTACGGTAATGCTCTTGTATAATTTGCTGTTTTTCGTTTTCGTTTCTTTGTATGTCTTCCTGGTTGCTATCATCTGATAATATTCTTGTGATCATTATTATTTGATTACTGTGTTTATTATTTATTTGTTCCTTTCTTGAAAATTCAATAAAAACGATTTGAGTTGAAATTGCAAATCTACGGTTCTACTGATTGGCGTTTTGTCATTTTGGTCTCAAATAATTTATTAAATTGTACTCTATTTTTCTATATTGGTGTGGTAACTTTCCTGTGTGGTGTTTTCACTTTATTACTGTTTGAAGTGCTGCATAAATACTTTACACATTGCTTCTAAGTTAAGCCTGACTGTTTTGTGCCAAGCTACCAGAGGGGTAAGGACAGGTTAATTTCGGGTTTGCTTGTGATTCACCGTGACAGAGATTGTAGCTTCTGCTCGAGCAGGGTTTCACCTCCCTCTACCAGTAACCAAATTTCCAACAGTAGGTTCATGGAACTTTATGCAGTTGTTGAGGTTCATGGTTTCAAGGTTGTCTAAAGTTTTGCATCTGTGCCCAAGAAGTGCTGCTTTGTGGATTGGGAACCACTGGAGCTGTTTGAGGTGTAGAATGATGTGAATGTGGGGTGGAAGGTTCAAGGTGAGTCTTTTTGCTAGGTTTTGTATGGTCTTGCAACTTCAGGTCAGTTTACCATCGATTCCAGCATAGTATGTCCTGCCGTAGTCCAGTTTGCTGGGGACGAGGGATTAGGTGATGGTCCTTCGAAAGTTGGTGGGGAGCCATTTGAAGATCTTTTTCAGTGCCTTGTGTATATGGAAGCGGGACACAGAGAGTGGGTTTACTTGGTCAGTCATGGTGAGTTGGTTGTCGATTACTATTCAGAGGTTCTTTGTGTGGGTTGCCAGGATGGGTGTGGTTCGGAGTTTGGCAGGCCACCAGGTGGAATCCCAGAGTCCCGGAGTGAGGTGTCTTTGCCAAAGATGACTACTTCCACCTTGTCTGTGGTCAGCTTGAGGCAGTTGGTTTTCAACCACCTAGCAACTTTGGTCATACAGGCGAAGAAACTGGTCCGGCTGTCTGGAATCTTAACAGAGAGAGAGTATGAGCTAGGTTTTGTCAGCGAAGGGTATAATGTTGATTCTGTGGGCACAGATGATGCTGGCGAGTGGGGGTCAGGTAAGCATTGAACAGAGTACGGCTGAGTGAGGATCCTTGTGGAAATTTGCAGATGAGGTAGACGGATTTGAAGTGAAGGGGGCCAGGCTTACTGAGTAGGGGCAGTCTGTCAGGACCGAGCAAACCAGAGAAGTGTAGATCCTTGGAGTTGGATTCTATGAAGTTGTTGGATAAGAATGGGGTGATAGACAGTGTTGAAGGTGGCAGAAAGGTACAGTAGGATGAGGGGCATGGTGTCACCTCTCCCTATGATCATCCATGGCGGCAATGAGGAGGTCTTGGTATTTTGCTTGGGCCTGAATCAGATTGAGTGGTGTGAAGGAGGTGGTGGTCATTGAGTTGGGTAGCTAGACATTTGTTTATCATCTTTTTCATACATTTTGCTGGGTAGGGTAGCATGGAAATAGGCCAGTAGTTGGCTAGCGTCGCCTTAGTGCAGAGCATTTGGTGGCTCTGATTTGCTGATGGTAGCACCTGAGGGTGGATTTGTAGGTGCTCTTGTGGGTGTCCTACTGACTGTCTCCATTTTTGTTCAAGTGATTTCCAGTAGCATTTAGTGAGCCTGAGCTCTTCCATGTACCAGCTTGCTTGTGGTCCGGTTCTTGTGGCTTTCTTGTCTTTGAGAGAAGCGAGGGTGACTGTGCAGGCGTTAAAGATGGAGATGGGCTCCAGGAGGTTATTTTTGTTTTGAGGCCAGTGGTATAAGATTTCGGAAGACCAGGATGCTTCTGAGATCTTGTTTCAGTTCTGTCATGAAGATTTGGCGATGGTGTCTCTCCAGTGGTGTGGGAATGGTATGCTGAAGCTGATGAGGGTGTGGTCAGACTAGGTGATTGGTGTGGGCTTGTCTATTGTGATGTTGATGAAGCTGGGGTCCAGTAAGTGTCCAGCAGTGTGCATGGGGGCTTTCCACTTGCTGGATTAGTACGCAATTCAACAGGCCCTTGAGGAGGTTTGTCAGGTCCTGAAGGAGGCTAGTCATGTTGGGATCAGTGTGGTCCTCTTGGTGGTAGTTGAGATCATCTGGGAGGGTGAATAAACTGGAATCGAAGATCGGGGATGATGTGGTCCACGTTGGTGCTACTGAAGTTGGCGCATTGTGTGGGAGGGAGGTAGATGAGGGTGCTGCTCAGGTTGTATATGGTGGTGTTGAGGAGTTTGAAGGTCAAGTGTTTCATGTTGCTGGTGTTGTTTTCCGAGGTGGTGTAGCATTGGATGAATTCTTTGAAGATGATAGCGATTCAACCTCTGGGTTTTGGCCAAACCCGTCTTGTAACCTTGTATCCAGGGTGGAAGAACTGGCGATAGCCATGGCATGGACAGGGGCTGAACAGGGAGTCAGCCAAGTTTCGGCCTGGAAGAGCAGGTCTGGTGAGCAATCGTGTAGACAATCCAAAAATCATCAGAGTGTTGGGAGCCCATATTGAGGAGTAAGGAGGACAACAAGGTGTGGGGGGGTGTGGTGTAGTTGCAGTTGGGTGTGTGTGGTCGTGTGTGTTTGTGTGAGGTGTGTGGAGTGAGGTGGGTGTGAGATGGTGTTTGTGAAATTGTAGGTGGCCCTGGATAATGCACCTCCAGTGTTGGGTAGCGAGGGATGGCAGCAGAGTTGGGAGATGCGACTCAATGTTTAGGGAGCAGGGGCTCAGGTTGAAATAGCAATGCGGGAAATGGGTGTAAGGAGGCATATGGGTCCTGGTGCTGGGCACAGGCAGGTGAAGACTGGCTTGCCTTCAGGATGTGTGTTGTTCATCTGCTCTGCAGCCTCCATTAGGTGAAGACAGTTTTGGCAGGAAACCGGTGATGTCATTTCCTGCGCAGCTGGATAATGGAGAATTCAGTGATGTCATTGCCTGTGCAGGTGGGTGATGAGAAATCCAGTGATGTAACTACCTGTACCGGTGGATGATCGGAAGTGAGTTCTCTTGCTTGCCTTCTCCTTTTAAATACATGATCAGCGTGAAACCAGTGATGCCAATTCCTATGCACATGGATGATGCGAAATGCAGTGATGTGAATTCCGATGTAGATGGATGATGTGAAATGAGTGTGCTTGCTTCACTTCTTCTTTTATCCTGTCCAGTATGCACCCTATAATACGGTCCATTATGCACAGTAGCTGCTTTGTTAGAATGCTGTTCTTCACAAGGATCCCTCTATGCTATACGGACTGTGGCCATGGACTGAAAATGACATGCAGACAAGCATTTAAACAATCACAAACAGAAGCTTGCATTCTATATCAGTAAGAAATCATTGCATATTCAGACCAGATCATCATCATAGGCAGCCGCTATCCGTGCAGGTAACAGCGGTGGGGCAGTGCTTTGGAGGGACGATGCTAAGGAAAAATTAAATAAATAATTAACTTTCCCTCGGCATCCTCCCTCAAAATCCCCCACAAGCGGCCCCACCGCTGTTACCTGCATGGACCGCGGCTGATCATAGGCTAGAACTTGCGGTTTCAGATGCACCGATCTACAGGACGGAGAAATGAGAAAGTTAAGATTATATTATTTTCATTTTTCTTAGAAATGTGCTGGTTTATTTTGTTTGTTTATCTAAAAACAATAAGTAGAAGCCATAGTAAATAGTTTAAGTGTGACGTTTATAAATAAAGAATAGCTGAAGAGTGGGTCCCAGTCTCGAACAGGCTCAAACACGCAACTGCCCTTGTCCTCTCTGTCCTTAGCCTCGAGGCCCGGGCTGAGACACCCTGAATCCTGATCTTAAATAGCCCTAGTAATCAGGTTACCCTTTTGGCCAATGGGAATCCTAACCCTAACCAATCACAACACTAGCCCTAAGCCCTAGGACCAACAGGAGACCAGCCTCTTACAGCCAATCCCAGCCCTAGTCCCAGCAGCCAATCAAAACCAAACCGTAGGCCCTATGTCCAATAAAAACCCTAGTCCCAGCCCTAGTCCCAGCAGCCAAACAGACACAAAACCCTCAGCCCTACGTCCAATTGAAACCCTAGGCCCGGGAACCAATCAGAAACCCTAAATCTATCCACCTATCAGATCACTAACCCTAAGCCCTACATCCAATAGAATCACTGACCCAGGAACCAATCAGAACCCTCGAATTATTAACCAATAAAAACACTTACCCTAATCCAGTAGAAACACTAGATACAGCCACCAATCAGTGTACAGATGTAGCATCCAATAGCAGCTTATATAAGGTGCCTGTGACCTCAAATGTTGGTATCACATTGTGCCATAAGTGATTTTTTTTGTCTAGAAAGATCTCATTTTCTTTTTTAGAAAGCAAGAATTAAACACAAACTATCAAACAAGCATTTATGACCACCTGCGATAATACTTGGATACCTATCAAAAAAGAGTCAACTATATGGCGCATTTTAAAGCATAAAAGAGGAAATTACTAGGATAGAATTATTTTGCAAATTGTCAAGGAATTTTTCACACACATATTGGAAGATGTTGGTATCATTCAGTACCATGAAATCAAAACTCAATCTTAAGCAATCATCTTGGATGAATTTTCCTAAACTAGGAGCAAGACGACGTTTTTACTGTGGATGGCAAACACTGATGTCAAAACCAAAAAGAACAGATGATGGACAGAATGCTGAACAGATCAAGCATTCATCCCCAGTCACAGATCTGGGTTAAATTCAAAATTCTTTTGCTCGCCACACCATCCCTGTTTTGATCCAGCCATATGCAAATCAGTCTTGACCCTGCTTCCCATGGTAACAGTTCAGCCCAAACTGCCAGGCCAGGTTCTCCCTGGACCGAAAACGAGCATTCTGGGACAGGTTTCAGGGTATCACTCCTCATCAGCCAGGCTGGCTTGAATCCAGTAGCACAGCACCACGAGCCCCACGTCTGAGCATACCCATCCCACTTAGGGTGACAAATGCAAAAAGAACAGATGATGGACGGAATGCTGAACAAATCAAGCATTCACCCCCAATCACAGATCTGGGTTAAATCCATCACTTTTTCTTTGGCTTGGAAGTTTGGGCTGGACTGTTATCAGCTGTTTTTGCTTGCTCCTGTTAGTCGAGGGAAATCAGAGTTTCCCTGTCCGCAAGAGTACAGGCAGGGAACAAATGCCTGCTCTCCTCCCCACTGGAGCATTTGTGCAGCTCCTGTTGGGTGGAATCTGACCAGTCCCTGCCCGCCCTCCTGCAGGGAAGGAAACTCTGTCCCAGGAGTGTGCTCAATAGGACACAGTTAGTGGAGCCGGGCCTTGGGCAATGGCAGTCCCGGGGTCCTTATGTGGCTTAGGGTGTTGGCCATGTGCTCCCTCCCCTTAATTAAGATACCCAGCCCCGGGGAATAGGGTCCCCGGTGCCTTTAGAGGCTAAAGGAGGAGGGCTGTGTTTGGACCGAGGCGTTGGGGATTGCTAAGCTCAGGGAGGGGGTCCCACTCAACACCCTTCTCTTTCCAAATAATTTTACAAAATGGCAGGAGGCTATTTTCTTTTTTTGTCTATGATCCAATGGGATCATGGCAAAAACGGCTGCAACCCCTTGGGTTTTTTTCAAATTGCAGGACAAGGTAGTCCTGTAATAGCAGCCAGCAACATTTTTCTTCCTGTTGGTGGCAGTTAAACAGAGCACTTGCATGGTAGCAAATTAGCACAAGGGGAAAAAAGCGCCTGGGCCCATCGGAGCACTCTATTTTTTAAAATTGGGTTTGATCCCTCGAACCAAACCATCCAGATTTACAAATATTTTTTAGATAAAATTTCTCAAAAACTACTGAATGGATTTACACCAAATCAAAAAAAGCACGCATTCTGGACCAAGAATTAGCTTCCTCCAAATTCGGTGTAATTCCATTTAGCAGTTTTTGTAGCAGTGCTTCTTAAAAAACGTATGGGAAATGAAAGAGAATCTTGCGTTTTGTGATTCACCCATTTTTCTTGGATGATACCGAAACTTTCCATGCACAATCAAGGCAAAACAGAGCACTTTTTTGTAAAGTTTCATGCAGATTCGTCAAATGGCACCAAATTTATTAGCAAAACAAAAAAGGAATTCTATGGAAACGCTGACCTCACTAGAACTATCCACTGGGTACCGCCGGTGAGGAGCTGTTTATTTATATTTTTTTCAGTAAAAACAAAAAATATATATATATGCAAATATATATATATATATATATACACACATATATATATAAAATCTACTGGCGGTCGCCAGTAGATAGTTATAGTTAGGACCTATTTTCCATAGGAAATCTGCAACATTCTATTTGAAATAACTTTGGCGCCGGTTGACGAATCTTCGCGAAATTTTCAAACTTTGTGGCCCGCTCCGGTCCGCTCCAATCTTGAAAGTCTTGGGGCGATTCGTCAAGCGGGGGCCGAGAAAAAAGGGGGGTCCCAAAACATGTTTTCCCCATGCAATTTTCCATAGGAACCTTTCATCGCAGCTACAGCCCGAACTGCTGAACGGAATTACACCAAATTTGGCAAAAAGGTAGCCCTTGGTTCAGAGTCGTGCCTTTTGCTTAAATGGTGTAAATCCGTTCAGTAGTTCCTGAGAAAATCAAAAGTTAAATCACATATATATCTATGGCCGCGTAGGGTCTGCGCACCCTCCCGATCACGAGCTGTATGCTAATTGGCTGTCAACACTCCAAACCAGGAAGTGTTGGCAGCCATCTTGTGCCTCGGTAGAACCGAGGCACAAGAAATCAGGAAAACAACTGCGCAAAACGCAAAAAGGGGGCAGGGTAGAAACACCCTGACCCCCTAGGCCTGCTCAGGGGGTCCCACAAGGACTCCCAGGGCCAAAAAAAAAATATATTTTTTTTTTAAAAATCGGCGGGATGCGCTTAGGGTGCGCGGATCCCCCCCGAGAAAAAAAAAAACGAAGCGCGGTCTCCCGCGCTTTGTTGTTAATTGGCCCCCGGGTGGGCCAAGTCCCGGGGGCATGCGGGGGTTTATCAAATTAATGTATGGGGGGCCTCTAAGGCCCCCCCAAGCCCCGGGGACCGCCACCCCCGGGGCTTTAAAAAAAATGGTGCGGGAGGGCTCTCGGCCCTCCCGCAGCCCCGGGGACCGCCACCCCCCGGGGCTTCTTTTTTAAAATTAAAATTACCTGTGTGGGGGGGCTCAAGCCCCCCCACATGCCCCGGGGACCGCCACCTCCCCGGGCACTAAATCGTTAAATATGGGGGTCCGTTACAGACCCCCAGAGCCCCGGGGACCACCACCTCCCTGGGGCTTTCAAGATGTTTGGAGGGGGGCCAAGCGGCCCCCCTCCTGGAGCCAGTGATGGCCCTGGGGACCGCCACCCCCAGGGCCGGCTCCTGCAGTGTCCCGGGTGCCTACCCCGGGACACTGTAGTTTGCTATGGCAGGGCGGGCGCCTCGCGGCTCCCGTCCTGCCATAGCAAACTGCTTGGTTTTGGAAGAGAGAGCAGGAAACCTGCTCTCTCTTCCAAAAACCAAAGCAGATTGCTTTTCCACACGGGGAGCTGCATGTCAGTAGCTCCCCATGTGGAAAAGCAATGCCGGCTCCCGAGGGACGCGGGGAGCCGGCGGGACCATGGGGGAATTGGGGACCCCCCCACGGTCCCCAACGGAGAGGGCCAGCCCCGGGGGATGGGGTCCCCGGGGCTACAAGTGGCCTGGGAGGGGGGCCACGTGGCCCCCCTCCCCAAAATTTAATTTAAAAAAATAAATAAATAAATAGAACAAAGGCCGGCCCCGGGGGATGGGGTCCCCGGGGCCATAAGTGGCCTGAGGAGGAGGGCAACGCAGCCCCCCTACATAAGTTATTTAAAAAAAAAAAAGAAGGCCATGACCCGGGGGATGGGGTCCCCGGGGCCGATTAAGGCCTCGGGAGGGGGGCCACACGGCCCCCTTCCAAAATAAAAAAAAAAATAGGGGGCAGGCCCTGGGGATGGGGTCCCCAGGGCCAATAATTTAGAAAAAGAAGGGGGGCCACACAGCCCCCCTTCTTAAAAAAAAAAAAAGACCAGCATCGCGCCAGAGGCCATGCCCCCTCCTTGCAGCACTCTGCAAATGCGCCCCCTGGCGCGTTTGCAGATGGGGAACGAATTCCCCTTGAATACTGGGGGTCCCTGGGGGCCAACTAGCCCACCAGGAACCTCTAGTATGCACCAGGGGGCTGCGTTGCAGAGAGGTGTACAGAGGCCACGCCCCTTTTTACACCTCTCTGCAACGCAGCTCTGTGGCGCTTTTTGGAGGTATATGGTGGGCTAGTTGGAGTCCAGGGACCCTCAGGATTCAAGGGGACTTAATCCCCCAACTTAAAACACGCCACGGGGCGCGTTTGCACAGTGGTGAAGGGAGGGGGCGGGGCTTTTGGTGACATGTGTGCAAACAGGCCCTGTGGCGCATTTTAAGATGGGGAATTAAGTCCCCTTCAATCCTGAGGGTCCCTGGAGTCCAACTAGCCCACCAGGTACCTTCAGTAAGCACAACAGAGTTGCGTTGCAGAGAGGTGAAAAAAGGTGCGTGGCCTCGGAACGCCTCTCTGCAACTCAGCTCTGTGGTCCTAACTGTAGGTACCTGGGGGGCTAGTTGGGCCCCAGGGACACTCATGATTCAAGGGGACTTAATCCCGCAACTTAAAACGCGCCACGGGGCGCGTTTGCACACATGTCACCTCAGGCAACCCCTCCCTTCACCACTGTGCAAACGCGCCCTGTAGCGCGTTTTAAGAGGTAGTTTTAATCCCCCTGCCCTATTATGTACTAGGGACTTACAGAGGAGGTCATGCTAATCACAGGGGTACCCCAACGCATAGTGTTCCCTAGTGTATGTAGGTGTTTTCACTGTATTCTAAGTGTGTTTTTGCATAGCACTGGCTCTGGTTAGTCAGAGTCAGTTACCACCAGTACACGTCGGAAAAAGTTGTGGGCACAGGATGATTTTGGAACAAGGCCTCTTTCTGCTCCTCTGTTGGTTCTTTCTGCACATCTTTTGCTTCTTCGTGCACTTTTCTTCATCTTTGTGGAGTTCTGTTGCTTCTTTCTGCATTTCTTTTGCTTCTTTGTGCGTTTTTTCTTCTTTCTTCACATGTACTACCTCTGTAGGCATAGTTAGAAATTAGCATTTAAAAAACCTTTGAAATTCACTGAAAAAACCATAGGTTTCAGGGACGTTATAGTTAGAAATTAGCATTTAAAAAACCTTACAAATTCACTGAAAAAAACCATAGGTTTTAGGGACAGTTATATTTAAGTTGGACATTGCACTCGTTGCACTCGTACAAAACCCGTGAAATTCCCCCGTTATAGTTAGTTCAGCTAACTATAACTCGTGCCCCCGCAATGCACTGCTGATGACGTCACATATTACATCACTCATGACATGGTCAGGGACATCACTGCGGGGGCGCAAGTTATAGTTAGCTGAACTAACTATAACGGGGGAATTTCACGGGTTTTGTACGAGTGCAATGTCCAACTAACTATAACTGTCCCTAAAACCTATGGTTTTTTCAGTGAATTTGTAAGGTTTTTTAAATGATAATTTCTAACTATAACGTGCCTGAAACCTATGGTTTTTTCAGTGAATATATATATATATATATATATATATATATATATATATGTTTTTTGTTGTTGTTTTTTTTGCACTGAAAAAAACAAAGGTTAGATGAGTAAGGGCTGTGTGATTGACTATGGCTGAGTGAGTAGGTGTGTGAGTAGCTCTACAGGTGACTGACAGTGTGTGAGTGGCTGTATGGGTGTATAAGTGGATATATCTGTGGCTGTATTAGTGAGTGTATTAGTGGCTGTATGGGAGACTGAGTGGATGTGTGTGTAGACCTTTGAATCAGTGAGTGGGTGTATAAGTATTGGTATGGGTGTGTCAATGGTTTTGAGAATGGTGGTGGGGAAATTGGAGTGGGTGTATGAAAGGTTATATTGGGATGTGGATGGGTGCGTCAGAGATTCTGTGGATGGTGTCATCAGTGATGCCATTTGAGATGTTATCAGTGATGTCATCAGTGATGCCACTGACCATATCATGAGAGATTGAATATGTGAGGTCATAAACAGTGCATTGCGGGAGCGGGAGTTATAGTTAGCTCAGCTAAGTATAACTGCTGAATTTCTCTGGTTTTGTACACGTGAAATGTCAGCCTAACTCCTACCTATAATGTCCCTGTAACCTTTGGTTTTTTCAGTGAATTTCTAAGTTTAAAAAAAAATTCTATTTCCTAACTAAAACGTCCCTGTAACCTTTGGTTTTTTCTGTTAATTTCTAAGGTTTTTTAAAATTCTATTTCTTAATTGTAACATCCATTTTTTTTAAGTGAGCCTCAAAGAGATTCGTATTTTCTTTCTATAATTGGATATTGTATTTATATTTATATTATATACCACACATTTTTTGATTTGGTATGTGTTTATCAGAAAGTACATTAATAACTGGTTTTATTTGTAAGAATTTTTTTGAGTTGGCACAACATTGTCGCATTTACTGTGGAGTTTCTGTGACCAGCAAATGTATTTCACATACTGAAAAATACACTGAAAGACATTTTTAAGTCCGAGCCACCCAAAAGGCCAACATTTTGTACTTTTCTTGTCAATTTTTTTATTTTTAAAATCCAATACGACGTCGTAAGGATCGCCATCACCTTGCAAAATCGCAAAACAAAAGCAGACATTCAACGACCACAGCTCATTAAAAAAATTTAACTTAAAAAACTCATTCTAACGATTACAATACACACATTACTGCCCACATCACTGCTTTAAAAACATTTGTACACATATTTGTAGTAACTTTTTTAAACACTGTGTTTAAACCCTACTTCGCGTTTTCGCGACTACACAGAGTCGCAATGACTCAGGTCACCGCAAAGATTGCGTCTTTTTTAGCGGGTGCAAAACACATAAATGCACACATTTTACAGTATTTCAGACACTAGGGGTTTATTATTGCACTGCTTAAAGTCACATTTTTGTATGGAGTTTGCATAAATACAACCATTTAAACTGATTTTCCATTTTTGCAGTGACACCTGGCATCGCGATAACGTCGGTAACCGCGATCATCGCGAATACATGGTGAAATGACAAAACAAATGCAGACATTCAATAGCCACCACCACATTCAAAACTTACAACTACAAAATGGTTTATAACCAACACACTAAACACATAACTATCTAAACGACTGTATAATAGCATGTACAACTTCCTTAATATCTATATAACACAGTGCAGAACGTTTTCAGTGTAATCTATGCCTGTATGCATCACTGTAACACTAAGTGTCTCATTCACTGTATAAGTATTTGACAGGATCTGTGAGATGATGCATCAGTCTATCAATACTTCTTTAACAAAATGGGTGACTGCCTCAGTACATCTATGAGTGGATACATCAGTGTCACAGTGGGTCTATGATTGGTTGCGTAAGTCTCTCACTGAATCTGTGAGTAGGTGCATGAGTGCCTTTGTACATTTGTAATTAAGTATATGACTATCTGGCTGGATCTCTGAGTGGATACATTGGTGTCTGAATAGGTGTGTGAGTGGGTGAATGAGTGTTTCAGTGGATCTGTGAGTGGGTGTGTGAATGTCTCAGTGGGTATGTGAGAACATACATGAGTTTGTGAGTGGGTCTGTAAGTGGGCGCGTGAGTCTCTGAGTGGGTCTGTACATGGGTGTGTCACTCTCAGAGTAAGTCTGTAAGTGGGTGCATAAGTACCTGAATGGGTATGTGTGTGCATCAGTATCTGAGTGGGTATGTGACTGGCTGTATAAGTGTTTGAGTGGATATGTGAATGGATGTATAAGTGTCTGAGTGAGTTTGTGAGTACGTACATGAGTCTGGGACAGTGACGGGTGAGTGTGTACAAATATATATATTTTAAAAATATTTTTCCCAATATTTGCGGCGACGTCAGTAGTCGCAACAGTCCCGCAATGGTACATGGGGGGACCACGCTGGCGATCGCGGCGGCGTCCCAAATATAGCGAGCAATGAAAAAAAAAAATCGATTTTGGGCTTATAACTTGCGTCACTAACACACACCCGTTTCTCAAAAATGGGGTCAGAGTATCTCCACCCTGACCCTTTATGTTAGCTGTCACACAAATTTTCAGCCCCGGGAACTATTCCCAGATGATAAAATGGTGGCCATAACTTTCTGTTCAGGTTGCGTTCAGCCAATCAGAGCATTCCCGTTGGCGTGGGCATTCGCAATTCATCACAAAATTGTCGCGAAATATCCGCAGCCAGAGATATGTCTATAATTTTAGGCTTAAATTTCTCTAAAACTACTGGACAGATTTGCACCAAACAACAAAAAGCACAATCTGCGTAACAACATCTATCTTTCTGCCAAATTTGGTGTAATTCCGTCCTGTAGGTTCGACAACGCGTTCCTCTGGGAATTAACATTACAAACGCACCCTTTTTTCACACCCCTATTTCTTGATCCCCACTGCACAGATCACCCCAAACTTTCCATGACATACAGAATCTACTTTGACACTTTTTTTTCGAAAATTTAATGAAGATTGGTCAAACAACGCCAAAGTTATAGGCAAGTCAAAAATGCTTTTCCTATGGAAACTAGGTCCTAACCATAACTACCTACTGGTGACTGCCAGTAGGATAGATATCTCCATCCATCCAATCGCCAGTAGGTAGTTATAGTTAGTACCAACTTTTCCTATAGCAGCATGGCTTTCGGTCTTGTCATTCTACCGAATCAGCCCTGATTACTGCAATGGAGGAGATAAGGCGAATAGTGGACGGAGGGGGCAGAGCGGTCCTCGTGCTCCTAGACCTATCAGCAGCATTTGACACCGTAAATCATACGGTGTTAGTGCAGCGGCTGAAGGACGTGGGAATCGAGGGTATGGCTCTGGCCCTCCTCTCCTCTTTCCTGGAGGCTAGGGAGCAGAGCCTGCATTGGGATGGTCTGCAGTCGGACAATTTCCATCTTCCATGCGGGGTCCCACAGGGATCGGCCCTATCTCCGACGATGTTCAGCATCTACGTCACTCCATTGGCCAGACTCATCAGGAAGCATGGATTTGCCCTGGTCTCTTATGCTGATGACTCTCAGCTTGTGATCTCTATATCCAATCAGCCGGAGGCCACAGCCGTCAGTTTTCATGCATGTCTCACTGAGATCATGACCTGGATGAACTATAGCTTTCTGAAAATTAACACCGATAAAACAGAGGTGATAGAATTTGGCCAGGGCCAATCCCTCTGGAATGACTCCTGGTGGCCGGCTGAGGCGGGGGGATGCCCTAGCCCTGTTGCTAAGGTCAGGAACCTTGGAGTTATCTTCGATGACCAGCTGAATTTCTCTGCCCAAGTGAACAGTCTCACTTCCTCCTGTTTCTTTTTACTAAAAACCTTGAGGAAAATGTTTCCTTTTATTTCACAAGAATTGCAAAAGACGGTGGTGATGGCCCTTTTCCTGTCCAAACTGGACTATTGTAATGCCCTTTTTCTGGGCATTGACAAGACCCAGATGAGGAAACTGCAGTCTCTACAGAATGCTGCAGCATGACTGCTTTTAAACATACCTAAAGGACAATCAACCTCGGCAGGAATTAAGTCACTGCATTGGCTTCCTATCCAGCAGCGCGTGGAATTTAAGGCCTTATGTCTGGTCCACAAGGCACTTTACGGTGGTGGCGCTGAGGACATCCAAAAAATGTTCCTACCTTACACCCCTTCTCGTGCTCTTAGATCTGCAAATTTGGGCCTAATCCAAACTGCAAAAATTTGGCGGTCAAGATGGGGCGGCAGGACTTTATCGAACTGTGCGGCAAAGTTATGGAATAGAATGCCAGTGCCCATGAGATTTCAATCTAATCGGCAGCTCTTTAGGAAGGATTTAAAAACATGGCTGTTCACTTCCACCTAGTCTTTCTGGGAATACAGGTTGTACTCCCTTCCACATACACTAGCGCCAAGACGCCATGGCAATCGAGCGCTTTACAAACACATATCCTATCCTATCCTATAGACAAAGCACATTTTTTTGCTAATAACTTTGGCGTTGTTTGACAAATCTTAATGACATTTTCCAAAACCAGTGACCTACTTTGCCTAGTTCTGCATGGAAAGTTTTGGGGTGATCCGTCAAGGAGTGGCTGAGCTACAGGGGTGTCAGAAAACGTTTTTTCGCCATGCAATGTTTATTGGAATTTTGCATTTTTTGAATACTAGTACAGGCCGAACTGATTTATACCAAATTTGTCAGAAAGGTAGATCTTGGTCCAGAAAGTTCTCTTTTTGTAATTTGGTGTAAATCCATTTAGTAGTTTTGGATTTATTAAAGTAAAAAGAAATATAGATATTTGGGCGGCGCCTTCACACAGATCTCATGGTAAGATCTGATTAGCTGCTTTTGTTTTGCTGATAACTTTAGCGCCGTTTGACGAATCTTCATGACATTTTAATAACTAGTACACGAATCACTTCAGCTGCTGTCTGAGAAGTTTCAGGGTGATTCGTCAAGCGGGGACAGAGAAAATGGGGGATCCCAAAATGCTTTTTCCCCATGAAATGTTTATGTGGATTTAGCATTTTTTAACATAACTACAGCTCGAACTGTGGAATGGACTTACACCAAATTTGGCAGAAAGCCAACCCCCGCCGCGCATGGCCTTTGGCCATTTTCAGCATTAACATATGGTAATTATTTATTACTTTAGGTTAAAAAAAACATAGAAATTCACTAAAAAAAACAAAGGTTACAAGGACGTTAGAGTTAGGTTGACGTTTTACCCACACAAAACCATAGAAATTCAGCAGTTATAGTTATACTTATCTGAAGAAACTATAACTCATGCCTATAAGTAACTTTGGGACACAAGTTATGGGTTTTTAACATAAGTATAGCCATAACTATAGCTGCCTAATTAACATGGTTTTGTATGAGTGAAACGCCAACCTAACTATAACGTCTCTGTAACCTTTGGTTTCTTCAGTGAATATATAGATCTATATGTAGATATATATATATATATCTTTATATTTATCTGCAAAATACTTACATTTTTGTTGGAAAGGGAAGCGTGGTAAAGGCATATTACCTGATCCCTTCCAACTAAAACTACAAAGGGGAGCCCCTCCAATGTTTGGTTCCAGAGGTCTGGCCTTCCTCATATAATTGTGGGCATGGTCTTGCCCATACCAGGTGCAGTGTGAAGAGTTAATTAGCACATCAATCAATCAATCAATCAAGCATTTATAAAACACAGCAAATCGCCCCTGAGGGTCTCAAGGGGCTGGAGTTGCTAACTGCTTCGTGTCGATCTGTTCAATCAATGAAAACATGGAGAAAGCAAGGAGAAGGCATTCAAAAATTGGGGAAAAGCAAGGAAAAACAGTGAGAATGAGGGAAAGCAAGGAGAAAACACTCAAAAATGGGGCAAAAGGAAGTAATAAACAGTGAAAAACAGGGAAAAGTAAAGAGAAAGCCCTTAGAAAATGGGGAAGAAGCAAGGGGAAGACAGGTGCAAGAGCAATGCAGCAGAACAGGGAAAGCTGGGCCTGCGGCCTGCTCCCAGCACATGCAGATTTCCTCCCCACCTCCATTCTAGGGACTTTGTCAAGCACCATTAATGGCTCTATTGTGTGGGAAGGATTTTGTTCCTCCTGCTGGAGAGAAGATTAATTAACTTGGCCCAGTAGAGGGAAATGGGATCTGTTTATCATTGACCCAAGGAAATATGACAATTCTTAAAGTGCTTCAAGGAGTATAGTTATGCTGAAAGTTGACTGTGTGAATCTACACTTGGGATGCTGGTTTACCTTAAGATTGCTACCTCACCGGATACCGCAGGTCTAAGTAAGGTGAAACTGTACTTTGGTGCAGATTTTGTCTACAATGTGTAATTTAGTTAAGAGTTACAGAATATCAGTAGGCACTGCAGGCCTACACTATGAATGCCCACTCATATTATATGGCCTATCACAGGTCAGCACCAATACTTAAAGGGCATTTCTGCAACAGGCTATATGTGCGCAGATACTGGCCTGGGCAAGACTGTAGTCTAACACATGATGCCCGTACTCGTACATACACATGTTCTCGCATGAACACATATAAGCATTTCAGAGCCTCTGAGCCTAGGTCTGCAGCAGCAGACTATATTTTAAAAGGCTAACACTGGCTGTAAGAATTTGGAGTATTACTTGAGCGGGTGAGAACTCACCTCAAATAATAATCACAATACTTGTCAGAGTGAACCACCAAAAGTAACTAAATAAACCTGTGCTTAACTCTCTGTTAGCTTGGCACAAAAGTAGTCAGGCTTAATTTAGAGGCAATGTGCAAACACTCAAACAGCAATAAAGTGAAAACATACACAAGAAAAATCCCAAACCAGTGTAGACAAATAGAGAACATTTTAATGAATAAAATGACGCCAAATGACAAAATTCTAATAAATAGAACCGGAGATATTAATTTTTAAATTTGAATTAAAAATAGCTCCAAAAGGCACAAAGCACCAACTGTGGTTAGCTGGGAGCGCTAGACCTTCTCAAAGTAAGAAGTTAACGCTGAACGCGATGGATTGCTGGTCGATTACAGTGACCAAGATTGTCCTGGTGGAAAGTTTACCATTAGACTTAAAAGCTTTGATTGAGAACATGTGGTCTTTGATGAGTTATTGGCAGAGCAAGGTGTAAGCTGGATCCATAGCGGGGCTAAACAACAGCAAGTTGCTGAATAGTGGGGTCCCTTGCGGTCATTGACAGAGGTGTGAAAGGTCGAAGCGGGTGAAGTTCAAAGTCTGTGCCTAGGATGGCCTCCACGTCGATGGGATGCTGCTTGGTGTTGCCAATGATGCTTTCTACCTTCAGACTTAAAAACGTTTCGAGAAGTTAGATCTCCTTCAACGGCACAAACCTGCAGGCAGAGGCCAACCGGGGATTCAACGTTGATGGCTGTTGCTTCAATGACAATCTTGGTAACTGTCAGTTCTCCAGGCAAAAAGTTGACAGAAACTTTCTAGGTCCCACTTCTTGCAGTTTCTGGGCAGGATGGGTATATTCTAGTGCTCACTCCATAAGAGGACAGCACCATGGTCAGGGAAAGTCCAATTGCTTCTGGTCATCTTGGCAGTTGTAAGAAAAGGCCTTGTGATGCTTGTTATGGCCCTTTGGCTCAAACAGGAAATCAGCCAACAGACCCTTGAAATAATCACTTCTGGGGTCCTGGGGTCAAGGCAAGCAAGTCCAGTCTTACTTCCGGTTCTTCAAACTGTAGGGCAGTCCTTCTTCTGCTTTTTGACTGATCCAAGAGTGTTTGGAGGAGGGTGCAGGGGAGTCCACATTTATGCTCCTTACCAGACTGTGGATGAGGAAACTCCTGGTCACTCTCTAGCTAATGGGGTAATATTTACCTGTGGTGACCATACCCTCTTTTGCAGCACTTTGTGTGTTTTACTTTAAACTATTCCACAGTGTCCCTCCCTGCCTAAATCCAACATGGCAGAACTTTTCTTCCCCTGTTCAGAGCTCCCTATGCCCACCCAGTGGTGTGGCTATGATAATGGGAAAGCCCTCCCTTGTGGTCACTCCAAATCAGTTCTAGGGCAGCTTTCCCCTCATACTCAGTTTGGAGGCTTTCTGACTAGCAAAACAAAAGGGAGACATGCCTAGGTATAAGCTCCATCTGCCAGTGAGAAGTAGGCTTCAGTTGAAGCTCAGGAAGGGTCTGGGCACAGACTCCCAGGCCATCCTTCTTAAGGAAGAAAAACACCTCTCCACACTCAAGCCCTTTTTCCCCTGACTGGGAGCAATCCACATCTCACCACAGGGGAGCCATCAGCAGTCAGGTGACATTGGTCACTGGCAGAAAGAACCCTTTACACTTAGGCAGGAAAATAACTTTCTAAAAGTGTCATTTTCGAAATAGCAATTTAAAATCCAACTTGACCATTACTTTGTATTTTAAATCATTAATAAAAATGACTCCTTGAAACATTTGTATGGCTGTTCCCAAACTGAAATTAAGCACTATAAGTTGTTATTGCATACCCGAGTGATTTCCTATGGGAGAGCCAGCCTCGCCACAGTGAAAAAAGGCTTGTGATGCACATTGTCCTATGGGACTTTAGGGTCTTCCTTAGGGGTGACTTATAAACAGCTTTAACAAGGAAGGTTTAGGCCTGGCAAAAGGTTTGTGTTTCTCAGGTTGAAATGGCAGTATTAAAACTCCACACCTAGGCTGGAGGGGCAGGCCTCCCAGGCTGCAGGGGCAGACCTGAAGACATGTTTTACAGTGATACTTTAGAAGGTGGCTCAATGAGTGCTGCAGCCAGTAGCATTTAAATTACAGGTCATGGGTATGGGTAGTAACATATACTAGGGACTTATAAGTAAATTAAACATGCCTGTGAGAAAGTGGGTTGTTGGTTGAAAGGGCTTGAACCCTTTTAAAGCAACCGCCACACTAAAGTCATTAAATTAACCTGCCCTTAATCCTCTGGTAGGTTGGCATGAAATCAGTCAGGCTTTATTTAGAGGCAGTGTGTACTTATGCAGCACCCAAACAGCAATAAAGGGAAAACACAACACAAGAAACATCTCAAATAAATTTAGAGAAGTAGAGTAAATGTTAAAAATATTATTTGACACCAAAACAACAAAAATCTAATTAGTAAAACCAGAGATTTGCAATTTTAAAGGTTTGGGTAGAAGTGCTGGAAAGCAGAACTGTGATTATCTGGTCGCACCAAACCGAGAAAAACCCACAAGTTCAGACCATCTGTGATGGAGAGCGGGCCGGATACAGGGGACAAGTTAGTCCCATTAAGAAATGTACCTTAAATCCTAGTTGCGTAGCATTGCAATGCCCGGCGGTTGTCCTGAGAAGATAAAGCAAAGTCTGCATCGAAGATGTGTCTTGCAGAAGCGGTTTCGATGTGATGTGGGCTTGCATCAAGGCTGCATTGTTTTGCATTGATTTTGATGAGAGCCTGCAAGGTCCACGTTGAGGATGCATTTCCAATGAGCTATGCAGGCTGCGATGCGGGCTTGCATTGAGGCTGCCATTGGTTCTGATGAGGTGCTGCCAAGAGATGAGTTGGGTTTGCTTCACGCTGAGTCATTTCTGATGAGACCACAGCTGGGCTGGTAGTGCACCTTTGGGACCACTTCCAAGGATCTAGGACTGGAGGGGCACTGTAGGAAAGTAGGATCTGCTTTCATGGTTATCCCCACTTTCTTCTGGTTTTCTAATGTTTTTCTGACTAGTCTGACTGGGATCCTGCTAATCAGGACCCCAGTCACTGTGCTTCCTCCATAAATTGGCTATGGTGAGTACCTTTCTACATTCCTAATTAGCTGCTTGTGTACCCTAGTAAGTCCCTAGTATATGGTACTAAGGTACCATGGGCCTAGGGACACCAGGGGTCCTCCATGGGCTGCAGCATGTGTTATGCCACCCATAAGAGACCCACCAAACTCTGGCTACAGGCCTGCCATTGCAGCCTGTGTGAGTCAGTGCATGCACCTCCCACAAAAGATATAAGTTCCCTTATAGCTTAAATCACTGCACTTAACCTATAAAGCACCCCTCTAGCAAGACTTTCAGTCCCAAAGGCAGGGTGCTTGGTTCTGAGTGAGAGGGTGGCCCTGCATTAGCAGACCACCCCTACTAACCCTGGAGTCCATTCTCCAGACTTTGTATGTGAATCAGCCTTTACGATATAGAGAGGCCATGCATCATTACGCCATGACCATCTCTAACCTGGCTGGAATGGACTTGGGCATGTTTGGTATCAAGCATGTTGGAATCATATCCTAACACTGTATCCAGTGTTGGAGGCATGATTCCATCCACGGTAGGGCCCCTCTGGGAGGCCCTCCATACTCCCAGGACAGATCTTACAGAGCCTGACAGGCTGCTGCCGACCACAGACATGATTCTGCCCTCCTGCTGCTGGACCGAGCCCAAGCAGAGGAAGGTAGGACAATAGGTTTCTTGTCACGGGAAGGTGTAACCACCTCCCAGACAGGATTTAGTGTATTAGGCCGGGGTGGGGGCACCTGCCAGGATCACATAGTCTGCTAGAAGGGCACTTTTGGTGCCCTCGCATACTCCAGTTTAAACCAGCTCAACGAGCCATTGGCTCCCGCTGTGGCGCTAAACTGGAAAAAGGACATGGGAGTATCCTCCCCACTGTCCAGCCCTTCTTCTGAGAGGGACCCCTGAATCATCCCAACCCTCTCCTGAGGGTACTTAAGGGCTTACCAGTTCGAGGGACCCTACATTCGTCGTGGGATTCGATTCAGCTTCACTTCATCTTTGACCATCTGGACATCCTGGCTGAGTCGTGCTGACCACGCCGGACTGATCGCATCGTCCTTTGCTTTGGTAACGAGACAGCAACTGAGAAGACTCTGTCTACTCCTGACCTCGCCGTCCTGCAAACCCGCTGCACCATCAGTGTCTGTGCTCCATACAGGTTTTGTCCTGGGCCTGTGGACATTTAAAGACCGCCAAAAGAATCTCCCATAGAGTGCCCTGCATCTGCAGGCACCGCATCACCATCGACTGGTCTGCCGAACCTGGGCTGCCACGGACTCCAAAAGGCTCAACAACACAGGTGGTGGTTCTGAATTCTCTCTCGAGGCCCGAGTAGTCCTCTCGTCGAGTTGAGGCCAGCATCCCTCGTAGAACACCCTGCATCCGAACCGCTGTGCATCGCGTCATTGCATCGCTTCATCACACGGTAACCACATCAGTTACCACAACCGACTCGTGTCAACGGAGTCGGACACATTGAAAGGTTCTGTCGATGAGTCTCTCCCCGCTATAACTGACCCGTGCTGACGTGGTTGGTTGGACGGACTGACTCTGTTGTCTTTAGCATCATGGTGACTCGGGCAGAGCTACCGATTCGGTGTACCCGTACTTAAAGCCTCTTCATCAACTGACCTATTTCGTTGAACTCGAGTGGCCTTCGTCTTCCGTGTCTCCTGGACATCTCGGTGTGGCATTGACTCTGTCCCATCTGCTTTCAGGTACTTTGACACGAACCTGTGCTCAGGTTTGTTAGAAATGGGATCTCTGGTTGGCTAAGGCTTGCGCCAAAGCCAGGCAGAGACCACCACTCTAGTTAGGGCAAGGGAGTTACACGCCGAAGATAACCCCTGCTCACCCCCTTGGTAGCTTGGCACGAGCAGTCAGGCCTATCCCGGAGGCAATGTGTAAAGCGTTTGCGCAACACACACACAGCAGAAACATACTAGGCACACCACAAAAGGAACTCCACACAAGGTTATATTTAAAAATAGCCTTTGTATTGTCATAAACACAGTAGAATAGTAATCACACAATATACACTGTGCCAACTGGCACTAGGCAATATTTACAGGGGATTATATACACCTGACAGGGCCAATTGGGCCACTGTCAGAACCATCATTTAGTAAAGATAGTAAATGTAGAACATATAACAAACGTAGAACACAACCAGAAATTACTGGCAAACACTGTACTCAGCATCATATCCTGCAACATAAACCATATTATGCACAGTATCACATTAGGCGTGAAATACATTCTGCGCCAACCTCATAAGCCTAAACATATTAGACCATAACCTCCTAAGCATAACTCACATTAGGGGCATAAACCATGGTGGAGACTAACCTCCCAAGCATAAACCACAGTATGCAAAACCTCATAACATAAACCACGGTAGAGGCATAAATCACGGTGCATAAAACACAGTACATGAATCACATTTCCTGCGCACCACATAAATCACATTAGGGCCTGGCGCCCTATCAACCTAACAGTCCCCCTGGCCAACTGGCCTTCTCAGAGGGCTCAAATGCCCTATGTCCAAAAATGTCAGGGCGGCTGCCAATGCAGCAGAGTCCACAAGTGCGCAATTGCGCTGGGGCAGAGGAGTGCATCTCACTCCTATCTCATACAAAAATGCCCCCAAAAGAACTGATGGCCTAAACGTTGCAGCTGACGCTAATTGGCGTGCAGCTGTGATGCAAGGAAGGCCTGGCACTCACTGTGCCCTCTGAACCAATGTACAAAAACGTTGCAGCTGCCCACTGTCCGGTGGGGCAGCTGTGTACCAATTAGCCCTGGCACCAACGTGCCACCTGAGCCCCTCTCTGGGACTCTCTAAACAAATTGCCCCCATTGGTGCAGCTGCCCTCTAGCAAGCGGGCAGCTGTGAAATGGCCAAACTGGGGAGAGCACGGGCCCTCTGGGCCCTCAAACAACAATATGCCCTCTCGTTGCAGTTGCCCACTGTCAAGCAGGGCAACTGTGAAAAAATAGTCAAAGCACCGAAAATGTGCCTCGAGAGGCACCCACAGGAACATCGTGATGCCCCACTCACTTGGGCGCAGGAGCACTCCACACGGCTCCGCTCTTGGCCCTGTCTGCACCGAGACTCTTCTCGTGGTGCTGGCAGCAGGCAACAGGAGAGCCCCCACTCCTCAGGGACTCTCTCTCCTCCGCGATCCTCTTCGCCCGGTCCACCTTCTGGGACCGGGACTTCACGATGGAGCCCGCGAGGCTCCGGACGGCCCTAGGCGGCCGGCGGCACGTCCTCTCTGCAACCGCCTGAGCACCGGGGCTCCTTCTCGCCATGACCGCCGGGCTCTCCCACGCTCACGGGAGCCCCGCGCAGACTTCCGGCCATATGCTGCAGGTCCCGCCCACAGTCAGGCGCGGGCGCCTGACTTCCGTTTTCCGCGCTCTCCTCTCGGCGGCTCGGGCCGCGGCGGTGATTTTCTTGGCAGGGCAATGCGGGGTGGGCACCCGCTTCCAACAAAGCACATCAGCGGGGTGGGCACCCGCGATTTTAAATAATTATAAAGCGGGGTAGGCTCCCACTAGGCAGGCACACTGCGGGGTGGGCTCCCGCCGAAAAGACACCAGATGCGGGGGAATCCCCACGTTGGGATTCCCTCTAACTGCAGCTCCGCGCTGCGGCGCCCACGCTCTCCTCTTCTTGGGGACATAAAAATATAGCGCTCCCCAGGCGCTAGGAGCCCTTAAGTCCATGGGCATAGCAGGGTTAAATTAAAATAAAGCACAGCGCTCTCAAGGCGCTAGAAGTCCCAACAAAGTCCCTAGAGATCAAGGGGGCAAGGCTGGGCCCAGGGAGGCAAGCCCTCATGGAGGTTCCTCCTGGGACCCAGCAGCAGCACGCCCCAGCACGGTCAGGAACAGCACCCCATCATAGAACTGAACAATTTCATGGGGTCACAGCCCCTACATTTATACCAAGCATTCCTTTGTCTGTAGTGCAGGGCATGGGGGAACCAGATGCAACTGGTTCAGGGGGGAATTGGAGCACTTTGTTTTCCAAGCTCCTCTTCCCCTTTGTCAGGTGGGGGCTAGGTGATCAGACACACCACAGGGGGCAGAGCCAGCATTGTCAGAGGATTACTCCTCCCACTACTCCCAGGGCAGATGTCCCATTCAGCCTAGCGCTGACTCACCCTGCCCCTCCTGGAGCCACACACCCCTCCCAGCCCCTGTCACTCACAAGCCAGACTGCAATTCACATCAGGCAGGCAGACACACAGCACACAAAAATGCCAACTTCTAAAAGTGGCATTTCTCAACCAGTCATCATAAATCTGCGCACATCATTGCGCAGCATTTATTATTACAATTTCATACATACTAAACTCGACCACACTGCTCCTCCCATCCCAGGAATTATCACTGACACACTTTATCAGGGAATCCCCAATGCATTCCTATGGGAGGGCAGGCCAACCTTACCAAATGTACACAGAGAGCGCACGCACTTTACACTGGACCACAGTGCTAAAGTGCCCAGAGGCCTAAAACCACCAACACCATGTCAGAGAAAAAGGCAAAAAGTTCAGGGGTGACCCTGCACAAAGGGCCTGCTTCGGGCGATAGAACATGGACGCGGGCCCGCAACTGCAGGGACACCCTCCGGTTCTACGCCACTCTGAACCTATGTGGTTCCCTCTGAAAAAAACTCAGGCCCAACTAGGCTACCCCACTGGTACTCCCTAGTTGTCCACGGCCAGGACCAGACCCTAGGCCACCCAGATGTCACTGGTCCTTGCCAATCCACAGAGTGGGGGGCAGTAACCCCTGGCACATAATAGCCATTCTACACTCTTCCTCTCAGTGTAGTTCCAAACTGCCACTGATCCTCCAACCTAGGGTAGGCACCCTCAGGCTGACCAGAGGTCACGGGTGAAGCGTCTCCTCACCCTACCTCCCTTCTGGGGTTCCGCACTCTCCCAGGAGAAGCACCCCAGAACACAACTCTCCCACCAGTTCAGGACCTCCCTCCATCAACTGGTCTACCAACCTGGGATCTAAAACTCTCTGGCTGCACCAGGGTCAGAGGCGAGGACTCCCTCCCTCTGCACCCCCTTCCAGAGCCCTATACCCTCCCAACTGGAGTGGTACCCCTAGAAGGCAAACCGGTCAGGACACCGATTACAGTTGCCCTTCCCTCCAGGACAGGAAACACCTGAACCTGGCTCCCCAACCCAGGGACGGTACCCTTTGGTTGGACAATTGCCCGGCAAACCAGGACTTCCTGGGGAGCACATATACCCCCCCCCGAGGGTGACACATAACTAATGTGTTGTGTGACAGTCTGCCTGGCGCAGAGCTCACGACCTCCTGTCCATCTGACAGTGCGTGAAGATGCCCCAGGACAGAAGTGGCGTCACCATGGTCAATCACTGGTGACTCAGCCCTTCTGGCTGGCCCCTGACCCAATGGTTCTTCCACTGGGGACTCTTTCCCCCTCACACCCCTCAATCTGGACTTCTGCACCCTCCACTTAGGAGTGGCACTGCCAGACACCAGAACTGATGGAGGCCTGATTACAGACACTCCCAGCTCACCTAACATGGGGCGATACCCCTCAAAGAACGGTCCAACAGGACAGACTAGGCTCCCTACCTGGTGTGCCCTCTAGGAACCATCCAGTACTGGAGACTGAGATTGAGGCTCGGAATACGGCCCAGTCTCACACCTTCCCCTGCGAGATAGGATGTGAGGCCTTGCAACCTCCTCACTATAAGGGTACCTAGCTGGGCTACTCTGAACCACTTCCACCACTCTGGGTTGGAAGATACCTGCACCATTCCTCTAGGATCACTCCCCAATGCAAGCTCCCTAGAATCAAAAAACTCACACACTCCAACAGGGGTTGGCGCGACTCCAGAAAACAATTACGGGGCAGGTTCTCTCTGACAAAACAGATTGAAGAGCCCTTTAACACCATTTACCGTGCTAACCAATCACCCAAAACGTCCAGTGCACCAGAACACTCATCCACATACTCTCCCCCCCAAGACTGGTGAGACAGTATCTTACTGCCCCTGAATCTCAACCTGTCCCCCTCTTAAATGGGAACCAGGTACCATACTCTGGGAACTGGGAATGGGACTTCCTGCATGGACTTCATATTGCTGCCACCACTGGATCCCACCCTTACTGGGGATTCCAGAAAACTAACACTGCACTTAGGGGATAATCTACCCTCCCGAGCCAGTTACTCCATACCAATTAAGTTACCACTGTAGGCCAAGCCTAGAAATAGCAGACAGCACAGGGGCAGTCACTCCTTCAGCTTCAGGCCAACCCAAGAAATAGCACGATGGCACAAGGGCAGTCACTCCTTCAGCTTCAGGCCAACCCAAGAAATAGCAGTCTGTACAAGGGCAGTCACTCCTCCAGATTCTCTGGTTTCTGTCCTTGGCAGGACCCCCAACTCATAGTGCAACAAGACAACACATTTCAACGAAATGATCCTTAAACAAAATCAGAAACAATAATCCCCAAACATGTGACTATCTAAATGCAGAGTTTATAGTGCAACCAGTTGTCGCTGTGGTACTGCGCAAACGCAAGTCCTATCCTACCGCTGCCACCAATGTTAGAAATGGGATCTCTGGTTGGCTAAGGCTTGCGCCAAAGCCAAGCAGAGACCACCACTCTAGTCAGGGCAAGGGAGTTACACGCCGAAGATAACCACTGCTCACCCCCTTGGTAGCTTGGCACGAGCAGTCCGGCCTATCCCGGAGGCAATGTGTAAAGCGTTTGCTCAACACACACACAGCAGCAACATACTAGGCACACCACAAAAGGAACTCCACACAAGGTTATATATAAAAATAGCCTTTGTATTGTCAAACACAGTAGAATAGTAATCACACAATATACACTGTGCCAACTGGCACTAGGCAATATTTACAGGGGATTATATACACCTGACAGGGCCAATTGGGCCACTGTCAGAACCATCACTTAGTGAAGATAGTAAATGTAGAACATATAACAAACGTAGAACACAACCAGTAATTACTGGCAAACACTGTACTCCGCATCATATCCTGCAACATTACCCATATAATGCACAGTATCACATTAGGCGTGAAATACATTCTGCGCCAACCTCATAAGCCTAAACATATTAGACCATAACCTCCCAAGCATAACTCACATTAGGGGCATAAACCACAGTGGAGATTCACCTCCCAAGCATAAACCACAATATGCAAAACCTCATAACATAAACCACGGTAGAGGCATAAATCACGGTGCATAAAACACAGTACATGAATCACATTTCCTGCGCACCACATAAATCACATTAGGGCCTGGCGCCCTATCAACCTAACAGTCCCCCTGGCCAACTGGCCTTCTCAGAGGGCTCAAATGCCCTATGTCCAAAAATGTCAGGGCGGCTGCCAATGCAGCAGAGTCCACATGTGCGCAATTGCGCTGGGGCAGAGGAGTGCATCTCACGCCTATCTCATACAAAAATGCCCCCAAAAGAACTGATGGCCTAAACGTTGCAGCTGACGCTAATTGCCGTGCAGCTGTGATGCAAGGAAGGCCTGGCACTCGCTGTGCCCTCTGAACCAATGTGCAAAAACGTTGCAGCTGCCCACTGTCCGGTGGGGCAGCTGTGTACCAATTAGCCCTGGCACCAACGTGCCACCTGAGCCCCTCTCTGGGACTCTCTAAACAAATTGCCCCCATTGGTGCAGCTGCCCTCTAGCAAGCGGGGCAGCTGTGAAATGGCCAAACTCGGGAGAGCACGGGCCCCTCTGGGCCCTCAAACAACAATATGCCCCCTCGTTGCAGTTGCCCACTGTCAAGCGGGGCAACTGTGAAAAAATAGCCAAAGCACCGAAAATGTGCCTCGAGAGGCACCCACAGGAACATCGTGATGCCCCACTCACCTGGGTGCTGGAGCACTCCACACGGCTCCGCTCTTGGCCCTGTCTGCACCGAGACTCTTCTCCTGGTGCTGCAGCAGGCAACAGGAGAGCCCCCACTCCTCAGGGACTCTCTCTCCTCCGCGCTCCTCTTCGCCCGGTCCCCCTTCTGGGACCGGGACTTCACGGTGGAGCCCGCGAGGCTCCGGACGGCCCTAGGCGGCCGGCAGCACTTCCTCTCTGCAACCGCCTGGGCACCGGGGCTCCTTCTCGCCATGACCGTTGGGCTCTCCCACGCTCATGGGAGCCCCGCGCTCTCCTCTCGGCGGCTCGGGCCAAGGCGGTGATTTTCTTGGCAGGGTAATGCGGGGTGGGCACCCGCTTCCAACAAAGCACATCAGCGCGGTGGGCACCCGCGATTTTAAATAATTATAAAGCGGGGTAGGCTCCCGCTAGGCAGGCACACTGCGGGGTGGGCTCCCGCCGAAAAGACACCAGATGCGGGGGAATCCCCATGTTGGGAATCCCTCTAACTGCAGCTCCGCGCTGCGGCGCCCACGCTCTCCTCTTCTTGGGGACATAAAAATATAGCGCTCCCCAGGCGCTAGGAGCCCTTAAGTCCAAGGGCATAGCGGGGCTAAATTAAAATAAAGCACAGCGCTCTGAAGGCGCTAGAAGTCCCAACACAGTCCCTAGAGATCAAGGGGGCAAGGCTGGGCCCAGGGAGGCAAGCCCTCATGGCGGTTCCTCCTGGGCCCCAGCAGCAGCACGCCCCGGCACGGTCAGGGACAGCACCCCATCATAGAACTGAACAATTTCATGGGGTCACAGCCCCTACATTTATACCAAGCATTCCTTTGTCTGTAGTGCAGGGCATGGGGGAACCAGATGCAAGTGGTTCAGGGGGGAATTGGAGCACTTTGTTTTCCAAGCTCCTCTTCCCCTTTGTCAGGTGGGGCTAGATGATCAGACACACCACAGGGGGCAGAGCCAGCATTGTGCAGGCTGGGCACAGTCCTATTCAGGGTCAGGGGATTACTCCTCCCACTACTCCCAGGGCAGGTGTCCCATTCAGCCTAGCGCTGACTCACCCTGCCCCTCCTGGAGCCACACACCCCTCCCAGCCACTGTCACTCACAAGCCAGTCATGCAATTCACATCAGGCAGGCAGACACACAGCACACAAAAATGCCAACTTCTAAAAGTGGCATTTCTCAACTAGTCATCATACATCTGTGCACATCATTGCGCAGCATTTATTATTACAATTTCATACATACTAAACTCGACCACGCTGCTCCTCCCATCCCAGGAATTATCACTGACACACTTTATCAGGGAATCCCCAATGTATTCCTATGGGAGGGCAGGCCAACCTTACCAAATGTACACAGAGTGCGCACGCACTTTACACTGGACCACAGTGCTAAAGTGCCCAGAGGCCTAAAACCACCAACACCATGTCAGAGAAAAAGGCAAAAAGTTCAGGGGTGACCCTGCACAAAGGGCCAAGTCCAACAAGGTTCCAACAGACTCTTTCATCCTTCTGCAGCAGCGGTTTCGTCCTGAAGTCCTCGATTATGCTCGACAGTGGTTGTAGGTTTCCTGGTTCCGAGGGTTTCCATGGGTGGGGTGGCTCCTCAACCTTCTGTCTTCCATGGGGTCTCTTCGGGGTCCTCTGGGAAGGGTCTTTCCTCTTAAAGACTGCAACCGCAACATACCCGGAATAGAATTGAGTAAGTGGTCGGGTATCCTCTTGGCATACGACTATCGAGGTGTACCTAGACTCTCACCTGGGGTGTTATCTTGAGTTCCCGACTCTCTATACCTAATGTGTCCAGTCTCATCTACTGTTGTGGTTCGTATTCCACTATTTTGATATATGGTTTGGTCTCTCCCTGTGGGACACTGTATATTGGTGCTACTTATTGTTCTATCTTGAAGTATTGTGTGTATTGTCAGTATATCTCTGGGTAGGAGATATTGTATAGTGTTAGTGAGTAATTGGGATAAATATCTATTTTCATAAGTACACTGTGTGGTTCTTTTTCATTTAGCCTATGCTAAAGATTGGATACTGGTAAACCGAGCTGCTTTGCACTCCTCCTAGACTAAGCCTGAAGGCTGCTCTCCACAGCTACCACTTAAAGAGCCTTTCTAAGGTTGTCTAAACCACTATAATCACCATAAGGGTCGTCTGGATCAGTGCAGGTTGCTACACTTACATAAGTGAACATCATATACTAAGCCAGCCTCTCACAGGCACCACTTGGGAGAGGGTTGGACTCACAGCAGGCAGAGCCCAGGAGCTGGGTTCAAGATGGTTGGAGCCTTTTCTGTCCCCGAGGCTCTGATCAGGAGGCCAGCCAACTAGACCTTGGAGTCACTCTGGTGGTCCTGGGATCAAAGTTTAGGTGTAGTCCTTCTCACTCAGGCAGCAGGGCAATAGAGTAGCAGGGAAGCAGAGAAGTCCTACCAGCGGAGCTGTGCAGCAGTCTTTATTCTTAGTCTTCCACAGGTCCAAAAGTGTAAATAAGAGTTGGGTCCGAGGGTCCACTGCATATACCTGGTGCCCACTTTGAAGTGGGAGAAGCTTCTAGAGCCATGCCCCTACAGAGGTGCTTGGAATTTTCTGCCTCACTCCCATGGACCCAGCTGGTTTAGGGACACAAAAGACTAGAGTGAAACCCTTTGTGAGTGTGCTAAGGCAGAGTCTTTGTGACGTACAAGGGTGGTAGATGACAGCTCATCACCCCTATCAAGCCAGAGACTGCCCATCCTGCCAACACCTGTTCCTCTTTGTCTCACTGTCTGTGAGTAATACACAAAGACCAACTACTAGCTACACCTAGTCATGTGACCGAGGATACAGGCTGCAGGCACCAGATGGTTGGAACAAGAAAGTGCCAACTTTCCAAAAGTGGCATTTTCAGAATTGTGACTTAAATTCCATCTTTACCATTAAAGAGGATTTTAAATTACAATTTTTTAGAGACCAAACTCAACTTTCCTACCTGCTCCCAATTGAAAGTTATCACTGATTAAATGTAATAAGAAAAATCAATGTTATTTCCTGGGTGAGGTAGGCCCTGCAGCAGTGAAAAACCAATTTAAGAGTTTTCACTACCAGGACATGTGTAACATAAATATCCATATCCAACTTTTTAAATACACTGCACCATGCCCTCGGGGCTGTTTAGGGCCTACACTAGGGGTGACTTAAATGCATTAAAAAGGAAGGTTTAGGCCTGGTAAAAGGCTTATTTTGGAAAGTCAAAGTGTCAGTTTAAAACTGCACACAGGTTTAAAAGGCAGGCCTGAGGCACGTTTACAGAGCCACTTAAGTGGGTGGCACAATTAATGCTGCAGGCCCACTAGAAGCATTTAATTTGTAGGCCTTGGGTAAATGGGGTACTACTTTACTAGGGAGTTACAAGTAGATTAAATATGCCAATTGGGACTACACCAATTTTACCATGTTTAAAGGAGAGAGCCCAAGCACTTTACCACCGTTTAGCAGTGGTAAAGTGTGCAGCGTCCCAAGACCAACAAATATTAGATCAGCAAAAATGGGAGAAGGAAGGAAAAATGTTGGGGGGGGGAAGACCACTAAGGCTGGCAGGTCTAACAATATTGATTAGGCATGCCAATTTTACCAGGTTTAAAAGGTAGAGCACAAGCACTTAATCACTGGTTAGCAGGAGTAAAGTGTGCAGATTCCCATGGCCAACAAAAATGAGATCAGCACAAGTAGACAAAAATCTGGGGAAAAGTCCGTAAGTGGATAGTACAAAAGTGAAAAATCCAAGAGGATTAAATGGCAGGAACCCACTTTGCAACACCCATTCTTCACAGGTAGCTTTCACAGTTAGCAATCTTATGTGTAACCATTATCTCAAAAATGTTTAGATCATAAGCATTGCACAGTATACTACTTTTTTAGCTGTACAAAGAGTAAGTAGCATTTCGGTGTTTATACCCTAACAGTTCAGAAAAGTTCAGGGTATAACCTTGAAAGTTCACGGTATAACCATGAAATTAAAAGATCAATGAAGGATTTGTAACATTTACTATTGTAAAGGAACATAAAAAGATATGGTAAAAAATTAGATTGCAAGCTGAAGCACCTTTTCTGCTCCTTGATAAATGACTGAGGGGTTTTTATTTCTTTCAGAAGAGCAAATCCATAATCACAGATCAATTGACTGCTAGCTGTGAACACCATAGATAATTTATGTAAGAATGAATTTTGCAGAATTTAAAATCCAGATTTACTTGAGCACATTACAGATAATGCATTCTATAGAATAGATGACTCTTTTTCAGCAATTTATAACTATTATTTTATCATTATGGTCCAAAAGACTAAAAGACGTTTGGTGAACCAGATTGAGTGTTGTGTGTACAATTTAGAAATACTAGTTTACCAAAAGGATTAAAATTAGGTACTGCAGTCAGATATTTATAAGAAAATAAAATGCACACCGCCAGAAGTACTTACGTGAGAATATTCACTGATAAGGTGGTAAGAAATGGATATCTTGATTATAGATACAGATTGTGCTTACAAGATGGTTGAAAGATCCGAAGAAAATTTATAATATAGGCAATTCCTCTATCTCCCATTGGATGTCACTTTTAGATTTGTATTTTAATTTCTGTAGACTGTCCAAATTTTTGTCAATACATGTCCAGTTTAAAAATTCGCTAAGAACCGAAAGGCAGCAAGACCTGACAGACTGTTATCTGTGGCATTCAGGGATCAGAAGTTCTGTCTCTAGAAATCATCAATTACCATTAGTAGCCCGCTGCTGGTGTGGGAAATCTGCTTCTAATTTTAGAAATGCTATTTTGGATTTTTGGAACTTACTGCCGAATACTTGTTACATAAGAGTCAAAAATTTAAATTAGATTTTTCCTTGTACAATTAGCCAGTCAAGAGATTACAGTATCGGCGAGATATTGACAAAGTTGGTGGTTTAAAAATGGCCTGTCACCACAGTTCTGAATTTGCCTTGGGAAAGGAGCAATATTCGGGGAGAACCTCCAACAAATCATTGCCGTAAATAATGCATTGTGTGCTGCATAACATTGTGGAAGCATGTGGCTGATTAGATGGGTTTTAGTTTTTGAGTATGCAATCTCAGGGATTCTGCCTAGGTAGAGATATCAAAATTAACTTTACCGTTAGTTTTTCTAACAAGCGACTGTTGTAGTTAGAAGAATAAAATGAAAAGTCATTCAGAGAAGCACCTGGAGTCAGTTCCATTTTTAGATGTAATTTGATTTCATTAGCTAATGTGTGAAAACTACATATATTTTCAACAAGTTCGGCCAGTAAACTAACCACAACATGTGCCCGTTATAAAGTGCTAATGACTTTACTTAGGATATCACACGACATGTTAAATGACATCACTGATGACATAATTGATAGCAAAATCCAGAGGTACCAAGACTCTTCCTTTGGCCATCTGCAATGGGGGTTAGGTGTAGCACCAGATGCTCTGCCCAACCCCCTGTGAGCGATCAGTTCACGCTGTGCGTGGTCTTTGGGTGTGCACAGTAAGGGTTGGCTGAAGATCAAGCCTTCCAGCCAGGTCTCCGCAGGTGGCTAATCGCCGCTTTCAATAGTATTCAGCAATGCGCAACTGGGGCTAGCTGCAGGCCCTGAACTACAGCCAGGTACTGAGGCCAGGCACAACTCCACCTCGCCTCTAGCAAAATGCAGCAAGGGTTGGCTGCAGGGCCTAACCAATGACAAGGCCCTGCACCAAACCCTCCTTGGGTGGCCAATCCCTGCTGAGTGTAACCTTGTACAGTATGCAGCACTGGATGGCCACAGTACCTGGACACAGTAACTCACCTTCAGCTAGAACCTACGTTGAAACCTATGTAAAAGGCTAAACACCAGAGTTTACAGCCTTCTGGCCTACATTGCAGGGGTCAGCTGTAGGGCTTGGCCATAAATCAAGCACTTCCCCCATTCTTCTGCAGTGAACTCCTGCTGCAAATTGCCATATTCCACTTTTTTCCGATTTTTATATTTTGTAGGTTAAATCAATATCTTGTGCCCCAAAGCCTTTTGGTGCACATCACGCATTGGAAGAGTAAACTCTTTTCCACAATGTTGAGAAAAGCATACATCTGATAAAGTGCACCTTAGTCTGCCATCATGTTTAGGGAAAACTTTCCAATAGCTACCTCACATCAAGGCCAATTCACCTTACCACATATGACAATATTGTTACCTTTGCCAGAAGGAGAATTGGTATGCATGTTGAGAAGTATCTTTGACAAGTCGTCAGCGCATTCATTTACCTTAACATCCACACTGTTAGCTTTAAACAGAGGTTTACCCTCTCGACAAACACTCTGAAAGAGGCCAATATTTCTGCACTTATTACAACACTTGTGCATAGCAGGACAATTCACTTTATTACCCAAGTGGGATTCGATCCACACCTAAACCATATATTTTGGCTTTTTCTAGAAACAGTTTTTAGCAAACTTGTCCTTGAGTAAAATTGAATTAACAGAACATGAATAAAAATTAAAATGCAAATTGGTGAAATGCTCTGAGGTCATGAGTTTACTGGAACCCAAAGGGTCTTCAATAGCTTTGGCAATGTCAATCACTTCAACAAGAGTGGGATCTCTGCAGCTCAATTATAATTTTTGTATTTTCTTTGAGTAACAAGCAAAAACAAACTGATCCCTAATGTAAGTGTCAAGAGGATCTCTGTAGTTGCAAGTTGAAGCCAAAAATCTTAGATCAGAAATACATTTCTCAATGGTTTCTTCCGCAATTTGCTTCTTTTTAAAGAAATGTAATCTTTCAAGAATTACATTGGGTTGCTCTAAAAACATATTTCGTAGGCAAGACGATCTCTGCATAGTTATTCCAAACATCAACTTCATCTCTAGGAACCTCCAATATAAGTAGGTTTTCTAAACCTTGATGCTCTTCTTGACCCAAATGACTGAATAAAAGGGCTGCCTTCCACTTCAAATTTCGTTTATTCAATGGCCACTAAATATTTTTCCAAAATATTTCCAGGAAACAGGCGGCTTTCCTGGATTCTTCAAAAAATGGTGCAATCTGTTTAGGACACTGAGTATATGCCATGATGGTAGGGTAAGAAGCTAGCAGTAGAGATGTCAAAAAGTACAAATACTGTGGTAGAGAAACACTAAAACGGTACCTGCTGTACCTAAAAATAAAAGTAAACTCCTGAGCAGCGTTGCCAAAGAGATGAGTAAACTCCTGAGGAGCACTGAAGGAGTGATGAGCCAGAACAACAATTGTGAAATCACACGATGACAGACTTGGAGAGATCCGAATCCAACACCATAAAGAGGGCCGCCATGAACAGACAACAGAGCGTGATGAGGTCAGTAAGTCGAGAAGTGAGCCCAAACCAAAATGGCTACTCAGTAATGAAGATGCAAAGCTTGACAGTGAACATAGCATGTGAGCCAGGGCAAGCACAACCCAAGAGGCTGACAGCAGGGCACCTGAGATGCCTAAGATGTAGCAATGGCTTGTGCAAAACCTAAATCAGCCGTTGAAGAGCAAAGGCAGCAGCAGTAGGAGAAGTCAAACAAAGGAGTGCAGAAAGGACTGAGAATACACTCCAGCGAAGGCGTTCATAAACTCAAAGAGTCTGCGAGGAGTGTCAGCACCACAGCTCCCAAGACAACCTGTGCCAGATGTGGACTTACCTGACTAAAGAGTTTGCCAAGAAAGAACTTCATGGTAACTGTTACCTGAAGAACTTGCTGGCCCTACCCTACCCCAATAAGATTGTAAAGACTGGTGACCAAATGGTGTCTGCCTTCTCACAGAAGAAATGCGTGGAATATATTTATGATTCGGATTCGTATGAGGAGGAAAGCGAAGAGGAGTGCGAAGATGAGCTTGCTACTCAGCAATATATCACCCGGAGGCCGTCCCTCAGTAGGGGATCATTCAGGAGAGCAGTAGTTTGAAAGATGGAGAACCTTGCCGATCAAGAGCTTCTAAAAATGTCCACTGTGCCCAGAACACTAACACACATGTCAAGCCAGAGATAACAGCTAACAGTGTCATTCAGCATACACCAACCCTTCTTCTGACAATGTAATCTGAAAACTATTACATAATATAGGAGACCTAAAGAATGCAAAAAAAAAGAAAAAAAGAGTTGGCGAGAGACTAGGAGGCAAAATCAACTCTCACATAACAACCGTAGGCTCCCACAGGGGAAAAATCCTCGTCACCAAAAGTGGAAATGACTGCTCACAAAGTAGAGAGTTCAAAATCCATGCTTCATAGTACAAAATGGGAGCCCACGTCCCACCCTGTCACTCCAAGGCAACTCTGCCGCAACTGACTACAGCACAGTAAGCAACATAAACTCCCCGAAGAACAAGGCAGAAAAGGAATGTATCCCAATAAGTGTTCATATAACATCAGCAAGAGATGAAAAACAACAAGTTCCTAAATGTTCCTAAAACAATGCATTGTTGGTACACTACTGCTCCAAGGCCATGAATGATAGGTATGGGGCCTAAAATGTTATAGTCATCGGCAGTGCTTCACATGAGGTTTAAGCATTGCATCCAGTTTGCTTTTCTTTTATTATTGGGATTTGTAGTGCTGCTTTGTAATTTGAAAAGCAAAACTAAAATTTGCTGAATGAAAAAACAGTACAGGATAACCTAGTCAAGCCTGGCCAGGGAAAGCTTTAAACTCTTTGGAAGAAAGGAAACACAAACCTTTTACATGAAATTAATTGCACCTTCTTAGTCCAGGATAAAAAGACGTTTTCATCACATTCATTAAAATCCACTCAATACAGAACTGTAATCTACTTAACTGATTTTAAGAACAGAGGAAGAGACAGCCACTGGGACAGGCAGACACAGACAATCGATCACTGAGAATCGGACCAACATTGTGTCCATAGCTAAATCAGGACACTTGGAAAAAGAAACACAGAGACCTGCATAAGGAGGTCCTGCCTCGGAGGCAAGATATATCTAATCAGAGTTCTGTCTCCTGAACAAACACACAATCTCCAGGCAGTCAACAGCCAGTGGCATTACGGCGCTCTGTAAATGCCACCATGTAAGATTACAAAACTAAAAACTGAGACATAAAAATAGCTTTTCTCATAAACCTAGGCCCCATGCAGTTATAATGACCACGCAGACACAATGGTTTACTATCTGCAACCGGCCCAGGGCACGTGCGCCGGCCCCTTTTATTGGCAGGGTCACCTGACCGGTGATACCGTTGATGGATGGGTGTGGGGTGAGTGTGGAAGCCAGCCCTCTTGGAGTGGCTGGTGGAAACACCTTACTTAAGAACACTAGAACGTGACAAGCTGGTTACTACAAATTTACTTTGTAACTTTAATAATAAATGCTAAAAAGATTTACGGACATACACATGCATCTATTTTTTTAATGAGATTCACAAAAAAATATTCAATATAGGACGCCAAATGCAACATCATTCACAAAGTGTATTCTAAAAAGAAATTACTATTTTGCAATCGTCGTGATCCCATGTTCAGGTTCCAATAAGAAAACAATAATAATTCAGAAGTGCACAGTAAAGTAAACGCTACTTGGAAATATTTAGTTCTGAGCTATAAAGAAGATTTAATGACTTCCAAATTACAAACCTCGCAAACCCCAGAGTATTTTTAATGCTACTGTCCTCAACAGTATTTCACATGAACAATTATTAAAGGTCTCTTAAGTACATAAATTAGGCAACACCGCATTTAAGGTATAGAAGTAATAATTCTTTAGTGGAAATGATTTTCTGTCTAACACTGTAGACTGGTGTGCAACTAGTTTAACACCAAGGCTAGGAAAGACAATGTCTGTGATTGATTGCCTAATCCCTTTATTTTGAGCAGTTTGATTACCACTGGGAGAGGTGATAACAAAATAAATCAAACTACCCATAATGAATTGACAAACTTTTGTTTTGAAGGCTTCACAATTAAACTAAGCGACACAATGATATAGGAGAGGTACTAAACCAAGTTACAGAGAACTGCATATATTTGTAACTAAATCTTAAATGTCTTGTACACATTATGGATTGCAAAGTGTTCTGTTAAGGCTTTATAAAGCTAGCGTTTAAGGTAAACAGTCTCTACAGCAGACATTAAGCGAGCAGAACGCATTTAAGGGAGCAACATTCCTGTATGGAAAACACCTTACCTTAACCTGTAGACACTTTTGGTTCTGTACAACTCTCCTAGCTCCTCGATGACTAGCCTACTAAACTTACCACAAACTCCATCTGTACGTAGCTACCATCCGTTCACTCAAAACTGGTGCCAAAACAGATAGATTTCCCTTTTAGGGGGCAATCCTTCTCCAAAAGGACCCCTCATCTTTTCAGGGATGACCCCCGAGGAGCACATTTTAACCCTCTTCACTCTTTACTCAGGCTCATCTACTCTCACACCCTTCTTACCTCCATGGGGGCCAATACACAAATATGAACAGACAACACCTAGTGTGCTGCCACTTTCCTCACCTCACCTCCCTCTCGCCACTCCTCTTTTCTTCTGATAGTGCATTTGTATGTATGTATGTATATGGTATTTCCACAGCACAAACCTAGCCAAAACACAGTGAAGCACGGTACTTGGTCAAAGACAAGCGTAAATTCGAGAGTGATAGAAGAGATATCTGGTTTTTGATCGTTAATACATTATGATGTAGTATTCTTTAAAGAGGTGAGTCTTCAACTCTTTCCTAAATTGGGGTAGCATTGGGGTGGTCCTAATGGATATGGGGATGTTTATCCAGATCCAGGGGGCCTTTTTGTATGGATGGATGTATATGGAAACAATATATTGCCAGGTAAAAAGAGGGTCCAAGGGAAAATTTATAGACCTGCGCGGATAAATCCCCTAACCATATATAACAACAACAAAAAATCTGCGGGTCTCAAAGAGAAATATATAGAGACAAGCGTTTCAGCAGTACACGCAACAGGAGAATAAAACAAGAAAGAGGGGGGATCTCAATTACGAGGACGGATTCCCATCACCCACCGAAGTGGCATGCTTCATCATTTGGGGATCTCCTCTCGGCTGCACACTAGTGCAACCGAGGAGCTACAACTCCTTGCTAGTGTAAAGGAGGAGCTCGCGGATGTTTTAAATGTAATCCAGGACTAGATCACCTAAGATCAATGAAGCATAAGGCAGTGTGGTGAGTATATGGTGCAGTGTGAAGGAAAAAGTGAAATAAAATTGACTACCAGGAGAGAATAAATTTATTAAGTATCCCGTGGTGTCAATGGTTAAAAAGCAGTAAAAGCGCGATCTGAATACATTTGCGAGCGCGCTAGTGAGGAGGTCTACATGTTTCAGCCACTACCGATCTTACTATGATCAAGGCTACAGATCCTACAGATAGACTCACTACTGAGATCAGTGAACTAGTGAACAGTGAACTAGTTGAGGAAGCAAGAATTGAGGGATGGGTGTCAACTCATGAGGCTAACTATCTGGTAACCACTCACCCTGTGATGCCTTACTTTTATGTTCTTCCTAAAGTGCACAAGCCTCAGCGTCCCCCTCCTGGCAGACCCATAATCTCGGGTATAGGCTCGCTTCTTGAACCCCTTTCCACCTTTGTGGATCATTTTCTAAGACCTTTAGTCAGAGCGATGCCTACTTACCTGCAAGACACAAAGGATGTCTTACAACTACTGCCAGGGATTGATTTTAACATTGAGACGGATTTCCTCGTCAGTTTTGACGTGGAATCCCTCTATACTTGCATCCCCCAGGTAGAAACATTAGATGCAGTCAGGTCACTTCTTGATCAGAGACAAGGGACTACAAGTAGACCAGTTCCATTTATTATGGAATGCGCCAGGCTGGCAATGACTGAAATTTTTTTCAGATTTGAAGATCAGATATACCTCCAGACATCAGGTACATCGATGGGCAGTGTTTTTGCCCCCAGCCTGGCGAACCTTTATGTCCATTTATTTGAACAAAACTGTGTACTTGTGGAGATGAACCCCTTTCGCAGCCATATTATAGAATGGAAGCGTTATATAAACGACATATTCGTCATATGGAGAGGGGATTTGGCTACCCTCAATTTTTTCCATGTCTGGCTCAACGCACAGAACAACTACTTGAACTTTACAATAGACGTGAGCAAGACGAGTTTGCCGTTTCTTGACTTGCGCATCTTTCCATCAGCTAGGGGCCTACAAAGTGAACTTTATACGAAGCCCATGGCCAGGAACTCATTGTTAACATACGATAGTTTCCATCCCAAATCCTTATGCGAAGGGCTACCATTCGGTCAGTTCCTCCGCCTTCGTAGGAATTGTTCCACCATGGATGATTTTAGGAAACATGCCACGGTGCTTTCTCGAAACCTCCGAGCCAGAAAGTACCCTAAGAGGTTGATACGACAATCTTGTAAGAGAGCTTCAAATAATAATCGTGAAGCACTCATAGAACCTACTGCGCCTAAACCGCCACTAACAAGACTTACTTGCGTAAACACCTTTAGCATTCAATCGAACCAAATCCAGAAGATTGTGCGCAGACATAGGCGCATCCTCAATGTTGGTCAGAATAAGATACCTCTACCTCTCTTTTCTTTCAAAAGGAGTAGGAACCTACGTGACTGTCTTGTCCACACACGACCGAGAGGTGCCCTAGAACCTGGACCTACTACACTCTGGAATATGCCAGCAGTCCAGGGACATTATCCGTGTGGCACATGCACCGCCTGTCCACAAACTAGGCACACCACTGAGGTTGACATCGGAACTCAGAGACCATGGAGGCAAATGAAGCATACTAACTGCAACAGTGAAAAAGTTATTTATTTAATAACATGCCCTTGCTCTAAGACATATGTTGGCATGACGACACGTAAGATCAAGCAAAGGATAATGGAGCATAAGAGCACCATTAGGTGCAAAAAACAATCTACTCGACTGACCAGCCACTTCCTCGAACAAAATCATAGACCTGAGGATATGAGCTGGACTATTCTTGAACAGCCATATATACCAAGACAGATTACTGACATCACTACTTTTCTATTTAGGAAGGAGCAAATCTGGGTGTTTAAGTTACGCAGTGATGTGGAGGGGTTAAATGACGCAATCCCTTGGACCCTAATCTAGCTTTGCAACCCCTAAGTTCAGTGACACTCACAGTACCCCTAGTGGGTAGATTGTGTTACACTCTGACGTGTTTTCTCCAGGGTGGGGATGCTATTTAATACAGTACTTGTTGAGGAGACCGAGTGTCACCACTACTGGTTCCACACTAAAAAGTCCCCTTTAACTTTACGGTCTCTTGTGCAGCCTAGATGTACATTTGAGTCATGAGGATTGAGTGAGCCTCAGTAATGTTTGCGGCTATCAATATAGTTGTGTTGCGGTTTATTTAATTGAGTAGTAATATAACATGGTTCTCACACTGATGTCCAGTTCTGGGTTACAATTATTTACCATTGCAGCGCTCCATGCGATGCGGGATAAAGGCTTTGTCACGTTCTAGATACCGTAGGTCTCTAGCTGATGATAACACTCGCAAACGCAAGCTGCTATGTTGAAACTACAATTCCCAGTTCTTTCCTGACTTTTGTGTAGTTCTTAACGACCGTGTCATGCATCACTCTTCTGCGACGCAGATTACGTCACTCCACTTGACTCCTCACAGGTGCAGGCATTTTTTAACACCAGACACTTGTATTTAAGCTCTCGCCCCGGCCGGACGTCACAGCCTGTGACTCTCAGGATCCGGCCCGGGGTAACGACGGAGCAGGTAAGAGCGATTCCTGCTGTACTGCTGCCTTCTTGTCTTGTTCAGACTTTTTTACACACTGCCATGAGTGGAGGAGGCTATTAGAGGGAGCGGACCTCTATAGGTGATGAGCTTATAGTCTGGACAGTATATTGGGAACTATCTGCAGTGTTTGTCTCGCTCAGACTTGTGCTTTACATTATCACGAGGGGTGTAGGCTACTGGACTGAGCGTTTCCCTTTGTCAGAGGCGTCTTCAGTCTGTACTGTTTTTCTTGAACTATTCGCGGGGCTTGTCCCGATACTTTTTATGGCAGTTTACGTCACCTATAGATCTTTAAACTGCATGAATTTGTTTTCTTTGAAGAGTAGGGCAGTGTATATCGGACTGCTTATTTCTCATAACATTTAACAGTAACTGGCATTATACTTATGATGGTGCTTCCGACAACTCTTGATAAACCTGCATGATTTTAATTGTATTTACAGTGGTGGTGCATTGTTGGCCTACAACTTTTTACATTAAAACCCCATCTCCTGTGGGCTTAGTTTTTTCTCCCTTTTTTCAATTCACAGAGCGTTGCCTCACGCCCTGAGCGGTTGCCAGGAGCGGTGGGTTTCCTCCCGATTTGATACGGGTAAGGCGTTCCGTTACAGAGTTCTCATGGAACTATTTTGAGGACTTTTAGCATGTCCACATTGTAATATAATGTGTTCTTTATATATTGATACAGACCTACTATCAGCATGTACATATAAATTCAAACTTTTCATTTCTCTCAACAGGAGTATTACACCAATGCCTATAGTGCCAACATATTTACGTACACAGGTATATGGTTGTATCATTCTTTACAGTTTATGTATAATTTTGTCTCACATTTATAGTGCAGTAGTTACAACTAGGTCCTGAAGAAAGCCTTGATCATAGTAAGATCGGTAGTGGCTGAAACATGTAGACCTCCTCACTAGCGCGCTCGCAAATGTATTCAGATCGCGCTTTTACTGCTTTTTAACCATTGACACCACGGGATACTTAATAAATGTATTCTCTCCTGGTAGTCAATTTTATTTCACTTTTTCCTTCACACTGCACCATATACTCACCACACTGCCTTATGCTTCATTGATCTTAGGTGATCTAGTCCTGGATTACATTTAAAACATCCGCGAGCTCCTCCTTTACACTAGCAAGGAGTTGTAGCTCCTCGGTTGCACTAGTGTGCAGCCGAGAGGAGATCCCCAAATGATGAAGCATGCCACTTCGGTGGGTGATGGGAATCCGTCCTCGTAATTGAGATCCCCCCTTTCTTGTTTTATTCTCCTGTTGCGTGTACTGCTGAAACGCTTGTCTCTATATATTTCTCTTTGAGACCCGCAGATTTTTTGTTGTTGTTGTATATGGAAACACCCATACCTTTTATTATGCCACTTGTGCCCATCTCCATCAGTAGGACCTCAATTGCCCCCATATGCATAGTAGCTGGTGTCCTAGTTGCTCACAGCCCCACAAATGTTATTACATGCTGCCTTTTGATTTCCACTCCCCAAAAGGTCATACCTAGACCCCTGTCAACCTCACAAGCAAATATTTGATGTGGTCCCACACTTACACAGTGTCCTCTCAGCTTTTGCTCCACATCCCCAACTGAAGGCCATGTTCTTCACTCTCAGTAATGGCCAGAGATCTGGCTCATTGATGACAATTGCTGCGAGACTGGTCCAAACAAGACAGAGGAAGGCTTGAAGGCAGCACACTATCATGCCCGATTCCACTGTTTCTTTTGGATCTCAGTAAACCCAGGTGAGGGGTTGATCAGTGTCCATCCAAGCACTTGTTTCAAACTCCTGATTTTCACTGCCTTGACATAAGAGCACTGAAAATCAAATCTTGTTTTTCACGGCTGCTATGTCACAGCAGTGAATAAATAGCAGAGTGTTAAACCCAGTGGTGTGTAACACAACATATTGTTTCCTTTTATGTAAAGTTTCTGTACTGTGTCTGCATCGCTTTTCTTACGTGCCCAGAAGCCACTTTATGGGCATATTGGAATAGATCAATGCAAAATTCACTTTTGTAGATACAAATATTTCTCTGCTCACTTAATTCCTTGGCCAAATAGTCTGCAATTGAAGCTCCTGGAAATTGAAATGTTCGTTCATTTAGCACCAAAACACTTTCAAATGTGGTTTGGTGAGCTATGAGTGCATGGAATAAAGCTCCATCAATGCACACAGTGAGAAAAGGAGATAAAATATAGCTACTTAGTTCACAGAGTTTGACACTGGAAGAGTGGGGGGGAGAGGGTTCTCTGAGATAGGCCACTCAGCTACAAGAATTTAAGATGCTGCCAGTGGCGGCTCCTCCATAGGGGCATGGGGGCGTCGCCCCACTGCTTTCTCGCAGTGCAAGAAGGCAGAAACATAAAATGGTAAAACTACCATTTCTCGCACTGCGAGAAAGCAGAAGTGCCTGGAGTGCCTGGTTGGGGGTGGGCGGTCCTGCTCGAGGGCAGGGGGGGGGGGGAGTGGCTTGCCCACTGTTGTGGGTACTGACTGTTTGGTCGGCCCTCTGGGGCCGACCAAACCAGTCAGGCGCACTCTACATTTTCTTTATGTAGGCTGCTGCATGCAGCCTACATAGAGAAAATGGCCTGGCTGGGGCGCTCTTAGCTGCACCTCACCAATCACAACGCTGCCATTGCAGCGTTGTGATTGGCTTAGGGTAGGGGAGGGAGGCTGCCTGCTGGCTGCTTCCTGTGCCACCATTACACCAGCCAGGAGCGGACTCGGAGGCGGCGTGGTACCGGCGGTAAGGTACGTAACTTTTTATTTTTATTCCCCACCCGCCCCGCCCCCCTCACGCGAGCATGCCAGGCCTGGACTCAAGGAGTGCCAGAAGCGAAGCCTGCAGGAAGTGTAGCACACGATTGACCCGGGCTCAGCCCTTCAGACCGTTCGGCAACACCTCCTAGTCTCTACGTTTCCCTGTAGGCCAGTGAGCCTTGTCACGTTGGGCCGTTCTTCGGGAGTGAGTTGAATGCTTTTCTCACTGAACTCTTTTTCACCTTCCTGGCTATCACCTAGGCTCTCATTTTACCATGTACACGTTGTTGCCTCTTCTGTACTGACGGTTTCCCTCCACTTCAGCGGCTTAGCACAACGGGCTGCCCTTTCCATTTACCGCTGCATTTCTGATCCTTTGAACCCCTGCTGCTGTCTGTAACCTGACCCCTGTCACTACCTCTTGGCGTGCATGCCAGAAGCCCCGTTGCCATGCATTTATCTTTCTTTTTGTCTGCCTCCCCTGAACGTATCGCCATTTTGGGGCAAAGGGCCTTCATGTTGATTGTGTGTCATAGATAGGGGACCCTTTGTTCCAGACACAGTGTGCTCTCTTTCACGCATTCTGTATTTTTGGCACATTTAAAAATGTCCTGCAATTCCATCTGCTTCTTTGGGTTTGGGAAATGTCTAGTTTTGTGTGAGAGCGGAAAGTGGGACAAGAGTATAAATAAACAGCGTGCATGGTCAAAATAACATAACATAATGGTATTGAATGTATTTATATTGTGTATATCGCCAACTGGTGACGTAATTGTACTGCCCGATATTATGGAGGAACAAATTCAGCAAGTATCTATCTATGCAGTTACAGTGTTGATTGTAGGGCCGGTCCTGGCATTCTGCAACTCCGGTATTTTACCAGTGGGCTGTATTGTCGCTAAAATCGCCGCATGCCAGCCCTGTTGTTAGCGGGCATCACTTTACCGGAGCCATTATGGGCCCAACCTCAAACACTAAAGCTCATTCTCGTAGTGTGCTTTGATACCTCCTGGTCTCATTTGATAGCCTGCCTGTAGCCGGGCCAAGTTTGCTATGTCTCCCCTTGCTGATTGGAGATGCTGACATTTTTGCTGACTGGAGTCATGATATGTTTGCCAGCTCGCTGGAATAGACAGAGACGGCGATTGGGTCATGCTGAAAACATTCTTGGCCGGTGCAGCAAGTCTGTTTGTATTTTTGGTTTGCCAGGACTAATGAATTAAAAAGCTCTGGATTGACCCTACTTTGTAGTTTGTGACAGCCTGCCACGGGCGTGGGCAGCCCTCCCACCCAGGAGGAAAGCAACTCGATAAATGCTCTTTGTTGGCAAGGAAGGCGCGTGGATTTGTGGAGGGAAGCGGAAAAGACCGGTCCTGTGGACAGAGGACTCTTTGGGAAGTGCAGGTACCAGCAGCAGCTGTCCCGGGCCCTCACGCGCTGTCAGTGCGCGGCCATGTAGCATGTGCAGGCCCCCTCTCTTGTATTGACGCTGTGCTGCTTAAAGGCAAAAACAAGCCAAAGCGGCGGCTGGGCCGGGATTACACAAGCGCGGACACGCTCGGCTGAGTGAGGTAAGATAACAGGTGGACGAAGCGAACTAAAGCGAAACGGCTGGAGCAATGACTACCGCCGATTCTATGTCGAAAGAAGCACGCTTTCACAGCCGGGCAGATTAGCAGAGGGACTAGTTTTTGGGAGCACTTCTCTGACTGCCGCTCACCACCTGCGAGGACTGGGCAGCCGTCATGCATAGATGCTCTTTTGTGTTTTGGGGAGGGGGAAAGCATGGGGACTTTGACACCTCACACATCTTAAAATAGCTCTTCCTGGTTAGCAAGTCCACCTATTATGAGCAACTAGACGTGGCAAAAGCATTCCAAGGGCAGGTGTAAGAGGGGAAATAAGAGGCAGAGAAATGGGGTACACTAACCAAGAGGAGAGGCAGGAGTCAGGAGCGAGATGGAAGGGGGGAGGAGGCTGAGTGTCTGACTATTTGTCTGCACTATAATTCCTATTATAAGATCCGTTTGGGTGTCTCTGCTTTACAGTTTCAAGACTGAGATGTGTCTGCTTGTTAGTTGTGTATTTGTCTGTCTACTTGGCAATCCCCAGTAGAGAGGTGTGTTTACACCTGTGAGTGAGCATGGGTCTATGTGGAGCTGGGTGAAGGTACAAGAGCAAAGCTGTGTGAAGTGAGGGGAGGTGCAGTGACCGATCTAGGTTTATTAGGCCCAGCACTAATTGCTTTATTAACCTTCCTGCTTCCTCAAATTTGCTTGAAAATGCACCGTTTGTCCACTCTTTTTTCAAAATTTTCTTGGGAGGAGAACCCCCGAAGCCCCCGTAGGTTGTTTGGGCTCGCGAGCGCTCTCTACGCTCGCTCGCCGCAGTGCAGTACGACAATAATGTTACGCCTCACCACTTTCAAATGTCACCAGCCGCCACTGGATGCTGCTGCCTTTTTGGTCTCAGCTTCCTGGAAATGAAAGATTGTTAGCTAGTGTCTCTTGCCTACTCTGTCCTGGAATGTGTTTCCTCTCTCACTGATAGAAAACAATAAGTCCGGAGAATCACATCTGTTGAGTTTCTGTAAAGCAGATGCAAGCCTCGCTCCCCAAATTTATCAAGATTTCTACAGACCAATCACCTCTTAGCCCATAACGCTCCTAAGCCATGTCTTTGTCTGAAGCTCAGTAAAACAATACTTCTCGTATACTATTCAATGCTAAATGCACATCTTACACTTTCTATTGCTCATACCTCTCCATCCTTACTGTTAAAGAAGTCGCTCTTGTAAGTAGACCACTTAAATATACTGGAAGAAAACAAGGAATTCTAGCTCATCTGGATTGCCTCTCCTGTGGATCTGTCAGAGAGAAGAACGCTCACCTTTCGGAAGACTGGTTAAAATGCGCCTCTGTACTCCAGTCCAAATAAATAAGCTTTAAGTATCTTTGAGGCACCAACCCCTGGTCCTTTGTGCGGGAGATTTTGGACCCAAAGCCACTTTGAGTGAATGAATAAGAAAGTGTTGAGTTCACACAATTGACTCTGAAAGCCTGAGAGGAGAGCTGTCTTGTGAATGAGTTCTCAACTATGTGGCAACATTACAAGCAGAAAAATGTTGGTAATATGCATGCCCATAAAGAGTTCTCAAAAGAGGCGAGAATTGGCCCAAACTATAATTGACAGCTCATCCACACTTCCTGTCAATCACAAACACCGATGTTCACATGGACATGGTGAAGTGAAGACTTACCTGGCAAAGGGCCTACTTGGCACAAATAGAACTCCACATGCGAAAGAAACTACCTGATGACACACGTACAACTTCATCCACTGTTAACCCTGGTGTTAGCAGGCACCCAGCCGCCAATGCATTTTACAAATGCTCAGGCTGAAAAAATGTTGCAACAGAAAGAAAGTAATGAAAAGAAATGAGTGTTTTTTCACAGGTGTGTCTGAAAGATGCCCTCTCCAAAATGTATTCTAGATGAAAAAACATTTTCCTTTCCTGGCCATTGTGTGAGCCTCATGTATGGAACACCTGGGTCGTGGGACACTTTGGTTGATTGCAACCCAGATCAAATATCGAAAAACCTAGACTTAATCTTCAAAAACTCTTGAGGCACAAGGGACCTTGGTTTAATACAATTAATTTTTAATATGCAGAGTAAATAAACAACCGAAAGAGAGAAACAAACAAGGAAAAAAAAAAGAGAAAGAAAGAAAAGGATAAAAAGAGCAAATGAAAGACAGAACAAAAGGAAAAAAGAACAAAAAAGTTCAATCACAATTACCGTATTGTTTTGAATCTGCTGCTTGTGTACCAAAAACGGATTTTTGCAAAATGTAAAAATTCAAAGCATGCCACACAAAGTACTGAATGACCTACATTTTGATTACACACCCTGTTAAAAAGTAGTTGTAGATGCTTCTTCAGAGAAAGGAGAATTGTGGAGAGATTATTACCCTTTATGTGTATGGAAAATGGTCATATCAGCACATAATAGGAGACATGATCAGACTAAAAACTGTGAAAAAGGCAGGTGAAAAAAAATAATGACTAAAAGAAAGAGTTCTAAAAACCATAAAAGAACACAAATATTACGGAGTGGATATTCATATACTTCAGGTGTGGTACCTGTAGGCAGGGAATCAGGCAGTGACCAATGGGCTGATCTGACCAGTCAGTGTGTGGGATGATATATTTCTTACTCTTTGTAGGCCTGTTTTATGGTCTGTTGGGCTGTTTTACTGTTGATTTCCCAGATATTAAAACAAACACTGCCTGCAGCAAGTTCAAATCCATGCAGTCTTCCACACCTTGCAAAACACTTATACAGCGTATCTTTAAGTTCAAAATGTCTCTGATTTGCACACATGGGTCATTTTTTTAGCCATCGAATTCACTAATGTGGGCCACTTTTATTTTGGTGCCCGGGGCTATTTTCTGTCCCGTTTGACCCTGAGTGTATGCCCGACATTATTAGTCAGTGCTACAAATTTTTCTGAAATGTGAATAAGAACGAGGACCATTGCGACATTAATATGGGGACAAGTACAATGCTTCTTTTATTTTATATTTTTAATCTTCCTCACTGGGAAATTTGAATCATTTTGAGAAAATGGAAAATAACTGCATTACATAGGTATGATTTCTCCTTCACATATATTAATTATGTTCTTATGATTTATCAATAGTTATAGCGACAAACGGGGGTTAGCAAAACACACTTTAAGGACGTTTAATAGACAAATCAGTTTGTAAACTTCTGACAATCCGGAGGCTCATTTGTGATTCTTGGAATGGAACATTATCAGAAAAACATTAAAAGGGGTAGATTATAAATCTAAAAATAAATGTACTTGGCACATTCTTAGTTTTGAAGGCCACAGATTGTTGTGTGGCTTATAGACCTACAAATGCTTTAGGTTAATTACCGAACTGTTCTGTGTTGGGTCTGTTCCTTTTTCTTATTCAAAGTGACAGGATCATTAAATAATTGATTTTAGTGGAAGCAAAACAATAACTTCACTAAAGATGTTGGGTGAAGTGCAAACCATTTTCTATTTCCCAAAGTTGGAAGGTATGTGGCCTTCCTCCAAATCTTTTGAGGGCAAGCGATTTTCCTAACAGGTTTTTGCAGGATAATTTTTCCCGAAAAAAAAGGTTTTTATAGGAACATTTTGCTGCATTCCTCTCCTACTACTTTAGTATATTTTTTTACCCACCTCAGAACAGGCTATTACATTCATAGAAAAGGCAACATTTTAGAAAAAGCTTACACAACTTTGCTTGCACCTAATGTTCATGTATGCATAAGTTCGACTGGAGCTGACACTGATAGCTCTTTGACCTCATTAAAATACAGTACCCAGCCACATGTTAATAGAGCCACTTAGAGTAGCATACCTTATGCAATTTTAACAAGCATTGGCAATTTCAAAAGTTCTGGCTTTAAAGGAATATTGTATGGTAATGTGAAGCATGACAATTAAACAGATTGGGACTATATATTTACTTGTGTAGAAGCAAAACACTGTAAAATAATATTGGTGTAGGTTAAATGGTCAGTTGACAGGTGCACTGTCAAGCCAGACCTAGAACTCCATCTAGGTTAATTACTGCCCTGCCCCCATCTGTGCTGCTGCCAGAGAAAAACACCATCAATTATCTAGTCATGTGTGTGCCCCTGTAAGTCCAAGCTCAGGCATCTGGATAAACAAAATTATCACAACTTTGTGGAGGGCAAGCACTTTTTTGGTGGAAGCACACAACTTCTTCCCAATCAAAGCATGTACTCCAGGCTCCCAACATGTGGGCGAGGTCAAAGGCCCTCTCTAGTGATGCTCACATGTCTGGCGGCAGCTGTGCGTTCAAGTCAGACTATAAAAATAGATGCATTATGGATAATGTTTATTTTTCATTCGTTTGTGTAAAATTTGAGAAGTAAATAGATAAGATGTTTTTTTTTTATTTAAAAAAAAGTAAACTTGAAGGATGAGATAATGTTGCATTTTATCTGCCAATAATGTTATACGAGCACGAATGTGGACACATCAACAATCAGATATTAAATTCTCATTTTGCTCTTACAAAAAAAAAAACAATTATGGAACAGACAATTGCAAATGCACTTAAAGCATTGCCGACTGCATATTGGTATCCAGGTTAGTTTGGGAACAACATTTCCATTTACTTGGGCATTTCAATAAAATTAAGCGAAAACGTAATTTAAAGGAGTCACAAGTCTCAAACCTGTGGTAGTGCCGAATTGAGCTGCCTTTGGAGTGAATCTCTGTCATATATGACATCCTGCAGGCGTTGCTGGGCAAGGTTTAAGCTCTCCTGTGTCTCCCTGAGGGTGTCGAGGAGGCGGTCTCTCTCATCTAGCATGTTCACCATCAGCTGCTCGAAGTGGGAATCCGAGTCTGACCCGCTGCTCTGGGACCCCCTCTGACTCAAGGGGGTGTCCTCGTTTATCGTCGGCATTACTTCACACATCGTGTCTGTAAATGAAAATGTACACACACAGGTGTCAGAATTGATACACCACTTTCAAGGAATAGGCGACAGAGTTTACGTTTCACAGATATTCTATTTACTATTTAGGTGCAGTTCATATCAGGGGAGTAACGCAGGTGCGGGGGAAGGGGGGCACTCTTCATGGGGCTCCCACGTAGGCCAATGTCTATACATATCTGCGAGATATGTGAGGCCCAGGGGCCCCTTATGACAGTCTGCAGAGGGGCCCCCATCCTTTAGTTATGCCATGGGTTCATCTCTTGGTACATAATGTGATTGCGAGTGATCTACAAAACACATTGGTTCCAGAAACACCAAAGCTTTAAATTCAATATACCAGGCTTCCTCTATCCCAAATTGTATTGATCGATTGCCAAACAAAGCCAAAGTATTTGCACAGGCAAGACAGCAGTTTTTTCTTACAGAAGTTGGTATGAATGCTTCGTGTAGTATTCATTTCCACCCTTCAATTGTCTGCACTTACCTTATTCAGTCATAATCTAAATGTTTTTCAATTTTTTAGCAAATAATTCAAAATGTTTCAAAATAAAATAGTAATTGTCCTCTCTATCGCCTTTCGACAACGCAGACTGCCGTTTCCATGCTATGTTATCTATTGCTTAGAAAAACAATGGTTCTTATGTGGCCCAAAAAGGTCCAGACTGAAGTGACCCAGCTAGGGGGCACTAGATTTTTGGATTGAACTTGATTCATTAGAGGAGAGCGGTTAGTAATATACTAGGGACATGTAGGTCAATGTATGACAGAATTTTATTCCACAACAATAATAGATAGGTGCTCACACATCAAGTGACAATAAGCGTGACGTGACAGGTGAAAGTGAAATTAAAATAAAGACATCGCATTGACAACAATAATAGAACATCCTTTAGAGCATTTTTACAGAGTAAAAAGGAGTTCTTGTTGTAGAGGGTCGACGGCGTTTCGTACTCAATTATTTGAGTTCATCTTCAGGACATACATGGTGAGCAAATAGAATTGATCGATATTGCTGTAATGGTAGGGGTTCCTACGATGCAAAGGTCTCAGCTGAATTTAATATCAGTGACTCGAAAGATATTTGAAGGGCAGCTGGCCGTCGAGTGATTCCAAGCAGCGCCAGGGATTTTGAAGTTACGAAGAATACAGGGCTGTTAATGCGAGCCTGTGGGGAGAGAGCAGAGCCTGTCCTGCTGCAGCTGAGGTCCGCGCTGAGTGCAAGACTCAGCGCGAGTAACTGATATTAAATTCAGCTGAGACCTTTGCATCGTAGGAACCTCTACCATTACAGCAATATCGATCAATTCTATTTGCTCACCATGTATGTCCTGAAGATGAACTCAAATAATTGAGTTCGAAACGCCGTCGACCCTCTACAACAAGAACTCCTTTTTACTCTGTAAAAATGCTCTAAAGGATGTTCTATTATTGTTGTCAATGCGATGTCTTTATTTTAATTTCACTTTCACCTGTCACGTCACGCTTATTGTCACTTGATGTGTGAGCACCTATCTATTATTGTTGTGGAATAAAATTCTGTCATACATTGACCTACATGTCCCTAGTATATTACTTACCGCTCTCCTCTAATGAATTAAGTTCAATCCAAAAACTTAGTGCCCCCTAGCTGGGTCACTTCAGTCTGGACCTTTTTGGGCCACATAAGAACCATTGTTTTTCTAAACAATTCATTACCCTCGGTTCATATATTGGGGTACCCTTGTTCTCTTTACTAGATGTTATCTATTGCAGCACTCTGTACAGATTCCTAAAGCTTATATTGGAAAACTTATAAGAGAGCTGGGGCATAACATTCTAAGCATCATCACAAAAGCAGTCACTTTTTGCACTGCACTGCAACCCAGTCCGATTTCACACAGTAACCGATGTACATGCACAATACGCCAATTACAAGTGATCTGCAGAAATTCTGCCTCATGTATATTAATGAGGCAGGATTCCATTCAGGCACACTTCAGAATGACTACACATGCAAAGATGAAGGCCTGTGAGGCTCAGCAGACTTTCCACCTGTCTTTTGCATTTACATAATGGTGTTAATGCCGCCTGTGTCCCTTACAGGCACAGAAACTGCAATACTTTAAACAAATCACCATTATGTAAAGAGAAGTTTGAAGTAGTCCTTTGTGTACCCGCAGGCTCACCCCCATGCCTACAGCTGAAATTCACAAAGTGAAAACTGACTTTCAAGGAAAGCTTCCACATACCAAATGGACAGCAGCCACATTAGAGCTTCAGTACCACAACAATTGTTACAGTTGAAACTCAAAGATACATATTCAGGTATATCATAAAAAAAATGTTTGGAAGCCCATTTCCTGCCTCTTTCTCCGTGAGCGGCAAGAATTCACAATGGGGACATCTAGGGTCACAACTCCATTTACACTCATGATGTCCCTTTAATATAGAGGTCTTCAAACTTTTTCTCTGAGCTCACTGCCCAAAATGTTTCGAAGTCAAGCCCCCCTATAAAACTTTAATGAAAGACTTGGGGGAGTGAGAGGGGCAGGTCTGAGCGGGTGGATCTTATAAGATCATTTTAATGGGTACTTTTGCAGTAGCTCATAATCCAAAATAAATATGAGACTTCTAAAAGAGGAGGTCACTGGTTCATGTTTGGTGTCTCTGGAATCCTAATTTACAATCCTAAATAATGGTGAAGTTGGATTTTAAATTCCAATTTCAAAATGCCACTTTTAGAGAGAAGGCATTTTCTTGCCTTAGCCATTTGGTGCCTGCAGCCTGTCTCTGATCACACGACGGTGTAGTTGGCAGTTGGGCTGGTGTATTCCTCCTAGACAGCCACACACAATTGGAGCTTAGGTGTGAGTGGAGGGGCCATCGCTGGCAGGATGGGAGGGAGGAGCTGGGCCCAGCCTCACTTGCACCTGAACAGGCAGTGTCCTACCTTTATGCAAAGGGCCTAACGACCCTGCATTGTCACCTTAGCCAGCTTGAAGGCAGGGGTGGCAGGAAATTCCATGCACTTGAAAGCCACTGTCTAGAAGCTTCTCCCACGATCCAGAACCAAGGACCAGGGGATAAAAGAAGGACCTCAGACACCACCACTTCATTACACTTCTGGACCTGTGGATATTCTGCCAGGATGAAGCACTCCTGTGTTGCTACAAGGACTGCCACTCTGCTGGACTGCTACTCTGAAGGAGCTGCTGCCCTTTTGTGCTGACCTGCTGCCCTCTTGCCTGAGGAAGAAGAACTGGACTAACAACCCATCTTGAACCCAGGACCCCAGAGTGACTTAAAGGGCTCATCTGCTGGCTTCCTGATCTGAGACTCAGGGACATAAAAGGCTCACCAGGAGATCCTGGACCAGTTTTTAGTGAGGTGGTTAACTCTTGTTGTGGCTCAGCAGGCTCTTAAACCAAGCTTTTGGGCTCTTCATGATTGTGAATGGGCCAGTTTGCATCGGAAATGTGCCGCCCACACCGAAGTTCAGCACGAGCTGCCACCAGCCAGTCTCCTCACGCAGCAACCAACGCCGCCACAGAGGACTGCCATCGTAAAGCTCCAGCCCGCCTGTGATGCTTAGCCTGCTCTTTACACCACGCCAACCACCACCCATGATGCTCTCCTTCCTCCTTGTGGCCCTCTCCAATGAGAATGGGACTCTTGAGAAGGCGACCATGCCTTCCCCTGAATAGGATTGTAGTTGCTGTGTGACCAGGGATCACACCACAGTAAACCAGTAACCCAATTTCTAACACTGATGATCTGCAGTGAGGATAGGACTTGTGTTTGTGCAGTGCCATACAGTGATTTGGTGTACACTACCATACCCATATCTAAGACCAATTCAAGTTTAAATTCCTCCTTCATTGGCCTTTTTTCTAAATTCATTCCTACTCTGCCTGACTGTTTGCCTCCGAGCCCCCCACACCCTCCCAGCAAGGATGGAGTTTGAGCCTGCCAAGCTGAAGAGCTATACTATAGCTGAGTCCAAACAGTTTTGCCCGTAAAGGGGGCTGCCCCTCAATAGGAGCATCAGGAAAGCAGACCTCCAGAAGAGCTTGAGGGCATGGGCAGAGGCCACCAGTCGCCAACAGATGATGAGGAGGGAGAGGAGGATGAGGAAGGATCAGAGCTGGAACCAGAGGAGGGTCTTGGAATGTAGCCTGTTGAGGAGGGGGGTAACCTACACCCTGGTCTGGAAATCCCTCCCCGTACAGTGTGTCTTCCAGGGGCCTGACCCCAGAGGAGTTGAAGGACAGAAGAGAGAAAAGGAAGCTCAAGCTAGAGGTGGCCAGATTAGAGCTGGAGAAGGAGACAAAGAAATTGGCCATGGAGCAGAGAACTGCTTTGGAGTGTTTGGCTCATGAGATGAGCCTTAAGGAGCTGGACGTCAAGGCCAGACTCTGCCTGTCAGGCCTTGATGTCCAGCTCCTCAGGTCCCACTTGGAGATGTTAGGGTTGCCTGAGTGGCTGTGCCTGACCACACGGTCCATGGCAGCCCGAGAGGGTAGTCAGGAGGACATGGAGCCTGGAAGAATGACTTACATGCCTGCCAAAAAGAAGAAGTGCAAAGGGCCTGGGAAACCTGCTCCTGGAACTCCCATGGCCTGAGGGGAGTCTGAACCTAAGTGGGATGTCCCGTAGTCTATAGGGGAGGATGTTGCAGCCCTGAGGAACCTCCCTGAGCTGGCCTACTGGCAGAAGGAAGGGGCTCCCACCAAGGAGGAGTTCTGCAAGGCATAGAGGGAATGCCCTATTCTTGTGGGCCTACGACAGCAGGCCAATTCCCAGACAGCTGGTGACACCCCTGGTGATCAGCTGATTTACTGGGAGAATGGTCTCCTGTATAGTGAGTCTAAGGTTCCTAAGCCTGGTGCAACCCATGTGTTGGTGGTCCACCACTCCTACAGGACCTTCCTACTGGAGCTGGTGTATGAAGTACCTACCCCTGGCAGGTCATTTAGGGGAGAACAAGAACAAGACCAGGCTTGTCACCCACTTTTACTGGCCTCAAATGAGGAGGGCCTCAGATGCATTCTGCAGGTCCTGTCCTAAATGCCAGGCCAGTGACAAGTCAGTTAGGAAGCACAAGGCTCCCCTGCAACATTTTCCTGTTGCTGGAACCCCATTTGAAAGGGTGGGTATAAACATTATTGGGCCTCTGGACCCCAAGACAGCCATTGGCAACAGGTTGATCCTGGTCTTGGTAGACCATGCTACCCGATACCCGGAGGTGATTCCTCTGAGAACAGTGGCTGCACCTACAGTGGCCAGGTCACTGATGGTGATCTTTACCCATGTGGGGTTCCCCAAGGAGGTAGTATCTGACTGGGGTACCAACTTCATGTCAAGGTTCATGAAGGGTTTGTTGAGAGGTTCAACAGGACCCTAAAGGCATGATAATTGGCCTTTCAGATCCCATGAGGCGGAAGTGGGACGTCCCCCTACCATGCCTTTCATTTGCCTACAGGGAGATACCACAGAAGGGGGTTGGCTTATCTCCTTTCAACTTCGTATGGGCACCCTGTGAGAGGACCACTAAGTCGGAGTCTGGGAGAAGGAGGGCTGGGAGCATCTCCCAGGAAGGCCACCAGGATGTGGTCAGCTATATGCTGGCACTCCATAACCAGATGAAGCACTTCTGGAAGCAAATGCAGGAAAATCTAAAAGCTAGCCTAAAGGAAATTGATAGGCCTGGGTGGAGTTCGTGGAAACTCCATTTTGCTACACAAAGTTTCACAAGCGGTGGAGTGCGTTACATCGCACTGTTTTCGGGGATTTTTAGCACCGGGTGATTGTCCTGTGCTGCAAAATCAGTGCAAATGGCACCAAGTGCAGCGTAAGAGGGCGCTGCTTCTTTCTGTTGCAGCTTTCTAATGTGACCAGAAGGTTTCTCAACTTGAGTGGTAGTGACCATCCGCAACCACCCGCGTTTTGAAATCTTACCAGTAGGTGGTCTGGAGCAAGATTTTCCTTGCTCGTGCTCGTTGGCGAGCGCAAGCGAGGAAAAAACTCCGCTCCGTGGAGTTTTTTGGAACTCATTACTCTACGCGGAGTGGGAAAAACTCAGCAAACTTCGCAAGCAGAGTGGAATTTCAGAGCCAGGCCTAGAAAAGAAACACCAGTATGACCAGAATGTCACTCTGGTGGAATTTGAGCCTGGCCAAAAAGTGTGGGTATTGGAGTCCAGTGCCCTACAAGACCGCTGGTCTGGGCCTTATGAGGTGAAGGAGTGATATCGCCTACTTGGTGGACCTCAAGACACTCAGGAACAATTCAAGGGTCCTACATGTCAATCGTCTCAAGTCCCACTTTGTGAGGTCTGAGTTGACCATGCACCTAGTCACGGATGATGGGGTGGAGGAGGAGAGTGAACCTTTCCCCGGCCTCCTTTCTTCCAAGGAGTAAGATGGGTCAGTGGAGGATTTCAGCCTCTCCCCTACACTGTCCCTATAACAACAGAGAGACTGCCACCAGTTGCTGGGTTGCCTCTTTATTCTCCCATGCCCAGGATTCACTACATGGTGTACCCATGACATTGATACTGGAGACCGCTTACCCGTAAAGAGTAAAATCTACAGGTAGTCTGATGAGGTGAGAGCCAGCATTAAGAAGGAGGTCTTCAAGATGCTATAATTAGAGCTTTTTGAGCCCTCAAACAACCCTTGGTCCAGCCCAGTTGTGTTGGTACCCAAGGCTGCCCCTCCAGATGTCACTCCAGAACTGATGTCCTGTGTGGGCTACTGTGGGCTCAATAGAGTCACCAAGACTGATGCACACCCTATCCCCAGAGGTGATGAGCTCATAGCAGCCAAGTTCCTCAGCACGTTTGATTTAACATCTGGGTCCTGCCTGATTGCCTTGAGGTCTGTGTTCTCTACCCCATAAGGGCACTTCCAGTTCTGGGCCATGCCCTTCAGATTGAAAAATGTCCTTGCCACCTTCGGGAGGTTGGTCAGCCAGGTCCTAGCTGGGTTAAAGAACTTCAGTGCCGCCTATCTGGACAACACTGTCGTCTTCAGTTCTAGCTGGGAAGACCACGTGTGCCACCTCAGAAAAGTGCTACAGGCTCTGCAGAGGGCAGGCCTGACTATCAAGGCCAGTAAGTGGCTGACAGGGCATGGCTCAGTGATCTACTTGGGTCACCAAGTGGGAGGATGCAAGGTGCAGCCCTTCTAGCTCAATATTGAAACCATTCTGGCTTTAGACCCCCCCCTCCCGAAGCATGACAGAGGCCTCACGGGCTACTATGGGCTATATTCAAAAATATATACCTTCCCGGAGCTTGTGCTCCGCCCACAAGAACCTCCTAACCATTCCTTCCTATAAACAGAAACGAATAGGTGGTTGTAGGTTTGCAGTACTGGCACCCAGCTTCTGGAACACTCTTCCCATGGACATCAGAACCTGCACTGAATTTTCTAGATTCAGAAGGCTTCTTAAGACTTGGCTATTCACCCAAGCTTATATCTAGATTCTGCAGATAACCAAATACATGGGGCTTCAGCAATATCCTAGGTCAGCGCCAAGAAACCAATCGGTGTATGTGCGCTTTATAAGAAATTTTAACATACAGGATATTTGCCATGGGTTTAGCATCATTCTTGCACCCTTGACAGACTGACTTTCGAGAAGCAGCAACTTCAGGTGATCTGGACAGAGGCATGCCAGAACGCTTTTGACACCCTGAAGGAGCCCATGTGCACAGCACCCGTGCTCAAGGCCCATGACTTCTCATAAGAATTCATTGTGCAGACAGATGCCTCAGAGCATGGCATAGGGGCAATGCTGTCACAGCTAAATGAAAAGGGACTGGATCAACCTGTAGTCTTCAGCAGTAGGAGGTTACTTCACCAGGAACAGAGGTGGATTACAATAAAGAGGGAAAACTTTGCAGTGGTCTGGGTGCTGAAGAATTTGAGACCATACATGTTTGGTGCTCATGTCCGGGTTTAGAATTAGATAGACCACAGATGGTTAAGGGAGATGAGGGGTGAGAATCCCAAACTGTTGAGGTGGGCTGTCTTCGTGCAGGGAATGGACTTTACGGTGGAACACCGTCCTGGAACAGATCAAGCCACTGCTGATGGTCTCTCCAGGTTTTCCCCCCTATGTAAAGAGAACTCCAAAGGGGTTGGGTAGTTCTCCCACTTTCAGCTGGGGGACATTAGTTAGACCTGCATCCTTGGTCTGGTTTCCCCCTAAACTTTTGCCTTCAGACCTCTCATTTTTTGGGGACTTTGTTTTTGCTGGCCTTAGGACTCTGCACACTTTACCACTGCTGACGAGCTAAATTGATTGTACTCTTTCCCAAAAACATGGTAACATTGGCTTATATCCAATCAACATATTTAATTTACTTAGAAGTCCTTATTAAAGTGTACTACATGTGCCCAGGACCTGTAAATTAAATGCTACTAGTGGGTCTGCAGCACTGATTGCGCCACCCACTTAAGTAGCCCTTTGAACATGTCTCAGGCCCACCATTGCAGAGTCTGTGAGTGCAGCTTTAAACTGTCATGTTGACCTGGCAAAATAAACCTTTTGGTGGGTCCAAACCTTCCTTTTTAATCCATATGTCACCCCTAAGGAAGGCCCTTGAGAGTCCCAGGGGCAGGGTGCAATGTATTTAAAAAGTTGGACATTTACTTTTAAGCTTTACATGTCCTAATAGTGGAAAACAAATTTGTTTTGAACTACTGCAAGGCAGATCTCTTCCATAGGATAACATTGGAGTTGCCTTATTACATTTTAGAAGTGTAATTTCCCAGTGGGAGGAGATATCTGGTTCATGTTTGGGGTCTCTAGAATCTAATTTAAAATCCTAACTTATGGTGAAGTCTGATTTTAAATTACAATTCTCAAAATGCCACTGTTAGAAAGAAAGGAAAAGACACACAAATGATGGACGGCATGTGGAACAAATCAAAAATTCACCCCCAGTCATGAGATCTGGGTTAAAGCCATTGTTATTTTGCTCACCATGCCACCCAGGTTAAACCCAACTATATGCAAATCGGTCATGGCCCTGCTCCTCATTTGAACAGTCCAGTCCGAACTGCCAAGCCAGGTTCTCCCAAGACCAGAAACAAGCATCCTGGGACCGGTTTCTGGGTATCATCCCTCATCAGACAGGCTAGCTTGAATCCAGTGGCACAGTGAGCCCGGGACCTATGTCTGGGGATACACAGTGCACTTAAGGCGAGAAAGCAAAATACACACAAATGACGGATGGAATGCAGAACAAATCAAACATTCACCCCCTGTCAAGAGATCTGGCAAAAGAACGAGGAGTTTAACCCAGATCTCTTGATTGGGGGTGAATGTTTGATTTGTTCCGCATGCCGTCCATCACTTGTGTGTCTTTTACCTTTAGGAAGAAGTCATTTTCTTACCTTAGCCATTTGGTGCCTGCAGCCTGTCTCTGGTAACATGAATGGGTGTAGTTGGCAGTTGGCCTTTGCATATTCCTCCTAGACAGCCACATACAAAGGGAACTTAGGTGTAACTGGATGGGCCATCACTGGCAGGAGGGGAGGAGGAAGCTGGGTCCAGCCTCATGTACACCTGAATCAGCTGTGACCTGACTTCACACAAAGGGCCTAGCAAACCTGCATTGTCACCTCACCCAGCTTAGAGCCAGGGCAGGGGAGGCAGGAAATTCCATGCACATCAAAGCGACTGCCTAGAAGCTTCTTCCACCTTCCAGGACCAGGAGATAAAAGAGGACCTCAGACACCACCACTTCAGTACACTTCTAGACCCGTGGATACTCTGCCAGGAAGAAGGACTGCTATGCTGCTACACTGCTGCCCTGTTGTGCTGACCTGCTGCCCTCTTACCTGGGTAAGAAGAACTGGACCTGGAACACATCCTGAACCCAAGTACCGAGAGTGGCTCAAAGGGGTTGTCTGCTGGCCCCCCTGATCAGAGCCTCAGGGACATAAAATGCTCCCCAACAGCTCCTGGACCAGTCCTCAGTGACTTCCTGGCTCAGCGGGTTCTTAAATCAAGCTTTTTGGCTCTTTGCAACCACGAATGGGCCCGAACGCACCGGAACCGTGCTGCATGCACCAAAGTTCGCAGCCAGCCCATCTTCTCACACAGCAAGCCTCAACACCTCAGAGGACCATCAACGGGAAGCTCCAGCCCGCCCATTTGTGATGCCCGTCCTGCTCTTCACGCCACTCCGACCACCCAGCGTGGTGTTCTCCTTGTGCCTGGTGACCCTCACCAATGCAAACAGGATTCTTGTCACAAAATTTGAGAAGCTAAAACTGCAGCGGGACTAATCTGGGACTGAATCCGACCCGCGCTCCATCGCGGTTGGGCTGAACCTTTGTTTTTGGCCCAGTCCAGCATGACCAGATAGCCACAGTTGATGCTTTTAGGTTTTAGGCACTATATTACAGTTTATTCTTTAAAAAGGCATAACTCCAGTTCTACTGATTGCATTTTTGTAGTTTTGATCTTGTTACATTTATTAAATGAAGCTCTATTTTTCTAACCCGGTGTGTGATCTTTTTGTGTGTTTTTTTCACTGATACTTATACCCCTTTGGCCTTTGAAGTAGGCATTCTTCAAAGGATTGTATTCGTAGTGCACAAGTTCTTGTACTGCCTGGTCTTGGCACCAGACACAATCCAGGGGGGTGGAGACAGCATCATGAAAGACGAGGCACAGCCCTATTCAGGTGCAGGTGACAGCTCCGCCCACCACTCTAGCTCAGCAAGGCCCATCAGCCTGGTGATGGGCCATCAGGATATGCAGGGCACACCTCAACTCCCTTTGTGTGACTGTCTATAGTGAATGTACAAACAGTCCCATGTCAGTCTAAACTAGACATTGATTCCAGAGGCAGGCAGAGGCACAAGATAGTTAAACAAGAAAATGCCAACTTTCTAAAAGTGGCATTTTTAACACATAATTTAAAAACCAACTTCACTTAAATATCCTGAGCTCAGAGAACCCAAACTCTAAATCTCTAGCTGTTCCCAATTGAAAGTTACACTTGCAGCTCCAATGATAGCCTATGGGAGAGCTAGTCTTTGCAATAATAAAAAAACAAAATTGGCAGTATTTCACTATCAGGACATGTACAACACACCACTACATTTCCTACCTTTCTCATACACTGCACCCTGCCCGGGGCATGGGGGTACCTTGGGCCTACCTTAGGGGTGCCTTACACATAGTAAAAGGGAATGTTAGGGCCTAGCAAGTGGGTGCACTTGCCAGGTTGACATAGCAGTTTAAAACTGCACTCACAGACACTGCAATAGCAGGCCTGAGGCAAGTTTACAGGGCCCTCATGTGGGTGGAACAACCAGTGCTGCAGGCCCACTAGTAGAATTTGATGTTCAGGCCCTGTGCACACAGAGTGCACTTAACTAGGGACTTAAGTAAATCAAATATGTCAATCATGGAGAACCTATCATATTTACAATTTACACCGAGAGCTTATGCACTTTAGCACCGATTAGCAGTGGTAAAGTGCCCAGAGTGCTAAAGCCAACAAAAACAGGGTCAGAAAAATACGAGGCAAAAGACAAAACATCAGGGGATAAACCTGCAAAAAAAAGGGCCAGGTCCAACAACCTTCCCTGAATTGTTAATGGGGATCTGAAAATACCTCTGTGTGATAGTGAAAGTGGGAGGGAGTTCTAACATGCTTTAATTTATGGAGTCACTTGAAGCATCATGATGACACATATTTATCATTTTGAAATTAAATGTAAGCATGCTGAGTTTTGCATGGTGTCCTTTTAATGGATTTATAAAAATGTCTGCACTAGATATAGTCCGGTTAGCTATTACAAATTATTATTCTTTTATCATATATACTTAGGGGCCGATTCCGATTTCGGCCGGAAGGGCACCGAACGATGGTCGGAGCCCTTCCGACCGAATCGGAACGTGCCGGCCGGATTCCTTTCCAACTGAGCCATTCCGATGGGCTCGGTCGGAAAAGAATCCGACTCGGATTTCCGGATGGCTTACGACGGGTTCGGAGAGCCCGTCCGCCGTCCGGAAATCCTTCAGTACTCCCCCGGCCGCCTCTTTCCGGCCGAGGGAGTACGATGGCAGTATTTCACTGCCTTTTCGTGCCGGTCTTTCCGGCACGAAAAGGCAGTCGGTAACTGTCTTTTGGGGCCCCCAGTAGGGCCCCCATGGGTGCGAGGCCCGCCGAATGGTGGCCTGGGGGCACCTATGGTGCCCCTCTGTTGATCCCTGCAACCGATGGCATGCACCTTGGGGGTGCCGGCCACAGGGTGCAGGGATGAACTGCACCCCTGCTTTTCACAATGCAAGCATGCATTCCGCTCGGAATGCATGCTCCCATTGTGCAATATACGAGTGCGACCGAACAGGGTTCGGTCGCATCGTACTTGCAGGGCCGTAACCGACGACAGCAGGTCGGTCGGTTACGGCTCCTGGACGATGTCGGACGGACCTGAGTCCGTCCGACATCGGAATCGGCCTCTAAATCTATGTGTGTCAGCCTATCTTATGCTGTGTGTAATACAATTATGAAATAATGACTTACATATTCACAGTGCTTTCTGTTACATGCTGTGACCTCATAGTACTATAAATAAACAAGGCACTATTCCCCACTCCATCAACCAGAATTCAGTTCTGTGGCTTTGGTCTCACAAAAAGACATCTGCAGTGATCACATTTACCAATTGACGTTCCATAATACAAAAGAGTACATTTCCCACCAATTAGTTTAATTTGTATTTCTTTTTCATTAAGGCGTGTGCAGTACTTTATATGCTGTTGTTGTGAAGGTGAAAAAACAAAAAGATACTTATAGAATATTTAGTTATTTTTGTAGTGGAGAGGTGTGGTGCAGCGGCCAGGGCTGCTGAATCCGGAGTGCGGGGCTCGATCCTTGGTGCTCGTGGCAGCTCCGCTCAGCATCATGCGACTCTGGGCAAGAGCTCATTTAATTTCCTCGACGGCCCCCAGCGCATTGAAACCCTCAAAGGAGTTATATGTTCACGCTTTTCAAGCAGGAATTATTATTATTGTTTTTAGCTCTGTCTTTGACCACGCCAGCACAGTTCTCAGGGTCACAGTTGCCATCCTTTTTTATGCACTTCAACCACTTCATGTAAATGAAGACGGCCTCGGAGTGTGAAAAATAAACGAAGTCGAACTTCCAGGCCATCTTCATTTACTAATACTTGCGGAGACAGACGCACCTGCTGGGGATGCTGCTACAGACCCTTAGCGGGGCGTGGCCCCCACTTTGAAGACTTCTGCTTTAATAGATTGCAACCATGGTTTTTACACTCGTAAAGCCTGCAATTCTTGTGCTCAGCAGAATTTACGAGTGCAACGCCCCTTCACACAAAAGTCCCTTGGGTCTCACTTGTTTGCCTCTAGACCTATGTCCAAATTAATAATTTCAGAGTTAATAGCAATATATATGGGGTCTAAAATGCGTGGAAAAGTTTTATCATCCACTAAGTGAAAGAGCAAAATTTGCAGAATGACGGAGGTTCTCTTGCTCACCTCCTTGTTGATATTGCGAACACCTCCCTCTTGCATGGCAGTTACCCCAGGATGTTTAAACATGCTATTAGCACATCTTTGTAAAGAAATATCTAATTTTGCTCCCTAGAATTCCCAGCTGTCATCCTTTTAAAATGCTACATTTCCCACAAAATGATTTTTAAGAATCTTCACTACTCAACTCTAGAATCAGAGAGAGAGATACATCCTCTCTAAGGAGGGAAGTCTTTGGCAACCTGTGTAGATGTACTCCCTGCCATTTTGTTCTCATTCCCCCTTCTAGTTTTCCTTAATTTTGGTAACAGTTTGAGGTGCCACTAGTTCCTTGGGGAGATGCACCAAATTGCAGATCGCTGGCCACTAACAGGAGAGGTCACCATTGTTCTCCCCCCAATATCCCGTTAGGGTTAACCACTCTATTTCTCAACTGATCCCTGTCTGCTGGAACCGATTCGTAGTTTTTCCTGTCTATGTGCAATTATTGAAGTTGCCTACCGGGCTCCCCATCTAAACTGAAATGGAGAAGATTGTGGCTTTTGGGGACACCTTTGTGTGCACGTTTTTCATTCTATAAAGATATTTGTACTCATTACCTATGTTTATTTTCAGTTTAGCACTTCTGAACATTAGTGTGCAGGACAGGAGATATAATAGCAGGGGTCACTTTCATTATCAGTGCAGCTCCTTTTAGGGTTAATGGCAAGTGATCACGAGCATTTATTATATTTTTTGTATAATGTATAATGGAGAATGATTGCTGCACACAGTGAACACCACCACCAACGCTTCTTCTTTTTGCTCTTTTTTAAATAGTTAGTAAGGGAAAGAACATATCTATCCTCCACATGTGCCATTGGAGGGTTCAACTGGAGCCCTTGCAAGAAGGCAGAGGCACATGCCAGTCCACACTCCAGTCTCAGGAAGCAGCAGTCTAATTGGCTGTCATATTGAAAATGGAAAAATACATTGATTGTGGTTGGGCATCGGAACTCTGCAAACTTACCGCCCTGAAGCTGCAGCCTTCCTGGAGCTACTCACGGACATGCTGCACACCTAAATGCACAATATGTAGTCAGGATGATGCCCACTTCCTCCTGGCTGGGACTAATCAAAGGCCCTGCTGATGCTTTACTGGCCAGCTCTGCTGCAGTCCTAGCCAAAAAGTAGTCATGAGCCAATCGAAGGTGGGAGTTCTTCACTACCACAGACCCTGAAAATCACCTGATACTACTATACCGCCAGCTGAAAATCCGACCTTTTCGGACACCAATGTATACAAACATTTCCTGAAACCCTCAAAATCCACATCAGTGATGTATATAAGCTGCGAAACAGGCTGACACAACATGTGCAGTTGAGATGGTGGTGGGCACACTGTTCTTTTCTGTACCTTTTTCTGTTTTTATCCATTTCTTTTTTTGCTACCTTTGACCTATCGTCTAGCCCCTAGTATGCTAGCCAGACATATAAAGGACATTTGGGGTCCAGTCTGAGCTCTGTGTACTCTTCAGCTTTTGCACCGTATACCTATGTTCTCCCTAATGTCAGCACACTTCCATGGCATCCCATCTGCAAGCAAAAACTTGAAGACATTGTGGTGATTGCTTTGTAGCTACCCTGGGGAACAGTCAGAACAACATGGGCAGAGCCATGCGTGTTCAGACTACGCAAGCGTAGCCACGCTTGCCTTAACCACACATATGCCTTAACCATGCATATGCGTGATTAAGGCAGTGCACAGTCTAGGTGCTGCAGCTGCTGGGCGGAACTCGGAAGCAGGAAGGCCTTGGACCTTGACGGAGGACGCAGTGAGGGAAGGGGGATGGGGCTGGGTTTGGGGGTAGTTTGTATAATTTTGAGGGGTAGTTACAGGGCTGGGGGGTCGAGGGACGTTTTCAGGGCTTGGGAGGGAGGCTGGTTCGTTTTGAGGGCAAGGGAGGGGATTGTTTTCAGGGCTGGGGAGGGGGTAGGGGGTCGTTTTCAGGGCTGGGAGGGCCGGGGTACTATTCAGGGCTGGGGAGGAGGGGTCCGGGTGGGAGCGTGTCGGTGTAGTATTAGCTAAGGGTCAGGGTATTAGGCCTTAAGGCGGGGGGTAATGGATAGTCGGACCGTTTTAGGGCTTCGGGGATGGCGGGGTAGTTTTTAGGGCTGGGGGGGGGGGGTCTGGTACTTTACAGGGGTGGGGGAGGATCGGGGTAGTTTACCAGGCTGGGAGAGGGTTGGGGGAGTTTTTTAATTTGGGGTTAGGGTGTTAGGGTTAAGGGCAGGTGGAATGGGTTGGGTAGTCTTAGGGACAGCGCGGGGTGGGAGCGGGTTGGTGTAGTGTTAGCTAAGGGTCAAGGTTTTAGGCCTTAGGGCAGGGGGAGGGGAATGGGTAGTTGGGACAGTTTCTAGGGCTTAGGCGATGGCGAGTGGTTTTTAGAGCTCGGGGTGGTAGGGTAGGTTTTAAAAATAGGGGTTATGGTTTTAGGCTTAAGGGCAGTGGAAGAGGTTGGGGTAGTCTAAAGGACAGCGCGGGGTGAAAGCAAGTCAGTGTAGTGTTAGCTAAGGGTCAGGGTTTTAGGCCTTAGGGCAGGGGGAGGGGAATGTGTAGTCGGGACAGTTTTTAGGGCTTAGGGGATGGCGGTGTAGTTTTTAGGGCTCGAGGGGGGTTCGGGTCATTTTTAAAAATAGGGGTTATGGTTTTAGGCTTAAGGGCAGTAGAAGGTGTTGGGGTAGTTTTAGGTACAGCGCGGGTGGGAGGGGGGTCAGGTAGTGTAAGCTAAGGGTTAGGGACAGCATGGGGGTGGGGGGTGGTTGGGGTATTTGGACCTCAGGGCCAAGGGGCGCATGTAGGGAGTTTTTAGTTTAGGGTGGGGGAGGGGAGTTGTGACCTTAGCCACGCATACCCCTTTACCATTCATGCTTTTACCACGAAATTGAGTGGTAAAGGAATGTGTGGTTAAGACGCATTTGTGGTTCAGGCTGCATGGATGAGCCATGCTTGCCTCCATCATACAACCAGTTACCCTTGACGCGATTCATTTTTCTGTCTTTTTTCTTTTTTTTACTTAAGTGTTCACAAACATAAAAGTTTGTGAGCACCATTTATTATGACCAAATATATACACAATGGCTCCACATTCACACTTTGTTGCTGCTTGAATGACTGTTGTGCGCTGAACACAGACTTGGCCCACACACCCTATCTGGATTTAACCTTTGGTCTGCACCCCATGTCTACTCATAACGTTAAGTACATAAGTACATATGTCACCCACCTACTTCTTGCAACCTCTGTAATTACCCACTCAGGCGAATTCGGTCTGACGCAATCCCATTAATAGGCATCACCAGGCTTTAGTTATGTACACACCACACAATTGACGTTGATTGAAACTTGACGAGGGCTCAGTATAAATAAATCCTCATGAATTAATTGTATTAGAAATCTTTGTGAATATGACATTTTTTAAGTTATTTCGTTGGTTGGGAAGGTGTGCATAGTTTCTTTTCTACCAGACAGGTGGTGGTACGTCAACCAGGTGTGTCTTAGAATCAGCTTTATTGTGGGGTCTTGAAAACTTTGTTCCTTTCCCTCATACTTTCTAATATCTTTATGTGGCTATTCGCCCGTGATTTTTGTAGCCAAAGTCTTGCTTATCAGATTTACACAAATAACATGCAGGTTTTGTCTGGAGAACAGTAAATGGTAAAGTAACTAAAATCTTACCTTTCATATAGCACTTATTCCAAGAATATCAATGACTTAAAACTCTGGGGATTTTAAATAAACAATAATCATTTATTGGACAATCTAACAATAAGAAAAGACTTGCAACTTTCATGTGTGATTGATGCAGAACTTTAGCTGCTACACTTCAACTGAGCATAAGAAATCACAGAACTGAACTATTTGTCTTCCTGCCTGGACTATGGTCCTAATCTACTACTTAAAGTTAACCTTAAATTGCAATAATTCAGAGCATTGTTAGATTTTAGGGCAACGTCACCTGGACCGTCAAGTATTTCCATTGGGTTCTAATCCACAGTGGCAGGAAATTAAAAAGATTGAGTAACTCACAGAGGGCTTTGGCAACGTGCATAAGTCTATTTATGCAACAAGGTTCTACAATCTACATTATGCCTCCAAACAAGCTATGTGTTGTGGCTCTCTGCGTCACCTGGCTGCTCTGTCACCTGGTTGTCCACTGCAGCGAGCTTTGGGGTTTTGTGGAAGAGCCTTGGCCAGTCAAGTTCCAGTACTCAGGAATTATTTGCTCTGTCTTTTGCAAAAGACAGAATACCATGAAAAACGACCCTGTTTCAGAAATCATTTAACAGCACTGCCTCAGGGAACACCACACCCTGTTTCATATCTGACTGTATTTGTAACTGTTGCACTCTCGAGCTCTGAATAAGTTTTAGGCGCCATGATATTTTTGTAGCTGGTTAATTTTATTTGCGTGAATGCTGACCACCTGCCCAGCATGACATGGCGCTGGATTTGGCAAGCTTCCGTATGTAAACCTAAGAGACTGGTAGATCTTTTTCACTTTCAAAGGCCCTAACTATTGATAACGAAAGGCCACTATGATTTGCAGAGAGATGTACACCTGATGTGATGAGAATAACGACAAAAACTCAAACACCGAGCGAAGGAGCTTGGTGCGAGCTCATCATAATTGGTCAAATTGGCTACAGAAATTCAATCTGATCTGACTTTTTTTTCACATAGGAATTAACAGAGGTGGTAGTCATCTCAAATCTTAATAGTTCAGACACTTTTATACAGAAAAGTTCAATCAAAAACGTAAGTGTTATAAACTACTTCTGCGCCTTTCCGCTTTGTTACAAACAAAAAAAAAAGAGCGTGAGGAGAAAAGAGGTGCAGCATGAATTGAAAACTCCATTTTTAGTGGCTCATTCACAAAGATTCATATACAGTATGTCGACTATGCGACGCATAAGTTACTTTTACAGGCGGCTTACATACATTCCCTTAAGACTCAAATGTACTGTACTCTACACATTGTCTAATGTGGGAGCATATGTAGATGGTATTCATGTGCATGGAGACCTACATTTGTTTTTGTCACCCAAAAAGTACGCAACGCATATATCATGCATATTTATAGTTACAATTCAAATAAGTTTTATTTTTTCCATATACTATTTTCTTCGTGTAGGACATTTATTAATACACGCAATGAACCCATTGCTACTGCCATATAATTAGCAAATTGGGCTGGTTTGTGGACCTCCTCACACATCTAAACTTGCTTATGCCAAATCTACTTGGTGCAAATCAGATGCTTGAACAAGGGTAGAAGTGGATATCTTTGAATTGTTATTTCTTTGCTGCTGCTCAGACAGGTCCCATACTGTGACCACATTTCCAAACTCAATATGAAATTATGCTGTGCACAATGTACACATTTTTTAATAAACATTAAGCACATACACAATAGACATTTGCAAGTACATTTCACGATCATTCAATTTTGTAACTCACACATATTATATGTAATTTATGTGTCCATGAGTGTATTTTATACTAGGAAAATTATTTCTAATTGGTTCCACAGTGTCATATTGTGGGAGCTGAACTCCAATAATTGTGTGAACCCCAATTTTTTATGCACCCCTATTTTTACCCGAGACAGTCTACCTCCAGTATTTCTCACTGATCTAGCAGAAAGAGAATACCCTCCCCATCAATAAAACATTCATTTAGCAGCGCAAAGTAATGATAGAAACTGGGACCCATTAATAACAGAGTTCTAGACCAAAAATAGAGTTGAAAAGATTTATTGCAGAATTATTAATAAAACAATACAGAGAACTGCATAACTTTTGCCATATAGGCTCAGATGCAGAATACAAAATGACAAAACAGTACAAATCCCTATTTAGCCAATTCAATCTCTAAATTCTAAGAGTCAAACTCATAAAAAGTACTGACAGGATCTTAAGGGTGGAAAAGAAAATCTCAAAATAATCAGAGTCTCGGGAGGAATATGAGAAGGTGCTCCCAGATCTTCAAAATTCAGGGGTTTTATACACAATTTATGTAGAACAATTATCAAAACTGCAAATTCATCCTGGTATGATCATGGTTAGGTTGCATTGGCAAATCAAAAAACAAACACGTAATTATTAAGGTTTCTTACACAAACCCATTTTTTATGGTAAGAGTAATCTTCTATGTGCATCCTCAGCAACTGCACTCTGGAGATGTACAACATATTATGAAACATTTCTCAAACAATAACTCAAAGAAATGTGTTCTTTTGCACACCTGCACCAGAACTTCCAGCAAAAATCCTTCAGAAGGATACATCAGGCACACGATGCAAAGTTTCATTCACAATACATGCTTTCTAATACAGTTCGTCTCCTGCATCACAGCACTCTGTGCTCCGCGAAAACCGTGCGGAGAGATGACTTGCAGCAGGTCACTAATTGGGAGGGAGGAAAGACAGGAGCAAGATAAATTAAATACCAGAAACTGCATCCATTTTAAAAGAATGGTGTTTCCCACAAAAGTGTGGCATAACTATACTACATTATTAATCACACTTCTAGAGAAAATCAAGTTGTTTCAAGTGTAACATCATTAGTTTATTGGTTACAACAATATGCATCATTAAAAGTATTAATTTGCACCAATAATTTGTCACCCAAAATTGCACATCAGAAAACACTTCTACAGTATATCCACATTTGTAGAAGCTTCAATGAATCAAGATGTTGAAACATCTGAAACGTTTTCACTTCTATTATATTAGCCTAGTCTACTGCACAGCTTCCATAATGTTTACCTGGTACATCTTTAGAGGAAGCGCATCTGTAGACATGGAGCAGCTTGAAGCCCAACAATGCTGAAAGATTGTTTCGTAGTTGGTTAGATTCAATGGATGCTTATCCGAAGTAGAAGGCCAAAGGAAAGTTGTCTTTCCGAAACAGGAAAGGGCATTATGAAATATCCAAAGTACTTGCTCATATTATTCAATATCCAGCAGCTTGTTCAATAATGATTCCTACGTGGCTCCCCATGGTTAAAAGAAAATTGTCAAAAGAGAACATTTACAAACAATAACCAAATTCCTGAAAATCTAAAGATGGGCCTTCATCGCCCACAGTTTAATATCACAACATTAAATATTCTCAGTTAAATTATAAGAAAGAGGAATCATGTAACAAGTATAAGAAATGTGTGTAAATATTTGGTCACAGCTAATATCCATTTGGCATTTTCTGTCCACTACACAGGGTTCTCATTCTAAAAAGAATAATCTAAGAACATAAAAAATGTGCTTTGTTTTGTACAAGATCAGCTTTTACCAACCATTTGATAACATTTCACATCCCAATGGCCACATCTTTTCTAGATCCTTAACTTTCACTAAAGGAAAGTAATTTAAAAATGAGGAACCGTTCATTTTAAATAAACTGCCTTTTTGGAATGGAATAATGATGTCAAATGTGCCTTCAATTTAGTCATTTTTGCATTTTACATGCTAAAAGTTATAGGTCTTTTAAAGATGTTTGTACGTTCTCATTAAGGGTTTACAACTGCTCCTAATATTTAACTCACAGTCTTGAACCCATGCCGAGATGATTTTTATATGAAGTTTTGCAGACATAACCTCTCTCTTTCCTGAAGCCTGTGCATTAATAGACAACTGAAACTCCGTTTTCATATGTGGAGGCCTTGACTGGTGGAACCTATAAAAGATGACACCTAGTGGAAGTGATGAACTAACTAGTTCATACTTTATATAATATCAAAGATTTACTGTTTACTAGGGGTGGTAAAAATAACTGATTTAATTTCTTCTCAGTACCAAATTGGCTGTTAATTATTCATACTTTTCTACTTGCTCAATGGGGACGAGGATCTTGTGCTTAAAATTGTAAGTATTTATTAGAACATTCAAATAATGAGAGCTCTAGTGTAGACAATGGAGTGGCTAAGGGCATATAACGGCTGGTGTAAGCCTTCTGCTCCAACATACTAATGATTTTCTTTCGGTTTCTTCCTTTTTAATTGAGGACATTCTACCCTTAGTGAGTGGTATGTTCTAATAGCCTTGTAGCCCTTCTGCCCAGGGCTATATCAATTGTTGAAGGGCCTCTCCCTCGTTCTAGGCCCTCGCGGCACTCAGGTTCTGGGCCTTTAACAACAGGTATAGCCCCTGGCAGAAGGCTTTAAGACTAAAGTAATGTGTTATAAATGTATCAGAATATTCAAATAAGTAGATGAGATAGAGATTATAAACGTTTGACCCCGATTATTATTGGCTTTTTTTTTTTTTTTTTTTTTTTAAATCGAACCCGGTTTATACACTGTATCCAAGGGTAAGAAAATAGCAGGGTTGGGTAAATACTTTGTTTTATAAGTAGTCCCCAGAAAAAAGGGGTATTATGTGCAGGATTGTCATGACATTCACCAATTTCCGCACGTATGCGAATTCACTCAGCAATTTTCCCCACAGTAAACTTGAGCAGGTTTGACTTGCTGAAATTTCCAAAGGAAAATTCCAGGTGTTTGCCACGAAACATGCAATTAGGACATGTTGGGTAAGAGTAGTTACCGCACATATTGAGATTCAACCCAATACTCGCGATAAGGGCCTTGATTTTTCTGTAGGCACTCATGTTTTATTTCCCAGCCTTTCATTAAAGCAATAGGTAGTCATGCAGATTTAAAGGTAATTTTTAACGACAAGTTGCACTATCAAGCTGTACAAAAAGAATGGTTTTAACAACACTGCTTTGAGCTTTATCTTGCACATTGGTCCATGGTATGTTGAAAAGAAGAATCAAGCTGTTTTTTTTTTATTCAGACTAATGCCGAGCAGCGTAGCGGTGACTGATCAGTTCCATTTTCAATGCCACATTGCCCAGAGTCGTTTCATATCTTCCTCGCTTGTGCTCGCAAATGATAAAATCAACCTCTTCATTTTCAGAATTGCCTTTTTTTTCTTAAGTATGTTAGTTTTCTAAATCAAAGCCATTATTTGGCTTTTTGTTCAGATTAGCTCTTTAGCTTCACAGTCCTTTCCCAAATCCGGATTGTCAGTGGCGAGTTAATTTCCTTCGTACTCATTACATTTGAGCAGTGACACTACGGCGGGGCGGTCTGCAGGAGTATCCCAGCAGTCAGATATTCATCCACTGGCATGCGCTTTCTTAAGGACACCAAGCCAGTCACATAGAATTAGATCTGGTCAGCTTCTTCTTCAAGTTGCAGAGCTTCAAAACCCAGAAATCCAAGGCTAATTACCATTGTTCAAAGTCTTCCTTCAATTTGTGTAACAAATCCAGTATGGTAGAGTGACCCGCATTTGATTTATCTACAATAATAACAAGCACTGTCAAAGCCCATAGGTCTGGCCTTGGCAAGCTTACATGTTTCTGTAAAAACTATGTGAGCTTTTTTGACCACACGTATGCAATTTTCAGAAACATTTGCCCAATATATATATATGTGAACAAGGGCAAGTGGTGCCCGAAACGCGTAATCAGGATTAGGAAACAGGAATAAAGCTTTGACTTGCCTGCAGTTTTGGTGGTTCGTGAATCCTTTGTTGCTGAAGTGGTGTGGATTGGCGCTGCGAGCAGACGAAGGATTTTGGTGATTATATATATATATATATATATATATAGAAGTGAGCCAGCATCCCAGGCAGAGCGTCCTAGCACTAAAGCGAACTCCTTTTTAGGCAACTGTTCACACATGATCAGGTAAAATGCTGTCACTCACAGTGCAAGAGGACAGCCAACGGACGAGGTGGACTGATCCTTTGCCCTAAGGTGTATGCTCTGGTGGGTGGGAGCAAAATGTGCATGATGCAAACAAGACAATGAATGAAGATGGCTGTCCAAAATTGACTGGTTAGGATTAAAGAGGTGCATTGTCACAAGAGGGCATATCTAAAATGTGGTTCTGTGGGACAGTGTAGTCTCTTGGACAAAAATACACAAGCCCTCTGCAAAACAATTTTCTTTTACTCCTCTTAGTTTTTTTCTCACCAGTTATTAAGAGTTTCACATTTGAAAGCAGTGTAACCTATTGACAAGCCATTCACTTTCGCTGGCGATATTAGAAATGTAAAAGAAATCCTAGATTAAGCATCATTGTCAAGCGTTGACCGAAAGTAAGAGCACATATGGTGTAATGTATACAATATTCGCATACATTATACACACGTGTGATTAGTAGCTGATGAATCGTGGGTGTTCTCAGGAAGTGCCAGTGGAGCGGCCAAAGATATTCAGTCACAATGTAATAACTGTCGGGGTATATGCAGTTTTTTAGTAGTGCATTTCCCACGTGTGACTGTGCATTGACAGCACATAGTGCATGCATAGGTGGCTCAGTGACTGTAACAAAGTGCACCTATCAATGCATTTTCGTTATGGGCATTCTTGTACCGATTCGATGTACATTTACTTAAATATTGTTGTCTGGTTTAATTAAAAGGACTATCCCATTTTGTGTGTATGAAAAAAATGTAGTGCAATCGGGTCAACAGTAAAAAATGTTTACACAATTTCACAATTCTCCTGATTTTAAATATTCGTTTAGCACGCATAAAGGATGTTTGGAAAGGAGACACAGGAGAGCCCTGTACCTGAATTCCATTTACACATGTTTAAAATATGTTCTTGAGACAGAAGAGTATATGTGAATAATCAGCACCCAAATTGCCCTAAACTACTCACAATCACAGTATAGTTTACAATTGTAACTTCCTACCTTTGTAAATCATCTGCATTTAATACATCAGGTACAGCCACATGGTAGAGTGTGCTGACAGCAGGGTCGAACTGGGGCAAAAAGTAGGCCAGGGCACCAAAATAAAAATACCCCTTTAGCGAACCAGAGAGCTAAAAAAAAAGAGGCCCACATTTACAAATCAGGACAGTTTTGAAGTTGTAAAGAAATGCTGTAGGTTTATCTTCCAAGCTATAGGAGATTGCATGTGTTTGTATTTGCTGCAGGCAATGCAGGTGCTAATATCAGGGAAATTAACACTAAAAACCGGCCAGCCTGGCCATGAAACAGGACCACACACTGATCTGTCAGACCAGCGCATTGGGAACTGCCTGACTGTCCCATAGGCCAGTCCGACCCAGGCTGGCAGATATTTTATTTTCCCCTAGCTACCTTTTTGGAGGAGAGATTCAAAATTGGGGCGATTCCCTGTACTCGACGAAGCAATGCAAAAAGCAATCTTTGAAACAAAGCAAATACTATCAAACATGAAGCCTGCCAGGCCGCTCATAGCCTGCCACTAACCAGGATGCATTTTATTCTGTCTGATATCCCCATAATCTTTTAAAAAGATCTTCCTCTACGTGAACACAATTAGATGTAGATGTGCATCTGCAATTTTATTCTAAAAAAGATCTTTTGGGGGTTAAAACGAGGACTGAATTTGATTGACCCGACTATGGACTAATCTTCTATATTGTGTGTGTGCTTCAATTTCTAGTGTTCTACACTATGCCCCAGTTTATTTGCTTGTAAAACCTTTACTCGATTTTATTCTTGTTCTGGTTTCCAAAGCTTAGATTTATTTAAAATATGAATACTGGTGTGAAGGCAGGGTTATTCTAACTTCTTTATAGAAATGATGCCTCTAACATGGCAGAAAAAAAGAGAGTGGCACTGCAAAGACACATTTTTAATGAGTACTAGGACTATTAGTAAGTCCAGAAATGAATGTTTGATATGTAGATTATGTAAACCCTTTGTTTTTTTGATGAATATTTTGATCAATTTATATAAGAAATAGGTCTCTTCTAACGGATATGTTGTTTTTTATATAACGTATATGAACACAATTAGAGAAAAATTCTAGTCCGTGGTGGTTGGTGACCCACAAAAATGGTGGGTCGACATCAATACAATTAAAATGATGGCAAATACAATTTAAAAAAAAAGATGCAAATAAACATTTTAAAATGAAAAAAATCTTTAATTTACCTTAAACTGCAGCACTCTGTGTTCTCCACTCTCCGGCTCCAGACTCCTCCATGCACGAGTTCCTACAGCTCACACAGGTCCTTATCTAATCCAGACACTGCTCTCATGCTGCATAAGAGAAGTGTCTGGATTAGCCGGAGCAGGATGCCTCAGTGCTCAAAAGAACACTGAAGACCTGTGCCTGCTCTCCAGTTGGAAAGGTTGAACTGCACACGTCTGTCTGGTCGTAATAATGTAGCCAGCCAAACAGACATGGGCAGTTCATACTGAAGGGGCCACTCGTCATTGCTGCCAATCAGTAGCAATGATGCAATGGCTCCGCCCTGCCCTCGCCGTTCGGCAGAAAGCCAGAAAAATAAAAATGGTAATAAAATCCTTTTATTACCATTTTATTTTTCCAGCTTTCTGCGCAACAGTGTGTGGGGTGGGAGGGGGCCTCGCCTCCGCTCCCATGGAGGAACCGCTGCTGATTCTAGTGAGTACGAAATGCTTACAATAGATGATTTTTGATGCTATGATAAATTGATGCGAATCTTATCAATTATTCTACTGTGTTATGTCAAGTAGGAAAATACCTGAATGTTGTGAATGACACATTAACTGTGGGACTGTAGTGATATTGATTAAAAATAATTTTTCATATTTTGTATATTCTTTCATTGCTTTATTATATATTTTTCTTTCGTTAGACCCCCTTGCAATTCTTTATACTGACTGAAGAATTGCCACTATATTGCATCATTAGTTATAATGCTTGGTCCTGCTGAAGGTGGATATGAAATTAGAGTTTAGCCATCGAAACATACGTCGACGTTTTTCAATCTGATCACTGCTGTTGGCCATACAAGGAGGGATGAATTCATTGTGTCTCCTTGCCATTTGGACTTTGGGTCTACAGCAGGGGCTTTGTTTTTAACCAATGGGACTTGATTGATGTTGCAAGTAATTTTGGGATGTTTGGGGGTCAATTCTATTACATTAGCTTTTTTATGCTTTGGATGTTGATTTTGATTTATTGTTGATGTTCATATTTTGGACTGTTTGTTAGATTTACATTCTAGAAAATGTTATTTTAAATGCTGAAACATGTTTATCAATTACATTTTAATTAATAAAAAATATATTATAATAATTTTCTATGAAGAATTTATTGACTGGGCCTTGAAGAGTTGTGTGTTTGGAGCACTGCAAAGACAAGCCATGATAGAGCGGGAACATGTAAAGTAGTTTTCTGTGCTAGAACAGAAGTAAGTTGGCAAATTTGTAATTACACCATCCAGCAGAGTACTACTAGTGCTCTAGAGGACAGCAGTTCTCCTGCGGCTAACAGGCCCCAGAAGCGCCCTAGGCATTGGGGTGTGGTGCTGAGCATTTCAGTCCATTCAGGGTGCCTATGTGCCCCACTGATGCCATCTAACTCATGCAGCACTGTAAAGACAACTCATAGATGGTCGTCAAAGCGGTGTCATGGTGCCCCTCGTAGACCTATATTAGGGAACTGAACTAACAGTGAGAGTGTTAGGAACATCTGCAGGGACGGTGGACATGCACACCACACCTACCATGCAAAGTATGTACAAAGCAGGTCTGTATCATCCTCACCCGCTGCATTTTGCTAACACTTTCAAAGTGTGGTTCTTTTGGTTTAATGGACATGAATTAACTAAATGATCTCATGTTGAATGCTATGAAACAGGATCATCAGAAATGGAAAAATTCATATGCATGAGGGAGGCCACACAGTACTGTTCTACTCTATTCACAGCTAGAAATCTCTTTGAGAGTAAACAAGGGCGTAACTTGGTCAGTAAGATGGGGGTGAGCTTCAGTTTTTCCAACAATATACTGTTAAAATACATTATACCAAAAGCAGGGCACACAAGAGGGGCTTAAGGGGCAGTGAAAAGGGAGAGGAATGCATATTGGTAGGGGCGCTGAGACAAATCACAATATTTTGTAAAATAACTGCCATTTTGGAGACTTTTAAAACTAAGAGATGGAGAAACTGTGTAGGGGTTTCTTGCCTGTGTGTATGTAAAACGTCCAGGGGAAATCCGTCAGACACCTCACCAAACCCGACTGAAAGCACCTGTACCCAACTATTTACCAGCTGATACATTTATTAAGGGGCCGTAACACCCCAACCCTCCCCCCCCCCCACCTCCCTGGAGCTACGCCCCTGAGAGTAAATACAAGACATTTTACGCTAGACTCTTTAAACAGATGGCTAAGTAATAGAAGAAAGCAGGACACGGTATCTGATTTGGGTCCAGTTTAGTTACTATATGACACATGCAGCTAACAGCTGCCTTCTTTCAGAGTACATATCACTACCACTGACGTGCTTTTCACCGCTCAACGTTTTTGACATTTGGTCTTTTCAGATGCAGCTTTTGTTTTGAAACATCTTAGTTCCTCCTGTCATCAAGAACCTAGCACGAAAAAGCATCTTCCTAAATCTCATTATTTCAATCGATTTGCTCACTCAAAAGGCTAGTAATCACGCAGAACAAGAATATGAATTGAAACTATTGTGGACTCTATATCAGCAACGACAAACAAGCATTTGCAATGCAATAGGTCTCGAATTTATGAGAGTTTGAGCTATTGGCATTGTAAATGACAATGCCTTTAATTTATGTGTTGTTCTTAAAACAGATAAATAAAAGGCATTGTCATTTACAATGCCAATAGCTTAAACTCTTGCAAATGCGAGACCTATTGCATTGCAAATGCGTGCTTTAAAAATAAAAAAAAGTATTAGGAGAGAGTGTGTTAGGACAAAGCTATTTGAGAAAATAGTGCTCGAAGGCTGCAATTAAAGCCTACTGAGCAACAACACACGTAACGGGGGTGTCGCCATGGGAGGTTACAAAATGAGACAATGCGGTACCAAGGAGGGACTACTAAGCCTTTTGACCAATGAACAGCCACAGTTTACAGTGGACAATGACACAAGCCAATGAAAAATGTGGGCGGAGAGTGGGCGGAGCTTCAAGTCCCTACCTCAATACAGCATGCTTCGCAGACCATGCTTACGCATCCAAACACAAACATGTACAATTGCCCATGTGGGCGTGCGCAAGACAGGATGTGGACTAAGCCTGGGCAAAGCACTACGCTACGCTTGCGTAGTTTGTGAAGTTTGCGCTACTTCGCACTACGCGAATTGCACGTAGCACATAGCGAACACGCGTAGCGTAGTGCAGCGGTCATTTTTTGCTTGCTCGCGGCCCTCAACGTCAAGTTGGCGACCGCGAGCAAGCAAAATGACATCCCGGCGAGACTTTTTCTCGTTCGCGATCAGCAACATCAAGTTGCCGATCGCGAGCGTGGAAAATAAACCTCCCGGCGAGATTCTCAACGCGGGAGGTCAGGTTTCTCATTGCGAGTGGTTGCGCATGCTCGCGACCGCTCGCGATGAGAAACTACCAGTCCGCGTTGAGAAAGCTGCCGCTCGAGTAAAAATCTACTTGAGCGGCAGTAAAAGACAGCTCGCACTGTGCAAGATGCCGTTTTCAATGATTGCACAGTGCGGACAAGCATCCGGCACTGTGCAACCAGTGCGAACAGCATTTTGCACAGTGCACTACGCAGTTCGCGTAGCTCGCGTAGTGCGAGGTGCACTTCACGTAGCTTCGCGTAGCGCTACTTCGCGAACTACGCCCAGGGTTAATGTGGACAGGACCGTCCGAGCCCTTGTTTCTATGTAGAATGCAAACAAGTTGTGCATGAGACATACAGAATCATCTTCAATCAGTAAACATTTTTCACATGATATGTAATCTTAATCTTTTATTTTTAAGCATTTCCCCATTTTTCTGGAGGTTTTGCGCTACCCAGAACCAGATAGGACACTGATGAGATGCTTAAATCTAGGGAACTGGTGGCACAGAACTAAGAGGGCAGAACGTGAGCAATCTATTGAACTGCTTAGAACCCATTGCAGACCCTTTAGTGTTTCAGTTCCCAATGGTGTGTCCGCAAGGGTTATGGGGAGTGCAAGAGAGAGAGTAACAACAATGGCAGAACAAGTTACATGTTCTTAGCTGTCACTGATGATGTGTGGCTGAGTGACACTCATCTGGCAGGAAGTAGTATTCTCTTTGTAAGCTGTCACATGCCTCTGGGGCATTGCATTAAACAAGTATATAATCTTATGTGAGTGGAATCCTATCTGCAGCCAGTAAGACTGTTTGTTTTAGCTACATTGAGATTTAGGGCCTTATTAGGATGGCGGTAGGTCAGACTGCCATCGTATCGGGCAGGAGACCGTCTGACAAGGAGTTGGCAGTCCCACCCGCCCAATCATGATGAGATCGCCAGCATGGCAGCTGTAAAATGCTTTTACTACTGCGGCATGTACTGCGGCCCAGGAAAATGGCCGCAGCACATGCCGCAGTAGAAAAAAGCACTTTGTGCACATCCATGCATGGATGTGTGGGGGGGGCAGCACATGTGCCCCCAAGCACACTTAGCAGTGGCCCACGGGGGATAGGGGCCCTGCTTGACGCCCTCAAAGTCCGTTTCCATCGGCCTTTTCATGGTGGTCGGACCACCATGAAAAGGCAGTCAGAAAGGGACAACCTAGTCCTTATGGCGGTGCCTGCGCAGGCACCGCTTCCATTGTAGGGATAGGAGTACGACCGCCGCCCTGACAGTATCCTTCATCCTGTCGGAGGTGGCGGTCCTACCTCCTTACCCCCCCCCCCTCGACAGCTGGAGTCCGACCGGCTGCATCTAAATGCAGCGGTCAGACCGATGCCCTGGATGTGGGCCTTAGTTTCTCATCTCCAACAGCTCTCAGAGGGACCAAGGTGGGGCTGTGGCAGGTGGTGACAGCTGGGAGTGGGGCTTTCAAATTCAGGAGGCCAAATCTGGGGTTGCACTGACTTTGCTGCAATTACAACTCAAAATATCCGGGGCGGTTTCATAATAATGTACCGACAAGGCAGTGTGTGGACACTTTACATTCATGCACTGCAATGGAAACACTCTCTCTAGAAGCGCTGGTCTGACATGCCACAAAGAGGTCGGTCATTACTCAAAGCACCTCTTTGCCCTTATCTTCACATTCATTTGCTTGTACGTGACCTCTGACAACCGCTAAAGCAGACTCTAACCACTAAAAAATCTAAATATTATATGACAACGTGATGCACCATATATTTGCAGGTATATAAAAGTATCACCAGTTACTATTTCTCAGCTCAAATGATGAAGTCATAGAAGTTTATTTTGAGTGTCATTAGGTGAAATAAAAATGTGTGAATTCCTCCCGCCAAAATTGTTTGTTGAGGCACAGTATGCGCACTTTATGTAAATATTTTCATGAGGGTAGCACAGATTGTCAGATTTAAGGCAACGGTATTTGATTCTCTTTTTCAGACATTCAGGCAGGAATTATCATATATCTGCTAAAAAAGTGTGGCGGAAATGTTCTTGGAGTGTGGTCCCACGATCCCCTGCACCAACAGTCAATGACCAAAGAATGTTGTTGCTAGCACCGCAGCTTTGGACATTTTTAAATTCGACAGCACCTCCAAAATAAGCACACAATCTGTAGATTGACAAATCAACTACATGTTATATACATCACTGAAGCTTGCTTCGTCCACATTTCATTGCACGTGCTGGATGTGTCCCTCTCCACCAGGTGCAGCATGCAATCCTTCAACCGCATTTTCTAAACTAGTTTAGAAATGTTTAATGTCTTGACTTGCAGGGCAAGTTTGGAAGCCACACCTGGGAGGGGTTCCATCAGGTCCGGTGTATTGTTCCTGTGGTCTCAAAGGAGTCTCTAACGTCACTGAAAACCTCCCGAGTGAGACAAATAAGGACCTTTTGCCTGCTGAGAGTGTTAGTTTATCGAACACTCTCGGATGGTATCACCACCTTGTCTTGTTTCTCTCGGAACCGTCAAAGTTACAATTTCACCAAAGTCTGAATGTTTTCTACTTAGTTACTCCTACAGGTCCCACACTTTTAATAACAGCTCCCCAAGTACAAGCACATGGAGAGCAGCGGGAGGTATATTTATCTACCACGTTTTTCTCAGCAAGGGGGTTTCACCTAGACCCTGTCCCACTGCCCTGCTAATTCTGCTTCAAAAGACCCATTCGTTTTCTTCTTCCTGTGGATTTTACAGGAGGCAAACCCCTCTTGACCTTGAGAATGGTGATCCAAGAGGAGCAGGATTCTCCCGAGTCCTTTCTCAAGTGGCCGGAGTAAGCTTTCTCCTGTCTCTTCTGGAATGCTGTGTGCAGGGGAAACATCCTTTACCCCGCATGCGTTACTCCGCAGTGCCCTTACCCTCAGTTTTTACACCGCAAAATCTTTTGCAACGCAGGGCTTTACACCGCAAACTATTACAACGCATTCCCCATTACAACGCAATGGTGGAGTTAGAATAGGAAATTGCGTTGTAATGGGGAATGCGTTGTAATAGTTTGCGGTGTAAAGCCCTGCGTTGTAAAAGATTTCGCGGTGTAAAAACTGCGGGGTAATGGCATGCGGAGTAAAAGTGTGCGGGGCAAAGTGTCCTATTTTGTGTGCAGTCCTGTTACAACGCAGCTATTCTGCAGCATCATAACATTGGCTGTAAGCCCTTTTGCCATGCATGGAACCGCACATATGTGTGGCAAAAAGCCATGCTATGTCCCATACCAGGGATTTTTTTATGTCACATGCACCGTTTTTGCATATTTTTTAATTTTACCATGGACTTGGCTGAAAGCCAATTACACCAGCATTTATTAGGAGTATAGCACATGCAGTGGGAGTTGTTCGGAACACTCACACTGTCTAGCGGTCCAAAAAGTCCAGCTATTCCATTATAAATATGTAGGTACTACATAAAGATATGTTTTTACCTACAACTCTAATTTCAATCCCTATCCACAAACACCAGCCAACATCCACTGGCCACAGTCAACTTTATCCATTCAGAAAACAGTACCACTATGCAAACTATCACGCTGAAATTCTCAAACATGTCCTGTTGGAAAAGGCCCTTTCTAGGGTACTTTCCCTTGATTTTTTGCTTTTCTCCTTCCTGGTTTTCCGCTTCTCTAGGTGCTAGCCTTAGGGCTATCAGCACGTTTGACACTGGCATTCAGTGTCAAAGCGCTTTGCTTGTCATGTATATACTGGTGATTGGTGTATACATGATTGGCTGATTCGAGTTAGCTGCAAGTCCTTTGTCTAGGGGTAAGACATATATCCAGGGCATGTACCTTGAATGCTTCTCTGTGGGCCTGCAGCACTGGTTGTGCCGTCCATGAAGGTAGCTCATCGGTCGTGCCACAGTTTTACCCTGGTGGAGCCTGAGTGTAAAGGTTTCTGTAACTCAGCTTGGCATTTAAAAAGCTACATGCCAAGGTTCTGCATGTCTCTTGCTATATCGGAGTTCTCCCTGGGGACAGGGCGCAGTGTAGGGAAGAGGTAGGGCATGTGCACATGTGCGTTACATACAGGGTCATGAATGGCACCAGATGGTATGTTCGGTACAATGGGGCCGGCTCTCGATTTGGATTAGCATGGGGGAATGTAGGGAAGAGCTACTGAGCAGTATTTCATACATGCAGAATAGCAGCAATATAGTGATATCAATAAGTTTGGAATGGCTAATCCTCTCCGGTAGTGCAAGTGGATCCTGTATGTGGAAATGTCACTTTGGGAAAGTGGGCATTTCGATGCTCCTGGCTCTGTGTGCCTGTCGGCCTGTCTCCAATTCCCATCTGGGTGCTAGGGGTGGGGGGTGACAGCTACATCTCTGCATTCCTGATAGAAGGCCATAACCTAGGGGCTCAAGGGAAACTGCAGACCTCTGACTCGGAGGGGCCTTTCTGGGACTTTTATGTGGGGGTGGAATTGAGACCTGCATTCCAAGGGGCAGGGTCTTGGCCCCACTAAAGATAGTGATCAAACCTCCCGGGGTAGGATGGCAGACAGGACAAAATTTAGAGAAGGCCTGTGCAATTCAACGGTGGCCTTTTAAACTGATTGCATCTTTAAAGGCCATTGTGCAGATAATTACTGGTGCTCTGGCCTCAGAAGTTAGAGACGCTTTTGGATTTGGAACCATCCTACGCTGGTTCAATGCAGGGGCATCAACAAGAGGAATCATTAGGGCAGGAGGGACTGCAACTGGATTATCGGCAAACTTGTGGTGGCCTGGAGCTTGTTGTGCTCCAGGAAAGGGACTATCAGGTGGATTTTGCCTGGAGATGCTGGCCTGCAGCTAATGCCAACTATCTGGCCTGAGTCCCGAAGTACTCTCCAAGAGCCGGTTGGCTGGCTTCCTGTCCACGAGATCCCAGGGACACAAATGTTCCCTATTTCCGTAAGGACCACTCAGAGTGCGGCAGAAATGGATGGAAGTGATCATCGGTTGGGACAAGGACCATCCTGACGTACTCCATCATCACATTGTGCAGAGGAATGTGCTCATAAAGATCAGGAGCCCACCTATGGTTTTTAGACGTGAGGAGTTCAAGGAGTGCGGGGGAAGCTTGCAGAGTCCGAGGGACCCATGCTTGCAACCAGGGGACCTGTGCTAGCTTGCACTCCGGAGCATGTGGTGTCTAAGGTGTGTTTGGGGGGCCTGAGCTGGGATCTGAGACTGTCTTCGACCTCTAGATCGGGAAGACTACAGTGCCTGACATTGCAGCCTCTGCCCGAGGTCACTGGCTCCTTCTACCTGGAGCCACACCACAAAGTACATTGTTGTGGAGAACATCGTGACAGGGCCGAAGGGGTTTTGTTGTGCCCTGTGGGCACCTACAGCTGGCTATTGGAAGCTACGGCAGTTCGCACTTCCCGTTGAGGTGGAAACATTTTTCCAGACTTGGAAGCATGCCATGAGGGGTGGTATAGCGATCCTGCAATCATGCAGGTGCCGCTGGGTACCTGAAGGTCTAATCCAGATGGATGAAACTAAGTAACTGTTTCTTTCCATTTTAGGTGGTTCCGACAATCTAATCAACGTGGCACCAGAAGGGGCAACGTGCATCGTTGGCTGGTGTAATTTAGTGACTAAGGGGCTGGGTCAAAAGGCGTAGTCAAAGACGTGATTGCTTGACAATTGCAACCATAGGGTGAGCACAGGTTATCGGATATGTGTATCGTACTCATTCTATCTAGACGGTGGATTCTGCCTGGCTCCAATGCGTCTCAACCAGCAGGAAACTGCTGGGTCTGCAAGTCCATGCACCCTAACATCATCAATCAACCCAACAGCAGACACTGAGTCTTTAATGCACTCTCTATCTTCATGAAGCCCAACAGCAACATTCAAATAACTTAAAATTACAATAAAAATAAACCAAGGTAATTTATATTGTGTACCCCAGCAACTCATCAACAGAATATGAATCACCTTCAGGCATTAAAATAGATAGCACATAGCTGAACTCCAAGATGGCCTTGTATGTCTAAAAACTCTCCATTTAGCGTACAGGAAGCTTATGATTAGTGGCACAGCTATCTATTTTCAGTCAGCAATGAAAGAAGCACCCAACAGAACCAAATCCTTTTCCAGAGCAATTACATATTTTGTCAACTTTATCCTGGAGCCCCGATAATATATCGAGACTCGTGCAACACCCTCACCCAGGTATTCTTTCACAAAATAGACACAACCAGACAACATATTGACACTTCCAAACAACTAATATGTCTCCAAACAACTGATATTCCTCCAATACCTCACTCCAATATCCTCACTTGCCTTCAAATCACTCACATGAAGATGACTTCTTCCATGCCCCACTGTGAACATCTTTAAAAGAGAAGTAATTACAGCACAACTCCACATATCTAAAATCTCCCATGCACAGGTCCTGTTCTACAATGCACAAAAAAGGAAGATGCATCCTTCCACTACTAAATAATTCAGTCTGAACACATTTACTTCTTCCAATCACACACCCGCCTTTTCTCTGAAAAAGCAGTCACCATATGACTAGAATATTTGGCTCAATGACAACATCCTCCTTCACAGCTACCAGTCAGGCCTCATGCCATCATGCAGCCATGAGACAGTAACTATCTAGGTTGTAAAAGTTTCCTTTCTTATAGCTAATGATGGAGCTTCCCTATTTCTTGGCCAAGCTAAACATCTCCAACATTCAACATTGTCAAACATCATACCCTCTAATTATCTCGGAAAAAATACATCAGATTCTCTGATATATTACTGCAGCCATTCTATTTCTTCCTCTCTACAAATGATCTATTCATTCAGATCAGAACCTCAAAATCTGAGCACCAACTCTTTTTTGGTGATATATCTCAGGGATTCATATTCTCACCAGTGGTCTTAAATCTCTCCATTTAGGCACTTATAGTTCTCATTGCTAACCATAAAACCAAGATTCATGAGCATATGCCAATGCAACTTTATCTAAAAATCTCCCCAAGCATGGGCATTCCCCCAACGCATGACCTACCTCACCATCCAGTCTTATATCCAAAATTCTTCTTAAACTAAACAACCCAAAAAGCAAATTAAACAATACTCAAAACAAGTCCAGCTTCAGAACTGGTTCTCTGATATGAGGATCAAGGGGATTCAAACAAGTTCTCATGCCACACAAAATCTGTAAACTTCATGGTGGTCAGTGTCTGCTTCTATGGGATGAAGAAAGATGCCTTTAGTGCCCTCTTAAGGCTCCAAGGGCTTTTTCCTAAGGCCTGTGATAAATCCCAGTTTAGATGCAAATAGGATGCACAACTAGTGCATGAATTCCATATTTTTTCCTTGCATACATTTCACCATGTAAAGCATTCCCGAATTTGTACAGGGTTAGCATAGCACAGTACGAGTCTGGCAAATTGGAACAGAGAACACATGCAGTATTACCAGGTTACCCTCATCCTAAGGTGTGGAACTCGGAATGATGCAGTAAAACTAGTGGTGACTGGCCCACTTAAAACTAGAGCCATACTTGGGCTAGATGCCTGGCTCTGGCTCTGGCTCAGCCCAAGGCCTTCTTGGAACCTCAAACCCAAAAAGAGCCGCCGAGCTTTCACAGGCGGCAATGTGACTGTTGGACATGGACCTCCTTAGGGGCTTTCCCTAAAATGTTTTGCTTTTTCTCCTTCTGGATTTTTCTGGTTCTCTTTTCATGGCCTTAGGACTCTGGACGCTTTCCCACTGTAATGCAATGTAAAAGGATGCGCGCCCTTCCTACCCATTCTAAGAAGTCGTGCTTACTTGATTGGTTTAGGTGTTGTACCTGTGAGAGCCCTATAAATAGGTACATCACATACCCAGGGCAGGTACTGCACTGGCTAATGGTGGGACGCAGCACTGATTGTGCCACCCACCAGAATAACCTTTCAAACATGTATCAAGCCTGCCATTGCAGGCCTGTGGGTGCGCAGTTGGGCCTATACTCAGGTTGGCATTTCTAACTCATTAGCTAACCCTGAGTGGCCTTCCACTACAGCACCCCTAAGGTAGGCCCTGAGGGGTTGAGCAGGTGAAAGGCAGGGCAGGTAGACATGGCTGTTCCCTGCCCAGGTAGTGAAGTGCCCCCATGTGGGTTTTCCCCACCTAGGAGGTCAAATCTTCCCATGGGCCAACTCCAGGGTTTTGCTGATTCTCTCTTAGTGGCCTTAGGGCTATGGGCACTTTCCCATTGTAAATGCAGTGTTAAAGTGTGCACGCCCTTCCTACACCAGTTAGGGAGTGGTGCCTTCTGGATGTTTTTAAACAGGTCTCAAGCCTGCCATTGCAGTCCTTCGGGTGCACACCTGCACCTATGAGGTTTTTAAACATCTGTCAAGCCAGGCATTGCAGGCCTGTGTGTGTGCAATTGCACATATGCTCAGGTTGGCCTTTTTAAAACCACTGTCCAATCCTGAGGGGACCTTTCACTACCACTTGGACACCCCTGGGGTAAGTCTTAAGGGGTGAGGTGAGTGGTGGGTGAAAGGCAGGGCAGGTACATGTGTGTTCCCTGCCCCGGTAGTGAAGAATACCCATGTATGTTTTCAATACCTATGAAGTTTGCTCTTCCCATAAGTTAACATAAGGGAATGGTTAAAATTACTTCAAGCTGCAATCGTGGCTAACAGTGGAGCAGCCTCATAATGTTTCCTATCATTGGATTCACAATGGCAAACCCTCTCCTGTGGTAAAGAGGGATTTGTCATAAATAGCTTAGAAATGTCACTTCTAGAAAGGGGGCATTTCTCTGCTCTAAAACTCTGTGTGCCTTTTAGTTTGACTCCAGTCCACACTAAAGGCTGGGAGAGAACATCTGTGCATTCCCCAGAGACAGCTATACACATTAGGCATGCAGCTGGAACAACAGACTTCTGTCGTTTGAGGGCCAGGCTGGATAGATTGGAGGGAGAGGTTTTGACCCTTGACCTCTGGGAAGCCAGATCATGGCCCCACTAAAGATTAAGATCTGCATTCCACGGCCTCATGGCAGACTAGACTGAAATTTAGGGGAGGCATCTATGGTTCAAAGGGAAACCTGCTGAATCACTCCCAACTTCAAAGGCACACTACAGTATAACTACTGGTGCCATACTTCAGCAGAGTGGAGATACACTTGTGGGTACTTGGGACCTGAGATCCTGGAAATGCATGGTGCACACTGCCAGAGGAATCTGTTGTGCACAAGGAGGATTACTGCCATTGGAAGGGACCAAGCACCCCTACTGAATAGTGGCTGGCCTGGGCTGACTACCTGCTGCTGTGTAGTACCCTGAGGTGTGCTCTCCAAGGGCTTGTTGGCTTGCCCCCTGTTCTCTTGTGGAGGTCTCAGGGACATCAAAGACCTCCCACAAGGGACCCACACCACCTACTTGTGACACCTGGAGAGCGGTGCCCTCTTAAGTGCCCACATAGTCTGCTGGATCCAAACTGGTAGCGCGGTGTGAGTGTGGAACTAAATCAAATCAAATAGTATTTGTATAGTGTGGCTCATCACCCTGGAGAATATCCAGGTGATGAAGTGGTTCAGTGAGGGTGAAGTGCAGAGGTGGAGAGGTGGAGAGGGAGGGTGTTCCAGGATTTTGTGGCAAGGTGAGAGAATGAGCGTCTATTGGTGTGGCTGCAGCAGATACATGGTGTCTGAGTGAGGGCGAGGTGCGTGGAATGAAGGTTTCTGGATGGTTGGTGGAAGGTCAGGCGTTTGTTCATGTAGTGAGGTTCTTGGTTGTGGAGAACTTAGTAGGCATGGGTCAGGAGCTTGAACTGGCATCTTTTCTGGACGGTGGGCCAGTGGAGGTCTTTCAGGTGCTGGGTGATGCGTGTCCTCTTGGGCAGGTTGAGGATCATCCTAGCTGCTGCGTTCTCGATAGTCTGAAGTCTTTGCATGAGTTCGGGGGTTGTGCCAGCATAGAGTGCTTTGCCGTAGTCGAGCCGGCTGATGATGAGGGCCTGCGTCACAGTTTTCCTGGTGCTAATGGGGAGCCATCTAAAGATTTTTTGGAGCATGCGAATCGTTTGGAAGCAGGCTGAGGCAACGGCATTGACCTGACATTTCATGGAGAGTTTGCTATCTAGTATGATGGCGAGGTTGCAGGCATGGTCTTCTGGTGTGGCGGAAGGTCTGAGCTCTGATGGCCACCAGGAGTCGTTCCCCCCCAGCGGTGTGTCTGCCGAAGATCAGGACTTTCGTTTTGTCTGTGTTGAGTTTGAGGCAGTTGTCTCTCATCCATGTTTTGACATTCTTCATGCAGTTGTGGAAGTTAGTCTTCATCAGGGTGGGGTTAGCTGATAATGAAAGGACGAGTTGGCTGTCGTCAGCATAGGAGATAATGTTGATGCTGTGTGATCTGACGATGTCTGCAAGTGGTGTCATGAAGATGTTGAAGAGGGTGTGGCTGAGGGATGAGTCTTGGGGTACTCCGCAGATGGTGTGCCTGGGATATGAGGAGAAGGAGGGGAGGCGGACTCTCTGGGTGCATCCATCCATCTGAGTGCATCGTCTGTGATTCTAATCTGGCAGTCGATGGATGAGTATGTGGTGGGAGATGGTGTCGAAAGCTGCGGAGCGGTCCAGGAGGATGAGGGTGGTCAAGGATGGCAGTGAGCTGGTGGCTGATCTTGGTGCTTCAGAGGTTGAAGAGTCAATGGGACAGGGGTCGGTGGGTGCTCCTGAGTGGATGGAGTTCATCAGGGTGGTAGTAGTTAGTGTGCGGAGTTGTTCCCAAGTGGTGAGCAGGTGGTTGGTGGTCGATGGGTTGCAGAGAATGTCAGAGGGTTTGGGGCCGATGTTTGTGTAGATGGTTGCTATTTTGTGATGGAAGTGGTCAGTGAGTCGCAGAGTTCTTGTGAGGGAGGGATTGTGTTTTCTGTGGCTGAAGGGCAGGTGAATTCTCTGATGATGGTGAGGACTTCTTTGGTTTGGTTGGCGCTGGTTTTGATGCTGTGTGTAAGGGCCTCCTTTTCTGTGGGTTTGAGCTGGCGGTGGTAGTTGTTGAGGGATACTTTTTAGGCAGCTCTGTTGATGTAGTTCTTGCTGATTCCCCATCTTCTTTCCAGTTGTTTACACTTGTATTTTTGACGAGGGGGGTTCTGGCATGTACCAGCTGGCTTGTTTAGTCGGTCTGTGCATCTTGACTGGTTTGGGAAGGGTGGACAGTGCTGGTGATCCAGGCGTTGAAATCTCTACTTTCTGGTCCAGATTGGCGGTGATGGTGGGCTGGGCAGTGAGGATGGCGTCTGTCCATTGCTGTTGAGTTACTTTGGTCCAGCTGCGGTAGGGCGAACTGTCTCAGATGGGGGTGGTGTGCGGCAGGCCGGTGAGGGTGAAGTATATGATGTAGTGGTCCATCTAGGTGATTTCCAATGTGGGTCTAGCTTGTTTCCTGCTCTGTGTGTGAGGTCAGTGACAATCTGCTTGGGGCTGATGTTGTCTCGTCTTTCCAGGAGGTCAGCATTGTTGGTGGAGTCATCCAGGTGGAAGTTGAGGTCTCCCAGGAAGATGTAGTGTTCAGATTCGACGGCAAGCGGGGTGATGAATTTGGCGATGGCGTCACTGAGGCTGGTTCATGGTCCTGTTAGTCTGTAGGAGAGGGTGCCTTTGATGATTTGACGTCAGCATGGAGCTGAAAATTCATGTCTTCCATGGTCGGTGTGGTCTCGTCATTGGTGATGGTGCAGGTGATTGATTCTAAGTGTATGTTGGCGGTGCCCCCACAATGTCTGTTGGTGCGGTCTCAGTGTTTCATCTTGTAACTGCTAGGGGTTGCCGTAGCGATGTCAGGGCAGATGTGGGGGTGATCCAGGTCTCCATGAGGAAGGTCATCTAGGGGGCGATGGTGGAGCTAATGTACCAGATTTTGGTGGCATGGTTGCAGAGTGATTTGGCACTGATCAGGAGGCAGCTGAGTTGATCTAGAGGGGTCTTGGCATCTGGAGTTGGCATGGTGTTGTTCGATGAGGTGGGGATAGGGTCACGTGAAATTGCACTGGATGTAGGTGAAGGGTCCCGCTGTGGAGCGTGGTGATGTGAGGCAGCAGTTGTTGTTATGGGCAGGGTCCAGGGCATGGAGCTCTGCGGTGCAGTACCTGTGGTAGTGCTGAGGACCAGGGTTCCTGGCGCTGGGCATGGTCCAGGTGCAGACAGGTTCTGACGAGCTTGCCTTTGGTGAGCCAGTGGCACGCCTGCAGCACGCGTCTGCTGCGCGGCCACGCTGCACCCTCAATTAAGTAGCCCTTGGAGGTGGGAGGGGTTGTTGTGGAGGCTGGAGGGCTAGGGTCTAGGGTGGTGGTAAAAGACTGCAAGGGTGAAATGGGAGTAAACCGGCTGGGAAGCAGACTGGGCTGGGGCAAAACAATATGCAGGCAACGTAGGAAATAAAGCAAAGTGTACAGTTCACGCAGACACAGAGAAAGCGAAGTATTCAGCAATACCACAAACACAAGCAAAACAATTCAAATTACAGTGAATAGGATGACAAACCCTGGGGGACCGGGGGCTTGAACTGGGTGGCAGGTAGCTGGATGGCCAGGATGGCGCCTCTGTGCTATGCGGACTGCAGCGGGGAGAGGCGACCAGGACCAGGTGGTAGAGGGCTACTCACTGGAGCCGCGCTGCGGCCTCCATTAAGTAGCCCTGGGAGGTGGGAGGGGCTGTCGGGGAGGCTGGAGGGCTAGGGTCTAGGGTGGTGGTAAAAGACTGCAAGGGTGAAATGGGAGTAAACCGGCTGGGAAGCAGACTGGGCTGGGGCAAAACAATATGCAGGCAACGTAGGAAATAAAGCAAAGTGTACAGTTCACGCAGACACAGAGAAAGCAAAGCATTTAGCAATACCACAAACACAATCAAAACAACTCAAATTACAGTGAATAGGATGACAAACTACAGGGGGTCTGGGGGCTTGAACTGGGTGACGGGTAGCTAGAGGGCCGGGACAGCGCCTCTGCTATGCGGACTGCAGCAGGGAGCGGCGACCTGGATCAGGTAGTAGAGAACTAAGTATGCTGCCTGGAGACCGGTGTCGTGTAGTTCCTACTAATCCATAGGATCTGCGCATTGTTTGGACAGCATAAACTAGGGGCTTGGTGTGAAGATTGATTCCGGACCCCTGCAGGACATGTTGGCCTATAGACCAGCTAGCTCACAGTGCCACCGTAAGCCCCCCTAACCTTACCAGGGAGCAAACAGTTTCTGGCAACCACAGAACATGGCAACTCTGACCCCTCAGGGAGTGTGGAAAAAGTACAGAACCTTTCGCTCAGTCAATCGTGCTCACTTATTCTCAAAGAAGTATACAGAGAATACACAATGGTACGTTTTCAATATATTTATTGAACCAACGTTATTCTTGTATAGAATACATGTGCTGCAATGATTAATAGACAGAAGCAGATAAAAGTGATTTCAAGCACCAAAAGCCTGAATAGTAGATATAGTTCTGCCATGTTGCTAAAACAATGTTTATATGCTGGCATATAGAATAAGACAGTAATCGAAAGTACTCCTATTACGCGAACCCTACTCTAATTGTACCTAGAGTGTGTAGGTGTAGAGCCAAGAATCCAGCTCTAAGGGACGATCCAACCCCATTACTTGGTGGGAGAGAATGAAGGACCCCCATCTTGGTCATGAACTGGACATCCCTCACGAGATGTCAGACCACTGCGTGGTGAATTCTCAGCATGCACGGACCTCTGGCGTCAGCTGTAGTGCCTCCTCTGCTAATCTATCGGGATGCTCATCTAATAGAAAGCAACCTTGCGATGCGCGTATAGATTAGGGATGTTATGGATATGTAGATAGCCCGGTCTCCCCGTGGATGAAGATAGAGATGACATTTGTACATAGTGCGAAAAGAGACCTTGTACATGATGTTCGGGGCATTGTGATAATGTTGTGTGAAGCAAGATTCGTAAACAAGTTTAGTTTCAGGGAAACAAATCCAACATTGTCGCACACACAAATATGTGCAAAAGGTTACGGCTGAAAATTAGGACAATGTAAGAAATAAGCTGCTTTGCTACATTGGCCTAACTCGGGAATATAACACCGGATTGCCTTGTGCAGAGCCCCAAAAGTACTGCCCGCTTTTAAGGAGTGATGCCCCCACATAAGCATCTTGTTGGTGGTGAGTGGATTCACTGGTAGTGACCCCGCGTGGCCCGCTGCGTTGATCGTGTTGCATCTCTCTCGTACGACATCTCTCTTGTGCGACATGCCAAATGCATGCTCATTGCGTGCGGTGTCTGATTCCCAGACTGTGACCCACGGAGGTGAGGGCGTACTTGTAGTAGTGCCTCATTCTACCTCGTGCAGCACTGCTGAACTTGCACCTGTGTGTGTGACCGGAATTATCTGGTGCAACCCGTATTAATGTGCACTAGACGTTGTGCCTCATTTCCAGGGAGGTGCGGAATTTGCATCCCTTCGTTACGTATGACCGTAATTGTCTGGTGCGACTCTGATCAACGCACACCAGATGTTATGCCTCCTTTACAGGGAGGTGCAGAAGAGCGAATTCATGTTCCGTGGTGCCCAGATTGCCTGGGTGCTACTTTAATCGACGTGTGTCTAATGAAGTGCCTCCTTCTTCCAAAAGACACCCCTGCTTCATCCCCCATTCATTAATTGTTCCTTTTGTTCCCTCAGTGCAACGGACCTACTGCCCTCTCCTCACCCGGCCCGATGACTTCGTGTTGACAGGTAGTATTTCCCGGATCGGGCCTGGGTGATGAGAGTAATTGACTGGGCTAAGGAACGCTTCAGAGAGTGATCAGAAGGGGGTCAAGAGACTGTGTGATCCCCCACATGCTTCATAGAACTGTGCTGGTGCTGAAAAGCACAGTGTGGAATCCTTTGACTGACCGACTATTGCCCTCAGCCCGCTTCTGCTCTGCATACAGAGGGTAAACTTCCAGAGTAGTTGCCAAGCCCCCATTTGTCGACTGCTACCTAATTAGCCATGCTACCTACCCCAACCTTCTTCCCTGGGACCCTGACTAAGTGCTACTCCAGCTGCGATCAGCCTAGAATCAAGGGGGAAGGTTTTCTTTATCTCCAGCCCGTGGGTGTAGGGTAGTCGGATTTAGCTGAATGGTGGAGCAGGGCTTGGGCCACGGGGTCTGCATGTGCATTATCAACTGACTTGCTGAATATCAGTTGCACCGCTTTACGGTGCTGCGTGTGTGTGCTCCATACGGACCTGCCTGATATCCGTGGTACAGCATGTCGGTGCTGAATGAGTGTGTTGGAGTGACTGCTGGTAATTAATTATACTACATGGCGGTGTTTCTTTACATGTTGATTCCTTGCCAAAATAAATCTGCGTTTGACATTGGTTCTTACCCCTGTGGCCTTGGCCCACAGTGCTGTTTAAAAGTGTTGTAATTATCTGTGTGTACACATTTCTGATATGGTTGTGATTTGGGGTGCACCCTATAACTGTGTGGTATTGAATTATAATATTTGCCTGGGTGGGCCTAGTTCTGACAACGTTATGCACCGCTTAAGGGTGCTGGGGGTAAAGTAGTATCTTTCCCAAGTATGCATATTACTGATGTCATTTTAACACAGTTGGGCCTAGTACTGCTAGTAATATTTCTAAAAGTGATTTATGCCCAGAAATAAATGATGTTCATGCTGTGTTAATTAATGGGTGTGTTAAATACAAACTTTATTTGCATACACCACGTGTGAAGTCTCTTTTGTGATGCTCAGTGTATTTATTGTGTGAGAGTGCTGTGCCAATGTTTTACACATTGCCTCTGTGATAAGCCTGACTGCTCAGTGCCAAGCTACCCAAGGGTGAGCGCAGGTTATACAATTAGTGTAATCACCCACCCCTGGCGGGAGTGCGAGGTTCTGCCTGGTTAGAGCCTCGCCTCAGCCTACCAGAACGCGCCAGTTCCAACAGTGGCCTAGTAGCTAAAGCTGCTGACCATGTATCTTTAGGAACTTGGCTTGATTCCCAGCAAATCTCCTTTTACTAAAAACAACAAGTGTAACATGGTCTGTGTCTGTTAGGAAGTGCTCTATTGTCCTTGGGCAAGGGTCACACTATGCCGACTACACAAAACAAAATGTGGATTCTGTCCATCACCCACGCTTTAATATCACCCTCCACAAATTAGTTATACAGCATTTACCTTTGATATTATACATAAATACACATCTAGTGGCTGAATTGTAGAGTGTGAAATTGGAAAATCTTGGATCAATCCCAGTTTCCCTTCTTGACCAAATTGTGTGAACCTTGGCAAATACTTCATTTCACTGAGCCTCTTTTTGATCACATATGAGAGCACCCATCAAATATGCTAGTTGAGGACTGCTCTATAAAAAAAATCTGCTGTGTTTGATTTCATAGCTTACAATGTGTAGCTCCATCATAATAATAATAATAATCTAGACAACAATTAAGGTATACATGACAACTGACTTGTCTTAGTTCACTAATAAAATTGTCATCAAAATAGGGCAGGAGTGTTTCTTAGTTCATATTGAAAAACACTTACTTTTAAGCAATACTTTTTAAATATTCGTATGCACTAGGTTGAAACACTTAGCATATTAAAGAAATACACTTTCTTGAATTTTGAAGACACCTATCATATTCTAACGTGATGTATATCGCATGATTTAAATGCCAAACGTTTTCAGGGCTTTGTTCGTGCACAAGCACTTACAGCCAGAGACAAACTTTGGCTTGGCTCTCACTGTTAATTTGTTGGCTCGCCCCTGCTAAGTAAAACCATACCAGGTTAATAGCAATTCTATCTTAATTGGTATTTACTGAATGTATTTTCAAACCTCAACCATGTGAAAATGCAAACCAAACCCCAGGAAGACAAATTAAAAATGCTGAACACACCATGGTCAACTCCCTTTTGAATTATGGCGACACCTTACTTACTAGCATCCCAAAAGCTCATAGTTTGACTTACCACAGGTCTGAACAAATAACACAACATCCTTTCACAGCAAACCTCAATGATGACACCTATAAACATTTAGCATTTTTCAAACCTGCTACTTTTGCATGAACTTCAATTGTCTCCTCCGTGCTACCATGCAAAACGCTAATTTGCTTGCAAACCAGATTTGCACTATGCAAGTCTCGCTCCTATATACAAACATACATATAGTACAATATTATGGAAAATAAATCATACATTTTAATTTTAAAATGTATTTGATTATCTGTTTTAATTAGAGAGCACAGCATTTGTTCAAATCAATAACTCTTTTGCTAGATTATTTCAGATCAAATGATGCAGGGGGCATCAGATGTATAAGATAACCAGATATGGATCACACCTTTTCCTTCATTTTCCAGCGCCCATTCATCCATGCATATTGCCAAAACACGTGTACACATTCTTTAAGAAACTCCTACCCTCACCAAAACACATTTATCTAAGTGAAACTTAACCAGTGCTCTTTGTCTAGACCCTGACAATACAATAAACCCACAGCAGATATCCAAGCACAATGTAAACGTTTCATTCTTTCAAAATGTTTGGCATTTATTGACATTCCTTGGATTCGAAATAAAGAAAAGTATAGATTCCAAGGCTGATGAACGGCGCAAAGGGTGAATCTTTTAGAAATCTAGCCACAGAGTTGGGAACAATGTTGGCAAACTCTCCCAAATAAATGGTTGAAAACAATTTCAAACCCTTTTGATCTCTGCAGTTATGATGTGCATGCAGTGATATTTCAACAGGCCTCAAAGGGACAAATTCCATTCACTCGCAGAAATATAAACTCTAGTTCATCCCTATCACAGATAACATTCCCCAATGAGCTTTAATGTTCTACTTATGGCAAATGTGTAAAAATATGTATTCTTTTATCTGAAATGAGTCTTACAACCTCAGCCTTTCTTCCGTGTTTACACAGTCACCTTACAATGAACTAGTCGAAAACCTCCATTATTAGGCAACAGGGATTTCTATCTAGAACGTTTAAATTAACATTCCATTTAAAAAAAGCATCAGCGGCCGAAGCATTTAGCCTCAATCAGCATTCTCAGGGAGAAGATTTTGTTCTAGTCCTTTATGTACTCTAACCCCTGCCGAACCCCTCTGGTTTCACCCGTTTCTACCGCCGATTGCCCTCGTAAACACACAAATTGCTCCTGAAAGTGTGAGCTGAAGCCAAAAGTTAGGAAGAGCAGCATCTGCTGTATGTGCTGTACTGCTCCTATTCTAAAAGTCAATGGCTAAATTAAATCTTAAACCCTCAATTCAACTACTCTTTGCACATGCCGCGACTAATAATCGCATTCGAGGTTTCAGTGTGTGTGTGTGTGTGTGTGTGTGTGTGTGGCAGCTGTACCCACAAGTGGTGACTTCTAATCTTAACCGTTTAAATTGAATTCTAGTGGCCGATAGAAAATAGAAGCCTCTTCATGTTGAAATTTTGTGTGTGAAAATAATAATCGACAACATTATATGAATAGGTTTTACCATAATGTATCATTATCATGATGGGCTCGGATGCTACAGCAAAGTGCCAAGCGCCGCTTCCATGCGCCTGCAGTGTGTAAAGTGAAATCATTTAGCTCAATATTTCTCTGAGTTAGTACTTTATTTTCACATAGTAAACCTCGGGAACAGAGAGCAAGATATTCTCTTTCTGTTTCAAAGTGATATGGTCTGAAAATAAAACACACCCTGAGCGATATATCAGGTTAAATAAATTCATGGTGCACACTGTATGCTCTTAAAATCGGCGCTTGACTCTGCACTTCAACAGCAAGGCCCACCATGATACGACCCCAATTGTGGGGTCCAAGAAGATAGTTATGGCCACTTGTGGTTAGGGATAGGCGGTAAACTCTGCTCCGCAGGTGGAGTTCATGGAGTTTTGCACACTCTGCGCTGCGCTCCATGTAGAGCGCAGAGTTCCAAAAAACTCAGCAAAGCGGTACAGAGTTTTTTCTCGCGCGCAGTTGGAGAGTGTGAGCAAGGAAAATCATGCGCTAGACCACCTCCCGGCGAGATTTTTCAACGCAGGCGGTAGTGGCAGGTCACTACCGCTCACGTTGGGAAAACTGCCGCTCGCGTTGAGGAAGCTGCCACTCGAGTAGAACATCTACTCGAGTGGCATAAAGAAGCAGCACCCTCTTTGCACTGCGTATGGGGCCGTTCACGCTGATCTTACAGCGCGGGACAAACTCCTGGCACTAAAAATCAGCGCGAACAATGCTACTTACTGCACTCTGCTGCTTGCAGAAATCTGCAGAGCGTGGCAGAGGTTTTTCGGTACTTGCAGAGCTCCGCGAACTCTGCCCAGGCCTACTTGTGGTGCACCAAATCCCAAGTGTGACTCATAGTTCATCACGAACATCTTTACATTTGAAAAGTTGCATTTGAAAGATATGCAGTTATAACAGCCTACTCCTCACCTATTCTTTCTCTCTTGCTTCCTTTTCCTCCAGGACCTGTCTAAGGGCAATACATATGTGTATAACAGTTCACTGGAGGTGAATTATCTGTGCATGTGGGCAGTAGCCAAAATAATGCATTCTAGGAAGACAGCAATACATACACATTGTAGAAGCTCTTTGAGCAGAACTGTTCTTCAACCTGTTTAGTTGCATTTTCAAACTGCAAAGGTTACACCTAATTGATTGGAAGTAAGTTGCTTACCTTCTTCCTGGATAAAAACATATGAGCTCTAGCCCACTCAAGCTTGATAAAATCTTACTGACGATCATGTATATGTGTGTTGATCCTGCCGTGGTGCTTCCAGAACATGCCAACAAGTGCTACCCATTTTCTCTTTTCAAGCATGAAAACACTCCTGAAGCTGTACTGGCCTGACATTTTGCTGTTTCCGATTTATCTGGGTGAAATCCTCCGGCCAGGGAGTGCGGAGATGCAAACAGAGCAGAAATTATAAGTGGACTACATCATGAAATACATAACATTATGCACAAGCGAGGTGGGTAGTGACTGTGTCCGGAGAGGACACCCCCTACCCGAATCACTGTTTTTGTTGATGTCTTGACAGTGTCGTTATGTGCCTGGGGACATCATTGTTATGGCCTGTATGCCTACCAGATTTAGAAGGGCCCAGTGGCGGAGGGTGTACACTTGGGTCCCGATTACTAGTGTGGCACAGAATAGCAGGTGGAATTTCACTCTGCAGTATTATCAATGGCTCTGTGTACACGCACCCATGTTTTCCAGATGTAGGAACACCAGTCTTTATTTTACAGGCAGAAAAACAGCCAAAAAAATCTCTTTGAAAATGGGCTGCACTGCAGCCCGGACACATTTTTGAGAGCCCCACTCGACCCTCAACCAAGGCACGGAGAAGCATGTATTGCAAAGTTAGATCTTCTGCTTCTTTCCCCCACTCCCATCCCTCCTGTAAAGTTCCACTGAGAGCAGGTGGCACATTTCTGCACAAAACCACATAGAAGTGGGAATGCCGTGCAGAATACTGGTAACTCCATGATTTAAGGCAATTATTAGAATTCCATGGGGTCAACTCATAATTACTTGAATTCTAAGAGGAAAGTCCAGTCAGTATTGGTAAATCTGGCTACCTCATGGTATTTTGCAGTACTTGGAGCCTTGGTGTCCTGAGAGCTTACACACTACTGTCCTGGTGGATAAACACTGCAGTCCATATACCATCCTACATCTTAATCAGTCCACCACAGTGCTGTCAAGAGCCCAGAGCTGCTAGTTTGCTAAGGTAGTTTGACAAGAGTCACCTGCACCCACAAGCTAGTGTGAGGCATAAATGTGGCATCCCCTGGCACCCTCCTCAGAACACTTTTGACATGTGTAAGAGCAGAAGGACTGCACCTGCTGTTTGAGACCTACGAGTAGACCTGAAAGGCTGGACCTGCTCCCACTTGAACCCAGGACCAAGAAGTGGACTTTAAGGGTCAGTTGGATCACCTCCTTGTAAGCTACATGCACACAACAAGCTGAAAGGTGAGAGGGAGAGAGAGAGAGGGAAAGAGAGAGGGCGAGGGAGAGAGAGAGGGAAAGAGGGGGAGAAAGAGGGAACACACAAATTAGGGTTTAGGGTGGGTAAGGTTATAGGGTGGGTAAGGTTATAGGGTGGTAAAGGCGTTTCTTCTCCTACCTCACTGCAAAATCCTGGAACAGTTTACCCCTCCACCTGAGGACCTTTCCTCTTTCCAGGAATTCAGAAGGGGACTCAAGACCTGGCTCTTCGACTGAAGCCCCCGGGCAGCCTGGACCCAGAGCCTGGATACCCTCATTGGTGATTAGCGCTCTCTACAAATCCTGCTTGAAGGGTATTTTTAGGGTTTAGGGCTTGGTAGGAGTATAGGGTGGTAAGGGTGTTTTGAGGGTTTAGGGGTGGGTAGGAGTATAGGGTGGTAAGTGTATTTGTAGGGTTATGGAGTGGGTATGGGGTAGAGGGTGGTAAGGGCATTTTTAGGGATTAGGGGTGGCTAGGGGTAGAGGGTGGCAAAGGTATATTTTAGGGGTGGGTAGAGGTATAGGTTAGTAAAGTTACAAAAGTGGGAATAAAAATATATATTTTTTTTAAATGGGGGTTGGGGGTCTCCCCCAATAAAGAAAAAATATACATTTAAAATAATGTTTTTACAAAAATGGGGGGGTCGTATTACATTGAAAAGGCATGCATGGTAAAGGTATATGTGTGATGAATGCATTAAATTGTAAAGTCATTGTGTGGTAAACGGCATGTGTTGCATTGTCATACATCCAGCTGTAAGACGCCTTTTCCCTGAAGAACCCAGCTGACCAGTACCAACTGGACCTGACAGGGATCCCTGCCGGCGGCCTTTGCTGGAGCAAGTCTTGATCCTCCAGTGCTGTTGCTGAGCTCCTAGGATCCTTTGATGTTTTGGACTAAAGGACTTCTGGAGTACTGGGACAAATATGCCAAGCTGATCTGCCCATGTTGCGTTACTGCTGGGCTGAACAAACCTGCTCCCCCTCTCTGAACGTTTTCTCAGCAGCACATCTGATTCAGCGGGACCTCGCCAAGAAGTTATCTAACCTCGTGGATCCCTCTTTGGACACAGTCTGCAGCCTTGCACCACTGGATTAAGAGCTCTGAAAAAGAGACTACGTCCAAAGGTAGAAATCTTGACCTGGCAAAGGTGCCAAAGTTATTCAGTTTCTAGAAAAAAGACTAAGTTCTAAAGTAAAACCTCCGACTGCGTTGAATCTGGTTGTTGTACCGGAGCCGTGCTCCATCGTGGTTGGCTTGAAATCATTCCTAGGTCCCAGACTACCATTGGGGCTTTACGTTTTCTAGCATTAATTTTACTTAAAATGTTTTAAAATCACATCTTCAGTTCCCCTTATCAGCTTTTTGTCATTTTGGAGTCATTTTGTTAATGAAATTATCCTCTATTTTTCTAACTTGGTTGTGTTTTGACTTTTTAGCTGTGTTGGTACTTCTAAATGCTTTACCTATTTTCATAAGTTAAACCTGTGTGCTCTGTGCCATAGCTTCCGGGCGTTGAGCTCAGTTTTAAATTACTGAAACCTTTACTGGACCCAAAAAGATAGCAAGCTTATTACATGTGAACCCTGAATAATAATTTACTTTCTCACAATGATCAATCCCATGAATTTCTATCCCTGTGGAGGGTGGCTTGTACTTTGTTGGCTTTCTAAAACACTGTTGTTGAAGCACATTAGGATTATAGAGCAGTAATGGAGATTTTAGTTTGGATAAGGGTGCAGTGAAAAAGAAAAATATCACTTAGTTTGATGTGAACTATCTTCTGACTGAGCAATGGGTGTCTTTTGACTTTGCATACATATACATGTCTATGCAATGTTACATAATAGAACAACTACTATGGGGAGTAGCATAACCTACATGAAACTTTATGGCAGGATCAAGCAACTGAAAAGTTTTGTGACATGAAAGATGTGGGTACAGGCCACGTAATTTGGGATGCTTGAGGACTCAAGAGTATGATGGAACGATTATCTTGTTAAATACTATTCATGCATAGATAGTCAGATACAGAAAAGCGCATAGTATATGCAAGATATGCCAAGTGTGACATGTTGGGGGTTGGGAGGGACCTTGCCTCAAGAGAAGCAGAAGCAGAACCAGACTTAAAGGATTAAATCCTTGCACTGAGAAAAGATCTTATTAAAAAGCTTGGGAATAAAGGGTCCAATTATTTCCCTCTGAACATGGATTACAATTTGGAATCTGAATCCCCAGTAGTTTGGTCTCTGCTAGACCGGTCAGCCTTAGGGTGGTCTTCTCCAAACTTTTTGCCTTCCTCCTCCATTTTTGCTGATTTTGTTTTTGCTGGCATTAACACTCTGTGTACTTTACCACTGCTAATAGTGCTAAAGTCTGTGTGCTCTCTCCTTAAAACATGGTAATATTGGCATCTCCCCAATTGACATATTTAATTTACTTGTAAGCCCCTAGGAAAGTGTCGCTACCTGTGCCCAGTACAGGGAAAAGATGGTCCCAGTAAAACAATTCTTAGGAACCCACTAAGTTTAAAACACATTAGACAAGAAAGCACTGATACAATTATGGATTTCTTGTTCAATGTTATTTAATCACATTGAACGTTTGAATGCTTGTAAATCAGCATATGATTCAAAAACGCTGTACACAACAAGTGCCCGAAAAAAAGGGGAGAAAAACAAGGAGGGGAAGGTTGTGTGCATCAAGTGAGGGTTGTAAAGGTGTGAGGGAAAGATATTGACATCATATTCATCACAAAATTAACTACAATGGAAATGGCTAGTTTAAGCCGCACACTTAAATGATAGAAAATTACATTGCCATGGTTAGAAATACAGTATCACAGTGAGAAATCACGGTTGATAAAAACTGGCATAGGATAATAACGTAGTCGACGTTTCGACCCCCAATACAAAGGTAGGCTACTTGGATCCTTACGGCGGGGTCTTCCTCAGGACTAAAACAAAGGGGGCACCTGGGGAATAAATGTAAGAAGTGCTTAGTGTCTCGTGTATGGATCTAAGTTCAAAAATTAGGAAAGGGGTAGAAAAGAAGCTAAAATTACCATAGACCACCCTTGACTGGAAGTGGTGGAGTTGAGGTGAGGCCCGTAGGCTTAAAAGGACAGAGAGCGGATGGATGGCACCTGAAAGACAAGGTGAGGGCCATCAGAATATATCCCACAATAATGGATTTAATCTGGACTTGAGAGGCGTAATGAATCCAACTTACTTGATAAAAAGAGTGTAAACCTTATAATCAATCATTAAGGGCAGAGGTAGATTATATCAAATCCCAATGGACTTCAAGGTTCCAATAATGCTGCAGAGTAAATCTAAAAAAACTTAAAGAAATGGAGGACCCAATGTAAAACAACCTCGACATAATCCTAAATGGAAGGTCCGTAATGCCCAAAAGTTACCGCATACCAAGATTGTTCGTGCTCAGTCATGACATCAATAAGCCCAATGGTGCTCACAGTCTGGGAAATACAAAAAGAAAGAAAGAAAGCTGCTCTTAGCTACCATAATGCAAAAAGACACGCATGTCCGAAAGACGTGACTAAAAAGATGCGCATTCTGTCTCTTACCTACGCTCGTCTGAATGCAACCGTCTCCGTGAAGTGAGCTCGGGAAATGACCGTCTCCAGTTAAATGCCTGAAGCACGTCGTCGTGCACGCGCTTACCGCATAGCGGCAGACGCTCGATGCTTGTCAAAAAGGGCAAGACATCGCGGCATGATCATGGAGGAAAGACTTCATGCCAGAAACTTAGCAAAAAATATAAATAAAATATATATAAAAATGTTTATTTTATAGTTGATTAATGGCATTATTGGACGTTAGTGGTAGTTGTTACCAATTCCACATGACGAGGGGGTGGGATTTAGGATTTCAAGCGCATGATTGATTACTAGAGCCAATTGCATGCTGGTAAGGCAATATGGGGAATGCCTGGAGGTATAAGAGACTAAAGGTCTTATAGAAACTCTGCGTTCACATTTAAAGAGAGGAAACATATAACATACATAGTCACAAATAGGCACAAAACTGAAACAGTATAACGTCATACTTCGAGAAACAACCAAATTACATGAGAGTGGAGAAACACCCGAAATTTCTGATAAATTGTCTTGAGTCGTGTGCATTCAAAGAGAACAATCCAGTATTATATGTACAAAGTCACATGCATGTTATATCAACCTGAAGAGGGTTTGTTGGTTACAGAAGAGGCACATATACATGACAAGCATCTTGTCTATCACGCCACAACGTCTGGTTCACTTATATTGAAAGACCTAGCATTACCACATTATGCATGGATGAGTGGCAGTTATACGATAGTATAGGTAAAGGCAGTATAGATGAATGAATGTTCAAACGCTAGGCAAAACAAATATGAACGACCGAAGGCCCCTCAGACCTTCATTACCCCCAAATCAAATCGTAAGGAGGACTGAGCTGTCACACATCATACAGATATACTAATCTGATGTTAAGCAGGACAACTGTGCATGGCTGGTGTCCATTTCATTAAGGCCATTCTGTATAGAATCCAAACGATACATCCATTTGCATTCTCTCACATTGAGGATGGTCTCAATATTGCCCCCTCTGATACCAAGGTTAGCCTTCTCCAAAACCACCCATTTGAGGTCTTCAGGTCCATGCTTCGCATCTTTAAAGTGCTCCACCAGGGGCGCACCTTGGACTTCGCACCGTATCCTGCTGCAATGCGTCAGTATGCAGGCTTTAACCTTCTGCTGGCCAACATATATTTTGTCACATAGGCAAATGATCGCATAGATGACATTGGAGGTATTGCAATTCGTGAAAGACTTTAGATCAATCTTGTATTGCTTATGGACAAATTGTTTAGTTTGGATCGTAATTTTGCAGGCCTTACAATGTCCACACTTGTAGTGGCCTAGAGTGGGGGGTAAACTCCATAGCGACAGAAGGGATGGTTCCTCCGGTGGATCTAGGAGTGACCGTACCACATGGTCCTTCACACTCTTGGCCTTCTTAAAGGAATGCATGGGTGGGTCAGGCTGGTCCATGTCATCTGCTATCAAACCCCAATGTTGGTTAACCACCTTCTTGATAGCATTACCCGTTCTCTGGGTGTCAACAATGTTTCTCTAGGGCAGAACCATGCCCTTTTTTGTGCTTTCTTAACCAGTCTCTTTGGATATCCTCTTCGCATAAGCCGTTCACATAGTTCTTCTGATTCTAACATGAAATCTTCCTTTCTTGAGCAGTTCCGACGGACCTGCAAGAACTGCCCAAAGGGCAAATTATCCCTTAGGCTCCTTGGGTGATGGCTACTATAGCGGAGCAAAGAGTTACGTTCCGCTGGCTTCCGGTACAGTGTGGTAAACAATATGTTGTTCTCATTTCTGATAGTGATGTCAAGGAAATCAATTTCTCCGGAGTCAAAGTGTATGGTGAACTGTATATCCTCACTCCTCTGGTTCAACCATTCATGAAATAGACCCAGGGCCTGTAAAAGAAATGCTACTAGTGGACCTTCAGCATTGATTCTGCCGCCCACTTAAGTAGACCTTAAACATGTCTCAGGCCTGCCACGGCATCCTGTTGGCAGGGTATGCCCAGACGTGGGTCCCTTGCTCACTTTGCCACTGGATTCAAGCTAGCCTGGCTGATGACGGCTGAATAGCCAGAAACCGGTCCCAGGATGCTTGTTTCCGGTCCAGGGAAGACATGGCTTGGCAGTTCGGGCTGGACTGTTCCCATGAGGCACAGGGTCAGACTGATTTGCATATGGCCATGTCTGGACTGGGGTGGTGGAGTGAGCTAAAGAATGATGATGGATTAAACCCAGATCACTTGACTGGGGGTGAGTGTTTGATTTGCTCAAACGCTCCGTCCATCATCCCCTTTGGTATTGCTTTGTTCGCCCTAAGTTGGCAGGGTATGCCCAGACGTGGGTCCCTTGCTCACTTTGCCACTGGATTCAAGCTAGCCTGGCTGATGACGGCTGAATAGCCAGAAACCGGTCCCAGGATGCTTGTTTCCGGTCCAGGGAAGACATGGCTTGGCAGTTCGGGCTGGACTGTTCCCATGAGGCACAGGGTCAGACTGATTTGCATATGGCCATGTCTGAACTGGGGTGGTGGAGTGAGCTAAAGAACGATGATGGATTAAACCCAGATCACTTGACTGGGGGTGAGTGTTTGATTTGCTCAAACGCTCCGTCCATCATCCCCTTTGGTATTGTATTGTTTACTCAACAGCATATTATTGATATCTGAAAATTCTAATTACAATCAGGGCTCATTGTTAGCTCATTTTAAGTGTGAGTGATCTAAACACTGTATTCCTAACAACATAATTGAAAAGGTTGAAGTGATGTTATAGGTAGGTATAGAAATAAATATTAACATATGCTTAAAAAAACAGAATTATGCTAAAAGAACAAAAATTAAAGTGACGTTATAATTCGGGGTTGAAATGAGATAAGAGCGAACATTTAAAAAAACAAAATAAACTGATATTCACCAGCTATAGTTCATTGAACTGCCTATAACTTTCGCCCTAGTCATGCACTGAACTTAACATCACATATTATCCTGTGAAGATTCTCAGTGACTTCATGTAAACAAATCGCCCAGTGTAGATTATCCTTGGGGAGGGTACAGATATTCATGGAGATGTTTATCTGTTAACAATATATCACTGTTAGAACTGGGGTTTCTGATTGTCAGAGTATGCACCCTGTGCAAGCAGGAACCACCACTGTAGTCAGGGTAAGCTAGCTACACACTAAAAGATAACCTGTGGTCGCCCTCTGGTAGCTTGGCACAGAGCAGTCAGGCTTCTCTAAAGAGGCAATGTGTGAAGTATTTGTGCAACACACGCACACAGTAACACAATGAAAACACCACAAAAATACTCCACATAGGTTTAGAAAAATACAATATATTTGTATGAGTACAACAAGACCAAAACAACAAAAACCCAATTAGTAGAACCTGAGTTATGAATTTCTGAAGAATAAATCAAATAGTAGTGCTTAGAAGCAAGTAACGCCTAGGGGTTGCTTGAGGTTACGCTGGACCGGGGTAAATCCAAAGTTCAGGCAGACCATGCTAGAGGGCAGGCCAGTTACAGTACTCACGTAGTTTCTGCTGAAAAAGTACCTTGGATAGAGCAAGAGTTGACGTTGAAGACTCGCTGCATCGGTTCCGATCCACGCAGGTGATGAAGGCTTCGTCGACTAACCCGTTTACAATGTAGACACTGCATCGTCGTCGAGCTGTGCTATCCATCTCTGTCGAGCCCCGCAGTCCATCGAAGAGATGTCTTCAATCAGCTCCTGTGTCATTGTAGAAGGGTAATGTGCCGGTTCCAATCGGTGCAAAGTCGAGACTGTGTTGATTTTGATGGTTCTGTATAGCAGAAGTCAGCTTTCAAGTGCCCAGGACTGGATTGGCACCACTTGACTGGGCAGTACTCACAGATGCCAGAGTCCAGGTGCTGTTGCATGGATTAAGGAAATCTTTGATGGCCCTGAGACTTCAGACCAGAAAGCAAGCCAGCAAGCCCTTGGAGTCACTCTGTATTAAAGTGATATGGGTCGTTTCCTTGTCCTCAACTGGGCAGCGAGCAGGAGGCAGCAGGGCAGCACAGCAAAGCAGAAAAGCAGTTCTTCCAGAGCAGCAGTCAAGCAGAGTGGCAATCCTTGTAGCACAGCAGTCTTTACTCCTGGGAGAGTTCTACACAGGTCTAGTAGTGTACTGTCTTAGTAGGGTCAGAGCCCCAGGACTTATACCCAAATGTGCCTTTGAAATGGGGGTGACTTCAATGCAGGCCCTTGAAGTGCACATCACACCTTTCATCCCAGTCCTGTCTGCAAGGCTATTTGTGGGGGTAATCAGCCCTTTGTGTGAGAACAGGACACTGCCTATTCAGGTGTGTCAGCTCCCCCTCCCTCTTTCTGCCCAGGAAGAGCTATCAGAATGTAGATGAATGCAGATGAGTCCTCTGTCACACCCACCCTTCCTGTGTTTGTGGCTGTCTAGAAGGAATGCACAAAGTGTAGCTTTTAGCCATCCCTGAAGTGTATTGGCGACAAGCTACAGGGCACACAGAGCAGTATGAGCAAAGAAATGTCCACTTTCTAAAAGTGGCCTTTCTAAAACAGTAATGTTAAATCCAAACTTATCAGTAAACAGGATTTATCATTTCAATGATATGAAACATGATGCAGCTACTCCTTTCTAATAAGGAATTACAGCTTAAAAGCGTGTAAGGAATTTACAATGTTAGCCTATGATAGGAGTAGACCTCACAGTAGTGAAAAATGGGCAATGAACTCCGTCCGTTCTTGGAGTCAGCTACTAAACTGCACCCACAAATGCTTTGATAAAGCAACTTTACATGCTAAAAAGCATATAACCAATTCACAAAAGTGAACTTTGAAAATGAAAAATATCAGGCAATGAGAGAGGTGATTTTGGGGTCCCCCCTAACCTAGGGGGAGGACCAAGCAGATGCCTTGAACACAAAGAGCATATCATGCTGAACGATTCAGTGGTGGTCCCATCCTCTTAGGACCACCCCAAGCACAGTTATGGGCGAAAATACAATCCCAATCAAAGGCCCTGCAAAGCATTATGGGACGAGATTAGCAGTGGGCAGTGAATATTATAGTATCCAATATCAAAATAATTCTACAAAGAGCTGCAGTTCAACTAGTCAGTTACTAGGTGTCCCTCATGAGTCAAAATGCAAAAGCATTGAAATTATTACATCAACTGCAGTTCAACTAGTCGTTGTTAGGTGTCTCTCAAGTCAAATACTTTTGCATTTGACTCATGAGGGACACCTAGTAACGACTAGTGGAACTGCAGCTTCATGAAAGGGTTTCAATGCTTTTGCATTTGACTCGTGAGGGACACCTAGAACCGACTAGTGGAACTGCAGCTTGATGTAATAATTTCAATGCTTTTGCATTTGACTCGTGAGGGACACCTAGTAACGACTAGTTGAACTGCAGCTCTTTGTAGAATTATTTCGATATTGGATGCTATATTATTCACTGTCCACTGCTAATCTTGTCCCATAATGCTTTGCAGGGCCTTTGGTTGGGATTGTATTTTTGCCCATAACTGTGCTTGGGGTGGTCTTAAAAGGATGGGACCACCACCGAATCGTTCAGGAAGATGTGTCCTTGTTTTCAAGGCATCTGCTTGGTTCTCTCCCTAGGTTAGGGAGGATCCTAAAATCATCACCTCTCTCACTGCTTGTTAATTTATCGTTTTCACTTTTGTGAAATGACTATATGCATTTTAGCATGTAAAGACAGAGATACTTGTTATTTTGCCAAAAGTATATGAGGTTTTTGTTTTATTAATTGGGAGTCCCACAAAACGGAGCGTAGTAGTACTTGGCAAATTACGCCCGCCCCTACTTAAGACTACCTAGAACCTACCTTAAGATAGACCTGTGTGTAATAAAAGGGGAGTTTAAGGATTGGCAAGTGGTTTTAAATGGCAAGTCAAAGTGGCAGTAAACTGCACACACAGGCCTTGTAATGGCAGGCATGAGACAGGCTTGAAAGGCTACTTGTGTGAGTGGCACAACCAGTGCTGCAGGCCCACTAGTAGCATGTAGATTATAGAACCTGTGTATTTGGTATAATACTTTATAAGGGGTGTAGAAGTAAACTAAATATGCTAATCATGTATACACCAATGTCAACATGTTTAGGGGAGAAGCACATGCCCTTTAGCAGCACTGGTCAGCAGTGCTAAAGTGCTCAGAGTCCTAAGTCCAATAAAAAGATACAGCAAAAAGAGGAGGTAAGCAGGTGTTCATACATCCATCTCAAACGCATGTTACAATATTCCTCAACCATCTTCTTTGTTAGGTGTGTAGTACTTTTTTATAGTGTGCTGGTATACGGTGTTGCCTGGAGTCTTCCTTTATGTGCATTTCTTTGTCCATTAAAACTATGTCCCCATCTCTTTCAGAGGCCTTAATTATTATTTAGTCTCCTCTTCAAGGTCTTCGGAATCTTTTCTTGTATGCTCATGTTAAATTTCTTTCTTTTTATCATTCTTGTATTGATCGGCCCAATATCTTCCACCAATATATCACAGCAGATATCAATTCTGATACCAGGTGGCAGTTGCAAGCAGATGTGCTTTTTGGTTTCATCTTGCTCAGTTGATGAAATCCTTTTCCTACACCCATTCTCTCTAGTATATCATGTTCAGTATTATCTACATAATTTGTTACTTTTCCTTCACTTTCATTAATCAAACGTTTAAGTATTGCTAGGTGTTAGACTTGGCATCCTTGGCCTGACTTTCCCCCTAACTTTTTGCCTTCAGACCTCCTGTTTGTTAACTTCATTTTTTCTGGTTTCACACTTTACCACTGCTAACCAGTAGCAAAGTGCTTGTGCTCTTTCCTCAAAGCATGGTAAGAATGGCTTATACCCAATTGGCATATTTAATTTACTTGTAAGTCCCTAGTAAGGTGGCACTACCTGTGCTCAGGGCCTGTAAATTAAATGATACTAAGGGGCCTGCAGCACTGATCATAATACCCACTAGCACTTTAAGCATGTCTCAGGCCTGGCATTGCAGCTTGTGTGTGTGTGTGTGCAGTTCTTACCTGCCACTTCCACCTGGCAAAACAAACCTTTTGCCAGGCCCAAGCCTTCCTTTTTGATACATATAAGTCACCTCTATAGTAGGGCATGGACAGCCCAGAGGGCAGTGTGCAATGTATTAAAAAAGTAGGACATGTTCTTTTAAGTTCTACCTCTCCCACATGATAAATTTGGAGTTGCCCTATTACATTTAATAAGTGGTAATTTGCAAATGGGAACGGGTAAACAATTCATGTGCGGTGTCTTTGAAATTGTCATGAAAAATCCTAGCCTATGGTGAGTAGGATTTTAAATTACAATTTTAAAAATGCCACTTTTAGAAAGTTGGTGTTTTCCTGCCTTAGCCAATTAGTAACTGCAGTATGTCTCTGGGTGTAGTTGACAGTTGGGCTATGTGCATTCCCCCTAGACAGCCACACAATAGGGAGCTTAGGTGTGCCTGAATGGGCCATCACTGGCAGGATGGGAGGGAGGAGCTGGCCATAGCCCCAGCTGTACTTGAATAGGCTGTGTCCTGCTTCCACACAAAAGGCTGCATACCCCCTGTAGTTAGTCTTGAACCAGATCAGGGAAGGCATGAAGCCTGTGGACTTCAAAGGGAAACCTTCAGAAGGTTCTCTCACTTCAAAGGCACAACTGTATATAAATATTGGACCTCAGGCACCAACTCTTCAGTATACTCCTGGACCCGTAGAGACTCTGCCAGGAAGAAGGCCTGCTGTGCTGCTGGAAGTATTGACACTCTACTGGATTGCTGCCTTGTTGAATAGGAATAGCTGCCCTCCTATTTGAGTTAGAGGGAATTGGACCTGCACCTGAACCCAGGAATCCCAGAGTGACTCCAAGGGCTAGTCTGCCGGCCTCCTGTTCAAAGCCACAGGAACATAGCAGGCTTCAAACCATCTTCACCAACACCCAGATCCAGCTGGAGCAAGCCCTTGGCCCCCAAGTGGTGCACTTCAGAACCTGGACCCTTGGTGTGGCCTCAGAGGATGAATTGAAGTTTTTTGGCTTTTCGTGACGGCAAACGTTGCCCATTGGTGCTGAAACCTTGTCACTCGCACAGTTCGCTAATGCTGCGGGTGGCGTTTGACTTTTTGGTGCTATTTTCACTTAAAAATTGAAAATTGTGCGTCTCCAGTTCTACTAATTGGATTTTTGTCTAAGTTAAGCCTAACTGCTCTGTGCCAAGCTACCAGAGGGCTGAACACTGGTTAATTTGGGGTATGCTTGTATCCTACCCTGACAAGGATTGTGGTTGCTGTTTGAGTGGAAAAACAACAGTTGATGGACAGAATGCAGAACAATGTCATACATTCACCCCAGTACAGAGATCTGGGCCTAAATCCATCGTTTTTTTGCTCACCATGCCATTCCAGTTTGAACCCAGCCATATGCAAATCAGTCTTGACCCTGTGCCTCATGGGAACAGTCCAGCCCGAACTGCCAAGCCAGGTCCTCCCTGGACTGGAAACAAGCATCCTAGGAACGGTCCTAGGATGCTTGATTCTGGTCCAGGGAAGACATGGCTTGGCAGTTCGGTCTGGACTGTTCCCATGAGGCACAGGGTCAAGACTGATTTGCATATGGCCATGTCTGAACTGGGGTGGCGTGGTGAAGCAAAATAACGATGGATTAAACCCAGATCTGTGACTGGGGGTGAATGTTTGCCAATGTGCAGCATTCCGTCCATCATCTTGTGTGTTTTGCATTTCGCCCTAAGTGGGAAGGGTATGCCCAGACGTGGGTCCCGTGCTCACTACGCCACTGGAGTCAAGCTATCCTGGCTGATGAAGGCTGAAAGCCTGAAACCGGTCCTAGGATGCTTGATTCCGGTCCAGAGAAGACATGGCTTGGCAGTTCGGTCTGGACTGTTCCCATGAGGCACAGGGTCAAGACTGATTTGCATATGGCCATGTCTGAACTGGGGTGGCGTGGTGAAGCAAAATAACGATGGATTAAACCCAGATCTGTGACTGGGGGTGAATGTTTGCCAATGTGCAGCATTCCGTCCATCATCTTGTGTGTTTTGCATTTCGCCCTAAGTGGGAAGGGTATGCCCAGACGTGGGTCCCGTGCTCACTACGCCACTGGAGTCAAGCTATCCTGGCTGATGAAGGCTGGAAGCCTGAAACCGGTCCTAGGATGCTTGATTCCGGTCCAGGGAAGACATGGCTTGGCAGTTCGGTCTGGACTGTTCCCATGAGGCACAGGGCACAGGGTCAAGACTGATTTGCATATGGCCATGTCTGAACTGGGGTGGCGTGGTGAAGCAAAATAACGATGGATTAAACCCAGATCTGTGACTGGGGGTGAATGTTTGCCAATGTGCAGCATTCCGTCCATCATCTTGTGTGTTTTGCATTTCGCCCTAAGTGGGAAGGGTATGCCCAGACGTGGGTCCCGTGCTCACTACGCCACTGGAGTCAAGCTATCCTGGCTGATGAAGGCTGAAAGCCTGAAACCGGTCCTAGGATGCTTGATTCCGGTCCAGAGAAGACATGGCTTGGCAGTTCGGTCTGGACTGTTCCCATGAGGCACAGGGTCAAGACTGATTTGCATATGGCCATGTCTGAACTGGGGTGGCGTGGTGAAGCAAAATAACGATGGATTAAACCCAGATCTGTGACTGGGGGTGAATGTTTGCCAATGTGCAGCATTCCGTCCATCATCTTGTGTGTTTTGCATTTCGCCCTAAGTGGGAAGGGTATGCCCAGACGTGGGTCCCGTGCTCACTACGCCACTGGAGTCAAGCTATCCTGGCTGATGAAGGCTGGAAGCCTGAAACCGGTCCTAGGATGCTTGATTCCGGTCCAGGGAAGACATGGCTTGGCAGTTCGGTCTGGACTGTTCCCATGAGGCACAGGGCACAGGGCACAGGGTCAAGACTGATTTGCATATGGCCATGTCTGAACTGGGGTGGCTTGGTGAAGCAAAATAACGATGGATTAAACCCAGATCTGTGACTGGGGGTGAATGTTTGCCAATGTGCAGCATTCCGTCCATCATCTTGTGTGTTTTGCATTTCGCCCTAAGTGGGAAGGGTATGCCCAGACGTGGGTCCCGTGCTCACTACGCCACTGGAGTCAAGCTATCCTGGCTGATGAAGGCTGAAAGCCTGAAACCGGTCCTAGGATGCTTGATTCCGGTCCAGGGAAGACATGGCTTGGCAGTTCGGTCTGGACTGTTCCCATGAGGCACAGGGTCAAGACTGATTTGCATATGGCCATGTCTGAACTGGGGTGGCGTGGTGAAGCAAAATAACGATGGATTAAACCCAGATCTGTGACTGGGGGTGAATGTTTGCCAATGTGCAGCATTCCGTCCATCATCTTGTGTGTTTTGCTGTTTGAGTGGGGCATCACCCCCTCCTCAACCAGAAAACCAATTTATCACATATGGTGTTTACCAAAAGGGCTGTTACATATCTCATCCTTTGTTAAACATCAGCAGTTCAAACCTGTCAGAATGTTGGAGGGAACAAATTATGGTATTTATAATAACATGCGGATGTTATCCCTAAAATTCAAATAGGTGCATACATTTCCAAATTGTACGTTAGGCAGATGAAGCCCAAAAGGCTTACCTCCTGCCCGCTCCATTATGGTAATTCTAAAATCATGCCTCGGTCACATGGTTACCAATTATCTATAAATATATTGACTTGATAATTGTATTCAGCAGATTGACCAGTCATTTGAAATTTTTTAAGTTTTCCATCCACATGCCCCACATTAAATCGGGAATGACTTGAGTGTTCATAGAAAAAGTGTTTATATTTTTTAGACACTATGGGCCATATGTATCAAGCTATTTTGCGAATGCAAATGCAGCGAATCGCAAAAATAGGGCGTTTGCGAACGCAAAATAGCATGACACAATGTATGATAGTGTTCCGCATCGCAAAATGGATAAGTTCGATTTCCAAATTTGCGTGGCAACAAATCTGCTAAAAACCATTAGCGAATTCGCAATTTGAGAGTACCAAATTGTGAATTCGCAAACATGTATTTTGCAGTTTGCGAATTCGCAATAGAATGCATGAAAAATTCGCAAATTGCGAATAAGTAAAAATCGCAAATTTGCACCTTCAAATCACCACCAACTCATGGCAGGTGGTAACCAGGTGCAACCTATTTAAACAGGCCCAGAATGCCTCCGTGTCTTTCACAATGACAGCGCTGTATGTCATAGCGAGGAGGTTGCGGATTCAAGCAGCAGCACAGAGAATGAGGAGACAGGAACGCGTTTACAGAGTGCGCATAACCCTGTTCCAGCAGACAGAGGAAGAAATACATGAGAAGTATAGACTAGACTCAGCAACTATACTAGACCTGATAGCTGACCTACAACTTATACTTGAGCATCCAACCCGCAGGACCCAAGCCATTCCAACACATGTGCAGGTCCTCTGTTCACTGGACCTACTGGCATCAGGGAGCTTCCAGGGGATCATAGCTACAGCAGGAGGGGTGTCCCAAAGTTGCCTGTCGCGCGTCTTTCATGCATTCTTGGATGCAGTGGTACAGAGGATACACCATTACATCAGATTCCCCACCACACAACAGGCATTGCAGCAGACCAAATTGGATTTCTACCAGATAGCACATTTTCCCCATGTAATCGGGTGCATTGATGGGACACATGTAGCCCTCTGTCCCCCCCTCAGATAACGAGTACGTATTCAGGAACAGGAAATCATTCTATTCACTCAACATACAGGTCATATGTAACGCAAAACACATAATAACTGATATAGTGGCCAAATATCCTGGCAGTACACACAATTCCTTCATTTTTAGACACAGTGGAATATACACATGTCTCACGGGGGTGAATTTGGCGAAGGATACCTGCTAGGTAAATGCAATTTTGCACACTCTGATGGACTTATTACTTCTGCATGAATAGGACAGTGATTAACCATATGCCTTTCATCCTGTAGGTGACAGTGCATATGCTGTGCGCTCATTCATCCTCACACCATACCCCAATCCGGCTAATCAGAGTGAGAGAAGATACAATGGCGCACACAAGTCAACGCGCAATGTCATCGAGCGGACATTTGGAATACTGAAGAGCAGGTTCCGCTGTCTGCACAAAAGTGGAGGAGCACTGCAGTACAGGCCAGAGACCTGTTGCAAGATCGTGGCTACTTGTGCCATGCTGCACAACTTCGCAACAACAAAAGGTATACCAGTGGAACTCACAGATTCCGAATCAGATGAAGATGAGGAACCAGGTCCACGTCTCAGACCAGCAGGTGGTGTAGGTGCAGCAGATGGCAGACAGAGACATGATGAAATAACACGCACCTATTTCTAGGTGAGTAATGATGACACAAAGCAAATCATGACTGTTGAATAACTGTATTTTAATATACCTTATCAGGTAAAATGTATTCACACAGCCTACAAATCACAAGTAATGTGTGGCTTTTGTTGTTTAACATGTCATGTACGCAGGACATGAAAAATTGAATGACATGTACGTATGTCATGGGTTACATCACCCATTAGCATTAATCTGTGTCAACACTGTCTATTTTTTCTGTCCACGGACAGCAGTTGCACGCTCAATGTTCAGACTGCCCTCCCTTGTTGAGCCATCCGATGCGGTTCCCTGCCTCACACTACACTGTCTGGGTTCAGCCATGGGTGGGGTAATGCTGCTGCGGCTGGAGACCTCCTCACTGTCTCCTGCCCCCAGAATACCTGTGCCAGCTATGTTTGCTGTCTGTAGCTGGTCAACCGCATTGGTGACCTGCACCAAACCCTTGCCAACATCCTGGCTGCAGTGTGCCATTTCAATCTGCATCGACACAGTGCGTCTTGATAGTACATATGTGGCATTGCACAAACGGTTGACTGCCTTACTGTAATGATCCAGACGGGTGAATAGATGTTGCTTTTCCCTGCGTCTGGATGCATGGTCCCTCTGCATTGTGGCACAGAGCTCTTTGATGGCTACGGTCATTTCCTTAATGCTGTCTGCACATGCCTTATTGCCCTCTTCAACAGTGTGGTTTAGCTCCCTGATGCCATCCTTTATGTCTGTCAGTTTGTGATTGACAGACACCAGCTGCTTGTTCATTGACCGCATCCTTTTTGCTTGCAGACGCTGAACCTTGACCATTGTGCCCTCCAGCCCAGAAAAGACAGAAGATTCATCTCCTACGTCTGCGGTGTTTTGTGTCCTTGGCCTGCGTCTCATGCGACTGGTGTCCCTATGGTGCATAGGAGACTGATTCTGTTGCTGCCGTGCCTGCTCTTCTTGCCCTGGATGTGGCTCATCTTGTGTGCCTTCCGGTTCTCCCTCCAACTCCTGGAGTGGAGCCACAGTGTAACGGTGTTGTCTTTGCGCAGGTGTTGGCTGTGTTGTGTGCTCTGTCTCATCTCCCCCTGCCTGTTCCTGTAGCTGTGGTGCCTCATCAAGTTCTGTGTGGTCACCCTGTGTCGCAGGTTCACCTGTGAATACAAGAGAACTACTTGTGTGTCCTGCTTACTGTTATTTACAAGATTAAATTCAATACAGTTGGTGTACCTGACTAATGTGATCCATTTTGTTTTTTACTGTTGTCTCTCAACTGCAGATATATTGCTGTGTGTCAATGCTTAACTGTGTTGTGTGTGACTACATCTCCCATGATGCATTGCCGGGTGACCACAAAATTGTGGAATGGAGTGGCAATGATACTTAAATATTCAGGCATTCCTGAGTGTGGTATTTAGTGGGTAATGGGTCAGGGCTGATTTAGCATGCATCCTACCTTGTCTGGTGTTGGGCGTGGCTGAGCTGTCAATATCTGCAACCCCGCTGATGCTTTCTGGCTGTAGGGTGGACTCCACCAAATCCTCAAGGGGTGTGGATGCAGGCTCAGTGGATGGACCTCCACCAGTTTTCTTTGCCTCCGCAAGCCTGTTGGCAACCTTATCTTTTGCCCTTGAGCGCAAGTCGTACCAACGTTTGCGTAGTTCCTCGATGGAGCGCTGTGTGACACCAATGGCATTTACCTTAGCCTGTATGTCCAGCCAGATTTTTCGCTTCTCTGGGATGTGCAGAGATTTCTTGCCAAACAGCTGTTCATGGCTCCTCACCATCTCCTCAATGAGGACCTCAAGTTCTTTTTCACTGAATTTGTGTTTCCTTTTCCTTACAGCAGCCTGCTTTGCCTTCTCCTGTGTATCCATTGTGGTTTTGATGGTGGCTTTGCACTTCAGATGGACTTCTGAGTGGTGTGCTCCTGCTCCCAGCCTCTAACACAGCCTCAGGCAATCAGAAACAGCATGGGCAGTCACACTTCCTGGTTGTGATGTCATCATTCTGCACCTGAATAGCTGATTCGCAAAATTGCAATTTCTTAATTGTGATTTCGCTATTAAGGAATCGCAATTTAAGAAATCGGTAATTGCAATTGCGATTTTTACCAAATCGCTATTATAATGCGAATTTTTACATACATATGCGTTTGCGATTCTCAAATAGCGATTCGGTAAAAATCACTATTTGGGAATCGTCATTCGCTTTTTTGATACATATGGCCCTATACTCCTTTTTGATTAGGTTTATATTTGCTAAAGATGTTTAAAAGCCATCTTTTATAGTCTTTCATGATTCTAAAACTGCCAACATTTTGCCTTTATAGCTTAACCTCTTTTTTTAAACTCTTGCTGCAACTTGCTTATATTTACATGTATGATTACGTTTTTTCTGTATCTTCATCTTTTGCCTGGCCTCCTCTCCTTTCTCTATCACAATTGCATGGACCTTCACTCCATCCAAACTGCTACTCTTTATCTATGTGCATTTTTCAATCTATTCACATACACTGACAACGCCTTTAATTCATCTAGTATCCTGCTTGTCAGAACAAGTATTTTGACTTATTGATCCTTCTCTGAGGGCACATCCGATTTCTCGGTTTACATTTGACCGGTATAAGATTATGGCTTTGTCTTGCTATTTGCAAATTGTATTATTCTTTTAATATACCATATTTTGATTGCCCTAGATTCAGGCCTGTTTTCCAAAGTGCAAAGCTGTAGAAGTTTAGTTAAACAAGCATTGGCAAAGCCAGTAGGTCGCTCCTGTGTGAGCTATTGGTTTTGGCAATGTTTTCTAACCATGCTATACGTCACCACAGATGCTTTGCAGTGTGGCTAAAACTAATTTTAAAAAGCGCGATGATACAGCTGGGGCTAAAGCACTGGATGCGTCATAGTCCTTTTTTATTATGATTTTTAGCCATGCTGCTCTAGAGCATGCAAATCATTGCCTAAGTCGGCAATGCCCATGTTGTACCGCCTGAACAAAACGCAATGGCAGAGTGAATAGTCTCAAAGGAGAGGTCATCTGGCTTTGCCCATGCTTGTGAGGTCCTGTGTCAACACCCATGGGATTCTGAGCAAATCAATCAATTCCTCCATGTGTGGAAAAAAAACCATGACATTTGTCAAAAATACTATCACATAAAGAGAGCAGTTGCACCCAATGTACGTCTTAGTGAAAATACATTTGGAGGCAGATGTCACAATAAAACATCTGTTGTCACAACAAACATCCATTTGAAAGGAGAAAAGGGCTTCTGTGAAGTGTGTGTGCCCTAGTAAAGCATACTTACAAATGGCAAGAGGTTCAATAAGGATGACAAGGTAGAAGAAAAAATAAAAGTAGTACCTCATTCACAGCGTGATCAAGCTTAAGTAATCAGTACTTAGTCCATGCTGCAGAAGAAAGAAGAGAAAGTGAAACCAGCACGCGTTGGTCAATTGGAAGGCAGCACACAAGAGTGAAAGTGAAGCCAACAAATGTTAAGCAATGGACGAGCTGCAAGTCTCTTGTTGCAATCAATATCCTGGCCTAATTGATAGTTCCAAATCCGGTGTGAAGAAACTCAAAACCTCGCTGCACAGCTGTAAGCTTCATCGGAACAGACACAAAGCCCCGCAAAGCCTTGCTGCACAGCTGATGGTCTCACCAGAATCAAGGTTGAGAGACACAAAGCCCCACAAAGCCTTCCCTCACAGCTTTATTGGCATCAACAGCGAGCGACACAAAGCCTCGCCGCACAGTTACACTGTGACCGACGCAGTGCTACACAACTTGATATAGGACCACGCGAAGCCTTGCAAAGAGACGCCACGCATACCGCCCACCAAGGGCATAAGGTACAATCTTCAGCTGGCAAAACTTGGTCAGGCGCCCGGCCTGCGCGCCATCATGGTCTGCCTGGATTTGTGACTTTGTCCCAGCCTAGTACGACCAAATACCCTTAAATGGAGCTTTGCACATTTTGGCGCTACTTTTAACTAAATCTTTATAACTGCATATCTCTAGTTCTATGGATTGGATTTTTGTCATTTTGGTGTCAAATAATTTATTAACTTTTAACTACATTGTTCTAAATAGGTGTGGGATTTTTCTTGTGTTGTGTTGTCAATTTATCACGGTTTGTGTGCTGCATAAATACTCTATTTTTCGAAAAAAAAGGGGTTGGGTCTGTTTTCGCGTTCAAACTAGACCACTGATACTTTGGAAACACAACAAGTGTTTGAACGCAACCTTTTAACTAGAATAAACCCTGCTTATATATCTACAGGATTTAGTATTTTTATTTCACCATTTACTTTTTTATTTCGGAAAAGTTTTTTAATAAATTAAATTGAGTTCATATCAAAAACATATAGGCACACAATAAGATTTACAATACATAATCACATAAATACAATGAACTTGACATTTCATGAGTGAACAACACTAAACAACAAATACATAACAATAGATGACCAGTCCTTCATTTACAAAGCAAGAAAAAAAGTAACGGTGTAGGCTTACTTTATGATATTATCATGCTACAACCTATTACAACACAACCAGACAGTGCTCTAAGGACAACAGGCCAAATGCCTTATTTGTACAATGTAGCAATTAAATTAACTCGCAGTTATTACTGCTGGCTGTATGTGGTCGACGCGTTTCTGAATCCTATATTTGTTTGGGGGTTCTCTTCAGGACCAGGACTTGGTCGAATTCTGAAATAGAAGTGAATATATGAGAGACGTGGAATCTAATTACTGACTTATTCTCTCTTGTTCCTAACTGTACCAATGCTTAAAAACCGTTCTTACCTTTAATGAGGAAGAACTGAATATGGGGGCAAAAGGGTCTTCAGTCAAATGATGGTAGAACTTATCAATATTCTTATCTAGAAAGAAGGGGGTGAGAAGGAAGGGGTGCATTCTAAAGAGAATATTGCCTTATGACATATACCTGTCTTCAACACTTGCCTTATATCCTTTTAAATGAGGGATCAAGATGCCTGCTTACGCGGTGCTCGATAAATGGTTTGTTTAAGCTCCGGAACTCGTTGTTCCTTAATCTGACAGAGCTGGAAAAGGAAAAATGAAATTGAAACCTGACTTCTGTTTGCGCAATGGTTGTCAAGTTCATTGTATTTATGTGATTATGTATTGTAAATCTTATTTTGTGCCTATATGTTTTTTGATATGAACTCAATTTAATTTATTAAAAAACTTTTCCGAAATAAAAAAGTAAATGGTGAAATAAAAATACTAAATCCTGTAGATATATATGCAGGGTTTATTCTAGTTAAAAGGTTGCATAAATACTCTATGCATTACACATTGCTTCCAAGTTAAACCAGACTGCTTTTCTGCCAAGCTACCAAAGGGTTAAGCTACCAGAGGGTCAAGCACAGGTGAATTTAGTGACTTTTTTGGTTCACAATGACACGGATTGTGGTTGTTGCTAGAGAAGGGTTCACACCTCCTAAAGCAAAAACCCAAGTTGCAATAGAGAGACAGCGGCTTTGCATTCTAGAGAGAGCACAACCTCAGACTAAGGTTGCCAGAGGTGTAGAGATGAAAGCCAGTCCCCTTCAAAGAGATCTGCTGCTCCAGACACAGGCTAGGAACAGAACAATGATCGACTGGAAATGGATGTAGGATTCACAATGCAACAGGCTACAGACTACAGACTGCATCTGGGGGAGCCCCAGCCACTAAACAATGATGGGGAAAGTGGAGAGAACAAGCCACAGACACAGGGGAATGAGGACAAATTAGGGGAAAAGGGCAGTGGATTGTCTAAGCAACTACAACTAATACCACTTACAAAGCTCACTCATAAACCAACAGCCATCATTACGGGCACTGATTACCTAAAAATCAATTGGAGCAGGTTTGCCTTCAGCAGGCATTTGATGGCCCATCCAGGCACACCCAATTCCCTCTAGTGTGTGTCTGTCCTGGAGGAATCACAAAAACCAGCTGCCAATTTGCACCCAGTCATGTGACCCAGGTACAGGTTGCAGGCAACAAATGATTGAGACAAGAAAATGCCAATTTGTAAAAGTGGCATTTTCAGAATTGCAGCTTAAAATCCAACTTTACCATTCAAGAGGGCTTTAAATTACAATTCTTTAGACACCAAACTTGATATTCCTAACTGCTCTCAATTGAAAGTTATCCCTTATTAAATGTAATAAGTTAATACAATGCTATCCTATGTGAGAGGAACGCTTTGCAGTAGTGAAAACGAATCTAAGAATTTTTCACTACCATGATATGTAAAACTTAAAAGTACATATCTCAATTTTTAAATACACTGCACCCTGCTCTATGGGCGGTTCAGGTCCTATCCTAGGGGTAACCTAAATGTATTAAAAAGGAGGGTTTTAGCCTGGCAAAAGTTTTATTTTGCCAGGTCGGAATGACAATTTAAAATGCCAAACACAGGATGCAATGGCAGGCCTGGGACATGTTTAAAAGGCTACTTAAGTGAGTAGCACAATCAGAGCTGGAGGCCCAGCAGTAGCATAATATTTACAAGCCCCTTAAACATGTAGTGCCACTTTTCTAGGGACTTACAAGTAAATTAAATGTGCCAACTGGGTGTAAGCCAATTTTACCATGTTTAAAGGAGAGAACGCAAGCATTTTAGCACTAGTTAGCAGTGGTAAAGGGCACAGCATCTTAAAAGCCAACGAAAATGGGTTCGGAAAACAGGAGGGTGAAGACAAAACATTTGGGGGATGTCCCTGCAGAAATGGCCAAGTCCAAAAACTACCCACCTCCACACCTTCCTATCTGGCTGAGAAGCAAAATCTCAGGTTCCCAAAGGGGGTAGAGAAATTCAGTATCCTTCTTCCTGGAGCCCCCACCATTTTAAGAAGAGCAGCGCCTGAAGCAGTTCTTCTCCAACAGTAGAACTAGGATCTTGAATTAATTTCCACCACTTTTTCGCATAGCTCCATGTCTTGCAAATTTTAAAAAGGAGCTCAAAATCCTCCTATTTCAAAAACTTCAGTTATGATTGTAAACTCAACCTATCACTCCTTTTTCAAAGTTCCATCACCGAAATTCACCCGATTGGACATGATTGTACGGTTTTGTTGCCTATTTGTTTGTGTAGTTGATTGCTCCTCGAATAACAATTATGATCTTTTGTGGACCAGATCCTGGGCCACGTGTGTGCTATAGAAAACTGCATATATAAATTTCTCTTCGAAAGTGTTCTGAAATTCTTAGTCACCTTTGTATCCCATAAGACTCTGGTGCTTCAGTAGGAGAGGAGTAGGCCAAGTGCACCAGATTTCAGGACATGCCAATACATCATGCAGCTACAACATATGAAGCAATAGGTCATTAAAGGGTATGAAAAAATACTAAGAAAATATGTAGAAATGTGCCTTGTACTTTTAGACTTATAGTTAACGGATGCTGCCATGTAACAGATACTTCTTAATTCAGGGCCCTTTGTTAGCTATGTCTACAGAGAAGTGCTGCTAATCAAGAGTGCATATTGGGATACCTTTGAAGATAGCTCCTAAAGCGGTAATAGGGACATGCCAGATAATTATAAGAAATGGGTAACTTGACAAGAGCTACAAGTCATTAATTTATCTGTATTCAAACAGAGCTGTGTGGGTTTTATTTTTGCAGCATACTGTTACATGGTTACTGCAGCAATAGTTAGGAGTAGGTGGATTGACTTTCAATAGAAAGCTATGGGAATAGACCATGCTATTACAAAGGAATTAGGTGGGTGTAGGAAAATATAATACCTTTCAAAGAGCATTATTACAACCTTTTACAGACCAAGATAAGATGATGATGGGGTTATGAGACAGACCTGTGGTGTACATTGAAAGAAACAGAACATGCTAAAGCTTGTGCACAAGTTAATTGATTTTTCTCAATGCAAGTTTCAACTTACTGTAGTTTAAATTCCTGCAAAGGTCATACAAAACTCTAAAAATGTTCTTTGGGCAGATCTCATGGAGTGTTTAGCTGTTCTACATGAGAGACGGGGAAAGGGGTAGCTAAGGTTTTGCCTTTGCCTTGGTTTAGTCAAGATCAGATACCATTCTGGAAGAAATTAGTAAGATACTTGGGGTGGTTACAAGTGCCTAATATTTATGCCTGGCCTGCACAAAGGGCAGAAAGACCATATCTCGTGTTGTGGGAGCTGGTTCGAGCCAAAAGACTTAATGTCATGCACTGGAAACATAATACAGAGAGAGGACTAGACGTCTTTGGAAATGAGGGCTCGGAGCTAAGTACAGTGCTAAATTTGAGATAATGGTTGCAGGTGGGGATTAATGGAACTCATTTTTGGGGACGGACTCTTATTTTTCCTTAAACAGACTTTGATCCTGGGCAAGAAAGAGAAAAACACAACAGGGAGAAATAAGGAATAAAAGAGAAAGATGGAAAAACAGTGACACAAGGAGAAAGCAGTGATAAAAAAAAAGAACCTACCAGTGAAATAATCAGGCAGTGAGTGTCTGGTGGAGGATTAAAGAGGCATCAGATGGAATCAAGACTACCAGCTTTGGTATTCAACACCCAGATCTTCCATAGCACCGGTCGAAGGATTCCGAGCAGAACATTTTGGCCCCAAGCACTCATTTTACAAACTAAGCACTGGCTAAGGAGGAGATAAAGAGAAGGATGACCCATTCATGAGGATATTGGAACAATATTTGAATTTGATGCTATATTTAATATGTAACTGAAAACCCGTGACAGCTCTGTCGCTTAGTACAGATTAAGCTCTGTAGAGCTAAGACTTGCCTGTTGGACATTTTTAACCATGGTTATGAAATGTAAATTTCTTGGTGCCATTGCCTGCACCCCACAACAATGAGAGTTGAGGTCTTGTTAGAATTATGTGAAACAAAAGTATCCGATTTAAACCACATACCATACGAACGGCCCAAGGAAGTTGCATTTCGGGGGCACAGTGTTTCAGTTGGTGAAATGTAAAGCTCAACTAGTTATTGTTTGTATCCACTTGTAAAACTACTTCGCAAATGTCACGATCAACAAAGGAAAAGGAAACAACACGGCCAAATAAATCAAAACAGCATAGCAAGGCACTTTTACGCCAGTTACCACAATAAAAGTGTATGCTTCACAGCCATTTAAACACAAGTGGATTCGATTTCACCACTTACATCACGGTGGGGGGACAATAGAATCCCCAACACACCGATCATTCATTTTAACCACCATACAGATGCCAATTACATTAAAAAGTTTGACATCTGCAATGGCTTTTTAAACGTCACTCTTTTTTTGTAAAGGGCCCCCACTTAGCTTTAGAAGTGCATCCCTGTCATCAGGTGTATGCCCGCCCTCTATCAAACCAAGTTTTTAGAGGGCGAGGACTGGTCAATGATGAAGCATGACACCAGGTGGTGTGTGAGACCAGTCTTTTACTTTTTGTGAGATGCCTGCACTCACAAAAAAACACTGTAGCACACAGGTCACCATACTGGGAGCGGCTCTTTTTGTGTTAAACATTATTGATTGGAGGCTGCCTGCTCCAAGTGCCCCGTGCCTCTAGTTCCCTTCCCTAGGTCTTATCTGGGGTCTTTGTGGTTAAACTGAATATGAGAAAGACATTCATAATAGCTAGGTCTTTCGATATTATTTCTGTAGATCATGAATATGCGTGTCATTTCGTGTTGGAGACCAAGGCTCCTTATGAGTTGTGCAATATAAACAGGCTTGATACGAGTCAACCCAATAAAGGCCAGGACGGAGAAGTAGTTTAACTTAAGTTTATTTATGCATAAATGAGGGGGCCACTCGAGGGCAACCATCCACATGAGAGTCCCGGAGCAACTGCCACAGGAAGCCCTTGCTTGGAATATTTCATGCAGAAGAATTCCAGAGTGCTAAAACAATGAGTACTCTGAGCCACAACAAATCAGGTAAGAAACAGTAAGTCACTATTGGAATTGGTCCTTTTCGCAGGATTCTTCCAAAACATTTTGGCTTTTACCTCCTATTTTTCTGACCCTGTTTTCGTTGGCTATAGGATTCTGGGCACTTTTCTACTGCTGATCAGTGCTAAAGTGCATAGTTCTCTGTATAAATTGTGAATATGATTGGTAATCCATGATTGGCATATTTGATTTACTGGTAAGTCCCTAGAAAAATGCACTGAGTGTGCCAGGGCCTGTAAATCAAATGCTACTATTGGGCCTGCAGCACTGGTTGTGCCACCCACATGAGTAGCCCTGTAAATGCGTCTCAGACCGACCACTGTAGTGTCTGCATGCACAGTTTTAAACTGCCATGTAGACCTGGCAAGTGTACACTTTCCAGGCCCAAACCTTCCCTTTTCTTACATGTAAACCATCCCTCGGGTAGGCACAGGGTACCCCCATGGGCAGGGTGCAGTGTATGTGAAAGGTAGGACATGTGCTGGTGTGTGTCACATGTCTGATAGTGAAACACTGCCAATTTCGTTTTTCACTATTGAAAGGCTATCTGTCCCATAGGCTAACATGGGTTTTGCTTTGTAACATTTTTTTACATATGTAACTTTCAATAGGGACAATATAAAAAAATTGAGTTTAGGCTCTCTGAACTCATAATTTATTAACGCACCTTTTAGTAAAGGTGGTTTTTAAATTGTGTGTTTGAAAATGCCACTTTTAGAAAGTGGGCATTTTCTTGTTTTACCATTCTGTGTACCTCTAACTGTTTGTGTATTCAGCTTCTGGTTTTGGAGTGACAGGAGCTGGGGATGTGCATTCACTCTAGACAGTCACAAGGGGGGGTCGAGGTGTGCCCTGCCTTGCCTGGGTGACTCATCACTGGGCTGAATAGACCTGGTCTGCATTGGTTGTGTCTCCTTTGCACAATTCTGTCTCCACCTCCTGTGGTCATGCTGCACCAGAGAGGACAGAACTGGTTTGGACTGGGCTCAGAGACCCTTGCCATAAAGAGATCAATGACAAAATGGGGTATAATTATTAGACCTTAAACCCTAGGACTTTAGATTGCTTCAAGAAACAAGAGCACCCTGCCAAGAAGAAGAGGGGAAGGACTGTGTGAGGAGCGCTACCTTTTCTGTGTGAGGGATGGGTTGGCATGCAGTTGCTGCTTCTGTCTGTGGTGGAGGAAAAGGACTGACTCTTTATGCCCTGCTGCAGTATCCTGTTTGTGAAGAACCTCCAAGGGCTTGTGTGTGCGCTTGCCTCCTGTTGGAAGTCTCTGGGAGATAAAAGACTTCAAAGAAAGATACTTGCTATGTTTAAAAAGAATCTGCCTGGGAGGAAAGCTGGAGAAGCTGTGTGAGGAGTGCTGCCCCTGATGTGTGTGGGTTAGGATGGCCTTCAGTAGTTGCTCCTGTCTGGGGCAGGGAAAGGACCTGACTTTCATCGATTTGTAAAAACAGCGTGTTGTGAGAGCTGTGACCTTCACCTTTTTATTATAAAGGAAGGCCTGGTTTGGGAACTACCTATACGGAGTATGGGAAGTGCTAGGTGTCTCCAGAGCATGTGGTGAGCGATTCTCTTCACTTCAGGCTGCGCAAAAGGAGAGCGTCGCACTTCATGGTCAGCTGCTGGTGTTTTCGGGAGCCATGTTCCCTCTGTTCCTGACCGCGTGTGCTGCAGAGGATTGCTGATAGGGAAGCCGCGCTCCATCTGTTTCTGACTGCGGGGCTGTGGAGGATTGCTGGTAGGCAAGAGTACTGCCACAGGTCCAGCACCGCTCCCCCTGCATTGCCGATAGCGCTGTGTGTCCCCGGTGGGAGCAGTGCCTACGGCGGGCCCACTCCAGCACACGTGGTTCACAGGCAGCGTGGCCCCGGATCTCGAAGCCGCACCTGCCTGCACGTCGGGAGGTCCGACTCCGCAGATGATGACCCAGTGAAAGGGAGACACGATGGCCGTGCGGAATGACGTCAGCGCCATCTCCTCATGACACAGAGTCACCTGGGCACCAAGAACAGCCCGGGTCTACCAAGTGCGTCTGCTACCCCCGTCCCTAGGAGTCCAGAGTAGAGCGAGGGCCGACGCAGGCTCTGGACGGGATGAAGCCCGCCTCGATCTGCCAGCAGCCTCGAGGCTGAGACGGGCCCGGGGGGGAACAGGCAGCTGCCTGTCACCAAACTGAACTGGGGCCTTATTTTGCAGCTGCACCGCACAAGCGCGGGCAGCTGCCTTCCAGCTGTAAACCACCTCTGTAAATGGCGGCAACACGAGGTGAGACCTTGACGGAGGCCCCCCGAGTGGGAACTTACCACAGATTAGGAATCCTACCCACTTTACCATAGCCCTGGTAGGTGCGCAGGTGCTCCTGCAGCCTACACGTTACTTCAGCCAACCATGTGTTCGGTATCAGCTAGGCCCACAAGGATTACCGTAACCCTGCTAATAGGAACGCAGGGGTTCCGGCCCGTGGGTGGCCACTGTTGCTTCTGCGGTTATGGTGCTCCCAAGTGCTGAGGGTGATGCCTGGTAGTTTATATATTCTGTTCTTGACCAAACTACTGCAATTTTTTATATGCCCTGATGTGGTGCTATGTGTCGTTCTAGGCCCTGCAGTGACAGGCCATGTGATTTATTCCAGGAGTGATATCATATGTACAGTGTTGGTGTCATGCATAATGTTTTCATGTGTTTTTCTGACATGTGAAACCTATAAGTATTTACTTTAATGCACTACATGTAATGTTATGACCATTGCCTTATGGCAAGGTGATTTATGACCTATGTGATGTCATGACAATTGCCGAGTTGGCAAATTGAAGTATGTGATTGTGGTCTTATGTGTTTTATATATTACACAAGTGCTATTTTTATATACTCGTGTGGAGTCTTTGTGTGGAGTGTGAGTGTGTGTGTGTGTGTGTGTGTGTGAGTGTGTGCGTGTGTGCGTGTGTGTGTGTGTGTGCTGTGCAAACGCTTTACACACTGCCTCTGGGATAAGCCGGACTGCTCTGCCAACCTACCAAGGGGGTGAGCAGGGGTTATCTTGCGTGTGCAACTCCCTTACCCTGACTAGAGTAGTGGGTTCTGCCTGGCTTAGATTCATACCCTAGCCAAACAACCAGAAAACCCATTTCTAACAGTCACTATACCAATACATATAACCATAACAGTAAATAATATCATTACACAACATAGTCATAGTATGAAACAGTTGTGCTAGAAAAATACAGTACATTAAATAACTGGGAGTTGGCCTCCTTATCATGTGCACTTTCCCCATTGAAACATCCATATTTACACATGATGTCCTAGTTCAGTCATAGAGGACTTTCAGAGGATAAACAATTGTAAGGCAAACCCAGCTTGTTATTCAAGACATCCATATGTACAGTGTAATTAATATTGAGAAAATGTCTCTAAATCTATTATCTGCAGTCTGTCTCTTAAACATCACAATGAGTAGCTATTCATCAATATCTATAAACGGTCTGGTGCAGGCATGGAGATCGGGCACTGTATGAAACTGAGGTCCTTCCTTGCCTTCCATTTATTAGTTTATGAACCTGCATAAAATGTTTCAGAATACACCTTTTTAGACAGGACTACAGACTACTATATCTGTCTGCCAGCGCTCATCATCCACACACAAAACAAAAAAATATAGAACGGCCCCATTCAGCTATTCATTCATTTGGGTCAGACTCCTAAAGCCATTGCTTGAAGGAAGTGTTGTCGTGCACCTTTAAAGAGATGAGCAGTGTGCGATAGGAGCACTACTCTCTATTAAAAATAATGCGCTGTTCTCAGGGTAGCCAAGAAGTCGCGCTGCCTCAGGGCAGCCTATTACTAAGAAGGAGAGTGACTGTTTGAAGCAACCAGTGTGTCTTTCTCTGTGTAGGTGACTCCCATCTGCACTTAGTGCAAAGAGGGGACAGAGATACCCCTGCAGGCCAGTGCAGTGAGTGACTGCACCCACTTATAGAGGGGATGTCTGGGGTTCCATGGGACCCCTCTTTATCTCTCCAGAGGGCTGCCCTCAGGGGTGTACTGAAATTGCTCCACCTCTTTGTGGCTCAAAGTTAGTGTGCCTCCTGACGGTTCCTTTGCCTCTGCGCCCACGGTGCGGGTACAGAGGCAAAGTGATTTCCCTTTAGAACAGCAATGGCACTATATGTGTACTGATGCTATCTGCATTACCAGGTATCAGGTGTGTTAGTCCACCTGCTTAAAGAGTTGCAGCATATGGACAGGTAAGTGCAGGTTCCATATATAACAATTTAATAGCATTTTTGCTCCAAAGTTTTTATCTTTATGCGTTTTGTCTCCTAAATATGATCTGTGCTCTTAAAAATGTTTCACCACACTTGCTGATGTTGCTTCAAGGGTGATTTTGCATCTTAATATAATGTTGCAACTAAATGAGATTTCAATGTTATCCACGTTCATGCTGATAGTTACACAAACGGTGATTTAGTACTCCAATGTGTTGTAAACCAATTGATCACATCGTTTACAGCTAATATGATGTCTTTATTTTGCATTTTATCCCTATGCTCAGCAATTTTACATCTAAATATGATGCCACACTCCATCTAACTTAGCACTCAGGGATATATTGCACTTAACTGTACTTGTGTGCATACATGTGATTTTTGCGCCTATGTATGTTCTTGCACCGCAAAGTGTCTTTAGAATTCTCCTGAAGTTTGTACAAAGGATGGTTCTGTTTGAGGATGTGATTTTGCAAATACTTGTGACTGGTGTTCCTAGACATTTGCCACAGTCATGCTGATGTTGTGCCGGGGGTGATTTTGCACCTCAATGTCCTGTCAATAAAATGTGAGGTCATACTGAATCACATATTTTATACACAATGTGGCATCTTACACCACATTTTCTCACTGTATTGAGTGATGCCCCATGGCTGAGAATTGTGAATGTGTTATATTAAGTTAGAGTGGCTTAGCAAGGGGGGAGGGGCGGCACGGGTTTTGGGGGTGGCGGCCTCCCCCCGCTCTTACCTGCAGCCATAGCAGGACTCACCAGCACCCCGCCCGCTCTTCATGCAGCCGCCGGGCAGTAAACGCAGTGACCAGGCAGCACAACAGCTTGCTAGCTACGCCACTGTTAAGTGTTAACTTCACAAAATCAAAGCCTACACATTTTTTTTTAGAGTGATCTTATTTTGGTCACAAATCATAAAACAAAATCAGGGTCCTAAAACACCAGAATCCAGAACACCCAGAACAATACCTTCGAGATCCCATTGTCCCAGTGGCCTATCAAAAGCCTGCCTCAAATACCACAATGGTGAGCCCTGATGGTCAACACAGAAGCTTTAACCAGGGACCAAAATTGTAGTCTAGGATCTGGCTCCATTAAAACTTACCAACAATTCTTTACTAAGGACATATCCTGCTGAACCGATACTGTAAGTTTCTTTTGTCTTTGACTCAAGGAACACAAAAATCTCCTACATGGAAAAACTTACTATCTCAGGTTACCGAGTCCAGAAATGTGAAAATGGGGAAGAATGAACCAATATTCATATATCAACCTTCATATCTGCACCACATTGTTTAATATTGTGGGGGTCGTAAGAGCTACTATCATTACTAGCAGGCGCAGCCCGTGCAGGTAAGAACGGTGGGGGATGGGGGTCGACAGACGACGAGGTGATTTATATAAAAAATATAAACCCACTTAGCTTGTGCTCGCCGTATCGCCGACTCGGCAATCCGGCGAGTGCAAGGTAAGTGTTTTTCTTTATTTAACTTTACCTCGTCTGTCGACTCCCACCTACCCCACCGCACTTACCTGCTCGGGCCACTCCTGACTAGGGATATTAACACTGATATCATGCTTACCATCTCAAATGTCAAGAATACTGCCAGCCGACCCTTCTTCTCCCAACCCTGTATTTTATTACCTAAGCTTCTGCAAGCATTTCATGTAGTACAACAAACATGTGGAATAAAAATAGGCCACAGACATATGAGGAATTAAAAGATGCAAGTTGAACAGAGGCACGTCATGGATAATATGTGCAAATTTGCGCATGCCTGTGCTAGTGACTTGAACTATAATATACACATATAGGTTTGCCAATTCTTGTTTCATTGGTTGCTGGTTTGGGGTAATGAGACTGCTTGGATCTCACCCAATGAAATGTGCTGGCTCCATGCAAGCAGTCACATTTTCACAAGTGCATTTAATGGTTTTCTTATGCCAATTTGTATCTTCATAATTACTGATCTATGTCAGCACAGCATTTTATGAGGCAGACATGTCCACAAGAATAGGCCAAGTACAGAGAAAGGATCATACTTCTCTCAAATTTTATCATGTTGCCTTCTAAAACATGATATGCTCTAGATTTTCCACCCTAATTGACTTTGCTGTTGAATGACTAATATTTGGTGATGCTTGAAGCTTACAATAGCGTCAAAAAAGCCTTGCTTAAGGGTGAGTCATTTTACACACATACCAGACTCACTGTTATGTGTATGTTCTTGTGTAAGGTGTAGACCTCTATGTGCACAGTCTACTTCTAAGATGTCAGCATGTATATTGCTTTGTGGTTGTTGGTTTCATATAGGAACACCAAGAAAATGTCTGGTGAGCCAGGACAATAAGTTCTGGATTGCCAGACACCAGAAAGGCAATCATAACCATTTTCACACTGATGCCTAATGGCTACTTATTACAAATAAACCTGCAATGAGTATTTTTGAGGACAGAAAGATACTACCACCACTTTGGTATGTTAGATAAATAAAAGACCTGGACAAAGACTGATGGCCATTTAAGAGTCAAGCACAATCAGCTTCACACTTGTTGCAATTAGACAATACTCCCAAAAATGGACTAAAGATTTAGGGATGGAAAATGTTTTTTTCTGGTGGGGAGGTTGCAATACATGCCTGCTGACCTTTGTGAAGTCTCAAAGCTTTTGAAGGTCTTATCTTGGGCCTTTTGCAAAATTCCTTCCACAGGAAAAAAACATTTTTGAGGAAATAGTCTCAAAAAACATATTGATATGAAAGTTTTATTTTCAATGAAATAGGTGAAAATCCTCCTGAGGATGTTTAACTTATTTTAGTGAAAAGTTCAGTCTTTCCTTAAAATGTTACCACGCAGGGCTTTCTTTAGCAAAACCAATTTTGGGTGATATTGCCCCTGCAATATTTTTAAGTATTTTTAATTTACAACCTTCATTAGGTTTCCAAATCTGTTCCTAATCAACTCAGCAATGCCAATGAGACAAACTCCCAAAAGCCTACATATCCATGTGTACTTGTGACTCACCCTAATGATGCCATCAATCTCTCTAAAAAGACCCATCGAAACATATTTTGTTTTTACTATTCCACCATTTTACATATACATTGCTTCTCAAAGATTTCTTTGTTGGAAAATTGCTCTTTTGACGTTTATTGAAACTGGTAAAAGCTATTTTCCAATTTTCTTCTACTGATTTTCTGTCGTGGTAGATTATACATGTTTTCTTTTTATAGACACTTTTCAATTAACCACATTTTGTCTAACAGTTGAAGCTTGGCCAATTGTGAGAGAAGGCTTTTTAAAGAGGCCTTCGGTTTGCCTCTTGGGAGCCTTTTGACCTGGGTATTGTGGAAGGTTAGATAGAGCAATTTATACATATCTCAAGCCACTCTTCCACCCATACCCTGCTAAAAGTTTGCTGAAAATATCACCCTTTGTATGCCACTATGACTGGCAGATAAGAGGCCCTAACGTCTGTATGCAGATTGACGCTTCAAGTAGAGAAAAATAATCATATTTTCTATACAATAGTCTTAGAGGAGATGGGTGTGGCAGAGAATTTTAAATTAAAATATTCTTATAATGCATAACAAAATTCACAAGAAGGGGGAAATTGTTAGTTATCACAGAAAATGAGAGGTGGCCTAAAATGGAGGAGATAAACTTTGGGAATCTAACAAAGTGAAAAAATTGAAGATATCCCATAACTTCATGCAGAATTATTAAAAATACATCAAGGAGATTTTAAAAATGTTAAAAGACATCATGCAGAATATTGTAGTTTGAAAAGCACCACTATTGAAGTTTAGGAAAATATTTAAACCCAAGACAAGACCTTTTCAGTGATTGGTGAAAAAGATGAAAAGCAGCTCATATTTTCTCCTTCACAGTAAGAAAAACAGACATAATCAGAACAGTGACCCTTATCTTCTGTTAACATACTTGTGGCGTCTACGTCTGACTGGAAGTCATTTGAATGGATCAAACAATCCAAACACTAAAGACCACACTATTTTTCACGACAGCCCCCAGAAAGCAGCTACTTCCTCAGTACTCCCCTCCTTCTCCCAGATTTCTAGAGATCAGTTGTAAGTGGTGTAAGAACAAGGGCTGATCTGCCACTTGCCCAGATGTCCAGAAACCTGAAGGAGGTAGTACAATTCTGAATGGTGAGCGGTCATTAATCCTGCTGTTTTTAGCTTCCACCAGTTAGCCACTGTCATGAGGAAAGTGGTGGCAGATGTCATGTGATGCCACCATCTGGCATCCCTACTACCTCCCACTGTTCAGTGCAGAACTGCAGGATACAGCAATTTAAACCATACTCGGCAGAGGCTCTCTGTTATGAAATAATTTATGAGAGTGGTGCCTGTCCTGCTGACACGGTCTCAAAGGTGGAGGCAGTTACTCAGGGAAGGTGTACTGCAAGACCTCAGGGCATTAAAAGTAAAGTATACTTAAAGGGGAATGAAATGTGGAGGTGCTCCTTGGGAAGAGTGGAGGGTGCCAAATAAATAATATAAATGTATGGAAACGAGAAGGACTGCAGAGAAAGGCCAGAAGAGTGTTGCAAACATCGAATATTTTAAACATTCAATATGGTGGGCGGGTCAGGATTGACTGAGAAGGAAATTCTTTCTGCCGCCCACAACCTCCACCTTCCAGAGATGGTGCTTGGGGTGGGGGGGGGGGCAGATTGGTCAGCTATAAACAACATAAAGTTATAGATGGGTAGTTATCAACAAGACGGATGTTATAGAATCTTGGTTTCCTATTAATATCATTGGTCCATTACTGGCTTAAAATGTACAATGTAGAGCTGCCATCAAAACCCGAAAAGTGTAACATTTCTAAACTTAGCAGGAATATGTGTGAGTGCCACTTAAAGACATGTTGCCCGTGGCTTTACTCATTTATTGCCTGCACTTATTATTTATTTAAAGTATTTCTGAAGTAAAGCCCTCCCTTGCTACAGTGTAGCACTCTACCGATAACATGGGAACAAAGAATTATGACCAATTTTATAAAGATAAGATGGAGGGGAATAGAGAGAAAATAGTTAACTGATGAGATACGTTTTAAATAGGCGAGTTTTCAGTTCCTTTCGGAAAGGCCAGGACATCCGTGATAGAGCGAAATGTTCTTGTGAATTGTAGGGGTGCATCATAATCACTGGTAGTCCGCACCCGCATGTACTCAGACATATATTCGTATATATTCAGTTGTATATCCATGCATGTTTAGTAAAGTGAATAGTTCACGAATATTAAGTGAACTACGCAGTATAATTGTGTTATGACAATCATGTAATGTAATGTTTATCGAGTTGTGTGAAAAATAATGCATAGACAAATCAGTTCATGTGTAATTCAATTGCAGTAGTTTAAACGTGCACCATATTAAAGTTGCACATGTAATTCATTTTCGCATATGAATTGTAATGGAAATGCTTATAGGGAAAAGTAAGGTGTGTTTAAAAGTTATATGTAAAGGCCTGACTACATATATGCTTAGGGAAGGCCTGGTTTATTCTTATGTTAGCTTATTTTGTAGGAAGAGAAAAGATTCTCTTGGTAAGGCTCTCTGGGCACAAACGGTAGATTTAATTAGCACAGTAGAAGGTTTCTGTTGAACGTATCTTTTGTTGCAGGTGCCAGGACACAAGTCTCGTTAGTAAAGACTAACTCTTTGTTTTCAAAAGTTAGAGAGATGGGAGGCATGGTACGGGAGTGCAATGGAATTTAGGGATGATACTTTCAGCGGAGAAGGTGCCTGGGACTCAAGGTCATCGCAACCGTCCAGGATGAAGTAACCGTTTCGATGGAAAAGTACAAGAAAGAAGACCTGGCCAAGGAGGCGTGATCAAGGCGTGTACAATTGTATTAGGGTTTTGTATTAGGGATAGTGCCCTGAGGGAGGAGGCCAGAGAAGAGGTAGGGGAGACCAGAGAGAAGGACAAAGAGTGTTCTGAGGAAAGAACTGAGCTTAGGTATTATGTGATTGCACTTCTGAGGAAGTCTTCACAGCTGACACCTTTTATTCACTCTTGCCTGGAAAATCGTTATGTAGGGATGTCACTAAGTGTTAGTGTAGGGACAGCAATTGATTTAAAGCTTGCTTAGATAAATGAAGAGCAACGTAGAAATTGGAGCAATCATAGCTTGGTTGATCCTTCTAGAACTATCTATTCTCTTTATTTTGAGTCGGATGAGACTCCTGCGTAGGTTATTATTTGTATTAGTGCCCATCTATTTCTTTAACCTCGTGTTGAGGTGCTTGCATGTTCAGTTATTTTTGGCGATAATAAATTCTTAAACTTGAATTCGGAGTCAGTGGTCCTTTCAGACAAAATGAATGCTGTTATATAATCAGATGAGATTCTCTCCTTTACACTATTCAACAGGTAAAAAGATCTTGGAGACCAGAAGGTTCTTATAGATAATTAGATAAGAATCGGCGTTATCAGTTGGTAGCAGAGTAGGATGGTTACCTTTGATGGTAAGGGGAGATCTAGAGCAAGATAGGAGATTAAGTTGCCCCATAGAGCCCGAGTGACGCAGATCCAGAGGACCGTGGGAGAAGGAGGTTGGAGGTCGTTGAAAACTGACGGAGAGTGACGGTGCGGCGGAAGTAGCAGTTCGTGGTAGAGTGAGTATGAAAAGAGTGGTGTTTGGTAGATTGCGGTGTTTTATTGTTGTGTGATGTCTTGCGGAGGTGGAACGAGAGTTGTGTGATTGAGAACCGGACCGTGAGCGCGCGCGGGACCGGGAGATTTATTGTGGTGTAGAACACACCCAGAATTGAGAGCGTTGACCAGAGGTTGTGGGGGTCACGAGACGTCATTGACAGACCCACTGAAGATAGGGAACACATGTGTGAGTGTGTGAATAACCAACGCAGGTCGTAGGTTATTGTGTGCAGAACATCGAGTGATTGAATCCTATCGAGTGTGCTAGAGGCGACTGTCCGGTCGTTTCGCGGACAGACGGTTGCCAGATTGAGGTCAACAAGCTCAAGAGGCTGATCGGTCATTGGTAAGACTGACGGTCAGAGAGATAATTGTTCGGTAGGACGGACATTATTTCAGAGTATGATTGGGACAGGTGCGAGCGAGAACGAGTGAATTAGGAAGGAGGGGAACTGCTGCGAGCGGAGGAAAAGTGACGTCAGACAAGTGCCGCGCTGCAATAGGCCGGTTGGTGTGAGCCGCGCTGGCATTGGTGGATTGAAATCAGGAAGCAAAAGCTGACATTTTGAGGGCAAATACAAAGTTGATTCATCATGAAATGTTTTAAAGTTTTACGGGAACTTTGTAGAGGTGATAGGCATGTGGTTACTCGGGAAGGAGAGGAAGCTCCTCCCGAGGATACGCCAGCACATTATATGGCAAAGAATGTAGGATTGCATACTATAATTTGGCTTGAAAATTGGCATAAAATGACAGAAGGAGAAAGAGAATTGACTTTCCCACGCTATGGTACTTTCAGGTTAGAGGTGTTGTACCAGCTAAAAAGTATAATGGCTTCTTTACGACCACTACCTAGACCAACACAGTTTGAGGCGCTACATGCGTGGATTAGAGCAGCGTACGATAGGAGGAAAGACAAGAGCCAGGAAAGGGTGAAGAAATCGGTCAGGGCATTTCAAGATGCAAGGTGGGATGCATTGGACAAAAGGTGGAGAGTGGAAACGATTGAGGGAGATAAATTATACCCACTGCTAATACAAAATGGAAAGATTACAAGAATTGATGAGGATGACAGTGATACAGACGACAGCCTGTTAGATAGGTTGTTGGCAGAGAGGCCACCACCATTTAATCCAGACTCAGAAGAGGGAAAGCCGACTCCAGCAGTAACAATAGATGAGAGACAGAATCAGACTAGCATGAGAGTGGTGGGAAGGATTTCCACAGGAACGGAAGGGGCAACGACGTCTATGATAACAAAGCCTCCTGTTGGGAACGCAAGGTTACCGGACTCCTTGACAGTACCGGTTACCATTGGTCCTATAGTACCGGTATATGACCCAGACCGAGTGAGAGAAGGGAGCTCTGTACAAATGGAAAGGGAAGAAGTAACCAGTGAGAGTGGGAATGGGTTAGGAGTACGGGTGGTTCATTTCCCAAGACCATTGGAGACAAGTACGCCGTTACCGGCTACTGCAGACTCTTCCTTTAGACAGGAGGATGAGAGATCAGTCAGACCGAGGTCTTTGCACGAATCCAAGTCAGCTTTGAGGATGTGGACACCAACAGTAACAAACCAAAGTGATAGGATGCCAGGAGATAGGGCACAAAACATCTCGGAAGACAGACCAAGTTCCAGGAATACGATAGAAGGGAATAGGTCACAAGGACAAAATAGAGAATGTGATGAGCGGGACGGCTCAACTTGTCGAGAAGTACTGAGGAGTGCAGTACAGGCAAGGTTGCTAGACGTAGTAAGGTTGAAAGCAGAGGTAGACGAGATGATTAGCGGGAGTCTGCCTTTGGAAAGGATAGAAATTTATGGATCAGATGAGTTGCTGTTCGTAGCAAAAGATGTGACTCGAAAAGCTAGAATAGCACATGAAAACTTAACGGCGTTGGCCAAAAGATATGAGGTAGACCTGAACAAAACTAAAACGTTGCAAGGACCGCATAGATTACAATACAGTGACCAGGAGCTGGAGGAGAAAAGAATCACAGGATTAAGGACACACACCAGAGATCTGATTGTAGGAATGAGAATATGGATTTTGTTGGACAAATGGGAAGAAAGGTGGTCCAAGAAGAAACTAGCAAAGAAAGCTGAGGGGGAAACGCCGCCTCCAGGAGGGGGGGCGACGGGTGTCGGAAATTTTCCTTTACGGGAAGTACAGAATGGAGGGTATGTGCATGTGCCGTGGAATAGAGGTGATTTGGCTGCATTTACAAATGATTTTCCTCGGCTGAGGGAGAAACCAGTAGAGTGGTACAAGCAGGTTGAGCGGTTTGTTAAAATTTCAAAGGTATTGTGGATTGATTTGAACACCTTGTTTGACATAGTGGTACCGGGAGATTTGTGGACAGCTTGTAAAGTCGCTGTCGAGTGGCCGACTTCGGAACCTGAAAGGGAGCCGGTTACAAATGGTCCATCACCCCTAGTAATGAAAAAGTATGAGCAGGTGATTACATGGCTAAAACTGAAGATTTCACGTCAAGATATAGATTGGGTTAAGATAGATCAGACTGTACAAGAACCCAAAGAAACGGTGCATGAATATTACGAAAGACTTCTGCAAGCTTTTAAACAGTATAGTGGATTAGATACGTTAGACCCCAAGGATATGGGACAGTTTGTCTCAAAGTTTGTACTGGGTCTGAGAACAGAAGTCAGTCTCATGATACAGCACCATTTGATCTGCTGGCAGAACAAGCCGGTAGATGACATTTTGAGGTATGCGAGATACTGTAGTGATGAGGTGGAATCGAAACATCGGAAGCTAAAAGACAAATTGATGCTTGTCCAGATGCAGACAGCACAGGGTCAGTCTAATGGAGGGACCTTAGGAAGAAAACAAGGAAATTTCCAGGGGAACCAGAATGGGCAAGGACAGGGAAAGGGAAAACCAATAGACCCCAAGACGGGAGTGGACGTGGCCACACTGAAGAAGACCACTGCGTGTCATCTTTGTCGCCAGGTCGGACATTGGAAACGCGAGTGTCCTTTGAACCCAGTTAATCAGTTGCAGGAAGAGGAAGAGGGGGCTCAGGCACCCGCGCAAGAGGTAGTTAACACAGTGACGAGGCCTAGGACGATGAAAGGGGGATATACAGCTCTCACGCCCAGGTTCCCCAGGCTCCAAGGATTACACAAGGAATACGAACGTACCAACAGATGCCCCTGTTCGAAGACTATGACGAGAGTAGCTCAGACCCTTTATCCTGACGGTGCCTGAGGGGGAGGAAGACTGCACGCTTGGAGCGGTCTTGGAGGTAGACCAGAGAGGACCTTTTGTGGAGGCAGATATTGAGGGTCATCCTGCCACACTTTTGGTTGATACTGGTGCTACCCGGTCTACTGTAAGATCAGCAGTGGTCCCTAACCTACCCCTCTCGGGACAATCAATCCAGGTTGTTGGAGTAGCGAACAAAAGAATAAGCAGCCCATTGACAGAACCGATCTTAGTAAAGATAGGTTCCTTCCAAACTAGACATCAGTTTGTAGTGTGTGATACGAGTCCAGTTTGCCTCTTGGGAAGAGATCTATTGTGCAAGTTGAACTGCACGATTTATTGTACGCCACAGGGAGTGGAGGTCCAGACGAGAGATGACGATGCTGACTTTAAGGTTACAAATCAGCATCTATGTATAGATCTGTACCCAATGGTGACTGTGGAAGAACTTCCACCTGATTTGAGAGACGCAGTGTCATCTGTGGTGTGGGATTTCGCAGGCGATGAAATAGGCCTAATCAGAGGGGTTGAACCAGTGCGGATTGAGGTGAAGCAAAATGTTGATTTCCCCAGGACACCTCAATACAACTTGTCGCCTGAAACGATTGCAGGGATAAAACCTGTGATCGAGACTTTCATTGAGAAGGGCATTCTAAAAGATTAGAGGTAGCCCCTGTAATTCACCTATTCTGGGACTACAGAAACCGAGCGGGAAATACAGGATCGTGCAAGACCTGCGAAAGGTCAACACGATAGTTGTCCCTTGTTGTCCAGTGGTACCGAATCCTTCAGTAATACTGTTCCAGATCCCATGCGAAGCCGAGTGGTTTACGGTCATCGACTTGTGTCAAGCCTTCTTTTCGATACCGCTCCATGAGGAAAGCCAATTTCTTTTTGCGTTCAGGCTGGAAAATCGCGTGTTAACATGGTGTCGTATCCCTCAAGGGTATACAGAAAGTCCATCGATCTTTAACCAGATCCTGAAGAAGAATCTTGAGAGCCTTGTGTTGCCGCAGAACTCAGTTCTCGTGCAATACATAGACGATTTACTCATTGCCTCAGAAACAGAAGATGCTTGCAGAATTGACACTGTAGCCCTGTTGAACCACTTAGCAGAGAATGGACATAAGGTGTCCCCGAACAAGCTGCAGTACTGTTTGAATGAGGTACAGTACTTGGGACACAGATTGGAAAAAGGCAAGAGGAAGGTGTCACCAGATCGAATTGAGGCAATAATGAGCATGGCAGTACCCACCACACAGAGGGAAGTTAGGATGTTCCTGGGAATGGTCGGCTACTGTCGACAGTGGATTCCTAGTTTCTCCTTGAGAGCAAAGCCTTTGCAAAGGCTTACGCACAAGGATGTGAGTGATCCGGTACCATGGGACGAGGAGTGCTTGATGTCATTCCTGAAACTGAGAGAGGAATTGTGCAGTGCTCCGGCACTGGGAATGCCTGATTACAACAATTTTCATTGTTCTGTTATGAGAGGGAAGGATGTGCATTAGCAGTCTTAGCTCAGAACCATGGAGGTGTCCGTAGACCAGTTGCCTATTTCTCAGCTACTCTAGATCCAGTAGCTTCTGCGTTGCCCGGATGTCTAAGATCCGTTGCTGCAACAGGTGTCAGCATTGAAAGATGTGAAAGCATTGTAATGGGACATCCACTGACTGTACATGTGCCACACTCGGTTGAGTTATTGATGACCAGGACCAAGACTCAGCACCTAACGAACAATAGGTTAACGAGGTACGAGCAAGTCATACTTGCCGCAGAGAATGTGACTCTGAAAAGGTGCTCTGTCTTGAACCCTGCGACATTGATGCCTACACCGAACACGGATGATGAAGATTGTGCGGACCATGATTGTCTCGATGTGACCGAACTTTGCACCAAACCGAGACCTGACATTGTCGATGAACCGTTGGCTGACCCAGATGAAATTTTCTTTGGCGATGGTTCATGCTTAAGAGACAGTGTTGGGCAATTGAGAGCAGCGTTTGCTGTGTGTACCATTTCGGGAGTGGTTGAGCCTGCTTGCCTAGAAGGAGTACGCTCCGCGCAGGTAGCTGAGATCATTGCCTTGACCCGTGCCTGTTTGGCCGCTGACCAAATTCGAATCACGATTTACACTGACAGCCAATATGGGTTTGGTGTGGTGCACGACTTCGGGCAGTTATGGTCTCAGAGGGGATTTTTGACATCATCTGGCTCACCCATTCGGAATGGAGAATATGTAAGACAACTGTTGGATGCATTACAGCATCCGAAGGAAATTGCTGTTGTAAAGTGTTCAGCCCATGGGAAAGGGGAGGACTTTGTGTCATTGGGCAATAATTACGCGGACGAGGTCGCCCGTTTCTGTGCAGAACAAGGATGCATATTCACAGATAGATACGCAGGGGAGAGCCAAGAAAGAACCGAGCTCAGCATAATGTTGGCCATGGCAGACACTTGGGAAGAGCTTAAGCGATTGCAGGACGAAGTCTCAGACCAGGAGAGAGAGGGATGGATCAAAGCTGGTTGTGAGAGAGGAGATGTGGATGTGTGGGTATCCAGCGATGGGAGAGCCGTATTACCAGAAGAACTGTTGAGTCCGATGGCAAGGCTGATACATGGACAGGCACATCTTGGTAGAGACGCAATGATGAGGGTGTTTAGACAGACGTGGTACAACCCACGATTTCGGGCAATGGCTGAAACAGTGTGTCAAAGGTGTGTTACGTGTCAGCAGATGAATGCTGGAAAGAAAACTGTAGTTACATTGAGTCACATTGGGAGGTCAGGTGGGCCTTTCAACAGGATACAGCTAGACTTCGTGGAAATGCCTAAGTGTAATGGGTTGAGGTACATTTTAGTGCTGGTGTGTGTATTCTCACGGTGGGTGGAGGCTTACCCAACACGCAGGTGTGACACTCTCACAGTGGCTAAGTTATTGTTGAGGGAGCTCATCCCTAGGTTCGGGATCCCAACCTCTTTTGAATCTGATAGAGGAAGGCACTTCCACAGTGAAATCATGAAGTTACTTTGTGCTGCATTGAATATTGACCAGAGACTCCACTGTAGTTACAGACCAGAGGCTTCTGGGATGGTGGAACAAGTTAATGGAACTTTGAAGGCCCGGATGGCAAAAATGTGTTCTTCAACATCCCTGAAATGGCCCGACGCTTTGCCGCTTGTGTTAATGAGCATGCGAAGTGTCCCAGACAGGAAAACCGGGTTGTCCCCCACGAGATACTAATGGGAAGGGCAATGAGGTTGCCGGCAGTACCAGCTACAGCTTTGATAAGCATCACTGATGACTTGATTCTCGATTATTGTAAAGGACTATCTAATGTGGTCCGTTCTGTATCCCAGCAGGTGCAAGCAGCAGTGGTCCCAGCCTCGAGTGATCTGTGCCACGACCTGTGCCCCGGAGATTGGGTGCTTGTCCGGAAGCACGTGAGGAAGAGTTGCTTGGATGCCCGCTGGCGTGGCCCGTATCAGGTGATACTCATCACGAACACAGCAGTAAAGTGTGGAGGATTGCCGAACTGGGTGCATGCCTCCCATACCCGCAGAGTTTCAGCACCCTTGGAAGAAACAGCTCCTCTCGTGAATGTAAATCCAGCTGATGTGGCAGGGCCACATGAGAGGACAAGTCAAGCTGTAAGGGTTGCTGACACAGCTGGTGGTGCACTAGAGCAAGCTGAAGGGGGTTTCCACAGTTCGAACCCTGACTCAGACACCGAAGACAGAAACGGTGCAGTGGGCGGAGAAGAGTCAGATTCAGCAGAAAGAGGAAGTAGTGCACTGGGTATAGCAGGGGAAGGCAGACGAACGAACAGAAGTGAAGAAAGTTGGCCTGAAAGACAGAGGCGACGGAACCTGAAGTTAGTACCTGAAAGAGACCTTGCCCCAGTGTCTGAAGCATCTGAAACAGAGGCAAGTGACGAAGACCAGGCTCAAGAAAGTCGGCGAAGGTCGAAAAGAACCAGAGTACCTTGTCGCAGATACTCTACCCCTGAGTGGACTTACACAGTGTTTGATGCAGGGGGTGGTGAGTACGGGAAGGCTGAGGTCAGTGCTGGTGGTCCGTCGGAGCCCGAATGTGGTGGTGAAGGTGGTGCTACAGTTGCCCGGGCTCGAAGTAGAAGGAACACTGACCCTCACAGTTCCGAATCCCCCGCTTCTGAGTGAAGTTCGAAACTTGGTTCTGCATCGACTCGAATTTCCGTCTTTTGGGTTTGAGCCGTCTTCACATGAAATGGTAATCTTGCGTCTTGAACTTTTGTATCACGTTCTGGAACTGCTCAATGAGGATCTTATTGTGGATCAACTATAAACTGTAAATAAAAGTCTAAAAGAAGAAGATAACCTAGGTCCGAGTGGAAGAAGAATAAACTTAGGGACTTTCCACAGAAGAGGAACGAAAACTAGGGAAGTCTTTTTCTGGACTGTGTAAATAAGATTGTGATCGAAAAGGGAAAAACCGGAGATTTCATGGTTGCTCGAGCTGGTTAAGCAAGTCACGAATAAAGGACACAGAGACTTTTCAGGGTTCATTGCTGTAACCAAGAACTTTTGAGAACTTTCGAAACCATGGAGCCGGGAGATCCCAATCGTAGATCTAAGTGGATTGTAGGCGTACTTATAAGTAGTGTGATAGTCTCTATAATCATAGTAATCATAGTCTCATATACTGGTTCGCATGAGCTAGAAGTGAAGGGGGTGCCAGGGACACCTACACCTACTACACCTAGCCAAAATGGGGTAAACATGGGAGCTGACAGAGCTTTGCTACTAGAAGAAAGTCGTAGGTTACATATAGATTTATCTAGGAGTGATTTTAAGCTTAACGCATATGCTAAGCTGCTATATGAGTATGTTGATGTGATGGATGCGAAGGATTGTTATGTGTGTATGCAGTTGCCTGCTTCAGTGGACGAGGGTATTCGGTATCACCATCTTCCACTGACTTATGGAATTTCATGTAGTCTTTTGCTTAGTTTATTTTATGAGAGAGATCAGTTTGAGTATTTCTTTTCCAATTTCGACGCAGTGCTTCCTGAAGTCCCAGCTTACAAGCATTTGAATAAATATGACTATTATAAGACCGAGGATAGACTCAGGAAGTTCTTCATACCGAGTTTGGAATTGGATACAGCATTCGCTCACAGACACAATCTGACCTGCTCGTTGTCAGATGTAGAGAAAAAGTTTGTAGATCAGGTAGAGGACAGGTATAGAAAGCTGACCCAGTCACGTGACATGGGGCATCATAGACTTGATTGGACAGATGAAGAAAAGTTGCATAAGACAAAGGGAAGCTATGGTCCTATAGCGTTAGACAAAGAGCAGAGGGGTAAGCTGTGTATAAGGCGTTATCAGACTTACTACGAAAAGGTTGCAGTGGGACAAAGCACTTGTGATCACGTGTTCACCATGGCAGATGTGGCAAAAGATTTTCTCCAAGGTCCTGTACAAGTGATACCAATGGTGTATTTTGTGTGTGGGAAGAATGCTTATGTGAGGTTGCCTGCAAATTGGTATGGAACATGTTATTTGGCAATAATATTTCCAAAGATTTACCATACAGAGGATTTGGAACTTCTAGAAAGTGGGAAGCATTCAAGGGCGAGAAGAGCTGCAAGTGCAGGAATCGTTGTGGGGGATATCTTTGGAGCTATGATACCCAGTCTGGGAGTAGTCTTGAATGATGTGAAAATCCGGAGATTAGCGACTGTGGTGGATGAATTTTCAATGAATACAGCAAAGTCATTGGTGCTGGTGGAAGGAGAGATGTTGTCGATAAGGGCAATGGTTTTGCAGAATCGCCTTGCTTTGGATGTCTTGTTGGCAAAAGAGGGCGGAGTCTGTAAATTGTTGAAGGTTCAAGAGTGCTGCACTTATATACCAGACCGTAGTAAGGATCTGGAGAAATATATAAGTAACATCACTACAATCCACACAAAAATAGCGGATTTGACCGAAGAGGGGGCTTGGGAAAAAGTTGGCAAGGGATTTGGTCAAGTGGGGAGTTGGGTTGCAAATCTGGGAAAAGGATTCCTTGGGTATGTTCTGAGACCCCTCCTTATCGTGGTGGTTTGTGTGGTCTGTCTGTGGATTTCGATCAAGGCCTACAAGTGGTATCGAGCAGGCCGAGTCAAGAGAGCTTTGAGGGAAAATGAGATGAGATTGGCAAGACTGCAGGACAGTCAATATCAGAGGCTCAAGAGTATGGAGAAACTAAGATCAGGGAAAATGGCAACGAGTTCTGTTAAGGTCGGTTCTTTCTCCAAGGGAGTTGAATGAAATGTGATGACAGGAGTCATCAAAGGGGGGAACTGATAGAGCGAAATGTTCTTGTGAATTGTAGGGGTGCATCATAATCACTGGTAGTCCGCACCCGCATGTACTCAGACATATATTCGTATATATTCAGTTGTTTATCCATGCATGTTTAGTAAAAGTGAATAGTTCACTAATATTAAGTGAACTACGCAGTATAATTGTGTTATGACAATCATGTAATGTAATGTAATGTTTATCGAGTTGTGTGAAAAATAATGCATAGACAAATCAGTTCGTGTGTAATTCAATTGCAGTAGTTTAAACGTGCACCATATTAAAGTTGCACATGTAATTCATTTTCGCATATGAATTGTAATGGAAATGCTTATAGGGAAAAGTAAGGTGTGTTTAAAAGTTATATGTAAAGGCCTGACTACATATATGCTTAGGGAAGGCCTGGTTTATTCTTATGTTAGCTTATTTTGTAGGAAGAGAAAAGATTCTCTTGGTAAGGCTCTCTGGGCACAAACGGTAGATTTAATTAGCACAGTAGAAGGTTTCTGTTGAACGTATCTTTTGTTGCAGGTGCCAGGACACAAGTCTCGTTAGTAAAGACTAACTCTTTGTTTTCAAAAGTTAGAGAGATGGGAGGCATGGTACGGGAGTGCAATGGAATTTAGGGATGATACTTTCAGCGGAGAAGGTGCCTGGGACTCAAGGTCATCGCAACCGTCCAGGATGAAGTAACCGTTTCGATGGAAAAGTACAAGAAAGAAGACCTGGCCAAGGAGGCGTGATCAAGGCGTGTACAATTGTATTAGGGTTTTGTATTAGGGATAGTGCCCTGAGGGAGGAGGCCAGAGAAGAGGTAGGGGAGACCAGAGAGAAGGACAAAGAGTGTTCTGAGGAAAGAACTGAGCTTAGGTATTATGTGATTGCACTTCTGAGGAAGTCTTCACAGCTGACACCTTTTATTCACTCTTGCCTGGAAAATCGTTATGTAGGGATGTCACTAAGTGTTAGTGTAGGGACAGCAATTGATTTAAAGCTTGCTTAGATAAATGAAGAGCAACGTAGAAATTGGAGCAATCATAGCTTGGTTGATCCTTCTAGAACTATCTATTCTCTTTATTTTGAGTCGGATGAGACTCCTGCGTAGGTTATTATTTGTATTAGTGCCCATCTATTTCTTTAACCTCGTGTTGAGGTGCTTGCATGTTCAGTTATTTTTGGCGATAATAAATTCTTAAACTTGAATTCGGAGTCAGTGGTCCTTTCAGACAAAATGAATGCTGTTATATAATCAGATGAGATTCTCTCCTTTACACTATTCAACAGGTAAAAAGATCTTGGCGACCAGAAGGTTCTTATAGATAATTAGATAAGAATCAGCGTTATCATCCGCATTCAGTCTTATGTGACCAGGAACGGAGTTCCATAGTATGGGAGAAAGAAAGCTTAAAGCTCTTCTGGCTTTAAGGATTTCGAGAATTAGAAAGCTTCTGTACGTTCAAGATCCTGGTACATTCAAGTTGTAGCCGTCTGGTATCCAAAGTCAATGTCTCTCAAAAACAATATTTGAACTGACTTGCCTATCGCAGATCAATAGTTTCCAAGCCACACCATTGTACTAGATACTTAATAGAAACTTTCACTCTAAAATATCTTACAATCACAATCCATTTTTTACCTCATTAGATTTAATGTCTGCAATTCTTCATACTGCCGCATACTTGTTTAATGTCTGTTAATTACTTTATCAATGTTATGTTGTGTATTAGTAGGCGCCCCCACCCATTTTTCTGAAACGTTTCTTCCTGTTTGATCGACATAGTTGCAACAGTGACGTGGGGAAAAGGGGATAATAAAAGAGCCTCGGGGCATGACCGAAGGCAGTTGGAAACCCACACTGGTGTTGTGTGATTAATAACATTGTGCAGCCTAACACCGAAGTGCGGATATAGGCCGTGCGACCTACTCGCACGCAACAACTGGCGATGAGGCGGCCGGAACCCACTGTCTCACGTCTTTTGTTCCTGGGCATGGTCTGCCTTCTACGCTCATGACAATGGCTCCTGTGTCTTTACGGCGTTTTGCTGCCGGTGTGTGACTCCCTGCCCTCGCAGCCCCGTGGTGCCTACATCAGCCATGTTCTCTACTCCGGTCTGCAAGCGGATGACGCGCGCATGATCTGGTGCATCACCCCCTCCTGCTGTGAGCATTCAGTGCCTTCCAGTGTGCGGCCTGACCCCGGCCTGCGAGCTCCGGCCTTGCATCCTGATTCGTTCTGCAAGCAGGGCAGTTTTGCAGCTCTCCGGTGCATTCTGGCTGCGGTGGAGGTGGGTTTTCTCCACTTCCCCTCCTCTGCCCCTGCATATGCTGGTCGTCCTGCCATCAGAAAGGCAGCCTGCTGGACAGTTTCTCCTACTCATCACTGGCACACGTGTTCTTCTGATGCCCCAGGTTGGTGGAGGCTCTGTTTGTTTGGCACCCGCATAAACTGCTCATCTTCCACAAGGGAGACCCTCCACTGGTGGTCTGGGCACATATAGTTGCTTTTGGACTGCATCTAGTTGGTGCATGAGGAAGGGTGAGTGAGGTGCATTACATCCTCACATCATTTTCAGTATTCAAAAGGCCACCATGACAGCCATACCTCCAGTCGAGCCATTTCTGATTGATGGCCCCCCTTCCGCCCATGCAGGAAGTGGAAAGAATGGGCAGAACGTCTGGAGGCTTACCTTGCGGCTATAGATCTAGACCCCGACAGACGATGCCTCATGCTTTTACATTTGGGAGGCCAGCCATACACAAATTAGGAAAATCAATCACAGTGGCTGGACCCCCTTATACGTATGGCACACTCATGCGAGCATTAACTGCCCATTTCGAACTATTGGAAAACCCTGATTATGAACGTTTTCTGTTTTGTCAAGCCAGGCAATTGCCCGATGAATTCTATGCCTGTCTGAGGGAGTTAGCTAGCACCTGTACACTACCGGATGTAAATGATGAAGTCAGAGCTCAATTTATTCAGGGTTGCTCATCAACAAAGCTCAGGGAAAATATCCTTCAAGTCCCCGGAATGCCCATGGAGAACATGCTAACCATGGGTAGGTCAAATGAACTGTGCAAGGTGCGAGCAGCTCACATGGAGGAGGCGCTACAGCATCAGGTTAAAACGGAACCGGTCAACGCAGTTGCTGTCAGGAACCCTGACAAGAGAAAGGCCCGTACTAAGTTGACGGTGGCACCCAAGACATGCTCTGGTTGCAGGGGTCCCTACCCACATCAAGGGCTCTGCCCAGCACAAGGAAAGCGCTCCTCAGCGTGCAACAAGCCAAATCATTTTGCCAAAGTCTGTCGTTCATCTGCGCCTCTAAAAGCTCAGATGCCCTAACCTGTTAATGCTCTGCACGCATCAGATGTCCCAGAGGAAGAAGGGGATATGGACGATGAGGACATTGAAGGTGCCGTCCATGTGATGCATGCCATGCATCCTAACGGACATCTGAGAAGGCACATCTCAAAGTGCCACATACTCCTGGGTGGTCATCAAGTACAAGCGTTGATTGATAATGGAGCATCTATCAACAACATGGCTTAGTCCATGATGTTCACTCTTTCTGTACCACCTATTCTGAGACCTACAACTACTAATGTATTTGCCTACGGATCTGTTTCTCCCCGTCACGTGGTGGGAGTATTCACAACCAAGATTGTCCATGAATCTCGCTCAACTCGTGCCAAAGTATATGTCACAAAGGGAGGCACAGGGATATTACTGAGTTGCCGGGCGGCAGAACGCCTCCAACTCGTCACTTTTGCGTTCAGCATACACCAAGAAAGTGTGGATGATCTGTTGACTCAGTTCACGTCATTGTTTGAGTGCATCGGATGCCTCAAGAACTGCCTGATGTGCCTGCATATCGATATCTCAATCCAACCCGTGGCTTTGAAGCATCGGTGAGTGGCCTTCCACCTCAGGCCAAAGGTGTAAGAGGAACTGATGAAGCTCAAACAGGCTGATATCATCGAGAAGGTGGAAGGCCCGACTCCATGGGTGTCCCCAATTGTCGTCGCCTGCAAACCCAAACAACCTGGGGAAGTCAGCACATGTGTGGACATGTGCTTGCCCAATTTGGCTATCAAACGGGAATGACATTTGACCCCCCCTCCCCCATGGACGACATCATGTCAGAAGTGAGTGGGTCAAAATGGTTCTCGAAGATGGACTTAAGAGCTGGTTACCACCAATTGATGCTGGATCCCGAATCTCGACCCATCACTACGTTCTCTACCCATGTAGGGCTGAGAAGGTATAAGCGTCTCAGTTTTGGAATCTCTAGCTCAGCCGAAGTTTGTCAGGACAAGGTCCGGAGCTTGCTTGATGGCCTAGAAGGAGTCCTAAATGTCAGTGACGTCATTCTGGTTCATGCCCCTATGCTCGAAGAACACCTTGACTGATCGAGAGCCACCTTTCAAAGCCTCCAAGAGAGTGGTCTAACTCTTCACAGCGAAAAATGTGCGTCTCTCCAAAAGGAAATATCATTCTTTGGGTATCGTTTTTCCCAAGAAGGAGTATTACCTGATCCTGTCAAGGTCAAGTACATCCAGTCTGCTCCCGCACCCACCACTGTGACCAGGGTGAGAAGTTTCCTCGGTATGGTCACCTACTGTGGCCGATTTATTCGCAATCTTACCAATCTAACTGCCCCACTGCGAGAGCTGACAAGAGCCAACATGACCTGGAATTGGGGACCTGATCAAGAGAAAGCATTTCAGGCCACAAAGCAGGCACTGTCGGCTGACACCACATTGGTCTACTTTGACCCGGCCAAGGACTCTGAACTATCAGTTGACGCCAGTCCAACTGGCCTTGGAGCATTGCTATCCCAGAAACAGAACGGGGAGTGGGCCCCAGTGGCCTATGCTAGCCGGGCGCTGACTGAGACTGAGCAATGTTATTCCCACATAGAGAAAGAAGCCATTGCTGTGCATCAGGGATGCCGTCATTTCCATTTGTATCTTTATGGTCAGCCTTTTGTAGTCCAACTGACGACAATCCCGCCATCCCTTTGCTCATGGGGTCATCCTCTAAACCCCCACCCAGGATCTAGAAATGGATTTTACAATTGCAGGACTATCATTTCACAGTAATTTTCAGCCTGGGTGCCCAAAACCCCGCAGATAATCTGTCCCGGCATGCCCGACCTGTCACCAAAAGTGAAGAGCGTGACGCGGAGGAAGTGGAGGAATATGTTAGATTCATCGTTGAACACTCTCGACCACTCCCTATTTCCCTAGCTGAGATCATTCAAGCTACTGGAACCAATGATTGTATCGAGCTGGGTATCTACTGTGCGATCCAGAAAGTGGGGCACTTTACTGGACAAAACCAACTATCACATGGACGACGCGAGGTTGACGCTAACCTCCTTGCACAATGTTTGTGCTGAACTGGTGATGTCCCCGGAAGGCTGTCTCATGAGAGGACCCCGTCTTGTGGTTCCTGAAGCCCTCTAATAATGAGTGGTGGATCTTGCACACTTGGCTCATCAAAGGGTTGTCAAGACCAAATCTCGACTAAGATGCAAGGTTTGATTTCCCAATTTGGACACCCTAGTGGAGCAGACGGTGCGTTGGTGCTCATTGTGCTAGGCAGCAGGCCCCACTGATTCACCTGCAACCATCATCACGGAAGACATCCCGCCTTTCCCCTGGCAAAGAGCCAGTGCTGATTTTGGTAGTCTCCTGGATGGTCGACACATGTTAGTGGTAATTGACGATTTTTCAAAGTACCCCGAAGTTAAGATTATGGAGTCCACCACTGCCAGTCAGACCATATCTCGTCTGGAGAAAGTTATGGATACCCATGGCCTATTTAAGGAACTGCGCACTGACAATGGCCCCCCCTTTTCGAGTCAGGAATTTACGGAGTATTTGCAATCTCAGGGTGTTTTTCACCGGAAGGTTACACCTAGATGGCCTCAAGCAAATGGAGGCGGAGCGCTTCATGCGCACTCTGAATAAAGTGCTCAGGATTGCGTCAGCCAATGGCCAAAATATGGACTGTGCACTCTATGCATTTCTGAGAGAGTATCGTTTAACTCCACATTCGACAACTCATGTCAGCCCAAGTTCTCTGTGCATGAATCACACCATGGGTGATGTTATTTCTCATGTGGAAAGGCCGCCAGTTGTGCACCAACAAGTTGCTGAAAACTTACAGAAACGCAAGGCCCGCAATGAGCACATGTCCCAAACACGCAGAGCGAAACAGAGTTCCATAAAAGTGGGAGATTTAGTGCTAGTAAAGACTAGACATTCACGAGGAAAATTCATGCTATCTTCTGAGCCTCATCGTTGGAAGGTGCAAACAGTGAAAGGAACCATGATCACTGCTCAGAGAGATGGAGAGGCCATCACGAGGAATGTCTCGTTTTTCAAATGTTTTCAAACTCCTAGGAGCCGATAAAAGGATGATCTAGATCCATCGGGTGGAGTGGAAATGCCAGCCAATGAAGAGGAGTTGCCCTTTAACCCTCCTGTTCCACTCGAGTCACCAGGAGCGGAGCCCTTATCGTCCAAAGCTGAGAGAAGCTATCTGCCAAGTGGGCCACCTGATCTAGGCACTTCACCACCTCCTGTCGTGCCAGATGAGTCGGGGAGCAAAGCCAATCAGCAAAGAACAGATAGATATCATCTTCGACCACACCCAGCAAGATGATTTTGTTTGAAGGACTTTGTACTGCACTGAAAAGCGTTCATGATTAGATCTCTCTCTCTCTCGCACTCTCTCTTTTTCCTTTCTCTCTTTTCTTCTGTTTTTGCTACTGTGTTTTTCTAGGTTCTTTTGGACTTATTTTCATTTCTGGGTAAAGAAGGAATGTTATGTAGTGTTTTAGTGGGTGCCCCCACTCTGTTACCCCGAAGAGGGGTGTTTTCTGCAACGTCCCTTCCTGTCTGGTCAACATGGTTGCAACCGTGACGTGGGGATAATACAAGAGCCTCGGGGCATGACCGAAGGCAGTTGAAAACCCACACTGGTCTTGTGTGTTTAATAACATTGTGCAGCCTAACACCGAAGAGCGGATATAGGCCATGCGACCTACACCACATGCAACAATAATTATGGTATGTACACAATACTTCCCGACGTTCATGCTTGCTGAAAAATGTATTTGTTTATTGAGTTACGGGTTCAGACCATAACACTTCTGAGAAACAAACGCGTAATTTTTTTGTGTACATCCACATTAAATAGTTTGCAAACGGTATGTTTTTTTTACATGCTAAGCCACAAATGTCTCTGTGACTTTTAAAATGAGGAGAGGATGTGGTCTAACAGCTAGGGCAGGTGACCTCAAATCTGGGGAACCGGGTTTGAGTCTCGGCAATGACACTCAACATCCTGTGATTCTGGGCAAATCACTGAGGGCCATATGTATCAAGCCTTTTTCCCGTTTGCAAACGGGCAGATTCTCAGAATCGGCCCGTTTGCGAATTGGAAAAAGCCTTTTGGGATGTATCATCCCAAAAGGCCATCGCAAAATAGAGAATTGCAAAATTTTCGATTCTCTATTTTGCGAATGCAATTAAGGAATTGCAAATCCTTAAATGTAATTCTGGAAGTACCAGAAATTTGCTATTTGGCCTTAAGGAATTGCAAATTACCACCAACTTCAAGTTGGTGGTAATTTGCGATTTTCTTTAAAAAAGCACTTTTTTGATTTTTTAAAAAGTGCCATATGTCGCACATACATGCCCTTAGGGCATGTATGTGCGCAAAATGTGCACACATGCATATTTCAGGGGTGCAACAGGGTGTCCTTTTGGCACCCTTGCAACCCTGAAATTGCATTCTCAATGTGCGATTCTCTAATTGGTAATCGCAAATTGAGAATGTCTTCCCATTCATTCCTATGGGCCTCCTAGCCCAAAGGAATGAATGGGAAGGTATTCCTTATTTGCGAATCTCAATTTGCGATTCGCAAATAAGGAATATGTAGGATTCGCAAAATTTTTAGCAAATCCTACATACATTGCATTTTGCGATTCTCTAATTGCGATTCGCTAAAAATCGCAATTTAAGAATCGCAAAACTCTTTTTTGATACATATGGCCCATAATCTCCCTGTGCCAAACAAAAACAAATGTGCCCTTGTGTAACGCAACTGGTGCTCATGTAAAGCGCTCTGATACCTTCGGGTCAAGTTCGTGCTAAATAAAACTCAGAAAAAAAAATTAAAAATGCAAATGGGTTTCACCAAAGCACATAATCTAAATATGCAGTGCTCTAAGTGAGCCAGGGATTTTAATCCTTATCCGAGCAAACAAAAACAAAAAATAGACATTGAACCAGGGCTCTCTGATGCCCTGTATTTTTGTCACTTGCGGCTTAAAGAAAGAAAAAAAAAATGCTTCCTGCCTTTCACACACTAGTTGTTGGAAATGACCATCTTTTGTGTGTTATTCCCTCTGTTTTTTTACCCTCACTACCCGATTTTTTTAACTTATTTTTGTTGCCATTAGGACTTTGCCCGCATTACTGCTGCTAACCAGTAGAAAAGTGCTTGTGTTCTAAATTCCAAACATGGGAAAATTAGAATACCCCTCGTTGGTACATTTAATTTACTTATGAGTCCCTAGTATATGGTACCACCTGTACCCAGGGGATGTAATTTAAATGCTACTAGTGGACTGCAGCGCTCATTGTGCCCCCTTTCCCCCCAAAGAAGAACAGTAAAGCATCTTAGGCCTGCCACCGCAGCTTTAAACTGTCATTTCAACCTGGCAAAATAAACCTTCCGCCAGGCCTAAACCTTCCTTTAAAATACTTGTACGTCACCCCTAAAGTAGGCTCTCAAGGCTCATAAGGTAGGGTGCATGGTATTTAATTAGTAGGATATGTGTACTTGAGTTTTACCTGTTCTGTCAGTGAAAAAAAACCAAAGTCATTTCTCACTACAGCAAGGCTAGCTTTCCCATAGACTAACACTGGGTTACCTTATAACATTTAATAAGTGATAACTTCAGTTTGGAACATCTAGAGAAATACTTCTTCCACTCATTTGAATTACAATTTAAAATCCTCTTTAATGGTAAAGCGGGATTTTAAACTACTATTTTGAAAATGGCACTTTTAGAAAGTCAGCACTTTTTTGCCCAAACCAAATGCGTCCAGGGTCATATGCCTGTAAATGACTCTACTTTGGTGTGATGGGTATTGCTTCCAGGCAGGGGACAAAAGGGGCTTTGGTGTGGGTGTTCCTCCCCTGAGCAGGATGGTCTCGGGAGGGGGGGGTCATCCTAAGCCCTTCCTGAACTTCAGAGGGTAGTCTGAGGGCTGTACCCTGGCCCTTCCTAAATTCAGAAGATGCCTGCCCAGTCACTGGTAAATGCAACCCACACCTGGGCTGCCTGCCCTTTGATCCTCTAGACAGATTGAAGCCACACTCCAGGAAAGAGGGAGAACTGACCAGAAGCAGTTTAGGGTCAGACAAAAGGGATTTTCCCCACACACAGGCTGGCACGGCGTTTAGAGGTGGTACCCTCAGAATCTCTCATCAGAACACTCCTGGAACTGAGAAGATTCAGAAGAGTGACTGCCCTACTATCTGAAAATGGAAGACAGGACCTGCTTGCCTTGAACCCAGGACCTCAAAAGTGACTCTAAGTGTCAGTTGGCTACAGGGACATAATAAGCTTTCAGGGGCCACTCCTGCTTTCCAGCTAGCTAGACCCAACTGGCCCTGACAGCGTTCCCTTTGCTGCCCGCTGTGGGATTAAGTCCTGACCCCCAAGTGCTGTCCTCAAGGTCCTGGACCCTTAGTTGGAGTCAGAGTGTACTTCTCCCTTCCCAGCTGAAGTTTTCACCAGATGCAATGCAGCGTGCTGCAGAAAAATGCGGAACCTCGCATTGCAGCACCTCACAGCTTCTGGTCAGCGTCTTCACCAAATTTGATGCAGCGCTGCACAGAATGACACAGGGCCTTGCAGCCTCTGAGGCCCCGGATCAGTGCCTCACCTGATCCGATGCAGAGTATCTTGTAGCCCATGATCGGCAACTTGGCAGACCTGATGCAACGTAACATAGAGCCTCGCTCTGCAGCCCCGTGCAGCCCTGCACCAATGACAAAAGGCAACATCTCTAGAGTGCTGCACCTAGTCACATACACGACAGGTGCCCGATCACAGTTTGCCTAAACGTCTGACTTTGTCCACGTCTGGTGCAACCAGATACCCACGTTGATGTTTAAACGCCCATAACTCCGGTTATACTTAATGGAAGTTTGTCTTTTTGGTGTCATTTTATTTAATACAATACTCTCTATTTATCTAAACTTGTTTGGGATTTTTCTTTTATTGTGTTTTCACTTTATAACTGTTTGAGCACAGCATAAATACTTTATAAATTGCCTCCAAGTTAAGCTTTGCTACTTGGTGCTTGTGAACAATGGTGCACTCTTCTGGGAAAAATAAATACTACTACTTTTTGCTAAAGGTCAATTAACACTGTTGCATACTACTAGACGACATTGAATATTTGAACATCCCCTGCGGGCGAATACATATTAGTGTATGTGCCTCACTAATCAACGAATATTGGTGAGTTATCCTGGAGAAACATTTAAGCGTATGCATTCTGCTGAGTGAGCAAAGAATACATGTGCATCTAACTGGGGAATAATAAATATTCATTGAAAAATTCTGGAGTAATAATTAGGGTGATGGGACTCACCACATTTGCAAAATAACATATTGCTCAGTAAAAACATTGCCAACTTTAAAATCTGGTCTCAATCCTGGTGGCAGTGGCATAAAGAAGCAAACTTTTCCTCAGACAAATATATGTTAGTAGTTAATCAAGACTAAAACAAACCAATAACATTTTCAAACCAATTTAGGAAGAATTAAAACATGATTACAACTATGAAACTGCAAATTGTTCATGGTCTGGGTCACAAGGGCACAATGTCAGGCTGACAGCGATGGAGTGATGGTTGGGTAAGCCTGTCAGGATTCAATAGTCAAGAATTTTCCCTACTCACTTAGTCTTTTTATAGAAATCCAAATCCTAAAGTGGGGCAAAGCAGGACTCAGTAGCCTGTGAGATCTTCACAAAGTGAGACATTTGAATTTCAGTATCCGGCTACTGCTTTGACTTTAAGTGCAAAAGCTCTGGGAGGTGCACATTTGAAAAACAGTCACCAGCATATTTTCACTTCCAGCACCTTTTCCTTGCCATGTGGGGTCCCGCAGGGGTCCTCTCTAAGCCCCAGACTGTTCAATATCTATGTGGCTCCCAGTTGCTGCATTGATTAGATCATATGGATTTAGTACAATATCTTATGTAGACGACACACAAATTGTTGTCTTCATCCATTCCAATGTTGAGGAGGTTGCCAGTAGGTTCAACAATTGTATGATGGCCATAGTCAACTAGATGGATAGTCATTGCTTAAAATTGAAATCCGACAAGTCGGAGGTGCTTCTTTTCGGATCGGACTTGTCTTTTTGGAACTCTTCCTGGTGGGCCTTCAGGCTCGGCCCTTTCCCCTCGCTGGTTCCAAAAGTTACAAATCTTAGAGTGATCTTCAACTCTAAAATAACTTTTATGGAACAATTCTTTTATTAGTTTTTGCAAAGCCATAACACGAATGCCTACATCCACTGGCTGGCTCGAGTTAAATGCGTAGGAAGGGGACACAGCTATGCGTCTACAACCCTGAGGCCGGCAGCGAAATTCAACATAACTGTGGCTAGTGTTCCATAGTGCGTACCAGTGGACAGCAGTCTGCCCTGTTCATGCAATGGCTCCTGAAACAGAAAAGGAGCATTAAAATAAAGAGCCCAATAAAGAAGGAAGAGAAAAAGAAACAAAAGAAGAGTCACCTAACTACTTGAACAAAACACCCATCTTTCACCCACCCTTCTCCCCCACCCACCTCTCCTCCACACTCGATGATGGTCCTGACTCCCACCTGAAGTGTCCAATATAGTCATGCTCTAACCTCTCTTTATGTGCCCGTGTCTTGGGTAGTTGAAGTAAGGTGTAAAATTTGCAAGAACCTGGGACAAGTCACCTCCCTGAATTCCTTAACTAATAGAGCGATAAATGGTGCCCATAGTTTCATATATGCATCAGCTTTATTATCCTCCGTCATAGACATGTGTTCCATCGCTAATGCAGTCCACAGCCTTCTCAACCATGCCGTGTGATCTGGGACCACCGTAGACCCCCAGTGAGCTAGTAGTTCCAATTTTGCAGCATTAAGAGCTAAAGCCATCTGCCTCCCTCTAAGTGAGCGTAAGGGGAAGGTCAGGGGATTGGGGAGACCTAGCAGAGTATAGGCTGGGAAGCACGGAATATCAGTGTTAAAGGCTTCATTTATATAATCCAGAATCAATTCCCAGTATCTCACCAGTTTGGGACAATGCCAGAGTAAGTGTACCAGTGAACCCATCTGTCCGCAACCCCTCCAGCAAGTGGCTGAACGATCTTTATTCCAGCAATTTACTCTGGCCGGTGTTAGGTACCTGTTAGATGCGACCATATATGCTGCTTCCGTGCCCAAGGTAAGGTGCGCTGTGTGAGAGGTTCTATAATATATGTCGTACCATTCCTTATCTGCGAGTGTTCTGCCTATTTCCTCCTCCCACCTCAGCTGGCCCTTGGATTTTGTGGATGTGGCGGTTGCTGAAAGCAGAGCATAAAGCTCTGATATGATGCGCTTGTCATTTGTTTTAGTGATTAGCAACTTTTTGAATTGAGTCAATTGACGGGAAGCCCCTATTCTCATGTCCGGGAAAGTTACCCAGTGAAGAGCCTGATTATACATGAAGAAATCAGATGCCGGGATTGCGTAATCTTGCTGGAGCTGATCGAAGGGAATAACCCCATTCTGATCAAATAGTGAACCTACCCTCTTGCAACCCTTCTCACGCCACCGCTGAAATGATTCTGACTAGCATCCAGGGGAAAAATCAGGATTGTTTACCAACGGGATCATCGGGGAGGAAAATGTAGTGAGGCCATGTCAGATCGCTGTTGCGTCCCATACTTTTAAGGTAGTTGCAGTTATCGGGGAGGAATAAAGCCCCCATGCCCTATGCTTTCGAGGGAGCCACATCTCTCTCCAAATATTTACTCCTGCAATCGCTTGGTCCATGAACGACCAGGACTTCTCTGACACGGGGCAGTTCCATTCTATTATAAAGCGTAATTGTGATGCCTGAAAATATCTTTGCACCACCGGGACCCCCATTCCCCCTCCCGCTTTAGGCTTAGTGATCTGATGAAAGCCGAGTCGTGGTTGCTTCCCACCCCATATGAAGGGATTGATGGCTCGTTGCAAGTTGTGTATGGTCTCTGAGGGTGGGGTCAGGAGGATAGTCTGAAAGACGTAAAGTATACGTGGCATGATCGTCATCTTGACATCCGCGATACGTCCTGCCCAGGAGAGGCCCGCCCGGGTCCAAGTGGCCAGAGTTTTATTAGTTTATTCTGAAAGTGGACCGTAGTTAGCCACTAGCGTTTTCTCGGGAGTACGCGCCAGCAAAATACCTAAATATGGTATATTGTCACCAGCCCAGGTGAACGGGAATTGAGAAGACAATGCCGCCATCGTGGCAGGAGTGGTTGAGAGATTTAGTATTTGTGATTTAGAAAGGTTTACCTTAAACCCGGACACCCCGCTAATGCAATTGAATTCATCTACCATAGCAGAGAGCGAAGATGCGAGATCCTTCAAGGATAAGACCACATCGTCAGCATATAAGCTTATGGTGTGCATGTCCGACCCCAGGTGGATCCCAGAAATCAACGGGTTATCTCTAATTCTTAGCACCATAGGCTCCATATAGAGTGCAAATAGCAGTGGTGACAAGGGGCAACCCTGCCTTGTTCCTCTGTGTATAGGGAAGAGCCCGGATGCGCATCCATTTACTCTGACAGAAGCCTTTGGGGAGTTGTAGATGCATCTCGTCCTATTGAGAAACTTCTCCCCAAAGCCGAATCGGCGAAGTGTTTCAAATAGAAACGGCCAATGGACACTGTCGAAAGCTTTTTCAGGGTCGACAGAAAGTAGGAGAGCCTCCTCACGAGAGCGGTGGATGAGATCTGTGAGGTGTACAAGTCGTTTGGTGTTGTCCCCACAGTGTCTCAAAGGGATAAACCCGGCTTGGTCCGGGTTGATTAGCCCTGCATTGTATGGACTAATGCGAGCAGCTAGTATGCTCACAAATAGTTTTGCATCAACGTTAAGCAACGAGATTGGGTGATAGGAAGCACATTCCAGTGGGTCTTTAGAAGGTTTTAAGATAACAGAGATAGAAGCTTCAGAGAGGGAATCAGGCAGACTTCCGGTATCAATGAATGAGTTAAAAAGTCTGGCCAGTAAAGGGGCCAAGATCTCGCAGAATCTTTTATAAAATAGTGGGGTAAAGCCGTCTGGTCCCTGTTATTTAGAAGTTTTGAGGTGGGCTATTGCCGCTACAACCTCATCGGTTTGGATCGGACGGTCGATTTGAGAAGCAATATCAGAAGGGAGCCTGGTTAGTTGTACTTCTTGGAGATAGGAGTCTATGTCCCCGGAGGGAGAGTCGTCTCCCGCGTACAACCTACTATAGAAGGCTCGGAAGGCCTCCGCAACATCCGAATCTGATTGTACTATTAACCCCGCGTATGTTTTAATCGCCGAGACCATTCCAGAGACCTCCCTCTGACGCAATCTATGCACTAGCATGCGGCCTGAGCGATCCCCACTGAGAAAAAATGTATTCCTGAGGCGCAGTAAGTCATATTCTGCTCTATCTAGATCTAGGCGGCGCAGGATTAGGTGTTTCTTTTCCAATTCTCTCCATACGCGGGGAGCACCTGTGCGTTTATGTATTGATTCTAATTCTGCTACTGCGGCTGCTGTCTGGCTGCGTAACTCTTTTCGGAGTCTGTTTTCACCTGCCAAAATCGCTATTAGTTCACAGCATATTACTAATTTTAATGCTTCCCAAACAGAGGCGAGGCGAACCTCCCCTTTGTAGTTAATGTTAAGATAATTTGTAATCGCCATATGGATTGCCTTTACCGTCTGGTCTAATTGGAGCATGGCGTCTCGAAACCGCCAGAGCGATAAACGCGGTTGGTAGGCGCCTAGATTCAGCGATAGCATGATCGGTGCGTGATCTGAGAGAGAGAGAGAGGTTCAATCATCGCTTCAGCTACACAGTCCTTCAGGGCATCTGTAATTAGAAAGTGATCTATGCGAGCATAGGATTTGTGGGCAGCTGAAAAGAATGTGTAGTCCCTAGTAGTGGGGTGTGTTTGTCTCCAAATATCGTTAAGAGAGCTATTCGCAAGCCATTGAAGCCCATTCTGCGAGAAAGCCCAAGCCTGGGAAGTCCTTGGAACAGAGCGGTCTAAGTCTGTATTCATAACAAGATTAAAATCGCCCCCTATCACCACCGCTCTATCAGGAGTGGCTAGAATTTGCTTAAGAAAGTTGACCAGGAAGCATTCTTGGTGTTGTGCGATGAGTATAGAGACGCCACTGTAAACTGCATATGGCCCCACTGAAGCCTAATCCCCAGAACCCTGCCTTTAATTTCAGCCTCCATGCCTATGACCTTGCCCTGGAACTTCTGAGCAAGGAGTATGGCGATCCCGTTCTTTTTAGTTGTGTCTGAGGTCCAGAATTGTCTGGGAAACCTGGGTGAACACATACGTTTGGTGTCCCTGATTAACAGATGTGTCTCTTGTAGCAGACAGATATCCCCTCCTGAATGCTCCAAAAAAGATAGAATCGCTTTGCGCTTCACTGGGCTGTTAAGGCCTCGCACATTAAGGCTCACTATACGGATGATATGCGTCATATATCTTCGGGGTACCTAACTGCAGCTAGATTGTTAGGCTTCCGTCTTCCCGAAGGGCAAGTGAGGGGGAGCAATGACCTACAACCCTCAATGTTTTTGCTACCTACATAATATCTCAGTTGGTGCAGAGGAGAGAAAAATGAAAGAAGACAGAAAGAGTCCCACAACAAAAATAAAGGATAAAACAAATGTAACAAGAAGCGACCAGAGTTCGTTAAATCCAGTGAATTGGGGTGAGTTGTGGCCACCCACTGGACGACCATTCCAACGTGGAATCTCCTGTGGAAATATGGAAACGTCCAGCTGGCAAGCGGCGGGCGTGGCATCCTCGGTATCTTCAGTTGTCCCATCTATCCGCTGCCGCCATTGGATTCACCCCGGTCCCTCCATGACCCTCCCATGGCACTGCCGCCGCTTGAGCAGGACACCGCCGAAAGGGTGGATTCTGCTGAAAGCGCCTGTAGTACTGCCTACCTTTGTTTGCCGATGGTGGCCGGGTCAGGTTTTGACCTACGGCGATTGTTTGTCACCATCTGCCATGTTGATCGCAGCCGTTTGGGAGAAGTAGGCTCTTCCTCAGTGCCCTCCTGGGGGTCGATGTGTAAAAGGGCGCAGGCCTCTTTGAGAGATCCGATTTGGTGGAGCTTTCCCTCGTGTCTAAAAATGATGCGAAAGGGATGACCCCATGCATAGGGTATGTTAGCTTTCCAGAAGTGCTCGGTGACAGGGAGAAAGAACTTACGTTTTTGCAGTGTGATCCGTGAGAGATCCTGGTAAAAGGTCGGGGAGTGACCTTTAAACTGAATTGGGTGAGAATCTCTAGCTTTTCTAATTCTCTCCTCTTTTATTTGGAAGTCATGCACACAAACCAGTATGTCTGCCGGTGGACCCTTCCTGGATCTTTCAGGCCCCACCCTGTGGACCCGATCCATCTGAATGAAGGCATCCTCTGCGAGGCCCAGTACATGGCGGAGGAGGGCCGTGACATTCATGCAGGTTGGGACCTTCTGCTTTGGATGGCACACCTCTGATTCGTACGTTATTTCTCCGGGATCGGTTCTCTAAGTCCTCATTGTGCGCCTGCAGGTCTAACTGTTGCTCTTTGAGCCTGAGGACCTCTTGTTGTAGCCAGGTGACCTCCTCCTCCCGGCCAGATTCTATTTCTTCCAACTGGGCCACTCTCTCACCCACCTCGTCCACATCACGACGCATCTCATGAATTTCTGTTGCGATTTCGGTCTTCAACGCCTGCAAATCCGCACGCAGGGAGGTGAATAACGTTCCCAGAAACGACTTGGTCACCGGACCCTCCCCTTCATCAGTATGATTTGGCATCTCCCCCTACATTTACATTTTTATCCTCCGCACTGGTGCTCCCTGCCTTGCAAAACATGTCTTTAAGGGACCGCTCTTTCTTTGTTCTGTTCCCCGCCATACTGTCGTGTCTTAGCGCAGCAAATGCCACCGAACAGCCCACTCACTTATGCCCTGCGTCCCAGAAGGCCCTTTGTTTCTCGACGGCTACTGGTGACCAACGCACTGCTTCATCAGTCCTGGCCCGAAGAATTTCAGGGGGGGGGGGCTCCCGTTACACGGACCCTGCACACTCTGGTTTTAGTAGGTCCTGGAAATAAGTGTTTTCTGTATAACGAAAGGGCTCCAGGCAACCCGCTGTGGAGCTTCAACTGGACTACCAACCACGGAAGGCCTAATGAGATTTAATCCTCTGCCCTCTGCGCTTTCAATTCCTACTCCCCTCTTTAACTATGGCGAGCCTCGGCAGAGGGTGATGTAGCTGAATAGTGGGTGCAGCAAAGAAGGCCCCGGATAGGGGAAATAAAAGTCCATGGGGGCCAGGCAATGGTGCCGTCAGCTATACCCCGGGTCCTATCGAGGTTCTGCCCTCCTTATTCTTCTTTTAGGTATGTCCCAAGGATCTGCGCCCAACCGAGGTGACCACCACCTCTTTGTTTGCTGTACCAAGGCAGCCCAGTCTGCAGTCTCTCTTATGCCCCGGAGCCCCGCTCTCAGTGTGTCCTACTCACCACACTGATTGAGTCCCCCTATCCAGCGCCAGTCATGCAATGCAAGCCTCCTCCTCGGGCGAGAACAGAGGGAGGGGAGAGTCCCCCACCCCAACGTCCGCCGCTCACCTCCGCGTTCAGCTGATGGTAATTGAGGCCTACCTTCGTCCCTGCTCTCTTCGGGGCCCGCGACCGCACTCACGAGCACGCCGCCGAGGTCTTCGCTCCTCCCGGTGGGCCAACAGCGCAAATGGGAACCACTCTCAACCTGGCAGTGTCCGAGGGCTGTAGTCACGTCCCAGCACCCTACCGCTCCAAGCCTTTGACCAGCAGCCGCAGTCTTCCGGCGCTCCGCCGCGGCGGCCTGCGCCGTTCTCCTTGCCTCACAAGCTTGTTGATCCAGCAATGGGTGGCCCCCCCCTCCGCGTTCCGGAGTCTGCGCAAGTGTCCATGCTGAGGCTGTATCGTCTACCGCCCAGGGCAGGCCCGGCTCCGGGGGATTGCCGCAGTCCATAGGCCGCAGTCACGCTCTGCGGCCGGCCACGCCTCTCGGCCAAACCAGGGCACCGAACACAGGGATCCACTCGATCTCCACAGTCCTCCACCGGCGCCCCCTGCTCTCCTCAGCTCGTACCCACTTCCAGGGGTCACAGAAAGGAGCCGGCAGGCTTGTTTTAATGCTTTTTGTTGGTGGCGGCTCGGAGCGATCAGCAAACGCGTCCTAGCTGCCCGCCATCTTGGCCACGCCCCCTACATTAACTTTTAAAGATCATATAAATCATTTGATTTCATCCTGTTATCTTTTGAAAACCTTAAAAAAAATCCTGCGATTTATTTCTACTGCTCTTCAGACCACACTGGTGGTCTCCTTGGTGCTATTGCGCATAGACTACTGTAATACTATAACCCTGGCCACCCAACAAGGTCTGTTAAAAAAAGCTGCAGAGGCTCCAATTTGCCTCAGTCTGGCTTTTGAAAAAACTCAAAATACATTAATCTGTCAGTAGTCAGCTTACATAGCTTCATTGGCTGCCGATTAAAAGCAGAATTACTTTTAAATTGTTCTGTTTTGCATACAAAGCCCTCACTGGAACAGGCCAGAGTACTTACAGTATAAAATGATATGGTACACTCCTAGTAGATGCCTGCGATCAGCCTCATCCATGACCATGGCAGTACCCAAGATCCGTATGGCTTCCTGGGGCGGCAGAAGCTTTGTACATGCCTCAGCTTCATTGTGGAATCAAATGCCACTGTATCTTAGGTCTCAGCCAAACCTGATTAGTTTCAGAAAACAGTTAAAAACCTGGCTTTTTTCTTCTCTATGCTAACGTTCTTTTCTGATCACTATCATCTGTTTTCTTTGCAGCTTAGCCACAAGTGCCAAGACACCCTTGGGCATTCGCTGCGCTTTATATATCTAATCTAATCTAATCTTTTCAACACCAAGATCACTTTCCTGCTCTCAGTATTTACAATTAGACCAAGGGCCTAATTTAAAGATTGATGGATGCAGGAAGTCCACCAAAAAGATATGGATGCCCTACTTGCCATATTTAGAGAGAGAATACATCTATACACTGTAAAAGGGGCTAACAGGATATTCACCAGTTCTTGCCATATGTTATGTATCTTCAAAGCTTTAAATCTGTCCCTTACTCACTTTTTCAGAGCGTTAAATTCTCCAGTGAAACACGGCTGAAAACTGTAGCCTGGCAGGGCTCAACAAAGCCACATACTTTCTTTCCGAGGTCATGTTGAAGCCTTTTTCTCCGCAGCAAAATGTTCTGTGCAGATCAAACCAGCAAATCTTGATCTCCAACATCACAACTTTCCTGGCTAGCTTCAGTGCCTCATCCCAGTACGATGGAGGTCTAACAATGACCACGTCCCAACTTTTCTCAAATGTTTGATATTTTTCTCCTGGGCACTACTCAATTGTCAGATCACAGATGGCAGTGGAAGACATGTGCAAGCACTCATCCCACCAAGCGCTCAAACAATGTCCAGTCCTCTTTCAAATGGGTATTGCAAAAAAATAAACTTCTATTTCTTTTGGCTCTACAGTAAGCCAGCTGGTCCGACCTTTGAAAGTAACTTCCAGTCCTCCATATCTTCACTAAGACCAGTTATGTTCTGAGGGGGTTGAGGTGCAAAGATTTTCTTAAAATAACCACTAACCGTGATTGGTAAAAAGAAATCCTAATCCAAGAAAACTTCCACAGTCCATATAGCCCTCTTTTGCAGTAGTTCTGGTCTGCCTTACTGCAAACAGTCACAGATGACTCCACTCTGGGGATCTTTCAAGATGCATAATCCTTGCATCAGTATAAGTAGCTCCTAACTGTCCCCCAATGATTGCCCTATGAAAATGAAGAAACAATCCCAATCAACCATCCGTAGCTGGTTCCCAGGCCAGGTCCCCACGATGAACTGAGACATCCTGTCCGGGTAACTGCACCTTCAAATGCACCTCTGATACCATAGCATACCATTCTGGAACGTTTCTGCCAGTTTGTTTGTAAGGGATATTTGTAGTTCCTATCAAATTACCTTTGTCACATTCCAGCATTCATAGTCAATAGTTACTGCTCCCTGCCTTCCTACAGCAAGCAGAAAGGTATCTGACAACTCTTCAAGTAACTAACTATTGTTACTAGAGTTGGGATAGCCTGATGGAACTGAATGCATTGCTCCAAGCCTGAAGCACAAACAACCAAAAATATCTCAGTTAATCATTTAATTAGGTTTCTGATAAATTTAGTGGTACATGAATGATCTCTGCAGCTATTCTCCAACCTTGCTTATGGAGAAATGTGACATTATTTCACCACTAGGATTTTACTCTAGGAAAGGGCTACCACGGCCTTTACAATTGAAAATAACATTTGCATACTGTCAATGTAGGGACATACCAATTGAAATATTAGGCATGTCCTACCTTTGCACATGAACTTTAAGTTTTATAGCACTGGTGCACTTTGTCAGGAACTCTGGCAAGGACAACAAAGTAGGCAGAATATAGGGTACAGAGCTGCCCAAGATCACACAGAGTCAGAGAAGGTTAGGGAACCCAAAGGGTAAGTTCTGTACAAGGGAATAAGAAAGTTAAGGCTCGGAAAGAACAGGCACTCAAGAGGCAATGTGGCATTCAGACTAACTAACACCCAGGACGGATGTGATAGAATATCCATATATCTCATCATGAATGGAATGTGGGGTAAAGCACTTGGGAGCTCCAAACGGTAGGGCTGAAGCTCAGTAAGTTCCTCGCCCACAATTGCTCTTACAGATCCTGACTGCAAATACCCATATATTGGATATATATGCAAGGGCAGGGTCTGTGGAGCTGATACCTGTGGTGATGTTATAAAAGTAAATCAAAGACAATACTCACAGTGGACAAGAAACACCACCTAGGTACAGGTACACACAAGGTGGTAACAGCAAGGGTGTAGAAATAAATACACAGACACAATAGCCAATGAGCTAGAAAGGAGGGATGCTTAACAGGAAATAAGGGAAAACAAAGGGCACAATTGGCAGAAAGCAAGTAACATACAAGAAAACTAGAAGCAAGACAGCAGGAATAGGAAGACAGCAAACTAGGAACTAGAACAAAGGTAATGGGAAGAAAAGGTGGGACTGGGAAAAGATAAATACGGAAGGAGAGAGGCTTCAAGAGTGCACTCGATTAGTGCTAGTTCAGGAATCAAGGCAGTGCTTAATTTGTGCCGGTGGTTTCCAGTGCTTAGCACTGGCACCTTTTTATCAGGGCCGGGTCTACACTGCCAACTTACATCAATGACACGACTGCACTGCAGTCTGCACGTCATGTGTCAAAGAAGTAAATTAAATATAATTGCCTTACTGCAGTGTTGGTCACTTCACACTCTTACAGTCTCCAGAGTCCCTCGGTGAAGAGGAGGGTTGCTGTGCAGTGCTGCAGTGCTGAGAGAGCGAGCCCGTCGATAATCAATCCATCTCCATGATGCGATTGCGAATCAATTTGCTTTCAGTGTTGCTGGTGGGCGGGCCACTGATTGGGCTGTATTTGGTTCTATGGCGGTAGGGGGCTGTGGCAGCGTGCCCTGTGTAACCTTAATTTCATTCCAGGGACGGTGGACCCCTCCCTGGCACATACGCACTGCACGAGTCACCAACACGGCAGCACCAGTTAGCACGACGTGGAGGCAGGCAATTTGAAGAGAAGGGGTTGGAGCCCAAGTCTGGCATGTGGCATATGCCATGACATATGCCACAGCGTGCCACATTTTGTGGATATGTTGTTTGAGCTATAATTGTGTTATAAACCCCGCAGAAGTGCTAGTGGATTTTTTTTAAAGATATATCTTCCATCTGGGTTGAATTAACAAAAACATAATAAAAAATTCCAAATACATAAGTTATGGGCCTTGAACCCTTGTCAAAAATCATTCACAGCCCCTGTTAGCTACCACTACACCATCTGCTTTGCTGTATTGATCTAGGAGCCCAAAGCCTTTTTGTCATGGAAAAAGTGTGCTGGTCCTTCTTCTATTTCCATGTTGTTTTGCTTTTACATGCCACAAATCCACTCTTGATTTTCATATTTTAAACACAAATAGCCCTTCCTTTCTTTCACTCTGGCACTTGCCCCATGCATTTCTTTTACTTTCCCAATCATCCCCAAATTCTCATTACACAAAATAAGGGATTTCTTTCATAGCAAACCTTGCCCCCCTTCCACATGCCACAGCATGTCACCAATGTCTGACATGCATAGGCTTGACTAAAGAGGCCCCAAATCTCCCATACACTGTTAGGGGGTGATTTACAAAGGGACAGCTTTCATTTGTTTAAATTAGAAAAAAATGGAAACTAATATAAAAATCGATTTTCCCCAGCTGGGGTTTGAACCCTGGTCAAAAATCAATGATAGCCCATGCTAGCTACCACTGTACCATCTGTTCTGTTGAAAGTTTTTGCTGCCCATAGCCTTTTTGTCATGGAAAGAGTGTGCTGGTCCTTCTTCTATTTCCATGTTGTTTTGCTTATACATGCCACAAATCCACTCTTGATTTTCATATTTTAAACACAAATAGCCCTTCCTTTCTTTCACTCTGGCACTTGCCCCATGCATTTCTTTTTCTTACACAATCATCCCCAAATTCTCATTACACAAAATAAGGGATTTCTTTCATAGCAAAACTAGCCCCCCTTCCACATGCCACAGCATGTCACCAATGTCTGACATGCATTGGCTTGACTAAAGAGGCCCCAAATCTGCCATAAAATGCTAGGGGGTGATTTACAAAGGGACAGCTTTCATTTGTGTAAATTAGAAAAAAAATGGAAAAGAATATAAAAACCGATTTTCCCCAGCTGGGGTTTGAACCCTGGTCAAAAAGCAATGATAGCCCATGCTAACTACCACTGTACCATCTGTTCTGTTGAAAGTTCTTGCTGCCCATAGCCTTTTTGTCATGGAAAGAGTGTGCTGGTCCTACTTCTATTTCCATGTTGTTTTGCTTTTACATGCCACAAATCCACTCTTGCTATTCATATTTTAAACACAAATAGCCCTTCCTTTCTTTCACTCTGGCACTTGCCCCATGTATTTCTTTTTCTTACCCAATCATCCCCAAATTCTCATTCCACAAAATAAGGGATTTCTTTCATAGCAAACCTTGCCCCCTTCCACATGCCACAGCATGTCACCAATGTCTGACATGCATTGGCTTGACTAAAGAGGCCCCAAATCTCCCTTACACTGCTAGGGGGTGATTTACAAAGGGACAGCTTTCATTTGTTTAAATTTGAAAAAAATGGAAAAGAATATAAAAATCGATTTTCCCCAGCTGGGGTTTGAACCCTGGTCAAAAAGCAATGATAGCCCATGCTAGCTACCACTGTACCATCTGTTCTCTTGAAAGTTTTTGCTGCCCATAGCCTTTTTGTCATGGAAAGAGTGTGCTGGTCCTTCTTCTATTTCCATGTTGTTTTGCTTTTACATGCCACAAATCTACACTTGATTTTCGTGATTTATAAACAAATAGCCCTTCTTTTCTTTCACTCTGGGACTTGCCCCATGCATTTCTTTTTCTTACACAATCATCCACAAAGTCTCATTCCACAAATTTTGGGATTTCTTTCATCACAAACCTTGCACCCCTTCCACATGCCACAGCATGTCACAGATGTCTGGCATGCACTCCTTGACTAAAGAGGCCACAAATCTCCCAGACACTGCTAGGAGGTGATTTACAAAGTGACAGCTTTTTATAACTTTATTTATCATTTTCGTATTGCTTACAACATTGCATGGTCATTCACTGTGATCATAGAAATCTAGTAAGAATAAAGACAAGTATCATTTGCAAAACAAGTGTACTCAAGCTTGCAACGCACCAATGTCTCAGGGTAGCATATATATCCTAAATTGTGATATCAACATCTGACCAACCCAGACCAGCGGGCTCTCCCTCACTGTCTGACCCGCACTTTCCTTGACATAATAAACACAACAATTGAGCAGTTGGGTGGAACATGAATTACCCCACCCCAGTGGGGACTATCCCAGCAGGCTGTTGTGAAATAGGGGCGGCACTAATCTACAGTAAGTAATTTTTAAGAGGCTCCCAAATGTCATTTTGCCTGGATGCCGAGGGATGGGTTGTAGCATAAAGGCCACAATTAGTATTATAGTATGTGAGGCTATTGAGCCAATCTTTCACTGTGGGGGAGGCCCTACTTCCCCATTTGAGAGCTATTTCCCTCTTTGCGAGCAAAAGGGCAATGGCTGTGAATTTGCACAACTTCTTCGGGAGACCCCCCACATAGCCCAACAAGGCGACCTCAGGTCTAGGGACCATCTCAAGGTGGGTCATTTGTGTTATTAATCTGAAAATGGATCTCCAGAAGTCCCCAATCTTAGCGCAGTTCCAAATCAGGTGGGCAAAATAGGCTTGCGGGCTACCGCACTTAGGACAAAAGTGTGTGGTCGATTGGGATCAATGGAGTGAACCTTTGCCGGGGTCATATAGGCCCTCCACAAATATTTGAAGTGTATGAGCTTATGTCTGCTGTTTAAGGAGACCTCTTTCGTTTGTGCACAACAAAAGGACCAGTGAGAATCTTGAATTGGGTGCCCAAGGTCCCGGTCCCATGCCTCCTGTATCTTGGCCTCCCTGCTAGGGACTAATGACATACATGCTTTGTATAGCTTCGAGATTAGGTGTTCTCCCCTGGAACTTGTGACTAAGAGAGTAAGCAGAGGGAAGGACTCGGGCTCCAAAGGGTACTCCAGAATCTTAACTCTGAGCGCCCTCCGTATCTGGCTAAATACAAATTGATCCATGAATGTTGCCTCACTGAACCTCCCGCCCACTGTGCTAGACAAATCATAGCCCCCTGGGAACAGATCCCCAATCTTATTTATTGACTATGTAGTGAGTGTACGCTGTGCCAGTTTTTCTTCCGTAATGGGGATCCAGGGGTTAGTATTGACAGGGATCTCCGATGAGTAAAGAGCGCCACCTCCAGTCACTTTCGTCAACTTACGCCAGGCCCAGCTAGTGGTGCAAACTGTTTGGATATCCCGGGGATCCCTGGGAAAGCCCCGCTGCAGCACCCTACATAGGGGCGCCGGGAGCACCAGGTCAGCCTCAGGTCTAGTGTAAGGGATCCGCGCGTCCGGGTGATACCAGGAGTGTGCGAAACTCCACTGAGCAACCAAATAGTAGATCTGAAGATTGGGGACCCCAAAACCACCTCTCTCATATGGTAAGGACATGGTGTCCCAGCTAACTCTAGGTCTTCCTCCCCCCAGACCAATATGATGAGATGAGAACGCAAAGTGCGGAAAAAGTGTTGGGGAGCGGGATAGCAATGTTGTGAAACAGATATAAAAACCTTGGGAGGACAATCATCTTCACAAGTGCAACTCGACCAGCAAGGGGAAGTGGGAGCCTCAACCAACGCTCGACCTGTTGCTCCAGGTTATGCGCCACAGGGCCGTAGTTTAGTCTAATAATTTGCTTGTTTTCTCTTTGGCTCCGAATACCCAAATAGTTGCCCGAATCCTGACACCACGTCAGCGGGAACTCACATTCCCAATAAACAGTGTTCGGCGTCAGGGGGAAAATTTCCGATTTTCCCCAATTTATACCCAGCCCTGAAAAAATGCCAAACGGATAATCTCTCTGATGAGCGGTTCCAAATTCTCCTGGGGGTTTCGGACATATAGGATGATATCATCCGCATGTAGGGAAATTAGAAGAGGACCAGTTTTGAACTAGAGACCACTGTGCAGTTATCTTTCCTGGAAATGGCTAACCAGAGGGTCCAGTGCCAATATGAAGAGCAGTGGGTAGAGTGGGCAGCCCTGTCTGGTGCCGCGAGGGAGAGCGAACGAAGGGGACAGTGTGCCTTTCAATTGAAGCCTAACGGTGGGCGCGGTGTAAAGCAACGAAGTAAGGTTAATGAATCCCTTAGGGATACCCCACTTTCTCATCACTGCTAAGAAAAAGGGCCACTGCAAGGAGTCGAAGGCCTTTTCGGTAGCGAGTATGACAGCAGCCGCAGGGACCTCCGGAGCAATCCTATGCATTACTGCAAATAATGTGCGCAGGTTTAAAGCAGTTGACCTATGGGGGACAAAGCCCGACTGAGTCGGGTAGATAATGCGGTCCAGCAACAAGGCCAATCTCAGCGCAATCATTTTAGCCAAAATGTTGTAGTCTAGGTTTAAAAGTAATAACGGCCTGTAAGAGCCGCATAGAAGCGGATCTTTCCCGGCTTTTGGAAGGAGGATTATTACAGCCTCACGCAAAGTGAGGGGAAGTTCCTTGTGTTCGAGTTCTTCATTATAAACCTCTAATAGATAGGGCGCTAATAAGTTCTTATAGGTTTTATAAAAGATACCAGTAAAACCGTCCAGGCCTGGGGCCGTTGAGCCATTCATGGCATCTATGGCGCTACTTATTTCCTCGGCGGAGAATGGCTCAGCCAGAAACTGCTGCATGAACTTCTCAAGCCCCACCATAGAAATCTCTGCAAGGTAGCCATTACGGTCTCCCCCACTATGCGTCACCCGTGTTGCATGTAATGTGGAATAATATGCTAAAAATTCATCTTTGATATCTGGGGTATCGGTTAGGGTCTGCCCGGTTGAGGAACGGATGCAGGTGATGTATGAACGCCCGGCCGAGGGTCTCAGTAGCCGCGCCAACGTGCAGCCAGGTCTGTCACCCTCCCCATAACGCCTTGCAATAGCATACCTGCTTAAAAAATGAATCTCACGCTCCGCTGCTTCTCTGAACCCTGTCAAGAGTGTTAGTCGGTGGCTGAGCAGAGGGGTCAGGCCTTGCAACCTGATCTCTATCTAGCATATCTAATTGCTTCTCAATATGCCCAATCATACTATGCAAATCTTTTTGAACCCCAGAATGCTTAGAGATGCATATTCCATGCATAGAGGCTTTAAATGCCTCCCAGAGTATGTCCCACGAGCTCACTGATCCTTTATTCAGTTCAAAGTATTCAAGTATGGCCTCCCGAAGTTCGGAACTAAACACTTCATCCCTCAGTGCCTGCCCGGGGACGCGTACTTGCAATACCACTGGGGAGTGGTCAGAATATGTGCTAGGGAGATGCTGGGATGCCTTATACCACGTTGCCAAGTTGGCGGGAGACAAGCCAATAATCTAATCTAGTCCAAGTACCATATTGGGCGGCGTAATGGGTGTAAGCGGCATCTCCCGGGTTGCGCTGATGCCACACATCCACCAGGCCAACAGAATCGCACATATCCAGCAATATGTGGCATGCGCTGGGTTTGGTGTCTGACGAGTTGGGCATACTCTCTTGCGCAGGGTCCAACAGGAGATTAAAATCTCTGCCCATGCATGTACATTCTGCATCTAATTTAGGAACTGTGTGCGAAGGCCTTGGAAGAACTCTGGACTATCGACATTAGGTGCGAATACGCAGATGAACGCCATACAGTGTCCCATCAAGTGACCCGCCACCATCGTGTAGCGACCCTCATTATCAATGTGTGCTTTTAAAAATTGGAAGGGCAGACATTCATGAATCATGACAGCCGTGCCCCGCACATACGTTTTATACCCTGCAAAGTAGCGATGCGGTCCCCAGCCCGACGCGAAAGTGGTGGTGGCAGCTTTGGGCAGGTGTGTTTCCTGTAAGGATGCAATGTCCACCCTGTGACGCTGTAAATAATGCAAGACCTGCTTCCCCTTCCTAGCATTATTAAGCCCCCGGACATTCCAGGTGATCACTGTCAGATCTGAAAATGTTGACAACCTACCCCGCTCCGACATCCCAATATATTAACAGTGATTTGAAGTGTGCGTCACAGTTATAGCATACCATGCTGCAGTGAATAAACAAGGTTAGAAATAATGGTAACCCAAAAATGATGACAATCCATCCTAACTCCCCCACCCATCCCTGCGCACCCTTTCGCAGGGAATATCCCCAGTGAACACGTGAAGACATGCATCATGTAAACAGAATCAGTCCACGCTGGCCGCCGAACCACTGTTAGGGGGGAGGCCCTGGAAGTGTCCTTGTTCTTGTGGCTGTTGCTTCCTTTATAGTCCCTAAAATATTTTTGCACCGCAGTGGGGGTATCAAATATGCGAGAACGACCCTCAACATCTACTCGGAGGCGAGCTGGATATAACATGACATATCAAAGACCCAGATTGCGCAGTGTTGCTTTCACGCCAGTGTACTTTCGCCTGGCCTCCTGCACCATGATAGTAAAGTCCGGAAACAGCGCCAATGTTGAACCTTGCCAGGATATGGAACCCTGCTCTCTCGCCAGCCTTAGCACTGTATCTCTGTCTCGGAAATTTAAAAGGTGGGCGATGATGGGCCTAGGTGGACAACCCGGATTGGGGCGGGGGCCAAGTGAGCGATGAGCTCTTTCTACAAGAAAAGGGGAGGTGAAGGCCTCTTTACCAAAGATGTCTGCAAGCACGGTTTCCACGAATAGATCCATACGCCCTGTGATGGACGACTCAGGGACGCCCAAAATGCGGACGTTATTGCTTGCCCCCAAATCCTCGTTCTTTATGGCGACGTCTTTGAGAATCTTTTCCATGCTGTCTAGGCGCTTGGTGAATTGTGCTGCGCCATCCTCTAGGTCCGACACCCTGCCCTCTACAGTATCTAGGTGTAAGAAACTGGCTCTATATATACTGCACCAAAGTGAGGTACAGTGTGTATAGAGTCCAAGAGTCCCCAAAGGTAGGCAGAGGTTAAAGTTAGATAGAACCTTACTCTCTAATAGTGGTAGCTTGGTCGAGCAGTAAGGCAGTATCAGAGGACAGTGTTAAGCATTTGATGTACACACTCAGTCAGCAAATAAATTCACACACTCAATAACTGAACTCTAGGCCAATTGTTTTTGTATAAAAAATATACTGTTATTTTATTTTAGAACCAAGCAAGCCTGATACAGGTAAGCATTTAATTCTTCATAGTAAATAAGTTATTTGTTGTAAACAGTGTTAAAAAGCAATGAAGATTGTACTTGATTTGATTTACAGGGGATGCAGTAGGTTGCAATACTTAGTAAGATTGTATGATTGAACCACGAATGCGTTTTTCACGCATTCCGGAACCACGAAGTCTAAACAACGAAATTCTTAAGCACGAATATGCCTTTACCACGCATGCCTTTACTCCTAATCGTGTTGTTAAGGCATTTTTGGTAAATACATATTTGCGGTTAAGAATTTAATCCCCTGACCCCTGCACATGGCCTGAGTTCCTAAAGTACCCCACTCCCCCATCCCTAGTCACTTTTTCACCTCCGCCCTCCCCATATCCCTAAAAACTACCCCCTATTCTCTAAAAATGACCCTCCCCCCGCCCTGAACCCTAAAACGGCCCCCATGCCCTGAAAACTAAACTACCCCCTAAGCCCTAAAATCGACCCTGCCCCCCTAAGTACTAAGTTCTATCACGATCCCTACCCCCCGCCCTGAACCCTAAAACGTCAACCCCGTGCCCTGAATACTATCCCGAACCCCCCCAATCCCTGAATACTACCCAAACCCGCCCTCGGCCCTCAAAACACCCCGAGCCACCCCCCAACCCAGAAAACTACCCCAACCCACAATCAGCCCAAAAAACAACCCCCGACCCGTCCCAGCCTAACTTTAAATAACCCTGACCCACCCCCAGCCCAGAAAACTACCCCGACCCACCCTAAGCCCACAAATCAACCCCGACCCACCCCCCCAACCCCACTTACCTCACAACGATCTCTTCCTGCTTCCGTCCGGCCGCAAGTCCTACCGCGCATATGCCTTAACCACGCACATGTGTGGTTAAGACATATGCGCGGTAGGGCTTGCGTAGTTCAGCCTTCGTTGTTAAGGCGGATCGTTGTTCAGCCTTCGTGGTTAAGGCGGTTTCCCCTTAGTAAATGCAGTATATTGAAATGAATGGTTTCTTAAGGTAAATGCAGGTAACATTACTTCTGCGTTACTTTTGTAATCCAGTGCTGGACTCCTAGATTCAGCACTGGGACATTTACTTAAAACAGGTAAGTACTTACGTTTTTGTAGTTTGTACGATTTTTAAAGAATATTTTCAGATTTCAAAAGTCCACACTTAGATACTTTTTGGACCAGTACATTGAAATACATAGGCTTTTCCTGTAAATTGCAGGTAAGTTACTTTCGCGTTACTTTTGTAATCCAGTGCTGGACTCCTAGATTCAGCACTGGGACATCTACTTAAAACAGGTAAGTAATTACGTTTTAGTTGTTTGTACGATTTTTAAAGAATATTTGCAGATTTCAAAATTCCACACTTAGAAACTTTTTGGAACGGTACATTGAAATGCATGGACTTTTCCTGTAAATTGCAGGTAAGTTACTTTCGCGTTACTTTTCTAACCTCAGTGCTGGATCCTAGATTCAGCACCGGGACATTTCCTGCAAACAGTTGAGTAAAGTCGTTTTGGTTATTCACACAATTTTTAAGCAATATTTTTGCTTTCCAAAACTCCACACTTAGTCGTTTTTCAGGAAAAAGGGTCAATGTTGTCCTATGGAGGAAAAACAAGTTATCGGTTTGTAGGTAAGTTTTCGACTGTGGGAGTTATGGTTCTGGGGTTAGACTCGGGGGTCCCCCAGGGTCAGTGATGCACTCTTGTTACACTCTCAGTGGCACTAGGGCGGCCGGGTGCAGAGTGTTGAGGCCCAATGTTATCCTATGGCGGATAGGGGGCCTTCGGTTAGTGGCGGCTGGCGAGCAGGCCACTGGGTTGTGGGAGCAAAGCTCCTGGTTGTCGACTCAGGGCAAATGGGGAAACAAGTAGGCACAAAAAGTGCACCCTCAGCGGCACTGGGGCGGCCGGGTGCAGAGTGCTGTTTCGGCGTCGGGCGCCCTGTTTTCTATGGAGAACCTCCGGTTTGAAGAAACACTGCAGGCTCGGGGACGAGGATCTTCTGGGTGCGACCACCACTTCGAGGGGTAAGTTGGGATGTCTTGGGTTGGTTAGGCACCGTTGGTTTGGGCACACAGGGCCGTGGGGCGCCGGGTGCAGGGGTGCCTTTTAGGGTCGGATTTTCTTACCCGCTCTGGTTGTGGTAGAGGGGATCCTCTGGATTGAGGCTGCAGGCGTCGTCTGGAGGCTTGAGGCAGGTCAGGAGTCACAGGATCTCGGGTCAGGATCGCTGGGGTGACCTTCTCTTGGTGTTTTTCCACTCGAGCTCGGGCCGGGTTCGGCGGGTGCAGAGTGGGCTGGATTCGCGGTTTCTGGCTGCTGCCAGAGGTTGCTGTTTTTGAAAAAATCCGGTGTTAACGGGAGAAGCAGTCTTTGGAAGTGAAGGCAGGCAGGTCCTCCGGGGTTCTTGAGGTTGCTGGCTGTAGGACACACTGGGATTTTGCAGGAAGCAGGTTCGAGGGTAGACAGGCCTGTAGGGCTGGGGCCAAGTCAGTGGGCGTCGTCCTCTTGTTAGCTGGCTGCACGGCTGTTCGGTCCATCTTCTTTTCTTCTTGTCGTTTCTGGATCTGAGGAAGCAAGGTTCAGGGTGCCCCCTGAATACTGAATTTAGGGGCGTTACAGGTAGGTAAGGGCAGGGACCAATGGGTCCCTTCAGTGGGGTGGGTACACCCCTATTGTGCCACCCTCCAGTGGGAGGGGGCAGGATCCGGTCCCTGGTTGGTTGGGTCCCCCCATCCTCAAGATGGCGGGGACTCAGAGTTGTGCTTCACCTCGCCTCCCCCACCTGAGGGGTGGAGTTGGCAGAGGTGGGCACACCTCCCTTCCTCACTTTGTTTTTCCCACTGGTTCTCCCGCCCAAAGTGGGGGTAGAACCAGTGGGTACCGGTTGCTGAATACAGCAAGTGGTCTGGAGAAGCTCACAAAGGCGGCAGGCCTTTGAAGCTTCTCCTTCGTGGACCCTGCCCATCCTGGGGGAGGAGGCTTGGCACCTCGTCCCAGGATGTGCATTGTTTCAGTCCCGAGAGCAGCAGCTCTCGACCCAGGGGTCCAGAAACATGTCTGGTGGTGGCAGCCTAAGCAGCCACTCAGCCAGGACACTAGAGGTGGGTTAGGTTTCAGGGGGCATCGTCTAAGATGCCCTCTGTGTGCATTTTTCATTAAATCCCACACTGGCATCAGTGTGGGTTTAATGTGCTGAGAAGTTTGATACCATACTTCCCAGTTTTCAGTGGGGCCATTATGGTGCTGTGGAGTTTGTAATGACAAACTCCCAGCACCATATACTCTTAATGGCAGCACTGCACTTACAATGCCCAAGAATGGACTTGGGCACTGTAGGGGTACAGGGCTCATGCCCTGTACCCTCACCTCTGGTATAGTGCACCCAGTTATAGGGGTGACTGATCTATGCCAGGGCAGTGGGTTGTAGGCATGGCACACAGGGATGTGTGCCATGTCGACTCTTCACTTTGTTCTGCACCAAGACACGCAGCCTGCAAAGGCAGTGTGTGTGTGTAAAGGTACAGTGCCTCTAAGGGTGGCACAATACGTGCTGCAGCCCTTAGAGGTCTTCCCTGGTCACAGTGCCCTGGGTACCTGTGGTACCATTTACCAGGGGCTGACCTGTGGCCAGGGATGCCAATTGGGTACAGTTTTGGGGAAAGAACACAGGCCCTGGGAACCTGATTGGCAGGGACCCAGGGCACATCAACTTAAAGTGCATCAGTAGTCTGGCAAAAAGTGGGTGGGTTACTGCAACAGAAACCCACTTCCTTACACTAGGCGCTTCTCGTGTGTGTCCAATTTGGCGGCCATAGTATCCAAGCATTTTTCCAGGGTGTTGAAGCTGCCATCGAGGGCCTTGAAGCCTGCTCTCATTTCAAGGGGCAGTGCTCCCGACCCTGCAGGGGCATTGCTAAGGTTGGCTTCCTGTGAACCCCCCTTGGCCATGTTACCACCAGACTCCTCAGACTGCTCAGCAGGCTTGCCAGATTGGAGTAGCCGTTGTTTGGGGTCTTTACACCCTATTACGTCCCCGCAAGGCTCGTTGGTTGCCAGCCTGCCCTCGGGACCCAACCGGAGCCTTCAGCCACCAAAATGGTGTGTAAGCCTGGCCCACTGCGACCCAATTTCATTCTCTGGGCCCCACAACAGGCAGCTCGGCATGGCAGGGTATCAGGCACCCACTTATGGGTCACGAGGCCCCAAAGCTCTGAAACAACCCACACGGCACCTTACAAGTACAGTCTCACCGCAATTTGAGCCCAGAATTATGTGCAGCAGCTTAACGGTGGATCAAGGAGCGTCGGTGCACAGTAACTTTCACCCCCACAATGCTAGGCTGGAGTTGCGCACTTCATCGTTTATCACCGTTATAAAAAACGTCACTCGACAGGCACACGCACAGCCCAGCAGGCACGACCCCCCGCGGCCCACCCGGCTGGCCCGAACAGCCGGATGGCTGGCCTCCAGGCTCTCCCGCGGTCCCTCTCACTGCAGGGCTTCCGGGAGCAGGACAGGCTGGACTGCGGTTGTAGGTGCAGGAGGGGGCTGAAAGCAGGGGGGAGGGCCGCAAGCAGAGCGCACTCACCAAATGGCCAGCTGGGCCCATCTGATCGATTCTCCGTCGGGTGAGGCTGCCGGAGTGCTGAGAACCGTCGCTGTATTTCACGCGGCCTAACCTCTGGTCACGCCCTGCTCCAGCGCCATCCCCGCGCTCCCAGAGGCCTCCGCATGTGATATTTCAGGCCCTCAGTCACCCTGGACTGCTCCAACTCATGTGGGCACTTTCGTGCATTTAGGCCAGTTATCCCACACTGAAAGCGGCCAAGATGGAAGGCAGGATGGGCTCGGATGTTGGGATTGCTGGCGGAGCCTCAGCGCTGCGTGGCCATCTTGGTCGGCAGCCTGGCCACACCCCACAAAGTGACAGCTTTCATTTGTGCAAAATAGAAAACAAATTGAAAAGAATATTAAAATCACCTTTCTTCAGCTAGGGTTTGAACCCTTGTCAAAGAGCACTTATGACCCCTGTGAGTTACCACTGTACCATCTGTTTTGCTGGACTATATGTACCCACAGTCTTTTCATCATAAAAACAGTGGGCTGGTCCTTCATCTATTTTCATGCTGTCTTGCTTTTACATGCCACAAATCCACACTTGCTTTTCATACTTCATAAACAAATAGCCCTTCCTTTCTTTCACTCTGGCACTTGCCCAATGCATGTCTTTATCTTTCACAACCATCCCCAAAGTCTCATTCCACAAATTAAGGGATTTCTTTCATAGCAAACCTTGCCCCCCTTCCACATGCCACAGCATGTCAAAAATGTCTGACGTGCACTGGCTAGACTAAAAAGGCCACAAATCTCACCAGACACTCTTGGGGGTGGGGGGTGGATTTACCAAGGGACATCTTTCATTTCGGTAAAATAGAAAAATTAAGGGAAATATTATAAAAACAAATTTCTCCTGGTGGGGTTTGAACCCTTGTCAAAACGTATTCTTTTCCCTCAGTAATGACCACTGTACCATCTATAACTATGATGAAGTATACTGCACGCGATTGTTTTTACACCACATTTTTTCTTCTTCCCATGTGCCACAACATGTCACACATTTTTTACATGGATTGGCATGACTTGGGGGCGCTAGAGAGCCGGCGAACAAGATGGCTGCACTCCCGTGAGGCTCTGTTAGTCCGGGACCATAATCCGCTTGAATCCTCATTCCTAAAGTGGCGAAAACTGCCTTTAAACATGTTATGCCCAACGTGACTCACCGGGGAGCTGATGGGACGAGTGCGGACTCGCTGACACCCTCTAAGTAATCCCACGCAGCGCATCCCTATTTTGCGTCCTATGGCTGTTCAAGATGGCGGCGATGGGATTGAGCTAGCCGGGTCTCCATCGCCTGGCCCTGCCGTCTGGAATTGCCACGGAGAGACCCCGGCCGCCGCCGCTGCCAGGAACCAGGAGCTGCCCAATGCGGAGCTACCCTACGGGGAGAGGGTCACCCGCTGAGTGAGATCGGGACCGGCTGTGGTAGGCCTGTGCCGACTCTAAGGCTGAGCCCGCGCTGCTTCCCCCGAGCGACCTTGGGCCTCAGCTGAGGTGATGGGCCGCCCTGATGCAAGTCGCGAGATTGCTGATGCGGCTGGCTCCCGGATCCCCATTCACACACTCACCTGGGCCTGAAGGGATCGAGAGGAGAACCCTGCTGAGACGCGCTGCTAGAAGGGCGCTGATAGACCTGTGTGACCTGTACAGTGCCGGGAGGTGGCACGTGGAACGGTGAGGCCTTGATCCTGGGACGCAGAGCGGCCTTGCTGCCTTGTAATACTCGGTAAGACAGGCTGAAATGGACATTACCTGCAAAATCCAAGCAAGACACGCTGCTTTTCGTGTGCCCGGGCCCTCTTCAGCGACACAAGAATCAGGGCGGAGGGTGAAGAGTTGGGACGTGGCAGAGCCAAGGCTCGCCTAAATAACTGCACGAAGGCACAAACAGGCCTATATAACCGCCCGAGGGCACAAACTGGCGCCTGTTGACCTGAGTGGGATCTGCACACCCTGAGGGACAAGCGGAGCTAGCCGCTGCATCCTGATCTTCCTGAGAGGCATACAGCGCCTGCCCATACCACGCAGAGGGGAGAATCATGGGTCGAACGGATGGCAAACAGGCCAAACTCCAATTCCCGGCCTGGAAAACACTACCAATACCGCTGAAGACACAGACTCATGCCGGGAAGAGTAAAGCACAGCATCAACTACCCCACAAGATACAGATCTAAAAGAACTCCTCCTCATGATGTGCCAAAGCCTCAATTCCATCGAGTCCAAAATGGACACCATGAATATGCGCTTGGACTACATCACACAAAGGTTGGAGAAGCATGATGGCCGCATTACCGAAACGAAACAGCGCATATCCACCCTCGAAGACTCTTCCTCTGAGAACCGTGAACGACTCCAAGAGATTGATAAACTGTTAAAAACTATTGCTGCAAAGAATGAAGCCTTGGAGGCGCGTTCACGCAGGAACAACATGCGTATAGTGGGGATCCCGAAGTCTACAGCAACTGGCCGCATGGAAGACTATGTAGAATGACTGCTGCTTGGGATCTTTGGCGCGGAGGCACTCTCCAGAGTTCTAGTGGTGGAGAGAGCCCATCGCTCATTTGCAGCCAGACCGCCACCGGGCGCGCCTCCCCGGCCCATACTGGCACGGTTACTCAATTACAAGGACCGTAACACAGTTCTGAGACTAGCAAGGGAAAAGCAAGAACTGGTTTACGAAGGGAACAAACTCTCGATCTACCCAGACTTCAGCATGGCAGTACAAGAAGCGAGCAGGAAATTCCTACCGGTCAAGCAGAAACTCCAGCAAACCAACATACAATACTCGATGCTCTACCCTCCCAGACTGCGAATCCCCTACCGTGGGATGACACACATCTTTAACACCCCGCAACAAGCTTAAGATTTCCTAAAAACTGTTGAGAGACGGTCACCCGTAATTTGGGGATGGTGATCCCGGCTCCCGACGGACGTCACCTGCTCCTGAAGAAGACTAAGGCCAGGTCATTGTATGGAATTGGTCACCTGCATCACTGGTAAGACTATGCATTCCCTATTTCATTGCTAATCGGTTTGAAAATATGCGCCGGCCCTGGCGGGAATGGCCACACATGGACCCTGATGGAGCCTGCATGGGTGGTACTGCCGGAACTAATGAAATCGCCAAGCAATAATGACTTCCCGGGCACCTCGCTCCTGCGAGGTGCGCTGACGGCCTCTCGGGTGCATTCCCCCAGTGGAAATTCCCTGAATGATGTACTATGTTGAAGTTATGTTACTAATTGACTCATACGTTAGTATACTGCTTTTACCAGTCTTAGTTTTGTATAAGACACACCTCTTGCATGTTACTAAATTGTCGTTAATGAGTCTATTCTCCTGGAGGTGCCAACATCCATCCTTGCACAACACAACAGGCAGAACAAATAATGGGGGTTTGGGAGGGATACTATTTACCTACGGGTTTGGGCCGCAGGTGTGGGTGGGGGCGGTCTTACTTTTGTTACACATGGCAGCGCTGCACAGATTAATACTGAGCACATACAATTACGAAAGCATAGAGAACGATCCATACAAACTCACCATGGCAGAACACACTGACCCCTCCGGTCCCAGAGAGGACAAGACAGATATAGCGGAGCCAAGAGCAGACAAGACCCACAGCTACACCTTCCTGACATGGAACATGCGAGGACTCCGAGACCCTCGCAAACACAGGCAGATCCTAGGATACTTAGACAGACACCAAGTGCAGGTGGCTATGTTGCAGGAAACACACTTGGACCCTAAAGCAGCACCCACCTTTGAAAAGAAATGGGCAGCACACAGCTGCTTCTCCTCCTACTCGACATATGCTAGAGGCACAGCAATCCTTATCAAAGCTAGCGTAAGATACTGCCCGCTAGGGACACTACAAGATACACAGGGCAGATTCATCGTGATGTAGGGCAGATTAGCGGGACACACAGTAACCCTGGTTAGTTGCTTCGCCCCAACATTGATGATGCCAGCTACTTTGACAAGGTATGGGGTCACATATTAGCAATAGGCTCCACTTTTATTATATGGGGAGCTGATTTCAACTTAGCACTAGACTCTCTTGCCGTTCGCTCACATGGCACCTCATCCTAACAACCGCAGGCAACCAAACACCTCACGGGCATCATGACAGATCACCAGCTCTTTGACGCCTGGAAGTCCCTCCATCCATCATGAAGGGAGGGCACATTCTATTCTAGCATGCACTCCAGCTGGTCCTGAATAGACCTATGGTTGCTGTTGAAGGGACTAAACACTTGGATCCAGGCTGTGACACACTTGGCGCAAACCTCCCTAGACCATTCCCCCGTGCTCATGAGACTATACACGCCGGACAATGAATCCCCATATCGTTCCTGGTGACTCCAGCCCACAACCTTGCTAGATGGAGACTTCTGTGAAGAAATACATCAGGAAGTTCTTGAATTCTTCCCTCGCAATAAAAACAGTGTCTCAACACTTGCATGTGTATGGGAAAGCTTCAAAGTCACCATTCGGGGGATATGTATAGCCAAAAGCAGAGGGATCCTACGTTCCATCAGGGGAACACTAAATAGACTAGAAAGAGACATCAAAAAAACAGAGGAGCTCCTAACTTCCGCCCCTAGCCCACAGAGAAGGGTTCAGCTTAAAGAACTACTAATTGAATATTCCAATGAGGCGGAACGTGAATCTAAATTCCAATCTAAATATCATGTGGCCAGGACATTTGGCGAAGGCGAGTGTCCCAGCAGAACTCTGTCCGAGGCAACCAGACCCCCAGATTCGCTAATCAGATTTTGGAAATAATTGACGAGGAAGGCACTAGGCATATCGAATCGCAGGAGATCCTTAATATTTTGACTGCCTACTATGCAAAACTCACAAGCATAGAAAAGTCCCTCCTGACATAGCGTCCAACTTAAAGGACACTGCTCTTGGGTGGACCAACGACTCTCGCAGAGAGTTTCTGTCTGCCTATATAGCGGAGGATGAAATCCGGGCCGCAATAATGGGCCTGCGTTCCGGCAAGGCCCCGGGACCCGATGGGCTCTCGGTGGACTTTTATAAATGTTACATAAATGAGCTAGCCCCCTTCCTTAAGCAGGTCTTCAAGGAGCCCAGAGAGATTGGGACTCTTCCCATGACACTGCAGCAAGTCATGATCATATCCCTGCTCAAACCAGGCAGAAAGGCCAGCAGCTTTGAGGCCTGCAGACCCCTGTCGCTCATCAACTGTGACACCAAGATCCTAGCTAAAGTCGTCGCAAATAGGTTGACATTGCTGATGGAGGGCCTGGTCCTCCCAGACCAGGCAGGTTTCATACCTGGCAGGGCCACCTCCCATAATCTGCGCACAACATTTGCATTACTACGCGACATTGACCCGGAGGTCAGCACAGCAGGTATCTGCTTAGATGCCATTAAAGCCTTTGATTCCCTGGAATGGGATTACATGTTCATAATATTGGGTAGACTGGGCCTTCTTCAGCCATTCCTGGCATGGAAAAAGCTGCTGTAGGCCCGGGCTGAGGCCATTATACAGATTAATGGTCTATACTCCAATCCAACCCCCATTATGCGAGGCACACGCCAGGGCTACCCTCTGTCCCCATTGCATTTTGCTCTCGCCATCGAACCCCTCGCGGCCAAGACACGGCAACATCATAGAGAGCATGCTATACCATACTCCTTGTAGGAGAGTAGGATCTGCCTCTTATGGTTACCCCCACTTTTTGCTGGTGTTTCACTGATTTTCGACTTTAGTCTGGCTGGGGCCCTGCTAATCAGGACCCCAGCCTAGCTGCTTCCTCTCTAAATGGATTGCTAGTACCTTAGGTACACTTCAGATTGGATTCTGGGGTGCCCTTATAAGTCCCTAGTATATGGTATACTATGTACCCAGGGCATAGGTACCCCAGGGGCCTACCAGGGGCTGCAGCATGTATTGTGCCACCCCTGGAAAGCTTACCAAAATGACACCACAGGACTGCTACAGCAGCCTGAGTGAGATGGTGCATGCACCCCTCACAGAGATGTAGGTTCACTATGTCTCACCAGCACTGCACATATAAACCTATCAGTCACCCCTATGGCAGGCCTTATCAATCCTGAAGGCAGGGTGCTTGGTTTTATGTGAGAGGGTGCCCATGCATGAGAAGAGCCCCTCTGCAGCTTTCAGAATCCCTTAACCGGAGCTGTCTGTGGTGCAGCCTGACCATATACTCTTAAGTGCATTATAACCTCGCGGTAAATGCTAACTTTGGAATGGCTGCACGCAAACATGTCGTGTTTGATGTCAAACACTTTGGAATCCTACCCCCCCCGCCAGTTCTGGCGGCGGGGGTAGAATTCCACCCTTCTAGAGGGAGAGACATGTCCCCACCGGTATACCCGGTAGAAACCTTAAAGAGCCCTGGCATCACAAAATGGATGCTGCAGCCACAGACACGAGTCTGGCCTCCTGCTGCTGACCGAAACTCCGGCAGGGGAGGCCTGGACAATAGGTTTCCTGTCACAGGGAGGTGTGACCACCTCCCAGACAGGCCTTAGTGGATTGGAGCTGGGTGGGTGCACTCTCAGAGTGCTTTGAAGTCCTGCACTGGGGGCACATTTGGTGTCCCTGTGCATAGTCCAGTTCAAACCGGTTGCAGGGGCTACCAGCCCCTGCTCTGGCATGAAACTGGACAAAGGAAATGGGTGTAGCCACCCCTCTTTCCAAACCCTCCCATAGGTGGGTCCCCAGAGTTAGTCCAACCCCTTTCTTAGGTATAAGTAAGGAACCCCTGGCAACAGGACTTTAGATATCCCTGGACGAAACTCTGCAACTGAATCCTGGAACTTCGACGCTCTACTAAAGACTAGAGGACTGAAGCAATCTCCCTTGGGGTCAAGGAGTGACTCCCCTGCTTGGCAGGCACCAACAAAGCATTTGACCGGTCTGCATCTCCGAAGCTCCTGCCGGACTCCGAAGTAACTGCAGCCCAGGAAGAGGATTTCCAGACTTCTTAGAGGCCGACCCGAGTCCCCAGCAAAACTGAGACCCGCAGCCCTCACGAGTGACATGGAACCGGAACTCCTGGACACCGTGCACATTTGCTAGTGCATTAACTTCTCAACGTCTCTTGAAGTCCTGCTTTAGGTTATTTGTAGCCCAAGCCCCGAGCACTATTTGCACTGAAGATTGTGGGCCTACACTCCACGAGTCTTCCGTGGGCCCGCTTCTTGCATTTCCGCTTGAGGCTCCTTCGCGATCCCTGGTCCCTCGACTGGTGGGTCCCTGTGAAGGCAACTCTGATTTTCCTTGGGCTTCCCTGGTTGCTCCAGACGTGCCCTGACTCCCCAGCGTGTGGTGAGTCCCTCAGACCTTGCTGGTCTGCACCGAAGCATCTTTCTCCTTTCTGCGTGGGTTGCTGCTGCCAAGGCTTGTTGTGTTCAATCCGGACATCAACACTGCAGCACTCGACATCCTTTATGGGACAGCTCGAATCCAGCTCCTGGTCATCGTCGACGCCTCCTGGTCCTCGTGGCTGAAGAGTCAAGCTTCCCCTCCTGCTCCTGAAGCACCCGACATCGGTGGGCATTCGTCTATCGTGCCCCTGGTCACTGGCAAGTGACCCAGACTCTGTCCCCTCTGCTTTCAGGTTCTTCTCATCTTCGATCCAGGCTTGGATCTCTTCGGACACTTTTCCTCTTCACGGCATCAGCACTTTCTTGTCTCCTGCCATTGAAAACGACGACGCGACCCGACACCATTTGACACCTATGCACCCGGCTTCCCTGGGTGAGGTAACTCGAGTACTCCGGTGCTCCCGTGGGTGTTGGCCCTAGAACCATCTAAGTCCAAAAGGGTTTGCTGCTTGTCCACTCCTAAGTGTCCTTAAACTTTAAAATTCCAACCGCGACTTTCCCCATAGAAGATAACGGGCGCTCGTGGCTGTGTTCTCACACTGCACGCGTCCCCCGTGGGTCCCCTGTGTCACTGCCTTGGGTGGTTCCTTGGAGTCCCAACGATTCTACAGGCTCTAGGCCTTGTGTCTAGTAAAGTCGTGGTTCTTATACCACTATTTTGATATATGGTTTGGTTCGCCCCTAGGGCCATTCGTATATTGTGCTGATTTACTGTGCTATTTGCTGTGTAACATATGTTCTTTTACCTCTAGCCTCATAAAGAGACTAGTAGGGTGTGTTTTAGAATAAATACATATATTTTATATATATACCTTGTGTGGTCTGCTTTCATTTGGTCATCCAAGAGATTATAGACTGGTAAAACAAGCTGCTTTACATTCCTTCAAGACTTAGCCTGAAGGCTGCTCTCCATAGCTACCACTAGGATAGCTTTCAATAAAGGTTGTCTTTAACCTATCATCAATAAGGGGTTGTTTGGACTGGTGCAAGGTGCCCACTATCACTAGTGGACATCATATACCAGGCCAACTTCTCACACTCCTCACGTCAAATACTAATATCATTACATGCCTACTATGTCACCCTTTATTTACGGGACCCACAGATTAGCCTCAAACCGATCCTAAGAGAGTTCATCAAATTTGGTTCCCTCTCCGGGATAGGGATCAACTGGAGAAAATCGCAGATTTTCCCGCTCACGCCCAGCACTGTTCAGTTCCCATTGAAATTGTGTGAAATGGAAATAAAATATCTAGGCGTGATAATAACAAGAAATAAAGAAGAAACGCTTCGCGCAAACTATGGCACTGCTATTGAAACCATCACTAACTGGGTGTCTCGATAGATCACGATACCATTCTCATTGGCTGGCAGAGTGGCCTTGATGAAAATGGTCCTATTACCTAAATTATTGCATCTATTCATTAATATAGCCTATAACCCAGGATGCCCCTTCTTCGACACCCTCCTATCATTACTCATCAGACTAGCATGGGGTGAGAAACAACCCCGAGTGGGATGGCGGACCATGACACAAGCATTCCTCAGTGGGGGTTTTGAGGCCCCAGATATGGAGCTATATTTTCTGGCTGCTCAAGCCCACTACACAATATATTGGCTCCATCCGCCACCCTTTATGCCACACCTGGCCATCGAGCAGGGATATATGACTCCTACGCCCACGAACTCCTTTCTGGGAACGCGCGCCCCTGGAGTAGCCTATCACACAGTAACCTGCACTAACGAAGCCTGGGAGCACCTAGCTTAATTAGTGGGCAAACCGACACTGTACTCCTCACTTGTGCCTCTCCCGTACCTCTCGTGTGCGCAAGTCACACATGAGGCTGTATGCCGCGAGATGCTCCGTAGGAGAGACCTAATCTGCTAGGGCGACCTTTACCGGGGGTGCGTTCGGGGAAAGGCAGGAGTTATTGACTGGGGATAATGTCACTCCATTGGAGATATTTCTTTATATAAGACTGCAACACAAACTTAGGGCCAATGTCCCGGGATTCCCTCAGGAACCCCCAACTCTATAAACACTACACACCCTGTTCAAAATGGCTGGACCGGAGCACGCGGTTTCCAGCATATACTGGGCCGCACTGCTCGAGAGGACACAGCCGAAACACGGGGTCAGGGAGGCGTGGTATCATGACCTGGAGCTGCCCTTGACGGACGGGCAGTGGACATATTGCTGCACCCAGACGGAAGCTATTACAACAAGCAGTCGCTTACGAATCATACACTTCAAATACTTGCATCAAACTTTCTATACACCCACGTGGCTCTACAAATACAAACTGAGAACTGACGACCTATGTGAGAGATGTCATCAAGCGGGGGCGGGCTTCTTACACCTTGCATGGCAGTGTTGCGAAGTTCATGGGTATTGGCGTGAGGTGATCGCTGCTCTGTCCCAAATGATAGACACCCCTCTTGCCGTGTCCCCCCTACTGGCACTTCTGGGCTACACGGCTGAAATACAAACATCATACAGAAAATTTGTAGCAATGGGTCTGTTGCCGGCCAAATGGAGGGTGGCGTGCAGATGGGGCAGAGGGCGGGCCCACAAATTTAAGGAATTGCTAGCAGAACTTATTTATTGTAAGAATCAGTTAATGAACTATGCGGAACTCCTGCCAGCCTCGTCTCGCCCAAGAGACATCTGGGAGCCCCTGATGGATTATCTGAGGGAACACTCGACCTGAACCTGTGTGCTTTGGGTTTGGGTGCACGAACTGGACTTTCAGCTGGGGGCCCTGTGGGTGGGGAGGAACTCACGATAAGTGTATTTCATTTGTCTGCCTATGTCTCATTATGAACAAACTGGAAGTGTGGAATCGTTTCACAATGTTGTGTCCATATCATAGTGAAGGTCTGTGCTTAATTAACAAACGCCTGTTAAAATGCTATTGCGATCTGCTGTAGATACTACATTGCAGAATTACCTCTAGCAGTAGGTATGCTTATCGTCCATGCTGTGCATTTATACGCTGCATCGATGTATGTTATGTTTCTATGTAAGTTGAAAAACCCAACAAACACATTTTTTTTAAAATGGATTGGCATGACTTAATAGGCCACAAATTTCTCAGACAATGCTCGGGAGTGTTTACAAAGACATTCACTTTCACATCAGGAAAGTAATTAAGAATTTAAAAAATAGATGAGAGGCTAGGATCCTGGTCAAAAAGCATAACGGCAAACTGAGGGCCCCTGTGATAAAATAGAGAGAGAGAAACAAGGGGAAATGACACAAGAAGGACAAAACAAAACTCAGATCTTCCTCGGAGGGTCAAAAAGCTTCATTATAAATTGGATTTTACATAAATGTAGTAGTTTTATAATGATTACATTCTGGCAAAATGTACTTGAACAGACTGTAGTATCTTGTGAGTTAATAGTGACAGAACCCTTTTGGGTCCTGATTGTCTCCCTAGAAACGTGAAGTAAGTGTTAGAGCGTAATGCATTGATTGCTGTTTCAGTATGGTGAGTTGCAGTTGCACGTACACGTACACAAATAAAGTCTCCCTGCGTAGCATAGTCATTGGCGAGTAACTGGGCTGGGAAGACACTGCAAAGACCATATTTCATGATTTCTACTTCTCTTACTATGCTGGATTTGTCCTACATGCCACAAATTCTCAAGTTTTTTAGGCTTCAAAGAGAACTAACCAGTACTCTGTTTTTTTACCACTAGCCTCAGATGTCTGCTTCTACCAAACTTAAGCATTATAAACCATTCTCGTTCACACTAATCATGTACATGTAAAATATTTCTGACATGCTTTCCTGTATCTAATCATGTAATAAACCTCTCACACTGTGCTAGTTAGTGATTTCCAAGGGCATCACTTTCACATGGGTAATACAAGAGTTAGAAAAATAAGCAAAGGCTCTGAATTAATGGGTTAACCCTGGCCACAATATATCACGTATTAGTATCCTTGCCATTGTAGTGTTCTGCTGAACACAGAACATAACTACTGTTCCTTAGCGGCTTTATTGACACCCATTCATCACATGCATCACCAGGTAGGTGACACTGCTAATAACAGGGGCTGGGTGCACAAGTCTGGGACAAGTTCCATGATGTAACCTGTGTCACTTTATTTACTAGCATATGCATTGAGGGTCGACAACACCATAACCATGACACTAAGGGGCCCATTACGATACGACTCGGATGGCGAGCCGCATCGTAATGGGCCAGTTGGATTCCTTTCCGACCGCCTCATTTTGATGGAGGCGGTCGGAATGGAATCAGACCGGTCATTCCAGCTGGCTTCCGACTGGCTTGGAGAAGCCGTCTGCCAGTAGGAATGCGGTCTGCAATCTCAAGGGTGGCTCTTTTCGCCCTTGAGATTATGATCATGGTTTCCGACATGGTTTCCATGCCGGTCTGTCTGAGATGGAAACCATGTTGTAAAGCGTGTTCGAGGGCCCCAGCAGGGCCCCTTTGGTGCACGGCCTCCCGTTTGAGGCCGAGAGGACCCCTTGAGGTGCCTACCACGGGGTGCAGGGATGAACTACACCTCCCATTTTAATATGGGAGCATGCATTACGGCTGGTTTACGGCCAGAATGCATGTTCCCATAGTAAAATATAGGAATGCGACAGAACAGTGTTCGGTCGCATCCTAATGGGGCGGTCGGGCCGACGACCGGGTGTCAGTCGGTCCCATGACTGAGTCAGTGTCGGGCAGAAGTGATAACACCCAACATTTTCATGAGCCCCTATATCTTTTTGGAGTTTGGTGGGTGGCCGTCAAAAACGATGTCCGCTGTTCACAATGCTTTTTGTAACTTCATAGGACCCATTGTGACAGCTGTTCCTCTGAAGGTACAGAGAAGAGATCATTGCTGGGCTGGAGGTTAACTCTAAATCTGGTGTGCTGTAGTCCATCATAGTGGCGTATGTAATTTCTTCCACCACCCTGACTGACAGACTACCGCCTATCAATTTATACATTGGGCCCTTAAAGCTCAAAGATCTTTCACTAGTCCTGTTCTGACATTATGCGACATTTTAGATACATTTGTTCTGAAATGAAAGACACAGACATCAAATGAATAAAATGTAACCTTTTTAGACTGGATACAACCAATATTCTCTCTGCTCACTGACTAATACTTCATTCTAGGTGTAAACCCTGAACTTTGAAGAGCTTGTAATGTGCTCTTGCTTTAAGTATTGGAGCTTCTCTCTTCCTTGTTGTTTTGCAGAAGAGTTTAAAGTTGCTATGCGCTGGTGTGTGTAGGCAGTATTTAGGACAGCCTATATTAAACTTTCACAAACTCTGAGATTGTTGGCAACTCTGACAATCCTACAGTTGCAAAGCAGGGTGAGAGAATGTAGTGCAGATAAGAACCACATAGAGTACCTGTAAGAAAATGAATTATTACTCTTGAGTAGGTAATGGGTCAGCAAAGTAATAAAGTCACAAACATTTTTGGTCCAAGCTAAGGTTTCAGTAATTTAAACCTAAACTAATCCCCTGGTAGATATAGCACAAAGCAAACACTGTCAAATTAGAGAAAATGTGTAAAGCATTCAAAAGTACCAAAACACTTAAAAGTTTAAAACACAACACAATAATAATCCAACTCCAGTCTACAAAAATAGATTAAAATTGAATAAACAGATTGACTTCAAAACAATGAAAAACCAGTAAGAGGAACCTGAAGTATTATTTTTTCACAAGAAAGTGTGTCAAGAATATTTCACTGTTCATGGGGGACCTGGAGCTAGGTGCAATTTGAGGCAAACCAAGATGGAATGCAGTCAGATACACCAAACCGGTTCATTCAGGTTGAAGATTTTACCTTAGGACTTAGAAATGGAAGTGGAGATCCTTGAGCGCGGCAATGTTGCAGGCTGTACCAGAAGAAGTTTTCTGGAAGCCAGATAGTTTTTAGGCAAATGTCTTGCTGAAGCTGTTGGTTTTGGAGGGGGTGGGAGATGTCCGAATTTTGTGTCAAGTAAGTACTTTTGTTTTGTTGAGTCAAGATTTATACGTTTGGACTTAGGGCCTGGTTATGAGTTTTGTGGTGTGAGAGCGGGCCGCCACACCACGCCACTGCCCCCTCCCACACTGCTGGCCAACCACCAGATTAAGAGTTATCTTGTAGTCTGGCAGGCGTCCTTTGGCGTTCCCACGGTGGTGCCTATTAAAAAGGCCTCACAATGGGAACGCCAAAGCCAGTTCCTGCACGGCATGGACTATAAAGTCCATGCCGTGCAGGAAAGGGGTGCATGCAGAAAGTGCCCCCCTGCATGCATCCCATGGCCCTGGGGGAACAGGGGGCCTTGTAACGCACCCTTTTTATGGGGGGCTCACCGCCATGAAAACGTTGGATGTTAGGAAATAGTAATATGCTTGTCGGTGCTGTAGAGGTACTTCCAGCTTTTTGTGGTCCTCAGGCCACCGATCCACCGCCAGGGATCGCGGATCTCTGGTGGTTGTGGCGGTCCTATGGCGGTCTGACTGCCATCCATGTAATACGGTAGTCCAACCACTGGTGTGGCGGTTCCTGCACTGCCACCGTGGGTTTGACGGTCCATCTCACCACCAAACTCATAATCAGGCACCAAGTTCTCAGAGGTCAGTATCCTCCATCTGACAAGGCTAAAGGTTCTATCTGATGATGAGTTCCACCAGCCTGGATACCTTCTCATAGAGGACCAGCTGAAACAGATTTGCTGCTGCAGAGAAGCTCCTTGCACGAGAAACCTTTTTCTTCAACCCACTGAACCTGCACTCTTGTGGGATTGGCTCAGATGGTTGGTCTCAGTTCTCCTATGGCTGGCAGTTCAAAACCATTCTATGTCCCAACTTTTCAGAGATTGCAGCAGAGGTCTAGTTAGACACACCCAAGTGTCCCACGACCTCAGGGACAGCACTTAGAAGTTTAGGCTCAGACTTACTAACATTTTTCATTGTGGTTGTGTCACTTTTTGGAGCAGCCACAATTCAAAATGCTATTTGAGATTTAGAAAGCCACTCAAGGACCAATTTGTGTCACCTTGCGTGGCTCTGTAAAAAAAACAAAAAGTGAATCATGTTGGTTACACTGTGTCGGGTTAGACGTTAAATGGGGGGACCATGAGCATTGCCATACACCCAACCTTGTATTTTAATGCATTCATGATTTACTGAAGGTAGTAAACCTGATTTAATGTGAAAATCGTGCACCTACCTGAGAGAGCAGTAACAGGGAGAAATAGCTTAATTTTGCTTTGTTACTTCGTCTTTGCGCTTTATTCTGCAGCTCACATATTCTATCAATCAATCAATCAGGGATTTGTGATGCGTGCTACTCACATGCGAGGGTCTCAAGGTGCTGGGGGGGAGAAACGTGCAGCTACGTCTTACCCAAAGATCCAGGTCTTGAGGCTCTTCCTGAAGGCAAGCAGAATGGGGGAACGTCTGATGCTGAGCGGGAGTTCGTTCCAGGTCTTTGCTGCAATGTAGGAGTAGGCTCTCCCACCCGTTCTGGCTCTGCGGATGCAAGGGGTTTCGGCAAGGGCGAGGTCTGCGGAGTGGAGGTTTCTCTTGGGTGCGTAGAAAGAGACTCTTTCATTGAGGCACTGGGATCCGGTGTTATGGAGGGATTTGTAGGCGTGAGTGAGTAGCTTGAAGGTCACTCTCTTCTCGACGGAGAGCCAGTGGAGGTTTCGTATGTGCTGGGTGATGTGGCCTTGTCATGGGATGCAGAGGACGAGTCTGGCAGTGGTGTTCTGGATGGTCTGGAGTTTTTGGAGCAGGGTTTTGTTGATTCCGGCGTAGAGGGCGTTTCCATAGTCCAGTCTGCTGGTTATGAGTGCGTGGGTGGGTGACGGTCTTCCTGGATTTGGGGGGATCCATTTGAAGGTCTTACGGAGGATGCGGAGGGTGTTGAAGCACGTGGGGGTGACGGCTTTGACCTGTCGGGTCATGGTGAGGGATGAGTCGAGTATGATGCCGAGGTTGTGGGCGTGTTCCGTAGGTGTGGGGGGGTTGTCGAGGGAAGTGGGCCACCAGGTATTGTCCCATGTGGAGGGGGTGGGTCCGAGGACGAGGACTTCTGTCTTCTCTGAGTTGAGCTTCAGGCAGCTGCTGCTCATCCAGGAAGCGACGTCTTTCATTCCTTCCTGGAAGCTTAGTCTAGTGGTGTCGGGTTCCTTTGTGAGGGAGAGGATGAGCTGGGGATCATCGGCATAGGATACTATGTTGAGTCCGTGCTGTCTGACGATGGCGGCGAGGGGGCCATGTAGATGTTGAAAAGCGTGGGGCTGAGCGATGATACTTGGGGTACTCCACAGCTGATCTCTGTGGGTTTGGAGAGGAAGGGCGGGAATCTGAGTCTTTGGGTTCGGCCGGTGAGGAAAGAGCAGATCCAGTCGAGGGCGGTTACCTCAATGGCGGCGTCGTGGAGTCTGGCAGTGAGTGTGCGGTGGGAGACGGTGTTGAAAGCTGCGGAGAGGTCAAATAAGTCAAATAGGTCAAATAGGATGAGGGCCGCCATGTGGCCCTGGTCGAGGAGAGTACGGATGTCATGTGTCGTCTGTGGCGGCTAGGAGGGCGGTCTCGGTGCTGTGGTTGCTGCGGAATCCAGATTGGGAGGAGGAGTCGAGGATGGAGTTAGCTTTGATGAAGTTCGTGAGCTGGATGTTGACGATCTTCTCAGTTACTTTAGCTGCGTAGTGGAGGAGAGAGATAGGTCTGCAGTTTTTGAGCTCCATCGGGTCAGCGGAGGGTTTCTTGAGGAGGGGCTTGACTTCTGCGCGTTTCCAGTCATCGGGGAACATGCTTGTTTCAAAGGTGGAGTTGATGGTGTGGAACAGTTCGGGAGCTATGGTGGCGGCGGCTCTGTGGAAGATGTGTGGTGGACAGGGGGCCGTGGGGGCTACTGAGTGAATGCTCTTCATGGTCGTGGCGGTGTCCTCTGTAGTGACTGGGGTCCAGGCTGAAATGGTAGGCTGGCTGGTGTTGCTGGAGGTAGGTGAGGTACGTTTCTGCACTGTTTTAATATTGCTTCAAAAATCTATAACTCCAGTTATACGTATGCTATTCCGTTCATTTTGTTGTCTAAATTAAGATAAAATTACACTCAATTTGTATAAATTGGTGTCGGATTTCTCTCAAGTCGTGTCAATTAATTATTGTCCATGTTGGTACTCAAATCATTAACACATGTTCCTCTAGAAAAGCCTGATTGCTTTTTGACACTCTACTTACTAGGACTAAGCTAATGATGTATTACTGTGAATCCAAGGACCATCTTTGGGGTATGAGTATAGTATTACAAGGTAGGGCTCCCCAGCCATAATATATAATATTCCACTTTCCTACAGGTAGGCCTAAAGCCAAGTTTTGTACCATCAGTTTAGTGGATGGTACACTCAGTGCTACAGTCCAATAGTGGCATTTAAATTGCCGGCCTTGGGTACACTTTTTACCACATACTAGGGGCTTAGAAGTAAGATTAAATATGCCAAGTTAGAGTATACCAATTTCATCAATTTGAAAGGAGGAGCACAGGCACTTCACCAGTGGGAGGCAGGTGTAACGTATACAAAGTTCTATAGCCAGCAGTAACAGATATGGCAAGACTTTGGGTATATGTAATGCAAAAGATGTTCATTTTCTAAAGATATATCACCGATTTTATGTTTTACCACCATACTCAATTTTACTTGTAGAAAATATTCTGATTATTTATTTTGTTTTACCTGACTGTTTCATCTCAGAAAGTCCACTAAAATTGTTGGCCTTTTGAATTGTGACAGTTGTGACGTGTTTTTCCACCTTTTTGCAAACATCTACACCGCAATTAAGTGCATTCTATATTAATACCAGTTTCAATTATTAATACCATGAATTGGTAGTTGATGTAGAATCCTACTTCTAAAATTGCACTTTATAATAGTCATTTAGATTTTTATGTTCCTCAAACCAATAAATGACGAATAATATGATTCTGATTATTTATGAGAAGATGTTCTTTTTTTGGAATTGTTTAATAATATTCTATATTGAAATGAAGCATAATCAAAATAAGCATGAAAATGAATGTCTTCATTGTATGTTTATCTCATAACTACAAATACCTCCATTTGTTTTGCTATTATTTTTTAATTAAACAACAACAAACATTTATGCATATTATATTTTAGCCAATAAATATTTTTCTTAACAATTCTTTTATTCCAATCACATGTAATTCTATACAATAGTTGACATAAACATGCTAAATAATTTATCAATGCAATAAAGAAGACAATCTTTCAAAAATCTTATTTCAGAGCCTCTCTCTTTTTTAAATGTGTGCACTTCATCTAGTTTATCCTCATCGGAGTCTAGGAAGTATCCTCTCATCAGTACAAGCTCTCCTTCATACCTATTTACTTCTTCCAGTTTTTGGAGAATCGTTCAAATCTCTTACTTACTTTTACTTTTAGCTTTAAAGCTTACATGGAAAAGATACTTACCATTTAACATTTCTTACAAGAATTATAGTCCTGTGTTATTTGATTTTGAAAAATTTATATTTCAGTATAGTACGTTTATAAGTTGGCTTTACTGTCAGGTGTAAAGTGTGTACACTTACTTAATATTTTCAAAAGTTTGATTCACAAATAATGTTTTACATTAGAATTTTCCAAAATGATAAGCTGCTTCCATTCTATTCTTTCCATGCAAACATTTTTATTTTATGTTATACGACAACACACAGATAAATGTACAACCATTTAAGATTGTAAATATTGCTTATCTTTTATTGTCTTTGCTCATTTGAAAATTTATCATTACCCTTGCTAGCTACATTTGTTAACATGTTAATGGTTGTAAGATTTTCCCAATTTAAATATACAATAATAGCAGTTTGCCTATTGTGGTTGTGCTTCGAAAATGCCTGGTTAATTCAACTTTCAATGTTTTACAGTCTTTCACTGATGAGTAATACACTACATAGTTTGAGGTTTATGTGAGTACACTTTTAACTAGCCCATTTTAATTTCTATTTATTAATGCCACGATAGACATGTATGTATTAGTTAAAATTTTATTTTGGTAATAGGTAATGAATTATTGCAGTTTTCAGAATAATAACAGATTATGAGGTATGTGTTGTAAAGAGCAAGGCTTACTAATTCATGACAATTTATTTTTATGCAAATCTTCCCGATGCCCTCTGCAAGTGTACAACCTCATTTTCTTGCACCACATGCCCACATTTTCAATCTGACCACTTGATCACAGGAGAAGGCTAAACGTCAACCCATAGTTTTAGCCATTTTCATCAAAATACATGTTTTTAAAAAAATAAAATATGAACTTTTTATACTGAGTAGACACACTCAAAGAAAATCTTGTTTTGTCTCAAAAGGAAACTCCATTTTTAATTTAAAAACATTTTTCAATTATAACCCCCATATGCCAGCTTGTGAGTCTCCTAATGCCAATAAATCTCATTGAAAGATTATGCTCCGCCTGACCAGGTTTTATTATCACATACCAGATTTACCTACCATAATGCTAAAGATGCCTACTTTATGCAAGAATGTCCACCGTTTTGTCAGGGACATAACTGCAAAATGGATGCCCACTATAATGCTAAGAACCTCCACAACATGTCAGTCATAGACATTATTATTCCAAGAGTAGCCAGAATGATGTGACATATGGCCACAAATATGCCATGATTACTAACAATGTGGCAATTAAAGCTGCCATTATACAATAATTAGTTCAAGGATGCCTGACTTAAGCAGTATTTAACATTATTATGCCAGTGCAAACATAATAAGAAACAGTTATCATTAATCACAAACGGTCATAATTATGGCAGAGATGTGCTGTACAAACAATGTGGAAAAATATCCATACATTCTTATGAATACTGTACACAGACCAAGTTCTTTAATTTCGGCCCTTGCAGCATCAATTAGAACAATAGGAGACTCAAACCTTTTCCCATACCATAGACATTCAATACTAATTTCCATAGGCTTTGATAATCAGTTGGCTGTGGCTCTTGAACATTTTTGGGGATCAGCTTAAACAACACCCCTACTAACGTGTATGAATTATTATATGTACATAGTCAACTATCATATTCCTTAATTTCCTGCAACGCATCATGTCTAAGGAGATTTTCTCAACAACCCACTGCAGTTTCCTTCTTATCAAACTGGTATATTTTATGCTTGCGTTAGACTTGTAGCACAAAATCTCAGGCCTTAAAGAGGTACCAGAACACCAACTTCCCAGCTACAAAGACATTTAAACATGGTCCCTCACCAGGTAGTTTTTCAATTTACATATCTACATTCTACTATTACATAATAACACACTTTTGAATTAACTTCAAAGCAGTTGTTTTGTATAAATGTTGGATATTAGGAAAAAGATCTCACATTTTATTAGTCGAATTGTCAATCTAACTATGCATGGAAGCGGCCACAACATTTTATTTCAATTTTTGTTTTTAGTAATATCGACAGATTGAAGACTTTATATCTGGGCGCAGCAGTAATTAGAGCAGGGTATTTTAGTTTAAATGTATTTGAAAATAAAGGGATCATTTATAATGCTGACAATCGGGCTACTACTTATGATTAAATGGGGGATCCCCCAGTAAAAATTCTCAGACAAACAGAGGGCCCTGAAATTGTAGGTCTCTTTCACACCTTTCACATCTCTTTCCTTTAAATGGCCTCCCCTCATTTAATTGTTCACCCCTGTAGGTGGACCACACAAGATTAGATATTCAGTTCATGTTCACTATATTAATTCTGTTTTCAATTTAATGTGTTTCAGAGGAACGAGATTGACCACTTCCATATTCTTGCAAAATGTAATGTGAACCATGTGCGGTTCTATAGGGGCTGCCCCAGCTGTGAGGGTTGCATCCCCCTGCGTAGGTTGAGCAGGTATGGTTCATAATTGGCCCGCCCCTAAACCCAACGAGAGTCTCCTTTCTGTAAGGGCAATTTCTTTCTATAAAACCGAAGTTTCTCTGGCCAAAAAGGTATCTAGAGTAGTCACAGTTACCTCCTCAGTTGCTGAAGGCTTTTTCTTCCCCATTGTGGTTCAGCGGCAATGGTGTGTGACTTTAGTGGGAGGCCCAGCTCAACCTTCTCCGTGGTCCGGGCTGCGTTTGAGCGCCTCCTGGCGCAAACAGAGATCGTAGGCGGTTCCTCCCCCAATGCTTGGTGGGGGACCTCCAAGCAGGTTTCGTTGTACTGGCAACAGCAATGGGGTCTAGATCATGTGAGGGAGCCAAGGGAGGTGGCCCAGCCCAGCCTCGTCCGGCCGCAGACGGGCCCGCCCTGCACACGTCCCGCGCCGCGGGAGCCCTGAGCAGGTTAAGAAGCGCCTCTTGGCGTGCGAAAGCACGTTGGTGGCTCCGGCCGCAGGGTAGGCCGGGAATGGAGTCCCCGTTAGGCTCTAGGTGGCTGGCAGGCGGTGTTAGTAGTGATGGGCTCTGGGTAGCCAAAGCTGATGCCTGTGGATGTCTGCTTGCAGGCCAGTCTCTGCTTCTTGGACTGGCTTGGAGAAGGAAAGCCAGCGACCAATCACAGAGTGTGTGGTGCAGGAAGCTGCGAGCAGACACAGCTGCAATCAGAGTGGTGTGATTGGCGCCCCCGGTTCTCTGAGGCGCTCCCACTAGGAACAGGAGTCGCAGCGATTCAGCTAAGGGGACCGAGCAGCAGGACAAAAGCAGCCCGATCTCTCCTCAATCCTCCTCAGCCCTCTAGAGGTTCCCGGGAGGGGCTCCCATCAACAGGCTGGGAGGCACAGCTCCCCGGGCTCAGTCGCAATGCAGTGGGACAGGAGGGCGCTGTCAAGAGGACTGCGCCGCATCAGCAGCTCCTCCCACCAGGAGAAGCTGCGAAGGCACTCTCACTCCTCAAAGGCGAAAGCCGCAAGTCCGAATCTTGCACCCTGCACCAGCCCGGCTTTATCCGCAACGGGAGGGGAAGCGTAGGCCGAGGCGAATTCTCCTACCTCCGCCGCGGCCGTAACAGCTCCCCGCCCGCGGCTCGATCAAAGGCGGCCCCACAATCTCGCAGCTGGCAGCAAGCTCCCGCCAGCTCGGTAGGCAGCAGCGAGCCCAGTCGCCTCGGTAATCTCCACCTCAGCCCCTCACTGTTGTCCAATGACTGAAAGGTGAAAGGGATCTGGAAGGTAGTGGCGAGATCAGTCCGCCAGATAGGCAGCAACTCCACAATGGTCCGAGAAGATTGGCCGCAATAAAACACGTTTGGCCAGAGGGATGCGCATTCCCAACACACCATAAAGTTAGATGACACATGTAGTTAGGAACACTCAGCCAATCAGACCAACACCACACGCACACTGCACACAGTGATCATGTGCTCCCCATGCCATCTGGACACATTACCCACTGGCCGCATTGTGTCCACGCAAGGTCACAAGGTCGAGACCCACCTGCACTCCTCATCAGGTGAACAAATATACATCCCCGTGACTAGTCCCGGGATTACTGTTCTAAAAGAATGTACAAATTGCTTTATGACAAGTTGTGAAATGTATGAAATAACGGCCAACACCAATGTACTTTGAGACAATCTTCAGACCCCTACTCTGCTGCTGCTCTCTCGCCTTCTGCATTTAATTAAATAAACTGTTCCTGTTTTGCCAAATGCCTCTTGTCTTTTATTTGTTATGGTAAATCCACATTCGAGCAACAAGGACTTGCAGCTCTTAGTGGGGAAACAACCATTACAACGCAGTCATTACAACGCACTACCTTTACAAAGCAGTCATTACATCGCAACATCCTTTACATCGCATGCCATTACAACGCAGCCATTACAACGCATGTCACTCCAACGCATGTCACTCCAACGCATGTCACTACAACGCATGCCATTACAATGCATACCATTACAACGCATAGTTTTTACCCCTACACTATCCAACATTTACCCTACTGTTGCTCTTACTGGAGTGGGAATAGTAATTTTTTACCCCTACACTATCCAACACTTACCCTACTGTTGCACTCACTGGAGTGGGAATAGTAATTTTTACCCCTACACTATCCAACACTTACCCTACTATTACCCGAAAAGTATTATGCGTTGTAATGGTATGCGTTGTAATGGGAAGCTTTGTAAGTGTAGTTTCTAAAAATGCGTGTAGTGGCATGCGTTGTAAAAACATGCGTTGTAATGGATGTTGCGATGTAAAAACCGCATTGTAAAGGCATGCGTTGTAAAAGTTTGCGTTGCAACATAATATACACCTCTTAGTGTGCCAGCTCTTAATGTGCCGCTCAGTTAAGTAGCCTCCATTGCAGCTCTTAGTGTGTCAGCTCTTAATGTGCCGCTCAGTTAAGTAGCCTTCCATTGCAGCCTGGTTTTGTTATGGTAAATCCACAGTCGAGCAACAAGGACCTGCTGCTCTTAGTGTGCCACTCAGTTAAGTAGCCCCTTAAAACATGCCCCAGGCCTTCCATTGCAGCTTGAAGTCAGTTTTATAACCCCTGGCTACCGTTAAACTCCCCTTTTATTGCATATAAGTCACCCCTAAATTAGGCCCTAGGTAGCCCACAGGGCAGGGTTCATTATAATTGCAAGGTTGGACATGTACTTTTACGTTTTACATGTCCTGGTAGTGAAAAACTAATAAATTCATTTTTCACTACTGTGAGGCATACCTCTTCTAAAGAATAGCATTGGGGTGCCTTATTACATTTAATAAATGCTAACTTTTGATTGGGAACAATTAGACTTTTCATGTTTTGTGTCTGAGAAATTTGTTAGACCTGTCAGCCTTTGGGTGGTCTCCCCCTAAGTTTTGCCCTCTCGCCTCCCACTTTAGACTATACCTTTTTGTTGGACTTAGGACTCTGGGCACCTTACCACTGCTAATCGGTGCTAAGGTGCAGGTGCTCTCCCCTAAAACATGGTGACATTGGCAAACCTGCTTCAGGCCTCTGCCATTGCAGTGAGGCCTACCCCTCCATAGGCTAGCATTAGGAATTCCCTTATATCCCTTTAAGTGATAACTCCTGCATAGGAAGGAGTAGATATATCATGTTTGGTATGGTTGGAATGGTCATGAGAAATCCCCCTGTTGGTGTTTTGGGTTTTGACCTTAGTGTTGCAGAAATGCCACCTTTGGAAAGTGGACATGTCTCTGTCCTTCCCTATGTCATGTCTCTTAGGTTTGTTCCATCATGTATATAACAATTGCATAGATTGTGTCCCATCCACTCGACATAACAGTCTTACATAGGTGACCTTGTACCCAGTAGCTTCTGTCTGTCTCTCCGACAACGGGCTCTTGGTACCATATCTTAATCCCTGTACCTGACGTACACAAAACATGTCCCAAGGCATGGTAGATTTATTCTGTACAAGGGTCACCACTTTTTTTCATTCATGGCCAACATCCAGCTGCATATGCTCATGTTTGTTTAGAAAAGGATTAGCAGGAGATTAGCGAATGTTTTCAAAACATATCTATTCTAGAAAAACCCCAGAGTGACCACTTTAGTATAAATGATTCTCACTCCCCCTTACCAAGACAGGAGAAATTCCTTCCAGGCTGGACCGAGACTCTGCAGGCTGAGCCTTCGACAAGCAGAGATTCGACATCCCTTGCGGGGTGCCATACTCAACGAAGAGACGGGGTCCTTCATTCAGAACCATCAGGTGAGGGGTTAGCACTTCCCCGGGGAATTCTTGGCTCCATTAGGCTACATTAGGTTCTATTAGAACATATCCTAGCACTTACACATACATGCTTCACCTACACCTCTAGGCTAGGCGCGGTTAGGTAGGCTACGCATCGTAGGAGTACGCCAAAGCTATTGATTTATGTAATATGCTTTTATTCATCTTATTAGCACTATGGTGGAAATGTATCTACTTTTTACAATATTGGTACTAGCGATTACATTTGTCTGCTCCTGTCTTTTGATTGTTTCAGCTAATATGTTTCATAGTAGACTGACGCTTGACCAATAAATAATTATTGAAACCATACCAATCGTCATTATATGTATTCTGAGAAAAGCAAGCACGAGTGACGGAGCGAAAGATACTGTATTGTTTCCACGATACCTGAGGAATCAGGGTTGTCATGTTCAGTGGTTGCCAGAAACTACCTACCACACCGTATAGTACAGGGGGTGGTAGTGGCACTGTAGAGCTAGGAGGTCTAACGGCTAACTCATCCTGTGGGGGTGTCCAGAGTCTGTCTTCACACCAAGCCCTCAGTTTAGGTCATCCAAAATGCACAGGTCTTGGGGGGTGCTAGGAACTACACAACACCCCTAAACTCTGTGTACCTGCTGCCTACCCCAATCCATGTATGGCCCAGGGTAGCAGCCCCACACTTGCATACTCCCTAGACTCCCTCAAACACAGGAAGGGCTGCCACATATACATACTGATGGCCTTCTTGGGCTGAGAGGATGGAGTAGTGATTCGCACTTACATCTGAATAGGCTGATCCAGCCACCCCACAATAGGCTTAATGGCTCTGCTTTGTCAGTGCAGGCAGCCATGAGCCAGGTCAGGTGAGACAGGAAACCCCATAATTTCAAAGACTTCTCTAGAAGTTTCTGCCCCCTTCTAGTAACTGAGCATCATGGTATCAAATTGGGCCCTGGCCCCACATCTGTGTGACACTAGTGGACCTGCACGAAGCTGGAGTAAAGGATGCTGCGTGGGAAGGATTGGCTCTATGCTGTGTCTGACTGCTCCCAGGAACTGCTGTCCTGCTTTGTTGAGCCGCCCTCCTGCCTGCTGACCTCTGCCCTGCAACCAAGGCACCAAGAACTGCTTCCAGAGTGACGCTCGGGGGCTTGTCAACTGCCCGGTTCACCCTACCGGGCTTCAAAGCCCCACCAGCCTCGCCGGTCCTGACTGCAACATCAGCTTTCATGCTGTCCAGGTGCCAAGGGCCTAGTGAGCTGTGGATCACCTCAAGACCGTGCCCTTGCCCTGTGACAGCATCGACTGCCAACCGGGAACGGGGTGCCTCCCTTCACGGGGTTGTTAGGATTACACTGCAGCGGAGTACTTGGGCCATGGACATCCCGCCCAACACCGACGGGGCACAGAGGACTTGGGCTCCTACCAGCGCCAATTTGCCAGCTGATCGCCTCTTTTCCCATTGTGTGTGTGCGTGGACAGCCCCGGTAACACCCGTCCCATGACTGTCTATCTCAGAAGTTCTCCAGATTCCCTAACCGCCGGGCTAACTTCCACGAACCCTCAGCTGCAGTGGTGTGATTTGTTGCCGTCTTGGACACGACCGGTCTCCCACGTTGTGGTGCGATGCGTCTCACTGCCGGAAGGTGCCCCCCCACTTAGTTACAGCTACAATATTGCCCCAGCAGACTCAGTCTCACTTGCGGAAAGTGCAGAGGATTCTAAAATCACCGTAATGCTCCTGAAGGGAGCCCAATCCATTCAGCACTGTCTGCCTATAACCTCGTAAATGAACTCATATCCGGATTCTTATTAAGATGAGCTTTATTGTATTGCCTTATTTTACTTGCATATAAATCGCCCATATTTTTCTACCACTGTGTGAAGTCTATTTGTTGTGGTGTCTTCTGTGACTTGCTCTCTGGGTGTACACAAATACTTTACCAATAGCCTCTTCAAGTTAAACATGTCTGCTCTGCGCCAAGCTACCACAGGGTGGGTACAGGATTCCCTAGGGGGATTGGGAACTTACCCTGAATAGAGTGGTGGTCCCTGATTGGACAAGGGTGCATACCCCTGCCAATCAGAACCCTCATTTCTAACAAAATTATATAATTAAAAATCCTCTTTAATGGTAAAGTCAGATTTTAAGTTACAATTTTTAAAATGCCACTTTTAGAAACATGGCATGTTTTTTGCAGTATTTGATGCCTGCAGCCTGCTCCAGGGCCGCGTGACTGGGTGTAGTTGGCAGCTGGACTTTGTTTATTCCTTCCAGATAGCCACCCAATAGAGGGATTATGTGTGCCTGGATGGGCCACAAATTGGCTGGATGGGGACGGACCTGGGCACAGACTCACTTGCAACTGAACAGACTGTGCCCTGCCTTCACACAAATTACTTGCCATCACTGCATTGTTCATGCAGCCAGTTTGGCGCCCGGACAGGAGAGGCAGAGAATTCAAGGACTTCAAAAGGGAATTCTCCAGAACCTTTTCCTACTTCAAAGTGGGTACCAGATATAAATATTGAACCCTCAGACCCAACTCTTCAGTACACCTCTGGACCTGTGGAAAGCTCAAAAGGACTGTGGTGCTGCTCTGCAAGAAGGACTGCTACTCTGTTGCCTGGCTGCCTTGGTGCCTGTTGCCTGGCTGCCTGAGAGAATGTCTGGGTCTGCATCTTGAATGCAGGACCACTATTGTGACTCCAAGGGGTAGTTGGCTGACCTCCTAATCATAGCCTCAGGGACAGAAATCACCTTGAAACTGGACCTAGACTCTGCTTGCTGTGAGTTCTGCCCACCAAGTGGTGGCACACCTGTCCTGGTCCCTTGGGAGTGGACTTGAAGGTATTCTAACCGCACAGTTGTGGTCCCCATCAAAACCGACACAAAGCTTCACGAAGCACCACAAATCCTCATCATACACCTGCTAGCCTCATTGGAATCAGTGCAGAGTGACACAAAGCCCTGCAAAGCATGGCTGCCCGGCCTCATCAGAAACAACTTCTGATAATGTGAAGCCTCGCAAAACAAAGCCATGCAGAATGCACACCAGGATTTAAAGTATAATATTCAGTGGGGCTAAAGGGGTCCCTGTAACCGGCCCACGCTCCATCGTGGTCAACCAGTAACCACATTTTTAAGACTGTCTATTCTTGAATCCACATATATCAAGTAATGATTCACACCTTTTGAGGATTTGTTCATGTTTCTTTATCATGAATAAATGCATGTTTGTAAATTAATTCAATATCCGTAGTCACTGTGTGTGGGACCTGCCCCATTTGCAGGGTTATCCCCCAACTTTTTGCCTTCCTCCAGTGTTTTTCTTACTTCGTTTTTGCTGGGTTTCGGACTGCTGACCAGCGCTGAAGTGCAAGTGCTCCCTGTGTAAAATTGTATCTGTAATTGGTTATCCGTGATTGGCATGTTTGAATACTGGTTAGTCCCTATTAAAGTGCACTGTGTTCAATGCTACCAGTGGGCCTGCAGCACTGATTGTGCCACCAACATGAGTAGGCTTGCAACCTTGTCTCAGACCTGCCACTGCAGTTTCTTTGTGTGCCATTTAGAACTGCCATGTCGACCTGGCAAGTGTACCCACTTACCAGAACCCAAACATTCCCTTTTACTACATGTAAGACACCCCTAAGGTAGGCCTGAGGTAGCCCAATGAGCAGGGTGCAGTGTAGAGGAAAGGTAGGACATGGACTGGAGTGTTTTACATGTCCTGATAGTGAAATACCACTAATTTCTTTTTCCCTATTGCAAGGACTATCCCTCACATAGGTTACCATTGTAGCTGCCTTCTAACCTCTTACAAGTGTAACTTCCCATTGGGAATAGATAAAGATTTGTAGTTTGGGGTCCCTGAACTAACAAGTTAAAAATACATCTTTTAGTGAAATTGGTTTTTATATTGCGTGTTTGAAAATGCCACTTTTAGAAAGGGGGCATTTTCTTGCTTTACAATTCTGTGACTCTTCCTGTCTGTGGAATCCACGTCTGAGGAAGGATGAAAGTTGGGCTGTTTGTGCATTCACTAGAGACAGTCACACAAAGGGAGTTGAGATGTGCCCTGCATATGCTGATGGCCCATCACCAGGCTGATAGGTCTTCCTGAGCTAGAGTGATGGAAGGAGTTGTCACTGACAAGTGAATAGGGCTGTGCCTGTCCTGACAAAAAAGAATTTTCCGCCCCCTGTAGTGTGTCTGGAGGCAGGTCAGAGTAAGGCAGGTCCTGTGAACTACAAAGACTTTCCTTTAAAGTTTGCCTACTTCAAAGGTAGAAACTGGTATAAGTACTGGAGCTGTGACACCATAACTTCAGAACACTTCTGGACTAAGAGGACATTCGTCCAGGAAGAAGAGCTGGATGCCGTAGGAGGAACTGACATTCTGTAGGGTGTTTTTGTCCTGGGAGTGAAAGGACTGGACTTTGTTTTTTACATCCTGCTTTCCAAGGTTCTCCAAAGGCTTATGCATACTTGCCTCCTGTTAAGAAGTCTCAGGGACATCAAAGACTTAATTTGCAGCCCCTGAAATAGTCTGCTGGGAGTTCTGACTTGACAAGGGGTGCCAATTCAGGTTTTGGGCAATTTGGAGGTGGTTTGGCTGCTAAGAACCCAGAAAATCCATGCATTGACTCTCAACAGCTGTTTTTCCAACGCAGCACCGCCGTGCGGTTTGAAATCCAGTGCATCATCGATGTGCGGCCAAAGAATCAATGCAGTGCCTACTTGCGCCTGAAGGATTGCTGCAACCCGAGCACCGTGTAATCGACTTCCATGGTGCACGCTTTGACTCCCACCAGGGCCCTGCTGTGTGGCTGAAGAAATCAGTGCATCACTTGCTTCGGGCTGTTATATCAATGCACTGCCTGCTCCTCCACATCAACACAGCGTGTCTGGATTTTCAATGCATCGTACCTATGAGCCAAGTTCTTCATCGATGTGGCCCAGCAGTAAGGAACCAAGGCAGTGTATCCAGAGTTCGACACATCACCTCCCCTGAAAGTAAGGAACCAATGCATCACCTCCCTGTGCTGCAATTAGAAACTGATGCATCACCTCCCCTGGCAGTAAGGAACTGATGCATCACCTCCCCTGGTAGTAATGAAGCAATGCAACACTTTGCTTTTACGGCACTTCACCTCCCCTGCTCCTGTTTTCGGCTTTGATTTGAGCCCATGCCAGGTATTTTGTGCTGAAAGAGACTCATCCATAGTTTCCTATGGACTGAAATGTTTTGAACCTTTTAAATGTGATATCTTTACTTGTATATGCAGGATTTTTGGTGTTTTATTCCGATAAATATTGGTTGTTTTTATAAACTGGTGTGGTGTCCTTTCGTAGTGTTTTCACTGTTACTGTGTTTGTATGTAGAAATGCTTTACACATTGCCTCTGATATAAGTCTGACTGCTCGAGCCAAACTACCAAGGGGGTGAGCAGGGGTTATCTGAGCTGTATAATCACCCTACCCTGACTAGAGTGAGGGTCTCTACTTGGACAGGGTGCAAACCACTGTCTAACACTGTGTTTCTTAACACCCCAGTCCCCTGTGGATTTCGGCTCAAGCTCGAGGCCTCTTTTGCACTGTTAGTATTTCAACTTTAACCAAAGAAAACAACAAGTTGTGATACTTATTTATCTTCCATGTATTGCAAAAGAGTTGATGTTCAGTAATTGTATTTCTAAACAAGGCAGGATTTGTGTGAATCTTTATGCGCGGCTTTAGTATTACAAGCTCCAACATGAATGTACCATGTAAACAATCACATAAATATGTTGACGAGAATCGTAACTCATGGTATAAATAATTGGCCAAGCTAGATTTAAAAAGTCAAATAGGAGGTAGAATCCAAGTGCTACAAAATACCAATTTGTGCAATCATTCCTATATTGTGTGTTATTCGCGCAATTTATCATGAATGTGAATGATTAACAAATCCATGCACATGAACTACAAAGTGTGTCTCCATAAGATACTAAACGTGCCTAACTGCTGTTGTGTGTCATAACACTATAAGATAAAGCAAACTCAAGGAGATGATGGACGGAGCGATGAAACTTTTCAGACACTCAGCCCCAGATCTGGGTTGAATGCATCATCATTCTTTAGCTCACTTCGCCACCCCAGTTAAGACACAGCTATATGCAAATCAGTCTTGACCCTGTGCCTCATGGGAACAGTCCAGACCGAACTGCCAAGCCATGTCTCCCCTGGACCGGAAACAAGCATCTTGGGACCGGTTTCGGGGTAACACCCTTCATTAGCCAGGCTAGCTTGAATCCAGTGATAAAGTTCTATGTATGGGCAGTATACTACAGAACACTTGCTTTTTGAGAGCTGCTTTTCCTCAATCGTTTATTGCTCCATTATAGTTGTTTAATACCCTAAGTTAGATTATCCTTCTACCAGTCAGTGCCTAAATTGAGCCGGTGGTTGCCGGTGTGGGGCACTAGCACTTATTTTTGAGGACCAGCACTTATTTTTCCGCATCTGTTGTTTCAAGATGGCAAAGCAGGGAAAAAAGGGGAAAGATAGAGAAAGAGAACAAGCATTTACAATGCAATAGGTCTCGCATTTGTGGGAGTTTAAGCTATTGGCATTGTCAATGACAATGCCTTTTATTTATCTGTTTTGATAATTAACACAAAAATAAAAGGCATTGTCATTAACAATGCCAATAGCTCTAACGCTTGTAAATGCAAGACCTATTGCATTTCAAAGAAGCGGCCGCCATTGTGGCTTCTAGGAAGTGAAAGCGCGCATGGCACGCTAAATATTGCAGGAAAGCATGTCGTGCCTGCAGTAGGAGAAACTCATTAAAGAAAATAGTGCTTACAGACTAAATAAGACGTACTGTGTAATAACCGAAGTAAAAGGGCCAGTCCTCATGGGAGATTACAAATGAAGACAAGGCGGTACTAAGGAGGGACGAACAAGCCTATTAATGCATCAGAAGCCAACATTTACAAAGGACAATGACACAAGCCAATGACAAATATGGGCAGGGAGTGGGTGGGGCTTCAAGTCCATACTCAAACACAGCATGCCTCACAGAGCAGCACATGCGCCGCCCAGGCTCGACCCAACAAAAACGGGAGAGCTTTTGGTGATACCACACCTGATAAGTAAAGCACAAGAACAGAACTCTGGTGCCAGTTTCTCCCAGATGAGAAAGAACACAGTAACTCTACAAAAGACCCTGCAACCTTCACCACTGACTTCAAATGGTACAATAAGAAAAGCAATAACTATTGTGTTAAAGATAGTATATACGCTGAGGCAAGCAGTCTTGAACAGCCAAACTCAAAACTTTTCAATCCACAAAGCAGGCAATGAGTGAGGCCCACAGACTATGAGAAGGATGAACAATGAAAACACTGCCAAGATGGCAACTTCGGTCTGAAATAAAGCAACATCCAACAGCACTGAAAGAATATTTTTCCTCTAAAAACAAATTAGAAAAAAATACAACACAAAATTGCTTATTTGGCAGTGGTGGCAAAGTAGTAAACTCTCAACAAAAAATGTCAAGAACAAATAAGAAATATTGAGGCTGCATTGTCACCTGGGAAAAATCATTCACTCAATGTGTACTGATGAAGTACAACTAAGTAAGGAACTGGCCAAAGAACCATTTAGGCACCAAAGGCAAATCTGGAATGATATGCAATATTTGGTGCGCAGGCAAAGAAAAAAACAGAACCTTACAGCTCTGCGTAAAAATTTGATTTGTGAAATAATGTAAAACCTCTCCAGCAAGGAGGCTCTTTAATCTTGATTGACCGCCAGGTAGATCTTCAAGATAGAAAAGGGTACATTCCAAACAAATGGTGAACCCCAGGAGTAAGACAACGTTAAGTTGAGAATCATAAGCGAAGGAGCAATCTAAATAGGTTTCCTGGTGTTTATCTTTGTTTGCTGCAGACATACAGCCTAAAATTCAGAGGGATAAGAAAGAGCCATGCACGTCACTTAATTCCTTCACAGAATGCAGAGATGGGGTAGGAGGAATACATCTACAAAGGTTTAAAGGAGGCCTTCAAACAGAGTTCCTTCGCTAGAGTTTTATCTCATTGTCTTTTCTGCAGCTCAAAGAATGTCATTTACCAAATAAGGCAAAATTATCTTGCAAGCCATCTGCAATCAGATCTCTGCACTTCTACAACTTACTTTTGTCACATGAGAAAAAGCTACCCCCTACTTAAATAATTTTAGATCCGGGATAAGGGGGAAAACAAACAAAACAGCATCGCACACAACCTGTATTTCTTCTATTATAGCTCAAAGTGCATTGTGGACTGACCAAAGACAAATTCTGACAATCTATAGCTGGTACATTTATATAGTTTTTATTTACTTTTTAATATTTGTTGATAAATATATATTTCAATACCTTTTCATCGCATATCTACAATTTTATGTACAAATCTCAAGATGCTAACATTCAGATGACTGAAATCTGTGGTTCTCAGCCACCCCTCTGATCCGCTAACCTATTTGCAAAATAAAAGGAGAAGGACATTGTACTATGGTCAATGAGAGGACGTGTCACTGAATCGCAGCTCAAAATTAGCCTATAGAAGCTTTGGTCAGGAGGTTCAGGCAGAGCATACAAAACTCATTCACGCCTAAATTGGATATGATTTGTCTTTTGACAACTGCATGTGGTGGAGACAGAGCATGCAAAGCGTGCATGGGAATGGTGTAGCCTATTTAAACACAAATAATTAAAAAAGATAAAGTGTAGACATGAAAATATACCACAATAAACTACAGAATGAGATTTCAAAGGACTGCAGGCCATATATGAATAGAGAAGTGCTGTTTAAAACAGGAAAAGCAACACAAAAAATTATAAAATTCTTTCTACGGGTTAGCCCATAAAGTTATGATTTGACTATTCTAGCATTTTCAAGTAGTGAGTCGTTTACATGGAATAAATTAATTAGCAGAGTGGGGCTCCTTCCAAGTCTCCAAAGAAGGTGTCCAAGTCGGGCACAATGTATGTCTGTTAAGTTGTCCATAATGCTAAAGGAAAATTAGTTATGAATATTGTCTCTTGAGAAGTGGCTTCACAGCGACTGTCTGTGCTGATCTAAAGTGGAGGATACTGATCTGGATGTTTTATGCTGTAATGAACATAAAAACAAAATAACGATTCTTCCTCAAAACAGTCCCATTACTGCTTGTGTTACATAATTTTGTGAGAACTGATCTGCAGAATTTTCGCTGGGAGGCTGCGAAGAAAGGGGTTTCTTTTGTCTAGTAAAGAGCTAATAGGTCTTATGACTGTTAAGGGGAAAGGGAAGGAAGAAACAGTCAAAGTATTCAGTTTCCCAAACTGTTCTAATTCAAAAAGGCCTACATTGATCACCAGCCATCAATGTCTAGGTGGAGGAGATCGGTCTCAACTTACATTAGGGATGTGTACTGGGTGTCAGGGATCACCCAGATGACACTGCACACAGTCACCGTACCATAAATAATACCCTCAACACACTAAAGTGGTTGCACTCCAACACCATAACCATTGAAAAACCATCTATATTTCTCTGAATCATAAAGATAACTTCATATGAGATCATCAACACATCCCATTATCAACAATGAAGTCGGCCACTGCCGAGGCATGCAAGCTACAATATTTCATTCATGCCAAATTTCTCCAAGGCATCTTCTCCAACACCCTCAAAGCCTGGCAGAAGAACAAAGCAGCACTTGACCACATGGACTGCGCCAACCATTAATCACCCATTTTCCATCCTGGGCAATAATCACACAGGGCACTAGGACATTCACTACTCAGCTACATGAACAAATTTACACTTAAGTCCTTCTCCAGCATTATCAATTACGAATCAGGCCATGGCTCAATGCAGACAAAATAAACTTACAAGACAATGATGCCCTCTGCATCACCGGCAATGGTATCGCTGTCTCCTCATCCTCTCAGTCAACAACCTTTTATAACAAATGGGTAATGAATGCACCTAAAGTGCTTTTAATTCTACCTATCCAATAGACATCAGCTCATTTAAAAAGTTTAGGACATCTTAAACTTAGCAGCTCAAACTTCTACATGGAATCTCTTTGGATACCTCCGGGTGGTAAGAACGTCATGTTTCACAAGTATGGTGATGACATACAATTCTGCTTGAAGAGGAAATGTTGTAGTGACACTGGCTGCCAAAAAGTATTGTCTTGCCACCATTCAAGCCCAATGTCAAATGGCTACTTCATAATTAATCCCCTGATTTTCTTCCTAACCACGAGTGACAACAGACTAGTTGAAGTGCAAGAATGTCACGCCAACCATCAGGTGTCTGATGTTAGCCTCCATAGCAGCAGCGCTTCTCTAATTTCATACTCCCAGAAACATTTGACCCCAGCAACCACCAAGCCCAGGAAAACACCTCTGACTCATCAAAGGCACTGTCAGCTTCAAGATGCACACTCAAGTTTAGTAGCAAAACCACTTCCTTCAAAAGGTTAAGGCATACCTTCCCGGATTTTCTCTTCATATGATATTGTGTGACATGCTAGCTCATTGACTTATCCAAGCAGATACTGTTCCACATTGTGTTCTACCTTCATTAACTGATCAACGTTCAGTGGTATGTAATGCACCATCATGAGGTACCCATTACTGGACCTCCTGGAAAACTGTAATTGATATTGGTCTGATTATCCCTGACAAATATATCAATAAAGAACACACAAAGCAAAAAAACAGAACTCCATTTGCTTTCCCTGCCCATCCACATCTCATTTAAGATTGGATGCTTAACCATCAAGGCAGTGAACTCCAACACCCTACTTATCTGGAAGACTAATGTGGATATCTCTGGTGGCTAGTGCAACGTATGTAACTATTATATCCCCAAGCTTAAAGTCAAGAAGGCCAGATGACTAGCATCCTTCTGATAAGCATCCAAGATCTGAATCCACATCTAGACACACAAAGCTATAAATTTCCACCTCACCTCGATTTTCAGACGTAACCAAAGATGTTGCTTTTTTAAGAAACATCTCAATTGCAGATAATTACATTTACTTCGCCCCACCAAGTTCTGAAAAACACAGTTGGAAACTATCGAAGCTATCTGTAAAGAAGTTACACTTTCATCTCCCCTCAACACAACTCTCCAGTTCCCTTCACATAACCTTTCCAGAGTCAGTCAGCAAGCAGTACATTTGCTACTTATGTTCGGCCTCCCAGCACTCCCCGAAAGCCTACACCATAAACCCTCATGCACCACTACTGGCAGCAAATTCTGATTTGCCAACAACTCCCCCATTCTCGACTACTGCACCCTATAGCCAAAACATAATTCTTTTGAGTCCTTGAAAAACACTTGTTCAGAGACTTCTTCCTCCAATATCTTCACTCTAGATTCTCCTAGAGCCCATCAAGCCCCCATCCCTTTTAGGTCTCCCAACACTGCATGTAATAAACAGGGCACCAAAATAAAGCCCTGCTATTGACCTTCAAAAAGTGTAAACATCATGGAAAATACCACTTTCATGATCTGGCAAACTGATGCAATCAACTAATTATCATAAAACGTAATGATCTCTTCATGCGATGGTGTATGCCTTATTACAAAAACATGCACAAAGATCATACACTTCACGTTTCCGCATTCCTTCCAACCATCCCATTTACACTACTAATCCTTTTCACAGCCCATAGTTCCACAATGCTTTCCCTTCTTCAACCTCGCAGTGTTAACATAACCCATAATGTTTAATCACCTTTTTTTATATAAGTTTGGCAACGCTTTAATTTTGTGGCTTTCTTTCAATTATTCATCTGTTGGTTTTTACTGAGAAGCAGCTGGCACCCCCTCATGGTGACCTCTAGCAAGAGGTCCTTCTCTAGAGCTCCCCTAACACAGCAAATGCTTCAAGCCTCCCTTACCCTCCCCCTCTCTAGACTTCCCACATCTTACACTAGTAGCTATACCCTCTAGCCACAGTTACCACCCTTGGTTCCAATGGCAGCACAGTATCCACTTCTTTGCTAACACACCCTTCTCCTGTCCCTCTTGCACCCCACCTCCTATCCCTCCTGTACATCCCCCTCCATTCAGGACAGCCTCGTCCTGGTCCTCTAGCACCCATTCTCTTCTTGCCCTGCCACTCAAACACCATCACCCATTCTCTTGCTTCTGGTGACACAATCTCCTGTATACTTCATCCAACACACCCTCCTCCTCTTTCTCCTGTTCTTCAAGGACACCCTTCTAAACCCCATTCCATTTCCTTCAGCACACCCTCCCAAATCTCTTCTCCTCTATACAGCACCGACCTACCCGGACTGTACCACCAACACACACACACACACACACACACACACACACTTCCTGTTTCCAGCACACCGCTTACCTACAGTCCCCAAATACTCATCTACTCCTATATCATCAAAGGCAGCTTAACCTGACTACAGTCCACCTCCCTTCAACACTTTGTTCTTTCAGTACACACTAACTCCACTCCTCTAGCGTCCACGGTATTACTCCAACAGACACCCTTCCTCCAGCCTATCATTATTGCTTTCAGCTGCAGACCACTAGTCATCTCGAATCCCTCCACTATCTCTCCTAGCCCTAGACCACCCCTCAATCGACACCCATCTATAGTCTAGCATAATGTTAGTGCAGCTCTTCGCATCTTCCTCCTTTGGCCATCCCCACTCCTTTAATCCTTCGATACGATCTCCTTTATTAACCTTTCCAGGACTTTATCACACGCCATTAAAACGCCCAAAACCGGCAACACAAGGACAATGCCCTTGTGTGGTGTTTCAACAGTCCCTCCAGCATCCCTTCGCCATCATATCACTCCATCCTTCAGCACAAGTGTCTCCACCCAAGACTCCAGCAACCCAACCTTCCTTTTACTACCTGCATTTACGATTTCCACCTCACCCACCCTCTCTCGCATCAAATCCCCCGCTCCTTGCAACACAACTTCAGCACCGCTTCTGCCCATCACCACACCCAGATCTCCGCTGAAGCATCAAGCACCACCGACTCTAGTTTGTACTGCTTCTTGCTCCTCCGGCAAGTCTCTAGTCCCATAATAAGCTCCCATTCGTACTTTCGTTGTTCCTCCTTAATCTTTCCTGCGATTAACCCCACAAACACCCTTCTGCTGTCACTACAGCAATCCCTTCTCCCCTGCCCTTTCAGGGCCCACCATCTTCCTGTGTTCTGCCTCCTAAGCCCTCTTGTAACTCCAGCACGGAGGAGGCCCTTCGGTGGCCCCATCACCTACTCCTCAACCGCTCTCGCCTCCCAATCACTTACCTATGGGAAGCGCTGACTTCCCCGAAAGCTGGTCCTGCTCTCTGCAAGTCCGGAAGCGGAGGCAGAGCCCAAGTCGGAAGTGACGGCCCCCGCACCGCGTAACTTCCGTTGAAGGAACAGTTATGCCAGAAAACAGCGTACGGAAGCATAAACATAGAGAGAGGACTATGACTACAGCCCACCCGGATAGAAAGGTACACAAGCACCTACAATGCATTAGTTCTCGCAATTGCGAGTTTTTAAACCTATTGGCATTGTAAAAGTTTAACAAGAGAGGAGCGGGGGCGAGCGAGCGCGGCAGCCTGCAGAGCTGACCAGACGCTCGTGCGTCATGGCCTTTTGCCTGCGATTACACGCACGGCAGGCATGTGTTTCCAATTATCACGCCCGCGTCTGGGCACGATAATTGGAAACACATGTCTGCCGCGCGCGTAACCGCAGGTAAAAGGCCATGACGCACGAGCGTCTGGTCAGCTTTTGAAACTCCCTAACTATAAGTCTCGCAGAGCAGCGCTTGCGCGCTACTCGAGGCTCGACCTAAAAATGAGAACAACATCACAAAGGGAGAAAGCAGGATAGGCAAGAGTGAAATAAATGGGCAGGTATATGTGTGTCAGTGGAGTTAAGGTGCATCATGAGTTTTGAGACTACCAACTTTGGTATTTCACGCACCAACTTTTAATTGCACGGCCCACGGGCTTCTCATAAAAGTTGCGGGTACCAGCACTCAGTATTTTACGAATTATGCGCTGCTACTAGTGCTCTCCTTAGGCTTTTCTGTGCATCACCATGTATCATCATCATGCAGCTGAAGTAAACGCCTATTGTGTTCGGTAGTCATACTTAATTACGCTGACTGAGCACCCATGTCTTATCATCTGTGTATGTTTATGTAAGCATACTTGCTAAGCAATTAGAAAACCAAAGCTTTTCTTCATCCTATAGTGATTTTGCCGACTGTAAGTCATGTCTGATTCATCTACCAACATACACTTCATGCTTCTTTATCTCACTTTTTCAGGTTCCATTTCATTTCTGCTTTCTCTCTTTCTCACTATTTCCTGTCTTTCTCTTCCTTCCTTGGGTTTTCACCTTTCTCTCTCGGCCAAAGCCCAATTAAAAATATTTCCCTTTCACCAAAAAGAGAGTCGCTTTATGCCCCACCTCGTGCCACAGACTTAAATTAAGCACAGATGAGCACATTTCAGTGTTCGTTTGACAAAGGATCACATTTAGGACATTGACATATTACACAGAAACTACATGGTGATTTGGAAGGTTTTGGACAGTAATCTTTAGGACCCCACAGACCTTGATCCAGGCCCATGCTTCTGCTTACCTTGTCTTAATGGCAAAATGTGGAGTGGCTATGTCAGAATCCTGTTTCTGTCAGCAATTCTCCAGGATGAGTGACACAACCTGCATATGAAAGGTGGCACTTTTCACTACTTAAGCAGGTAGAAGTGGATAGTTGATGAGGTAGATTATTCCACTGTATGGCAATATATTCGAAAACAACCTCACAAAATAACTGGAGCTAAACTGGGGTGTCACATGGCATAGAGGAAGGCCTATCAATGAATTATCCTAATACTTGAAAGAGAAAAGGGACTGCTGTTTTTTTTTATTTAAAGATTTATAAAGCGCCCAGCTACCCAACAGGGTGTCCCGGCGCTGACAGCAGAACAAGCAAGATAGAAGCTCAGTTGGCATTAGGCCTGGCTAAAAAGAAAAGTCTTGAGCTTTTTACGGAAGGCAAAGAGGGATTGACAATTCCTGAGTTCTAGCGGAAGAGAGTTCCACAATTTTGGTCCCAGGAAGGAAAACGAACGGCCACCCATACGGGCCAGCCGTACTCTATGGACTGAGAAAAGGAAACGATTGGCAGATCTTAGATTGCGAGAAGGTAGATAGGGCTTGACAAGATGAGTATGTATGCGGGGGCCAGGCCGTGCTGAGCTCCAAACATGTAGCAGAGAGCCTTAAATTCGATACGCTTGCCAACCCTGAGCCAGTGGAGTTGATAGAGCAAAGGGGAGACAGAGGCGTGGCAACCTAAAAAGTAGGCGGGCAGCTGCATTCTGAATGAGCTGGAGACGGCGTACAGAGGTCTTGTCCGCACCCAGATACAATACATTGCCATAATCAAGTCTGGAGATCACCAAAGCCTGCAAGACAGTCCTCTGAGCAGCAGGTGAAATTAGCCAGAGAATTTTCTTTAACCACTTGAGGACCGCAAAGCAGGCTGAGGTGACTCCCGAGACCTGAGCAGCAAGAGAGAGCTTGCTATCGATGGAAAATCCCAGGTTCTTAACCTTAGGAACCGGGGTGGGTAAAGGTCCCAGAGATACAGGCCAGTGGTTGGCTCTCCAAAGCTCAAGATTGTTCCCCAGGATGTTCACCTCCGTTTTAGAACCATTCATCCTTAAAGCATTGCTGGACATCCACAAGGAGATGTTACGCAGACCAAGTTTAAGTGAAGAAGGATCTTGATGTTGAGCAGATGATAAAGAAAAAATAATCTGCGTATCGTCAGTGTATGAAAAGATGGTCAACCCAGATTTTGCAGCAATGTCTGCCAAAGGGCGAAGGTAAAGATTAAAAAGCAGAGGACTCAGGATCAAACCATGCGGAACTCCAGATGTCAAGGCAACGTGGTTAGATTTCGCGGTGTGAGAAAAGACTTGAAAGGAGCGATCCTCCAAAATAAAGATCAGCCACTGGAAGGCTACACCTACAATACCAGAGCTTACGAGGCGCTCCACCAGAATGGAATGGGAGACAGTATCAAAAGCAGCGCTCAAATCCAAAAGGATGAGCGCTGCTGTGCCCCCACAATCAAGCTGCAGCCTAAGGTCCCCCGTGACCCCCAACAAAGCTGATTCGGTACTGTGACCAGGACAAAAGCTAGACTGAGACGGATGAAATAGCTTATGTTTCATCACATGTGCAGAGAGTTGAGAGTTAATGTGCTTTTCCAATTTTTTGGAAAAGGTGGAGAGAAGAGATGTAGGCCTGTAGTTAGACCAGCAGAGGGGATCTAAACCAGTCTTTTTCAACAGTGGAAGCACCAGAGTGTGCTTCCAACTGCGAGGCAACTAGCCCAGATTTAGGGAGGAATTAAGAAGCTGAGCAATCACCTCAAGGGCAGGCTCATCCAGGCATCTGAGCTTGGAAGGAGGGAGAGGATCAAGTGGGGAGCCAGACTTGATGTTTCCAAGTAGATTTCTCAAAGGAATTAAATCAATTGGGAGCCAAGCCTTAACTTGACAAGATTCATCAGATGCAAAATCAGGGGAACAGTCCCTGGTCAGAAAGTTGAGTAGTGGGAAAGATTAAGTTGTCATGAGAAGAGGAATCTAAGCTCACGATGAATAGACACAACTTTATTATGAAAAAACTGCGCGAGTTCATTGCAATGGTGTAATGGAAGGGAGGGGGGATGGCAAGAACGTATTGGATGCAGAAAGTTCCGACACAACTTTAAATAGGGTTTTCTGACGATTTTGGGTGGACGTAATTTTATCCGTATAGAAGGAGGCACGAGCAGATCTGCAAAGAGCATGATATTTTTTTTGGGCCTCCAGATAAGTGGCTTTGGCCTCTGGCGCGTAATGCTTTCTCCACAGTCTCTCCAAAACTTTACATTGTTTTTTTCCAGCTCTAAGGGAGTCAGTAAACCACGGAGCGGGGGAAGCACTCTAGATTGGGATTTAGTAGAAAGGGGAAGAATGGAATGGATAGCCGCAGACAACCAGTGATTCACAAGTAGCAGGTCTGAGTCCAGTTGAGATTAAATGGAAGGAACAGTCTGCCGAAGTAGCTCATTAAGTGCCTTCCTATCAAGTAGAGACCAGTTCCGAGCTTTCTTTGGCAAGGCAGGAGGGCGAGGCGAATGAGCCAAGGAGAAAACAATAAAGAAAGGAATGGCAAGGTGATCAGACCAGCCTAGCAGGATAGGAGGAGCAGTGGACACAGTGGGAAGATTCGAAAAGATAGGGTCCAATAGATGACCTGCTACATGGTTAGGTGAGGAATTGATGAGTGAAAGATTCAGGGTCAACAGATTGTCCAAAAGAGTTCGAGCAGATTTATTACTAGAATCATCAAAATGAAAATTCAAGTCCCCAAGCACAGAAAAATTTGCAGCACGAAGAACAAGAGGGGCAAGTTATTCGGTCAACAGGGAACCCCAGTTGTTAGACAGGCCAGAGGGACGGTAAATGAGGGCACCAGAAAAGGTAAGATTAGGGGAGAATGGGATAGAGAAAAGTAGGGCTTCACAGTTGGGAATCGTGAGTGCCTCAATTTTGCAGTTATAGATTTTTTTTAAATGATGGCAATTCCTCCACCAGTTTTCAGAGGTCTATTTATACCTAATAGAGCAAAATTCTGTGGTAGTGCCGCAATCACATCTGGTATGGACCCGTCGTGGAGTCAGGTCTCGGTTAAAAAAACACATCCGGATCCATGTCAACTATGATGTGAAATAGGTGCAACTGGTGTTTGGGAAGGGAGCGACAATTGAGACCAAAACAGCGGAAAACCTTAGATGAATGTGAGCCAGAATTGTCAACTCTGGAAAGGTGGGAAGTCTCTCCTCCGAAAGAAGGGTGGGGGCTAGGCCGGGAATAAGTGGGAAAGATATTATCAAATAAACAGTGAGAGCAGAACCTGACGCTGGCATCAGGGGCAAGAACCTGACAAACATCATTAGGGGTGGGTTTAAAACTCCTAAGATCTTGAGAGGAGTAAGTGAGTCGAGGCTGCAAGCAAAAACGAGCAGGGGTTCTGGCCCCTAGCCCCGGCCGGACGCGGACAGGCACAGACGGGCTTGCCTTAGGCGTGCCCGCCACGGCATGGGTTTAAATAGGAAAAACCCAGAAATGCCGTGAGACGCGAGCCTGGCTGGTTCGGGAAGGCCCTCTGTCCAATCGGCACACAGCCGCGGCAGAACGGGGCGGAACCAGGAAGGAAGAGAAATTCCCCAGCGTGAGGAGGTGAGAGCCCCTCAAGTAAAAATACAAAAGTAAACGGTAATTAGCCACCAGTTAAAAAGTTCAAAAGCGAACGTCATAAAATCAAACACTGGGATAGCGTACAGCAACAGCGCAACTGACCTCACTCATGTTATTGGATGCAAAATCCTTTAGGCAAAATACAGGAACTAAGAAGCTGCTTGGTTGTTATCCAGAGTTCTAGACTGACCAGTAGAATGTTTCAAATGCGCTTTTCTTACATAATTGAAAATATTTAGCAATCATATTTTATAGAACACAACGAGAAAAATGAATAGCTATTTTGTGGCTAACAGTCTTGAAAAGTAAAAGTGTTTTTGAGGCATGCAAAATACATATGGAATTGTGGCAGAAGTTATACAGAAAGAGTTTGTGAGAAACATATATTTATGGGACTGGTCTCAGAATGAAAGAGAGGGAGGGTTATTTATTTATAAAGCATGAAAAGCAAGTGTGGATGAAACTTTTTCTAGCGTCAAGAATTCTATTAAAGACACGGAGGCGAGGATTATGCTTCTCATTTCTTTACTACTAATTTCAGCAACCAATCTCAATAAAGTAAAACACAAACTACATTATCCATGTTTCCCTGTACCTCCCATGTCACATGCTCCAATCATATATGAGCTACCCATATAACTGTAGAAGTCACCATTTTGTGTCCTCTTTCTTTGTTAGATAAGTCCATAAGAACAGAGGGCCTCATTTATGAAAAGTGACGCATCGCTGCGTGAAAACAGCGATGCGTCACTTTTCATTGCGCCCTCCTTGCGACATGCTGGATGCGTAATATTTACAGTATGTCGCATCATGGCGCAAGGAGTTACAGATACGTCAGTATTTCTGACGTTACTGTAGGCGCAAAAATGATGCATTGCTGGAGTGTGTCACAAAAGTGACGCAACTCCAGCAATGGGTCATTATACATGGGCAAGTCCCATGTTAAGTTTGCCTGCGTCAGTCTTACGCCTGCCATGAGGCAGGCGTAAGATATTGACGCATTTGCGTCCTAGAAGTGGCGCAGTGAAATCTTATAGATTTCACTGTGTCACTTCTACGACCCTTTCTTGCATCAGAACGCCCCCCTGCATACATTATACCTGGCGCAGGTATAATGTGGCGCAGGAGTTTACAAAGTGACGCATCTACCTAGATGCGTCACTTTGTAAATATGGTGCAACAAGGCGCATTTTTTACACTGCTGGGGCGTCACAAAAAGTGATGCACCGGCGGTGCAAAAGTGACGCAAGGGCTCATAAATAAGCCCCAGAATATTCCAAAGGGAAACAGGGTAAAAGTCACCAAAGATTCATACAGCCCAAACGTGGACTTAAAACTTCCAGTTGATCCAATCACCAACCACAGCCCGCGACTGAACTCTGCAATGGGATTAAAATTGCAGCGAGTCAACACGCCATATATAACTCCTCTCAAGGGAAAGAATTCCAAAGCAGAGTGCACCTCACAGCTGTTCTGGTCATTTGCTGAAATAGAGAGAGATCCCCAAAGTAAAATCTGGCATCATAAATATAAAGCATAGACTTTTGCCAAAAATCATCGGGTGGGAGAAATAAGACAGAAACAACTCCATTTTTTATCAACATTAGTTATAACAATACACTTTTAACAACTGAATTATAGCTTCAAAGACAATTGCATCTAAAGTGTGGGATAATCCTCGCCTCCGTTTACTTAATAGAATTGGAAATTCTTGATGCGTCAGATAGAAACATTTTCATTCTAAGTCAGGACCGGAGGCTCCGATTATGCTAGTTTAAAGTCGTGTTACCACCACAGATGCCACATCTACAATAGGTTTATAATAGTATTTCTTATATGTAGACTCAGAGATCCAGTTTAACGCACTCATGATGTCTTCTACACGAGAGCCGAGAGCATACGATTTGGATGCCATGGCTCCTCTGGCAGAATGCGCCACAAAAGACAGAAATGTTGACGCCTGCTTCTGCCAGTAGTCATTTCATCCACCTGGCTAAGGTAGCTGCAGACACTGGTTTGTAGAGTTTTTGTAAGGCAATGAGTAGTTGTCCTCCAGCTTCCTATCTCATATCACAAGTAGCAATTTCATAATCCTATAAGCATTGCACCACACATAATTTACTACTGTTTGGTAAACTTGAATAGGTTAATGTTAGACCTGGCATTTCTTGCCGTGATTACCCCTGACTTTTTGCCTCTACCTCCTCTATTTTTGATGCTGTGAAGGATCACGTGTTATTGGCTTAGATGCTTTTGGCCCTTTGCCACTGCTGATCAGTGTCAAAGTGCAAGTGCTCCCTGTGTAAAGTGTAAGGATAATTGGTTGTCCATGATTGGTATGTTTGCCTTACTAGTACGGTCCCTGGTAAAGTGCACTATGTGTGCCAGGACTAGTAATGCAAATGCTACTTGTGGGCCTGCATCACTAATTGTGCCACCCACACCAGTAGCCTTTAAAAAGAGAACTCAGGCCTGCCACTGCAGTGCCTGCACGCAGTTTGTTAAATTGCCATGTTGTCCTGGCAAGTGCACCCACTTGCCAGGCCTTACCCTTTTTATGCACATTAGACGCCCCTATGGTAGGTCCAGGGTACCCCCCTGGGCAGGGTGCAGTGTATGTGGAAGGTAGGACATGTACTAAGGTGTGTACCATGTCCTAACAGTGAAATACTCTCCATTTCGTTTTTCACTGTTGCAAGGCCATCTTGCCCATAGGATAGAATGTGGAAGGCTGTGTAATATTTCTCCGGCTATAGGGTTTTGTAAAGGAAGAATGGTGCTCTATCGTGTAAGCGTGCAGTGTATTATGATATCGAGTAAGTACGGTGTAACCAGGTAAGAGGAACACCCGATAACCCCTAGTTGTGTGTAGGAATGATCCTACACAGAGCTTCAAAACAAAGGTCCTGGGCACACGTCAAGTGATTAAATGATGAAATGAGTACATTCAATAGAGTACATTTGAAGAAATGTCCAAGTAGTCCAGTTGGAAAGATTCTTTGTCTTTAATCTTTGTTATAGCGAAAAAAAGGGGGGGAACCAGCCAACACGTGTTTTGTCTTGGGGGAAATAGTCCCGCAACTTCTTCAGGGCTGTAATACGAGATGTGTAGTCTTTATAATCGCTCTGCCGGTGATAATTCAATGAAGAAAGTAAAAACTAGGTTGAGTCTTTGGATGTCTTTGGGTGTAAGATGCGTAGAATAATCGAATGATATCAAGTGGTGAAGATCCTAAGTCTGCCCGTGCCGTGGGTGATGAGGAGGGTAAGTAGACCGCTCACCAGGTTAGATCTCAAGCAGGTGCGCTGAGTCTCCCGCGGCAACGGTGTCGTATTCTGTTCCAGAGAGGTAGATCTGGTCATCTGAAGCAAGAGGAGGCCAAAATGATGAAAATCGGCCGCCTGGGAGCCGACCAACGACGAAGCGCGTGGGGCTCCGCCGCCAGTCCTAGATGTGCCCCCGGGGTGGGTCAGGTCCCGGGGGCTGCCCCACAAGAAGGGGAAGTCAGGGAGCGCCGTCGCGCTCCCTGTGAAATTATTCCAAAGCGGGGTGCCAGGAGCCCACCCTGGCCCCCCGAAGACACTGGTGGGGGCCCGGGACCCCCAACCCCGGGCCCCGGTTATGGTGGTGAGAAGGAGGGGGCGTGCCGTCGCGCGTTCCCCTCACGGGCGAAGTCAAGCCAGGGAGCACCGTCGCGATCCCCGTGAAGTGGTCCAGGGGCCCGGGACCCCATCTCCAGGCCCCAACACGAGAAGAAAAGCCGGGGAGCGCCGTTGCGCTCTCCGTGAAGATGTCTGGGGGCCCAGGACCCCATCTCCGGACCCCGAAGTGATGGCGGAGGCGGGGGAGTGCCGTCGCACACCCCCGTGGCAGCGGGAAGGCGGGAGGAGTGCCGTCGCACTCCCCCGAAGACCCACCAGGCTGGGGAAAGCCTTGTGTCTGCCCGTCGGAGCGGGCAGACCAGAAGAGCAGCGCTGGCTCCCGCGGCCGCACACAAGGGTGCGGGCCGGACCGGGAGCCAGCCGGAGAGGTGCGAGGGGCCTGGGTGGGACCGGGACTCAAAAAACAGCCGGAGCAGCTGGGGGGGGGAGGGGGGCATGGGCCAGGAGAAACGCGCCTCATAATGCCCTGCAGAGCCCAAGAAGGCCTGCAAAAGAAACTGGCTTGTTGGTGGCATGTGGTTGCCCCAGGAGGATGGGGTCACCGCCAAATGAGTGAAAAGGTACAGGGGGAGCTGCAGCAGCAACGCAGCCTCCCCAGCACGAAGAGGAGAAGTCCCTCCCTAAGTCTCTGAGGGACTTAGAAGAAACAACCCCTCAAGGGCTCAGCCAGCAATCAACCTTCCCTTGGGCTGGAACTTTTGTTCTACAGCTGAGGGGGTGCCTGAAGGATTGCCTCAATGTGTGGAAGGCTGTGCTGGGGATGTCTGGAGAAGGGCATCCCCTGGAGGTGAAAAGGTGCAATTGCACGAGAAGTGCTTTTACCCAGGTTATTTTTTTTAGCGGGACTGAAAGTCACATGTGTAATGTGAAGTACCTTTGTAAGGTGAATTCATAAGCAAAGTGGGGTTATGTTGCCAGACCTTCCTGCTAGGGTGTCTGGCTGTATATGCTTAATCCTGTGATTTCAACTGTGATGCCTTTTATGGGCTGTGATTGCAATGCATTACAACTGTTACCAGATATGATAAGTACCTAATTTAAAGTGATGCCCAAACATGTATTCTTGCTGGTGCGTTAGGTGAAGAACAACCCAGACTGTTAGCCCCTAAGATGTAGAGGTGTATGCTGTATGTTCAGTACTAGATGCTCAGTCAGGGTTATGTGTCACCAGGGCTGGTGTACCTATTTTTAATGCTTGTTGAGATGATGGGGTGGGGGCGCCACTGGGATGGTGCCAGTTGGCAAGGCCCTCGCTCCAGGTTGTGTCAACCCACTGCATTAGAGGGCAAGATGATGTGCATACATGGGAGTGATGGTACTAGACCCCACCCCTCTGCGGGAGGGGTGGAAATGTTATGCAATGTCACAAAGTAATTCCAACAGCTTATGTATATTTGTAAATTGGTGCATAGTATTGAGTAGTGTGTGTGTTTAATAAATGTACTCTTCCTTTTATAAAGCAAAGTACAGACTGGACAATCAATTATTGAGTGTTATTTCTGCGTACTGGTAAATGGCGATTACTAGCCCACACCACCTCCCTTGAGTAAGCCTTAGACTGCTTCGCAACGCTACCCTCTGAGAGTCAAGCGCTACAATGGGGTGTTTGGTTCCCAGTGAAGGATAAATGTGGCATGCTATTTGTGCAGGCCTCGCAGATACTGCCTCGTTTTCCAACAGGTATGCTAAACCGGAAGATGCTAGTTCTGATAGAAAGTTTATTACCATGCAATGTTGTGCCCCCACGGGATCAACACTCCATGTGTTGCACCAAGCACACCATCTCATCCGAGCTAAAGAATATCTTTTATGGGTGTTATCTGGCCAGGCCTGCCTGATGAAGGATGCAGCTTGTTGCGAAATGCCTTGGGTATGCCATCTTTCCCTGAAACCATCCAAGCCATCATCTTGAGTTGACCTGCTAGATTCAATGGGTGAGGAATACCTTCCGGGTCTAGGAGGAGATCCGGCTGAACGTGGAGTAGAACTGGAGGCGTACTCGCTAGAGTTAGGGCTACTGGGAACCAAGGTTGCGCTCTAGAGTAAGGTGTCACCAGAATGATTTCTGCTCCTTGTCGTCTGATCTGTGACAGGACATGGGGAATCATTAGGAATGGGGGAAAGGCATAGCCTCTGAACTGAGCCCAGTCTTGGATAAATGCATCTGTCGCCTGGGCATCCGGACCTGGGCGCAAGCTCAAAAAATGTGTCAGTTGCCGATTGAGTCATGATGCGAACAGATCTATTTCGCACGGGCCCCACAATCTGTTCAGAGCTTGGAAAACTGAGTGATTCAGTTTCCAGTCGCTGAAATCTCGTAAGTGTCTGAAGTTCCAGTTGGCTATGGTGTTCCTCTTGCGTGGTAGCTACTCCACTGTGAGGGAGATGCAATGATCAAGGCAGAAGTGACAGAAGTCCTTGGCAATCTCTGCTAGTAGACGGGACTTCGTCCTCCCGAGGATGTTGACATAGCGGACTGCTGAGATGTTGTCCATTCTCTGTAAGATACAATAGTCCGTCTTTATCGGGGAGAGACTCCTGATAGCGAAAGAGCCCGCCAGGAGTTCCAGGCAATTTATGTGGAGCCTGAGCTCCGCCTCCGACCACCGACCCCCTGACGACATCGTACCGCACCTCACTCCCTAACCCAACCGGCTGGCATCCAATTTGATGCCAATTTCTGGCGAGGTGCCGAAAATGTCTTGACCATTCCAGGATTCCATGTGGTCCAACCACCATGTTATCTCTGTCCTGGCTTTGCCCATCAGTTGGACTTGTTCTGTGTAAGATAGACCCTTCCATAACTGTTGGATTTTTAATCTCTGAAGGGCTCTGTAATGGAGGGGCCTGGAAATATGGTTTGTATCGATGAGGCCAGGAGTCTCACAATTCTGGCAATCTACCTCAATGATACAGTCTGTTTGCACAACGCAGACCTCAATTCCCTTTTGATATTGTGAATCTTTTGGGTTGGAAGGAGCAGTTGTGCTCGGACTGATTCTATCTGGAAACCCAGAAATGCCATTTGCTGGACTGGCGACAGGACTGACTTCTGGGAGTTGATCTAGAATCCCAGACTCTGAAGAAGTTGTATAGTCCATGATAGATGAGTCCTGAGTGTCTGAAGGTCCTGGGCCATCAACAGGAGGTTGTCTAGTCAATTAGACATACTCCTCGAGCCCTCAGTGCTTCTACGACTGGTCTTATTAATTTAGTGAAACACCACGGGACCAATGAGAGACCGAATGGAAGGGATTTGAATTCCATGCACTGTCCTCGTCATATGAACTGTAGAAACCATCTGTGAGGTGGGAATATGGGGATGGAGAGGTAGGCATCCTTCAGGACCAGATGGACCATCCAGTCACCTTCCTGTAGAATATCTCTTAGCAAGAGAATTTCTTCCATTTTGAAATGTCTGTACATTATCCAGACATTGACATCTTTGAGGTTTAGAACTAGTAGTGACCTCCGCCCTTCTTTTCGAACAGAAAGATGGGGCTCATGAACCCTTTGGGGTGTGGAGTTGTCAGGCATATTGCCCCTTTGGCTAGGAGAGTTTGAATATAAAAACTTGTTGTGTTTGGGAAAAATACATTTGTCTTGGGGGGCCAGACTGAGTTGGAGATTCGTAAAATTCCAGTTTGAAGCCCTGAATGGTCTCCAGTACACATGGGTCATATGTATTTCAATTGTCGTGAATAACGACAATCTTCCTCCCAATATCACTTCCGAGATTAGAATAACTCATACCAGTATATCCTGTGTCCTGGATTGCATTCTATTGTCTGTGTCTGGATCTGCGGCAGAATCTGGGGCGGCCACCTCTGGGTTGAGTGCGATAAAAGGTGGGATCTGGTTTGTCTCCATACCAACTACCTTTGCCGCAGGCATAGTAGCCTTGTTGAGAGCTTTGGTGGGTTCCACAGCCCGGCGCACCCTTCATGGCACCCGGCCCTGACAAAAAGGCCTCTCCAGAATACTCTTTTTAGCGACATTTGGGCCTTGTATATAGTCGAGTAGGTGGCACAAAATCTGGACAGTTCCTTAATAAAGGAGCCCCGAATAATAGGCTGTCAGCCATTGGGCTGGCTTCCAAATTGGATATATCATTGAGTTTAGGATCTAATCTCATCAAGATAGATCTCCGGTGCTCTGTAGAGATGGTGCAGTTGGTGTTCCCTAACATGCAGACTGCTTGCTGAGCCCAGCCAATCAGATTGTCAGTATTTACTGGGGAGTTGGACTCTATGGCTTAGTATGCTAAGTCTAAGATCTTAGTCAAGGTTCCTGTCAGGTCAAGCAGTTTATCTTGGTACATCCAACATGAGCGATCCAGGCCCTTTTTCGGATCCCTTGCATATTTTTTCATAAAAGTGACCATGATGGGATCTACCTCTGGCGTGTCTGCAACCTTACCCACCAGGTCTGGGTGGGGGCATTCCATGCGGAGGCGTGCACATACCTCTTTATCAAAGCTCTGCCATAGATGGGTTTGAAGGTGTTCCGCGACCTCTGGAGGGGGAACCCAATTGGAGTCCGTGGGGTGAATTATTTTGGTGGGCTCGAATTGGAGCACCTGAAGGGTATGGACTGGAGCCCATTTCTTCTTACTGAGTCTTGCCTTCTCACCCTCATCACTGTCCTCAGTGTGGTAAGAGCAGTCTGAGTCTAGGGCCTCTGCATGCTGTGAGCTGTGAGACTGAGAGGACTCTATTTTACTTTACTTTATTTGAGTTTTATATAGCGCTGGCTAGACCCGGAGGTATCAGAGCGCTTTACATAAGGATCCAACACAGATTACATCAGTTACAAGTTACATCAGTTACAGGAAAACATTTCAAGAGCATTGGGAGACGAAGTAAATGGAGATTAGAGATGGCAAGGGGGTGGAGAGAAAGGTGTAGGAGGGAGAAAGGATGTAGATAGGATGGATGGAGAGACGAAGGAGACTCTGCCCAAAGTCCGGCTGGGTAGGTGACGGCCGAGGGGTAAGTCCACAGCCCATCTCCTCTATAGCCATCAGATAGCTCCGCCGGGCATCAGTCAAGCGGCTAGGTCTCAATGAGAAAACAATTAGAGAGCAAAGAGGAGGGATAAATGGAGCGTAAAGGAGAGAGTGGGTGGAGTAAAGGGGTAGGAGGGAGAGTACGACGGAGAGACGAAATAGGGTCTTGTCCAGTGTCTGGCTGGGTAGGTGAGGGCCGAAGGGGTAGTCCGCAGCCCATCTCCTCTATAGCTATCACGTAGTTCCACCAGGCATCGGCCAAAAAGCTAGGTCTCCACGGACAGAGGTAGGTTCACAGATACGGTATCCTGAAGGGTAGGTCGGATGGGGGATGTGGTCGAGGTCTGGTCAAAGTCAGTTTTTTTCTCAGAAGAGTAGCACGCCATGGTAGGGAACACTGTGACAGCCATCTTGGGGTCAGGCAAGGGATGCTGACCTTGGAGTTAGTAACAGCCGGTTCACATTTTAGTCTTTCACTCGAGGGAGGGGGGTTGTTGTGGGGGGGGTTTGTTGTGCAAGGGCGTAGGTTTGGGAGTGCCTCGAAGACTCGGGAGCCCTCCGCGGTGGTAATCAGGAATGGCCCTCGCCGCCATCTTGAGGTCAGGCACAGCCCAGAGAGAGCTTCTCGGTGAGCAAAAATGGCCAAAAACAGTAGTGGGTCAGAGTGGATTAGCAGGCAGCTGAGCAACGAATCCCTCTGTACCTCTCGGGGGCAGCCCCTATTCAGCTGTGCTTGCTGTAAGGTCACGTCCTCACTCCGCTCCCAATACACTAGTTCAGGGCTCTCTCCCATGGGCCGTGGCCCTCCTCACCCCCGCAGTCTCTCTGGCTCAGGCCCCACCAATTGAGTCCCCTTCAATATGCACGTCGTGTATCCTACATTGGGGGGAGGGGAAGGTAGAAAGGTCCACTTACTGCCCTGTCTCGGCGGCCTCTGTATGCACAGGGTTCATTACAGCAGCCCTGGTAAGCTAGACCTGGGGAAGGGTGGGCTCATCTTGCACCTGGCGGCATATACCACCCAGCCACCATGCGTCGTTTCTGCTGGTAATCCAGTTCAGTGCAGTCCAGTGTTCGCGCTCTCTTTGTGGGGCCTCGTCCCCGCTCCCCTCCTGATGTGCGTCCTCAGGGCGCCGCCATTGCACTCGCGGTCACCCGCACGTCCGCAGCTCCCGCAGCCCGGGTCACAACGAGCGGTTCCCGGCCCACCAGTGCGACGCCGCTCTTCAGTGGAGGTGGGGGGGGAGAGAGGGAGAGGGCCCGCTTACTTGGTGGGTTCAGCGGCACCCGGAGACCCGGCACTCGTCGCCGCGACCCAGTCGCTGCAGCGTTGGAGGAAGGGGGTCGTCACATCCCAGGCGCCATGTTGTTCACGGCCGCGGCGAGTTGTTCTGGTCAATTATTGGGCTCAGCGGCAAGTCAGGAGCGCGGCAGCATGATTTCCAGACGCTCTAGATGTTCCACTTTACGGGACTCAGCTTTTCTAGGGCATTAACGCGGTTTAACACTGCGGTTAGCTCATCGTGCACGGGGCCTCCATGGAGCTTCAGTTCCAAGCGGCCACTACGTGAGGGAAGCCCCGCCCCCTCTCTCTTGCGTATTTTTTCATAAAAGTGACCATGATGGGATCTACCTCTGGCGTGGTAGACTCTCCCTGTGGGTTGGCACTATAATCATGTTCAGTCTCTCTCTTGCACCTTAGCTTTTCAAAAGCCTCTCCATGTACCTCTGGCTGTGATTTACTCTTGACTTTGCCCTTTTTTGATGGGCCCACCTCATTGTTGAGTTAAAAGAAATGTTCCCTTTGGATGGGACCTATATTCCTCCAATCACTCTCAACAGTCTGCCATGCTTATATACCACACATACAGTACTCACCAATGATTAAGGCACTTATAAGTCAACTGCTTATTTTAGTCAAAATATAGATATATTTTAATCAGTGTAAAAAGTTTTCTCCAAGTTTATATGACACAATTTTTTTTTGATCACATCGTTAAAAACACATAAATTCAAATACATTGAAGATACAATAATCTAAAAACACAACTCAAAAGGAGACTATAAAAAGACAATCCACTATGTCTTTAGCATGTTAATTTGGCTATGTACATAGACAGCATAGAGCATGGATCTAAATTCCCTGTCTGTAACTTGATGCTGACTCTTCCAAATTTAACACAACTTCTATTGTGGCCGTCGACGCGTTTCAGTGGCACATTCGCAATAGAACCACCTTCTTCAGGACATTAACTTTTTTCTCCTTTTATTAAAAAAGTGATCATATGTCAACCTTGTATCAAACCGGTGCTACTGCACTCAGTTCTAAGGTTTTCAAATCACTGCAACTGATGGTTGAGGTTGGATAATGATTTTCATAAAATCTCTATATCTTTTTCTGCGAATCTTCAATCTGAAAGAGGTTAACTCGGGTAGTTCAATATGCCTCCAAGGTCATGAACCCTTAAGTTAGTGAATCCAAGACCTCACTCCAAAATAATTAGGTCTGTTTAAAACCGAAACTGCCCTTAATCGCGTTTGTCTTCCAATCACGGGTATCAATGTTTTCCCGGCATTCCTAACAATAGGGTAATTTGTTTGTGGCTTTTAATTCCAATGAAACTCCGTCCCCTAAAGTTTTTCTTCCGCCAGGATCCGTGCCTTAATCATTGGTGAGTACTGTATGTGTGGTATATAAGCATGGCAGACTGTTGAGAGTGATTGGTGGAATATAGGTCCCATCCAAGGGGAACATTTCTTTTAACTTGATAGTTACTGGGTGCTCCATCCCTTTGGACAAAAGAGCCCCCTATCCTTGATTTCAAGGTTTTTGTGTACCACCTCATTGTTGGCCCGAGGAAGTTGGGGTTGCCAGCCTTGTTGGCATGCAAACTCACACAGCTGCCCCGTGAAGGGACCTTTCCCCTGTACCAGGGCCTTATTCACAAAATGCTGTACACTGCAGTCCAGTGCATCCACCAAATCAAGCTCTAGCTGGTCATCACCTTCTTCATGGTAGTTGTTTGCCTCCGCCTTATAGGGCTCCCATTGTGTCATTCTCTCCACATGCACACTCAATTTACTGGGAGCTGAGAGAGTAAGTGGGGAGTGGAACTAACCCTGCAAGGCCAAGGATTGTGCCTTAATTTAAATGTGGAGGGAGCGGCCTGGACCGAAAAACCCACTCTAGGCAAGGCCTATGCAAATGTATACAACCCTGCACACACTTGTGAGATAGGGCGTAGGGGGAGCATTCACCCCTGCCACCACATACAGAGCCGGGTCACGTTATGTGTTGAAAAAGCCAGCAAACGCTCTGATCAATATCCCTGAGCATCGCGTTCAATTTCTTCACATGCGCGTTGTGTGGTCCTTGTTCGCAAGTAAAAGAGGACTGCGCACATCAGCGAGATGTGTGCTGTCCGCTCCCTGCTCCACTGAGGCAGCAAGCAGCGTCAGAGTCCGGCCGCTGTAAGTGTTCAGAAAATGAAGACGGAGTCCCAGCGCTGTAGCGCATGCAGTGGGTGATTGGTCACCTTACCACTCCTGCCCTCATAGAACCGCAACTCGTATAAAGCATGACATTCACAGCAAATAGTGGTATGAAATACCTATAATTATGGCATAACAAGCATATAGAAAAGAAACATTCTAAGCAATAGAGATATGAGATATCTATAATTACGTCAGTACAAGCATAAAGAATTAAATTGCACTTATCTGGCTGTTAAGCAGCAAAGAAAGAGGACACAAAATGGTGACTTCTACAGTTATATGGGTAGCTCTTATATAATTGGAGCATGTGACATGGGAGGTACAGGAAAACATGGGTAATGTAGTAAAGAAATGAGAAGCATAATCAGAGCCTCCGGTCATGACATAGAATTTGTGGCATTTAAAAACAAAATGACATAGAAAGAAAAGAGAGGTAGGCATACTCCATGATGAAATGGCTTTGGGCCAAATAATTTCTTTAGTCCAATAGATGGTACAGTGGTAGCTCACAGTGAGCATGAGTGTTTTTTGACAAGGGTTCAAACACCAACTGGGGAAATCGATTTTTATATTTTTCTTCTATTTTTCTTCTATTTTACCCAAATGAAAGATGCCCTATTGTAAATCACCCTTAGCAGTGTTTGGGAGATTTGTGGCCTTTTTAGTCAAGCCAGTGCATGTCAGACATTGGTGAAATGCTGTGGCACGTGGAAGGGGGTCAAGGTTTGCTATGAAAGAAATCCCTTAATTTGTGGAATGAGATTTTGGGAATGGTTGTGTAAGAAAAAGAAATGCATGGGGCAAGTGCCAGAGTGAAAGAAAGGAAGGGCTCTTTGTTTATAAATCATGAAAACCAAGTGTAGATTTGTGGCATGTAAAAGCAAACAGTCATGGAAATAGAAGGAGGACAGTACCCTTCTTTCATGACACAAAAGCTTTGGACAAAGTTTATGAACACAGGATAAATGGTCTAGTGGTAGTTCAGAAGGGTGTTAAGTAACTTATGACAAGAGTTCAAACCCTGGTTGTGGAAATTTAATTTTTATATTCTTTTCTATTTTTTTTCTATTTTACTCAAATGAAAGATGCCCTTTTGTAGATCACCCCTTAGCAGTGTCTGGGAGATTTGTGGCCTCTTTAGTCAAGCCAGTGCATGTCAGACATTTGTGACATGCTGTGGCATGTGGAAGGGGGCAAGGTTTGCTATGAAAGAAATCCCTTGTTTTGTGGAATGAGACTTTGGGGATGGTTGTGTAAGAAAAAGAAATGCATGGGGCAAGTCCCAAAGTGCAAGAAAAGAAGGGCTATTTGTTTATAAATCACGAAAATCAAATGTAGATATGTGGCATGTAAAAGCAAAACAACATGGAAATAGACACAGGACCATACACTCTTTCCATGACACAAAAGGCCTTAAGCAGCAGATAATTCCAATATTACAGATGGTATAGTGGAAGCTAACAGGAGCTAGGAGTGCATTTTTGACCAGGGTTCCAACCCCAGCTGGAGAAAATCGATTTTGATATTCTTTTCCATTTTTTTTCTAATTTACACAAATGAAAGCTGTCCCTTTGTAAATCACCCCCTAAGCAGTGTATGGGAGATTTGGGGCCTCTTTAGACAAGCCAATGCATGTCAGACATTGGTGACATGCTGTGGCATGTGGAAGGGGGGCAAGGTTTGCTATGAAAGAAATCCCTTATTTTGTGGAATGAGAATTTGGGGATGATTGGGTAAGAAAAAGAAATGCATGGGGCAAGTGCCAGAGTGAAAGAAAGGAAGGGCTATTTGTGTTTAAAATATGAAAATCAAGAGTGGATTTGTGGCATGTAAAAGCAAAACAACATGTAAATAGAAGAAGGACCAGCACACTCTTTCCATGACAAAAGGGCTATGGGCAGCAAAAAGATTTAGCAGAACTGATGGTACAGTGGTAGCTAACATGGGCTTTCATTGCTTTTTGACCAGGGTTCAAACCCCAGCTGGGGAAAATCGGTTTTTATATTCTTTTCCATTTTTTTTCTACTTTAAACTAATGAAAGCTGTCCCTTTGTAAATCACCCCCTAGCAGTGTATGGGAGATTTGGGGCCTCTTTAGTCAAGCCAATGCATGTCAGACATTGGTGACATGCTGTGGCATGTGGAAGGGGGGCAAGGTTTGCTATGAAAGAAATCCCTTATTTATTGGAATGAGAATTTGGGGATGATTGTGTAAGAAAATGAAATGCATGGGGCAAGTGGCAGAGTGAAAGAAAGGAAGGGCTATTTGTATATAAAGCATGGAAATCAAGAGTGGATGTGTTTCATGTAAAAGCAAAACAGCATGGAAATAAAAGTAGGACAGCACCCTTTTTCTATGACAAAAACACTTTTGGGGAAGGATTTTAAAAGCAGAGCACATGGTATATAGTGGTAGATAACAGTAGCTATGTGTACCTTTTGACAAGGGTTCAAACCCCACCTGGGGAAAAAAAAATGTATATTGTTTTTTTTTATTATTTATTTATTTTAGTAGAGTGAAAGATAGTCCTTTGGAAGTCGTTAACTGACATTATCTCCAGTTAATCATGAAAGAGAATGTAAAAAATCTGTGGCACATGTCACATGAGCTGTGGCATATGCCACATGACAGAGTGACACGTGTCACATGCCAGGAATGGGCTCCAACCTTTACTGAATTTGAAGCAGCAGCAGGCCTCTTAATAAGGCAGTACCACCAGGAGTAAGTAACCGCAGTGAGTAATAAAAGCCAATGCTGCTTTTACTTGCGCGTGGTGACAGTCACCTGAACCGAGTCAGAGCCTCAGAGGCCCCAGCAATCATGCCACCGGCGTGGGGCGGGGCACCGTGTGCAGTGCAAATGCTCCGAGGCTGCCGGAAGGGCAGGGCCTTGCCCTTGCTCAATTTGTTTTAACCACCGTCTACTCTAAAGTGTCTTACGTACTTTCCTTTTACTTTGCCGGCACTGCTCAAAAGAAATTAAATGCATAAAGCCAAAGCGGCATAAAAAAAGGTGCAATAATCTTTATGTAAATCATGTGATTTGCACGGTGTGGGAAGTGCCACCACTCACCAGCAGTAACGCTTGGGCCCGTGCAGCCTTCCTGTCCATAGACGGCGGTTCCTGCTGGTCCAGGAGCCCCTGTTTTATGTGCTTCTTAGGTACACAAAACACGGCAAATTTCGTTTACCAAACAGGGACAGCAATAATTCCAGCAACCATTTACAATTGCCAAAACACACCCCGATGGGGTTGGAGCCATTGTAGTGGGGGTTGTTAAAATGCCCACAGTTAACATTAACACAATGCAGTACAGACACAATGCTGCCAAGTAGCCCGATTTTTGTGAAAGGGAGAGAAGGCACCTACAGGAGATGGTGCCGTTTTTGTAAAAGGGAGAGAAGGCACCCACAGGAAAGAGATGACGCCGTTTTTGTGAAAGAGGGAGAATGCACCCACAGGAGATGGTGCAGTTTTTGTAAAAGGGAGAGAAGGCACCCACAGGAGATGGCGCCGTTTTTGTAAAAGGGAGAGAAGGCACCCACAGGAGATGGTGCCGTTTTTGTAAAAGGGAGAGAAGGCACCCACAGGAGATGGCGCCGTTTTTGTAAAAGGGAGAGAAGGCACCCACAGGAGATGGTGTCGTTTTTGTAAAAGGGAGAGAAGGCACCCACAGGAGATGGCGCCGTTTTTATGAAAGGGAGAGAAGGCACCCACAGGAGATGGCGCCGTTTTTGTAAAAGGGAGAGAAGGCACCCACAGGAGATGGTGCCGTTTTTGTAAAAGGGAGAGAAGGCACCCACAGGAGATGGTGCCGTTTTTATGAAAGGGAGAGAAGGCACCCACAGGAGATGGTGGGGTTTTTATGAAAGGGAGAGAAGGCACCCACAGGAGATGGTGCCGTTTTTATGAAAGGGAGAGAAGGCACCCACAGGAGATGGTGCCGTTTTTGTAAAAGGGAGAGAAGGCACCCACAGGAGATGGCGCCGTTTTTCTGGAAGGGACAGGTTCCGAAGGCTGCAGCTTCTATTTGGGAAAAAAGCAGGGATGGGCGACGACTTGTGAGGACAAGAAGCTGACATTTTTATGGACTAAATCCTGACACAGCCACCCCTTCCGCATTGTAAGACTTCTATGGGACCTAAGGATTAGGGGCTAGGGAAAGGTGGACGATGATGAACTGTGAAGGACACATGAGAACACCACCTCAAGGACCTGTGATTTAACCAGAGTGACACTGAAGACAAAGGACAAATAACGTTGTTATAAACACATAATGCACAGGCACAAACACATCAGAGGCCTAAAAGCACAGGTTTTAACCCACTCGATAGAAAAAAGACACGACGAACAACGCATACTGAAATACACTTATGCTTTTGGTACCCTGAGCCATATTCTGTTTTAGGCGGCGCTAACAGAAGAAATGGGCTGATGCAAACTCCCTCCTGACGAGAGCCCCGGCACTTATTTTTTTACACATTAACCACTGAATCAAGGCAACACAGTAGCACTGCAGGCAGCGTTAGTTCAAGGAACAAGAAATTAGCTAAAGATCAGGAGTCAAGACAGCACTGAAGGTAGTGCTAGTTAAGGACAAGGAATACTTACAGCTCAGAAACAGGAAACAAGGAGTAACTATAGCTCAGGAACTCTGGAAACAAAAAAAGCAAAAGCTCAGGAAACAAGGGTCCATCTCACAGGAAAACTGCTCCAATGACCAACGCTGGACAAAAGGGAGATGGGGCGTAAAAGAGCTCACAGTAATCACGTACATCTGGTGTGAGCAGGCTAGCAGCTGCTAGCCGCAGGTGTGCTTAATTCCTCCACCCATCCTTGGCCTGCAGAGGTGGAGACAAAGCAGTGAGCAGGGGATTATAGGTAATGGAGTTTCAAGCATGAGCAGACTGGCTTCCACAAATCCCCGCCACTGATTGGGGATGGATGTCAATTTCCAAATAGCATCCAATTGGCTGGAGGTCAGGATGTGCCTGCAGGGGAAGGTCCGGAAGCTTATTACAACACTGGAAAGTCCCACAATTCGGCACCTTGGTGGTGGGCACAAGAGCGCAGGGAGCGAATTGTGGCACACTTCCTGTACCATAGTACTGTGGACTTGTTTAAATGTTTCATGTGCCACTAGGGTTAGAAACGTTTCACCAGGTTTAGGGGTCAAAGCACATGTGCTGGGAGGCTGGGTACCAGTCACCCAGGGCTCACATTCAAACCAGCCAGCAGAAACTAGTTAGGAAATGTGGAGACCATTCATAAAATGTACCTTCCTGCATTGATGTGTCATGTGAACAATAAATAGAAGCACAGTCTTTTGTGGAACTAGGTATATCAGTGCTTTCTGATAATGAGCAATTAACACAAGTACACTGTGATGGGGAACTACAATACTGATGCACTCTGAATGAAAGCATTTGGTAGTCATGCATTCCGAAGTTAAACAATGAATACTAGTACATACTGCCAGGGACAATTGTACATTTGCCTATTCTGCTGGCAACCAAAGGATGCTGGTATATATTCATGGGAGCATAATAAATCCTGGTGCATTCTAATGAGGAAAAGTGAAAATGGCTACTTACCACTGGGCAACAATATCCTTCACATGAACAATAGAAGCTATGCCTTCTGCTAAGGCCAGTGACTACTTCTGCATTTGGCTGTCAAGGAATAAATACATCTTTACCCCACTAGGAGATAATAAACAGTATGTGCTGCCTTGAATACCAATGCATTCTGTTAGGAATCAATCAATAGACTTGTATTTGCTGAGGGCGATGAATGTGCGCAAGCAAACAGTTTCAAATGCTGCCAACAGTGCTTGTTTCACTACTGCATGAACCACTTTGTGTGGTTTTGGACTGGAAGCACTGTTGCATACATATTTACTGAACCTTTGATAGACTGTAGTTTAGGGGAGGGAACTTGTGCGGGGGGATTTGTTTTGACTTGCCTGCCATCTCTATGAATACTACTTTGGAGTTAAGGTGAAACTACTGTCTGTTAGTTGTGCTGGCCAACTTTTCCCCAATTCTTGCTTCTATTTTAAAGGTCCTAAGTCATTTGCCACCAAATAAACTGGGAAGTAATCAAGTCCAACAATTTATTCACCCCAGAGGTCGTGTGGGACATATCTCTCCCGGAGGAAAAAGGAAGTAGCAGTTTTAGTAATATGCAATGAAATGGGACTTATGGTGAGCCTGGATGTTTCCTCATACATTAAATGATGCTGAGAATTACGTACAATGTAGCCACAACAGCATGGTGGAATTTATTTCCGTTTGGAGAAGTAGATGGATCTAGCAAAAACCCAGTCAAAAAACAAATTATGAGAAATAATACAAATTCAGGATCCCAGTCCAAAACGGTACAAGAACAAAAAGAAAATCACTGACGGGGCAGCCTTTATTACCTAAAACTAAAGCTAAATGCAATAATAAAAGAATGAAAAGGATATACATAACAAAACCTGATGCACAAAGTTAAGGCTCTATTAATCCATATATGAACAGCAAACATCTGCAGTTGTGAATAGCAGACCTTTTCTTGATGCCAACACTCTTCTCAATCCAATGGGATCTGTCATTATCCCTGTGACAAAAGTGGTAGAGGGCACAGTTGATTCCACTGGAAAGCATAAGGAAATAGTCACATTTAATATGATGAAGCAACTCTATCCGAGAAACATGCTATGGTGCCTCTTCATATTTTGTCATCTATTCTAATAGATATGGGTATAATATCACAAAACCAAATAAGGTTTTGATTGGTGCATCCACTAGGTCAATAGGTTTGGTAGGATTCACGTTGTTCCCAGTTCAAGATCTAGAAGCACTTCCATATAAAACCTACCCAATCAATCTTTTCATATATTTTTCAAAAGAATATGAAGTTGTTGCCCTAAATATGGGCCATTTGCTAAAGATATTTCACTTGATAACACATCTTAGACTAATCTGTTCGAGTGACATAAAACTTTGATCCTCTTTGAAAAATTGTACTCCATGATTACATTTAATATTGATACAATAGAGGCATGATTACAAGTTCCTCATAATATTCCGAACTCCTCATAATATTCTGACCCACGCGCAAGCTCCTGTTTACGCATGGGTCAGAATTACAAGTTTGAAGGTATTTAATGCATCAAATAATTATCGAATGTATTAAATAACTCAACTCTCATTACTTTTTGGCAAGGTATTTACCGTATCATGTGGATTTTGGTGCATTAAACACCAAAATCTGCATGTTATTCCATAAGAACTCGTAATAGGTGTTCTTTATCGCACTCAATAAATAATGTACCCTAAGGTATACTTCTTTATCAGGGGTGTCAAATGACGGCATAGCTCATAATGAGGACCTAGGTAACTTATTTTGGCAACATCAAGATGACCTCTGGATAAGTGACAGCCATAGATGTGAACAGTGCTTAATTTGAGCCTGTAGTTTCCGGTGCTCGGTCCCGGCACTTAATTGGTTTCAGCTGCTCGGCATTGGCACTTAATTGTTAACACACGCACTTATGACAGTCTGCACGTGGTGGCGCTGCTTATGTAATTTAGAGATGAGCAGAACACTGGTTGTTTGTGTATACAATATACATTAAAAAAGATTAATACCGGTCTCCCCAGCCATTCCTTTAGCTTTGGGGACCTGGAATAATCTGTACTGTCGCACTTGCAGGCGAAAGAGACGGTTAGCAGTTGTTTTGGCAGCGATTACAGGGGAAATGGGTGGCACAAGCTGCAGTGGCTTCCTGGTCAGGGCCCTGGCACTTATTATTTTACAAATTAAACACTGAATGTGACCCTTCCAACAGTTTACACTGAGGATTTTAATCAATGGCTCCATAGTAAAGTTAAAATCAAACTAGAACCTGCAATCTATTCACAGTTTTATTCTGGGATGGCATATACCTTATCATAAGAAATAAGAGCAAATATGGGTACCCTATTAGCGACTACAGGAGGGGTGGTTGACATCCCACAATACACCCTACGGTTCTGGCAAGTGGTGCAGCCGACCTCATGGATTGAGTGATGGCTGCTCTCATTCTCTCACAAAGAATTTATATCAGAAAAATCCCCAATCATATTATGAATATTTGAGCTGGAATAGCCGGTTTGCTGCACTTTATTTAGAGATACCTTTTAACTCTTCTCCGTCACGCAGATATGTTTACAAGAAACTTGAAAGACTCGGAAGCTTAATTTGACTGATTATCAGTTGTTGGAAATTGGGTTACTGGTTGAGGGGTGTGAAACCCTGCTCAAGCAACAACCACAATTTCTGTGAGGGTACAGTCACAAGGAAACTACTAATTAACCTGTGCTTAACCCTCTGGTAGCTTGGCACAAGCAGTCAGGCTTAACTTAGAGGCAATGTATAAAGTATTTATGCAGCATACAAACAATAATACACTGAAAACCCAGCATAAAAAAATCCCACAACAATTTTAAATAAGAAGAGTAAAATGTGTTAAATTATTTGAGACCAAAATGACAAAAATCCAATCAGAAGAACCTGAGATATGCAATTTTAAAGCTTAAAGTAAAAATAGTGCCTAGAAGCACAAAGCTCCAACAGTGTTTATCTGGTCACGCCGGACTGGGACAAAGTCAAAAGTTCAGGCTGACTGCAAAGGAGAGCAGTCTGTAAATACAGGGACCAAGTTTGGTCCACTGAGCAAAATACTTTAAATCCTGGGTGCGGAGCATGGAGAGATCCCGTGGCAAGGATGCGTTGCGCAGCGGCAGCTCCGAAGAAGCTGTGGGTCTGCAAGGCAGAGTACTTCATCATTGTAGAGGGGGCAGTTGATGAGGGCTTGTGATGTGAAGGCACGCATCGATGATGCGTCATGCAGTGGCGGTTACAAGGAAGCTACGGGCTGCGTTGAGAGGTCTTGAGTCCAGGGATGTGTTGCGTTTGGTGGTTCAAAGGCAGCTGCAAGGAGAAGCATTGCTCTGCATCGGTACTGCTCACAGAACCACTGCTGGGCTGGAAGAGCACTTTCAGGTCCACTTTGAAGGCTCTAGGACTGGAATGGCACCACTTGGAGGGCAAAGACTCAAAGCGAGTAAAGTCCAGGTGCTGGGTTCAAGATGGTTGGGGACTTTCCTGTCCCTGAGGTTCTGAAGGGCAGGCAACTAGCCCTAGGAGTCACTCTGGTAGTCCTGGGATCAAGATGCAGGCCAGTCCTTTTAATCAGGCAGCAGGGCCACAGAGTAGCAGTCCTTCTTGCAGAGCAGCACAGCAGATCTTCTGAGTCCAGTTCCAAAGGTGTACTGAAGAGTTGGGTATGAGGGCCCATTACTTATACCTGGTACCCAGGTAGCCACTTTGAAGTAGAAGGTTCTGGAGGTTTCCACCCCCAGTGGTGTTTGGAATTTCCTGACTCCCTGCCCAGGCCCCAACGTCTGGGGTCACACAAGACTAGTGTCATCACTCTTTGCGAGTATGTTGGGCAGAGTCTTTGTGATGTGCAAGTGTGGTAGGTGGCAGCCCCCCCCATCAAGTCAGATGGCCCATCCTGCCAACTCCTATTCGACCTCTGTTTCACTATCTGGGAGCAATACACAAAGACCCACTGCACCCAGGTATGTGATTCAGGTTACAGGCACCAAATGGTTGGGACAAGAAAATTCCAACTTTCTAAAATGTTATTTTCAGAACTGTGACTTAAAATCTGACTTTACCATCAAAAAGGGTTTTAAATGATAGTTCTTTAGACACTAAACTGAACATTCCTACCTTTTCCCAATTGAACATTATCACTTATTAAATGTAAGAAGTAAACCCAATGTCATTGCATGGGAGAAGCAGGCTTTGCAGTCGTAAAAAACCTATTGAAGAGTTTTTCACTACAGGACATGTAAACGGTAAAAGTACATGTCCAACTTTTTAAACACACTGCACCCTCCCCTGTGGGCTGTTTAGGGCCTATCCTAGAAGTGGCATATATATTAAAAAGGAAGATCTAGGCCTTGCAAAAGGTTTATTTTGCCAGGTTTAAATTGCAGTGTAAACTGCACACACAGGATGCAATGGCAGGCCTGAGACATGTTTAAAGGGCTATTTATGTGGGTGGCACAATAAGTGCTGAAGGCCCACTAGTAGCATCTAATTTACAGGCCCTGGGTACAGGTAGTAACACTTTACTAGGGACTTACAAGTAAATTAAGAGTGCCAACTGGGTAGAAGGCAACTTCTGCATGTTCAAAGGAGGCCAACAAAAACGAGATCAGTAAAAAAGTAAGGCAAAAAGTTTGGGGGAAGGCCATCTTAAGGCTGACAGGTCTATTATTAGGTGTACTCAAAAGGCCTTACAAGAGGAGTTTGGCATGAATGTGAAATTATGGCCCAAAAAAAATCTGCATTAAATAGAAATATATTACATGTGGATCTTCTTATATTGAATGTGTATATATGCCCAGACACATACGATCTAAATCTTTCCAAACTAACAATGAAAGGGATCTTAATTCACAACATCTACAAAGTTTAGCTTGTTTACTGCATGATTTGAATGCTCAGAACACAACATCACAACACCCTCTTAGGGATCTAAGAGCACATGATGAAGATTGAGAAGTTGCTGGAGCTAGATGTAGCCAATAATGGGATTTCCATGGTCGCCAACTCTCAAAATATGTTATTTATCAAGTATTTAGCTGTTTAAATGGAAGGCCACAATGTGACTCTGCTGGTTTATCAACATGGGTCATTGAACAACAAGATCACTACAATCAAAGGCCTTCAACAGGACTGTGTATTAGCCCCATTACCTTATGGTGTGGATATCGCCAATGATCCAACAGAATAATAGATCCTTCCCCCCAAAAACTGCAGGGAGGGTGATTCAGTACTAATGTACATGGGCGATCCTATGATCTTTGATCAATCATCACACTATGAGGCAATTTGAATCATTTTGAACTAAAAAACATCTAAAAGCAAATCATGAGAAATCTAACATCCTCTACTTTGGAAAACTGAGAATAGAAAAGAGTAGATGGTGTATAAAAAACGTAACAATTAAGCAAGCCAATCAGACAAATACTTAGGCCCCTGAGTCAATAGCAACAGATCCTTTGCCAAGGAAATGGAGAGGAAATGAAAACAAAAGAAAGCAATCGGTCATATCCCACCCTTAAACTAGTGAACAACTTAAAAGGGCCGTCATTGAAGCCATCATTTGATGTGATCAAAATCAAATTAATGCCATCACTAAGATATGGATGCAAAGTTTTTACAGCATCATTGATTCCACTGGTAGAGACCGAGCATTGAAATTCATTCACAAGAATTTTTAATTTACCTTCATCCTCCTCCCAAGCCCAAATCTGTTTGGAATTAAATCTGATAAATCACACAGTATACCAAAGCAGGTCACATCCAATGTTTTTGATAAAACTGTAAAACTACCCGGAAGGGCTCACTCAGGTCTGCACTATGGGACGAATTCTGGTCATGTAAGCAAATTAAACAAACTCACTACAACATCATCACTGAATAACTTGCAACTCTGCAGATGTTGGAACTTTGGGGTCATATATTATCAAGTTGCGATTTAAGGTCATAGTGAGCAAACAACACTATCTTTACACCTTTATTTAGATAAGTCCACATGTCACTCAATTAAGAACATCAGCACTTTATTGACTCCTTATAAACAAGACCAAATACAACCTTATTTGATGGTGGCACAGCCAATCAGAATGAAACAAGATCTCATGAGGCTTTGATTTGGCCTATTTGATTGGTGAGCTAGCGCAAAAATGGAAATATATGCATTACTCCCATGAGCTGCCGTTGTTGTCCTTACTGGAAGGAATCTCAGGCCCACCTAATTTGTTGCCGTCATGACTTTTTATCTGAACGGTTTTAGAATTGTAATTCCATCCTTCAGACGTATAAACATCAGCTCTTGCTCACTGCCACAAAACAAGTGTTTTAACCTGACAGACATGCTAATGCCCAGTGATTTTAAACACGTTAGTGCAGTTCTAGCAGTGGCGGCTCCTCCGCTATGGCGAAGGAGCGTTGCCCCACTGCATTCAAGCAGTGCAAGAAGAGGAAACATAACATGATAATAACTTGCAATTATTATCATGTTATGTTTCCTTTGCAGGCGGGAGGGTGGGAAGGGCTGCTCTGCTCACGGAGCAGGGCAGGGGCAGAGTGGTTTGCCCACTCAAGTGCGCAATGACTGTTTGGTCGGCCCTCTTGGGCTACCCAAAGCAGTCATGCACACTTGCCTGTTCTAGATGCAGGCTGTATTACAGCCTGCATGTAGAATATGCCCACCCCTACAGCCCCTGGCTGAGCGCCGTGTCACGGCACTCAGACCAATCACAATGCTGCACTGCAGCGTTGTGATTGGCTTAGGAGAGGGAGCCTGGCTGCCTGCTTCCTGTTCCTGGAAGCGGACTCAGGAGAGCAAAAGCACCGAAGAGGCGGGACCCGGCCTCGAGGTAATTTTTTTGGGGGGGTAAATTTCTAAAACGCCGCGACACTCTCCGCGACACCCCCGCAAATCGAGCCATGCCGCCCGCCCCTGAGTTCTAGCCAAGGTAGTAAAAGTAGTTACTACACCATAAGCCTTGGACAGGGCTGGGTTAAGATAGAGGCACAAACTATCAACTTTTTATGTGTTAATTTGACATAATTGCACACTTTAATCATTTTTCTTTTAGCAAGGTCTAGATTTGATCTCTTTTTATGTAACAAATCTTTTTTATTGATTTAGTTGGTAGGTATCTCGACATCTGCACACAGCCAATTGCCTACAACCACACGGGCCGGCGGCTAAAAGTCAATGCATTGAGTGTATATACAACTCCACCGCATTAATGCCGAGAGGGCTTCCACCTGTACTTGCGGTAAGGACAAATTGAGGACCTGGGACTTGCCAAGGTTGACCATGAAGCCAGAGAGCAGTCCAAAGGACTCGAGTTCTCTGACCAGCGTGGGGAGGGAGGTTAGAGGCTGCGCGAGGGAAAGGATGACATAATCCGCATAGAGGCTTATCTTGTGGATGTCGCCCCCGAACTTTAGACCCTGGATGCCCGGGTGATCGCGAATTTTCTGTGCGAGGGGTTCCATGTAGAGTGCAAATAAGAGGGGCGAGAGTGGACATCCTTGCCTCGTGCCCCGGGCGATCACAAAGGGGGACGAGGACACCCCATTAACTCTAACAAAAGCCCGGGGGGCATGGTAGATGCACTGCACCCATTGGATGAAGCGGGGGCCAAACCCGAAGCCCCGCAAGACGTCGAAGAGATATTTAAAGCATACTCTATCATACGCTTTTCGGCGTCGACGGAGAAGAGCACGGCTCCTACCTGGGAGCGATGAACACTGTCCATGAGGTGGAGAAGGCGCTTGGTATTGTCACCACCCTGACGAGTGGGAATGAATCCCGCCTGGTCTGTGTCGATTAGACCCGCCGTTAGGGGGTTCAACCGAGACGCTAGTATGCCCGTGAAGAGTTTCGCGTCGATGTTAAGCAGTGAGATCGGGCGGTAGAAACTACAGAGGCGTGGGTCTTTATTAGGCTTAAGGATTACGGAGATCGCTGCCTCGGACATAGAGTCCGTCACCGCTCCACTGTCTAGAAAAGAGTTGAACAGGCGGGTTAGGAGGGGAGCCAATTTGTGACAGAATGTTTTATAAAACAGGGCAGGATAGCCGTTGGGGCCCGGAGATTTGTCAAGCTTCAGCCGAGAGATGGCGGAGATAACCTCCTCTAACCGAATGGGATCCTCCAGGGGTTCTGCCTGCGCCTTAGGGAGGCGAGTAAAGTTGCTAGACTCCAGGTAGTCCCTTGCGTCAGGGGGACCATGTGCATCCGCGCTATAGAGAAATTGGTAGAAGTGTCGGAATTCCTCTACGATCTGGGAGTCGAGGTGAATCTCCTCGCCTGTAGGCCGTTTTAGGGAGGGGATAGTCACCGCCACTGCCCTGGCACGTAATCTCTGTGCTAACATCCTCCCACATCTGTCACTACCCAGATAAAACTTATGTCGGAGGCGAAGCAAAGCATATTTCGCCCTGTCAAGGTCCAAACGTTTAAAAAGCATCCGCTTTTTCTCTAAAGACCGCCAAACCCTTGGGGCCCCCGTGCGTTTATGTATCGCTTCCAGTTCTGCCACTTCCTTTTGAAGACCCAGACGGGCTTCCTTACGTCGCCGGGTGTCAGCGGAGGAGGTGGCTATAAATACCCCGCGGATCACCGCTTTGAGGGTTTCCCAAACAGTAGCCAGGGATGTCTCACCAGTGTCATTGTGTTGGAGGTACTCTAATAGCTTGGCACGCACGCCTTCTACCATGTTGGGGGGAGTGTAAGAGACCTACGCGCAGCCGCCATCTAGCAGGGACGTGCCCAACCCCTTCAGGTCGTAAGGAAAAGAGATATGTGCATGGTCAGAGAGGGAGCGTGTGGCTATAGAGGCATCACTGATCCTGGGGAGAAGCGTATTAGAGACCAAAAACATATCAAGACGTGCATAGGATTTGTGCGCCGCAGAGTAATGGGTGTAATCTCGCATGTCCGCATGCTTACGGCGCCAGACATCGTGAAGGCCGCTATCGGCCAACCATTGCTTACCCTCCGGAGAGAGGGCTCCCACCTGAGAGTAGCGCTGCCCCTAGCGGTCACAGTCATTGTCCATGACCAAGTTTAGGTCCCCACCCACCACTAAAGCAGAGTCCGGGGAGGCCAGGCCCTCTGCAACATGCCGGCGTAGGAAAGGCTCTTGATGTGCGTTGGGCGTGTAAATATTAATTAAAGTGAGAGTAGTGGACCCCCATTGAATCCGGAGAGCTAGGACCCTGCCCTTGGACTCATAAAAAGTAGACAGTACCTTGCCATCGAATTTTGCCGCCAGAAGGATGGCCACCCCGTTCTTTTTCACTGCTCCAGAAGACCAATATTGATGAGGGAAGAGCCCCGTATGCATGCGGGGAGTATCTTTAGCAAGCAGATGGGTCTCTTGAAGCAGACAGATATCTCCTTCGGACTGCTCGAGTAGGGAGAGGATCGCAGCGCGCTTCGTAGGGTGGTTCAGGCCCCGAACATTGAGGCTCACAATTTCCAGGTCTCTAGTCATAACGGATTTGGGTTAGCATGCAAGGCGCATCCATAGGATTTAGGGAGCAACGCGCAAATGTCGGGCTGGAGGGAGTGGGGGTCGGTGAGGAGGAGATGGAAGCGCAGGGCCTGGTACGGGAAACCCTAAAAGGAACACCAACAAGTACACATAAGAAAACATCCCACAATAACTCAACCCCATAAAGGAACAGTAGACATAAGTCCGTCTACAGAGAAAGACCAGAAGAGATCGCGACCTTGGCGGCCGACTGCAGAACAGAGTACCTGGAGAACCAAGACCTGCGGAGGGGCATTCCACTGAACCAGGAGAGGTAACCGTCCCATGTGCCCCTCCGGCATCACTCCGTGACACCCATCCCCGCATGCTTATTTGAGGTGCTCAAGGGGAACACGAACGATCTTGGGGCTGAGAGAGAGAAGAGATCACAGCCTCCCGTTCTTTCGCCATCTCCTCCGGGTCTGGTTTTACAGAGGCCGACGGCTTACCAACAGTTTGCCATCTTGGAAGTCTCCGTGCGGCCCAGTCTCTGGGGCCTTCCCTCCGCTCCGTGTCCGCAGTATTGTCCAGCCCCAGCAGATCAAGAGCCTCAGCGAGTGAGCGAATCTGTCGCAATTTCCCTTGATGTTTAAAGATGATGCGAAAGGGATGGCCCCATGAATATGGAATTCCATTGTTGCGAAGATAGGAGGTGACCACTCGGAATTGTCTCCTTTTGGTTAATGTGGACACTGCAAGATCCTGAAAGAGGGCTGGTGAATGCCCTTGGAACTGGATCGGCTGGGCCGCTCGAGCTTTGCGTAGGATTTGCTCCTTGAGCTGGAAGTCGTGCACGCAGACGAGTATGTCGGGCAGGGGGGCCTTCTCTCCCCTGGGCAGGCCCACACGATGCACCCGGTCCATCTGAACTTCTTGTGGGCCGTCGTCCCCCAACACCTGCCGAAAGAGAGACAGGACGTAGGATCGAAGGTCATCCCCCTCCGCTCGCCAGGGCACCGCGCGAATGCGGATATTGTTTCTCCGTGAGCGGTTCTCTAGATCCTCCGCGTGGGCTTGCAGGTCCAGGTTTTGATCCCGCAGCCGAAGTACTCGGTTCAGCTCATGCTCTTCGAGGACAGCCACCCGTTCGCCTACTTCGTCTATGTCCCGCCGGACTTCTTTGAGATCAGCAGAGAGCTGGCCCTTCAGGTCGAGGATGTCCTCTTTGATGGCGGAGAACAGCTCCATCATGAAGGCCTTCGTGGCCGGACCGTCTGCCCCCTCCAGCGATTCCGAGTGCCCCTGGTCCCGGGGCGCCGCATGTGCTGCGTCGGGGCCACTGGACTGCTTCAGCAGTAGGTCTTTGAGGGTCTTCTCCCTTTTAGCTCGGGCCGAAGCCATATCGCCGTGCTGGGGCCGAGGAGGTGGCTATAGGAGGTCCGTGAATCTGTAGCTCCGTAGGCACACCGGGCCCAGGGTCATACCATCTTCGGCGTCTTGGCTGGAATAGGCGGACGGGAGCCACGGGGTTGATGGCCTGCTTAAGTGCGTCTGTGGGATGCGGCAAAAGTGCGCTCAGGCCTACCTCTCCACCGCGACTGGATCCCGCACTGTCCAGGCAGCCTTCCCCGCCTCAGAGAATTCAGCTCCCATGTTGCAGAATGGCGCGTGGAGAGGCCTAGGTCCGTTCGAACCGGCAGCCGGATGGGACGCTCAGCGATAGCACTGATGAAGGAGAGTTCGTCCAGGGGTACACTAGCAGCACGTGGCCCCCCCTCAGGTATCAGCTCAGTCTTTCACAGGTAGAAACCACGGGCCCTCAGTCTGTGCCCTTTGTCAGCAGCTGGACCGGGGGGGACCCAACTATCAGCTGGGCTATCACCTCCGTACAAAACCGGGCTCCCAGAGCAGCCGCTGCTATGTTGGGCAGGAGCCAGGCAAGGTCAGGCAGGGTCGCTAATGGCGGGCAGGCCCCACAAAGTAGCGCTCACCAGACGGTCTGTAGCATCATTGGGCGCCAAGTCCTGCGCCAGACTGGGCAGGTCGCTAGGCCGGCTGATCTCTCAAGCCCCGTGGATTGGAGTCAATAGGCCCCAGGCCCAGCTTTCTCCAGCGCGCGGGCCCGGCCAGTGCAGGGGAGGAGGCAAAATGGCAGGCGATCCGCAGGCCTCCCGCCGGGCAGCTACTGCATCCCACGTCGCGCTGAAGGCTCTCTAGCTGCTTCCTGTGGCAGTCTCTCTAGGCCGCGCTCGACCCAGTCACCGGTTCCGGGGCTCGTACGTGCAGCGCTGTCGCGGGTCTCTCCCGGATCTGTCCAGGAGCGCGGCCGCGTCCGCCGCCGCGCTCGTCTCAGCGCCGACGCGGTCCAGCCAGGCATCAAAGTCGGGAGCACCGATGCGGCTGCCAGAAACCTCCCCACCAGCTCCCGAGGAAGCGCAAGCAGATTCCGGTCCCTGTCCAGCTATTTGGGGGCCGGGGATGGGGAAATACAATGCTAAGAAACGGCGAGGCTGGAGGGACGGAATCTCACGTCCTACCGAGCCGCCATCTTGGCCATGCCCCCTTGATCTCTTTTTAAACTCGTCATTGTTATTTATATTGCACTATATATGAACTGTGACATATTTACCTTTTGTAATGGTTTTAATTAACCATACATTAAAGGAATCCATACACAATTAATGTTTTTCATATAATATAAACTATGGGAACATGTACATTACGTGGAAACACAATTTAAGAGATCGTGTGCTGTTAATGCACAACTGGCAAAATTAAGTTGTACTGCTAACACATTTGCCAGTGCCTCCTGGGGAATTAGGGTGCAATAAACAAAAAAACAATTCGATGAAACCATAAAGATGGGATTGATTTGCCTTCAAATCTGTCAACTATCGATTATAATCTCAGCATTTTATACACTGCTGATGTCCAATGGCTCGACCTTATAAACAGCATGGTCTTGAAAATGTTTACTTTCAAGATATTTATACAATAACCTATAACTTGTAGTTAGAATGGTAACTCTCAGTTTTGTAATATAAACATCTAATGAATGTAACTAATAGATGTGTAAGAGATTCAATGGATTTCCGCAATTGATATGAAATGATTGAAATCCATAAAGTGCTGTCCACAAATAAATGGTCATTATGGCAAATTCTGAGCCGGACAATGGGCAAACTCTCTCAAAAAAAGTGAACTTTGGTTACTACAGGACAATGATATGTATAATTTTAAAAAATCGTACTAACCTAATCCTATACTAAGTAAAGAATTGTCACTAAATAGAAGCATGGATGGCTTTCCAATGATCAGACATGAGCCATTAGAAAATATTGGTTCTATGATATGGAAATTCAAGGCTACATGGGTACAAGGCCTCGATGGAATACGTATGACATATCAAACTTTCTTAGGGTATTGAGTAAGATTTTGACTTGACTGTTTAATGTCTGCTTCTCAACCCTCACTACACCATTTCACAGAGGAGAAACTTTATTGTGCCAATAGGCAAAAAAGGCCAGAGTGATCAGCTGTCTAGTTAATGCCCAGAGGTCTTTTGGATGCACCAAGGAAAATCTTTTCATAAGTTATATTACAACATCTTCATAACTGGGTAAACGAAAAGCTACTGATCATGCTACATCAAGGGACTTTTGATCTACTTGCAGTATAATAGTGTTGTACTTGGCCCTCTTTGCGGGGTCACCCCAAACTGTTTGCCTTCACTCCTCCGGTTTTCTAAATCCGTTTTTGTTGGCTTTTAGAACTCTGTGCACTTTACCACTGCTAACCAGTGCTAAAATGCTTGTGCTCCCTCCTTTAAACATGGTAAAATTGGCGTACACCCAATTGCACATTTAATTTACTTGTAAGTCCCTAGTAAAGTGGTACTACATGTACCCAGGGCCAGTAAATTAAATGCTACGAATATGCCTGCTGAACTTATTGTGATACCCACTTAAAAAGCCCATTAAAAACATGCCTCAGGCCTGCCACTGAAGCATGTGCAGTTTTAAACTGACATTTCGGCCTGGCAAAATAAATCTTTTGCCAAGCCTAAACCTTCCATTTTAATACATAGAAGTCATCACTAAGGTAGGTCATAAACAGCCCATAGGACAGGGTGCATTGTATTGAAAACGTTGTGCATGTATTTTAACGTTTTACATATGCAGGTAATGAAAAACTCTAGTTTTCTATCATTACAAGACCTACCTCTCCCACAAGTTAACGTTGGGTTACCTTATTACATTTAATAAGTGATAACTTTTGATTGAAAGCAGGAGGAAAGTCATGTTTGGTGTTTGACGAATTATAATTTAAAACTCTCTTTTATGGTAAAGTCGGATTTTAAGCCACAATTCTAAAAATGCCACTTTTAGAAAGTTGGAATTTTCTTGATCTAAACATTTGGTACCTGCAGCCTGTATCCTGGGTCAGATGACTATGAGCAGTTGATAGTTGGCCTTTGTGTATTCCTCCCAAACAGTTTGATGGGTGAGCTAGAGCAAAAATGGAAATATATGCATTACTCCCATGAGGTGCTGCTATTACCCTTACTGGAAGGAATCTCTGGCCCACATAATTTGTTGCTGTCATGACTATTTAACTGAATGGTTTTAGAATTGTAATACCATCCTTCAGACGTATAAACATCAGCTCTTGCTCACTGCCACAAAAGGAGTGTTTTAACCTGACAGACATGCTAATGGCCAGTGATTTTAAACATGTTAGTGCAGTTCTAGCCAAGGTAGTAAAAGTAGTTACCAGTAAGTGAAATGTGCAATTTCCCTATCCCCAGGGCATATAAAGCATCTTTAATAAGGTCCATGCTTATAATTCCATGATCCCCACCCCTGGGACACCTAGGGGAGACCCTGGGGGTACTGAACATGCTAAAATATTGTAGATTATTCCTTTTTAAGTGCCCCTACCACAAAAGTCGAGTTGGGGCACAATTTACATTTTTAAAAATTGCTGCAATGCAGGGCTGCTTTCAAAATGCCCTCAGCAGTGCACACATGCAAGTGCAAAAAGGGCTGTGTGCCTCTAAACAGCCCTGCCCTATTATATACTAGGGACTTACAGGTAGTTTTAATTCCCCCTGCCCTATTATCTACTAGGGACCTATAGGGTTGGTCATGCCAGTCATAGGTGTCCCCTAATACATCGTGTACCCTAATGCATGTGTCTGTTTTCACTTATGTTTTCAACATAGAAGTGAGTGTTTTCAACAAAGTACTGGCCCTGGGCCTTCCCAGAGCAGAGCCCAGGGCACTCGCAAAGTCAGAAAACCAGACTCTAGGGGTCTTATATGGGGCAAAACGTGGGAGGGACACTGCAAGCAGGTCCAGATTTCTAACACCCTTGCTGACCACCAATATGAAACTCTGGTGAACCCTGCTCTTCGCACTACTGCGACAGCCAGTGATGACCAGCAATGCGAGATCTGCACTTCATGCTACAGCATCCACATCCCGCTGTAACCACCAATGCGAATCTCCAGCAATTACTTTCCACGATGCCCAAGAGGATCTTCGTGCTACAGCAATAACCATCTGTGGCAATCATCCGTGACACCCTGCCCGCTCTTTGCAGTACAGCAACAACCATTTGCAACGCTCACCCTGGTCCTCGTGACCTGCTCTACCGTGAACAGAACTTGTCGAGTTTAGAAGGTAACTTTTTCAGCAGGACTAGCTTGGTCGCTGTATTCTGCCCAGGTTCCATCACGTTCGACCTGAAATTGAGACTTTTGCCCGGTCTTGCACAACCAGTTAAACGCGAGGGGTGCTTTTAGGTGCTATGCTTTAATGTAACCTTTGAAATTGCATATGTACAGTTATACTGACTGGATTTTTTTTATTTTGGTGTCAAATAATTTATTACATTTTTCTCTATCTTTCTATATTAGATTGAGATTTTTCTTGTGTTTTGATTTCACTTTGTTGCGGTTTAAGTGCTGAAGAAATACTTTACACATGCCTCCAAGTTAAGCCTGATTGCTTTCATGACAAGTCACCAGAGGGTTAAGCAAATGTTAATTTAGCAACTTTTTGTGATTCACCCTGACAAGGATTGTGACTGTTGCTTGAGTAGGATTTCGCCCCTCCAGCCCCCCAACCAACTACCAAATTTTTCACAAATTGCTAATGCTCTAATATTAAAACTAAATGTGGAGAGGTGCATATGGTGGAAGCAAAAGGTCTAATTGGCTTTTATTGATCTGTGGAGTGCCATTGACAAAGTTTACTGCTCCACATTATGGATGGGAGCTGTGGTTTGTTTGAAAACTTACTATTCTCCAAAAATCATTACATTGCAGATTATCCTATGATATTTGCTGAGAGCTGATATAATTCCCTGATTGTTAGACCGGGTGTCCTTAGCGTGATTTTCCCCTAACTTTGTTGCTGACTTCGTTTTTGCTGGCTAACAATACTCTGCACACATTACCACTGCTAACCAGTGCTAAAGTGCTTGTGCTCTCTCCTTAAAACATGGTAGAATTTGCTTACACCAATTGGCACACCGAATTTACCTATAAGTCCCCACTAAAATGGTACTACCTGTATCCAGGTCCTTGACATGAAATGCTACTAGGGGGCCTGCGGCACTGACTGTGACACACACTTAAGTAGCCCCTTAAACATGTCTCAGGTCTGCCATTGCAGCCTGGGTTTGCAGGTTTTAACTGCCATTTCCACCTAGCAAAATAAACCTTTAACCTGGCCTAAACCTTCCTTTTTTAGGTCTCGCCTAGCGACGCAGCGCAAAGCGCTGCTCGCTATGCGAGATCTATTGTTGCCGACTTGGGTCGGAAGCGGGACAGGAGATGTGCACGCGTATGGCAAGACAGGAGATGTGCACGCGTACGGCTCGCGGCGTTCTCACAACTCCTGCACCATACGCGTGCACATCTCACGGCACCCGGACAGGCCATGTGCACGCTCACGGCGTCTCTTTCAGACAGCCGATGTGCACGCTCATGGCGTGTCCTTCAGCCGGCAATGCACCCAGCCAAGCCCTCACTCACCGGCTGGTTCAGGACTCCGGTGTCTCTCCTCGGTCTGCAGGTTCCCTGGCTGTCTCCTCGGCACGCCGCGGGGCCCTCCTCACCACTCGGGAGCCCCGTCTTGCCTCTGGTGCCATGCAGTCTGCCTCGCTCTTCGCCCTGTCCCTCTGATGGGGCCGGGACTTCAGCATGGAGCCTGCAGGGTTCCGGACGTCCTCTCCGGCGAATCCTTCCTGTTTCTCTGGCAGGCCCTGCCCACGTCCCAACGAAGGCTGCCTGACTTCCGGTTTTGCCGCCATCTGCACCGGAGGCAGGGAGTGCGCCCCGCGATGTCGCCTCCGTTGTTCAGCTTGTTTTATTTGGGATCGATTGCACTGGCACTGCAGACTTCCTAGGTGACTGTCATGTCTCCGTCTCCTTCTCTAGGCCAGGCAGCATTCCTTATAGTTCTGATGTCAGATGTTTTACTTTGATCATGTAATAGAAACAAGGTCAGATGTTTTACTCAGATCATGTAATGGGAACCAGGATTTCATGCAGTCTTTGTAATGAATGCACACAGTATGTAGATTTCCGAAGTATCGATTGCTTCAATATCCACTTAATTTCCACATGCTGACTTGGAAATTTTCCCCTCCTGAAGACACTCACGATTACTTTGTATGAATTGATGGCAACTTGAAATAATATGCAGAGTCCAGGTTTCATAGTTGCATTATGCAAAGCAGTTTCGCAAGTCTTTTTCTTTGGAGTCTACCATCATGTAGGTTGTTTAGCACTAGGCGCAAGTATGTGAAGAGGCAGTATCGAGTCTAAGAGAGGGTAGTAGTGACAAAAATAGTAGTAATCAGGCACACTAGATTTGACACCTTAATGAAAGTAAGTTGTGATGACTATTCAGCCCTGTATTGAAATGGAGGTATGTGTTTCTCGTCAACTCAGGAGGTATTAAGCATATACTTTTTAGAGGCAGCTCTGGTTTCTTGCCTCATATGATAGGGCTGTATTGTCCATCAAAAGAGTTAGAGCTATAAGGGGCAGAGCTAAAATGGCTGCCATGCGGTGAAGCAATGGTAGGTAAGCTATGTAAGATCCCAGATATTCACCTTAGACGAGTTTGGATCTGCTGTGCGAATTTTGCGCCAGATCTCTGCCAAATATCAGGCAAAGCGCTGCAGTAAGTCACTGTGAGACTGTCACACAGTGATTCGTCTCCGCGCAGAGTATCCGATCCTCCTGCATGTTTAGCCCAGGGGTGCCATGCATAAGCAGAGGTTGCAAAAACGAAGCTAGAAATGCTGTTGGGAGACTCACAAGTGAAGTCGTAGTAGATTCATGATGTGTCTAGCAGGAGTCTGGCTTTGCTTTGCGGTGCTCAACAGTGTTCGTGCCATTTTGGTTAGCTCTGTGCTCGCACGGAGACTCTGCAAACACAACCATCAGGAGCGGTCACAAGCTCACCCAGCCTAGCATAGAGCGCCGTTGGCTTCCAGCGATCACTCATTAAACCGAAGGTCCATTACAGCATTGTAGTTTGGGATTTTTCTGTGATTTCCAGGTGTGATTTAGGCTTCATAGTGAGCTAACGTATTTGAGGTATTGGAAACATGAACTAACGGCACAGAAACCAAAGATGAGGACTTCAGTAGGTCTCACTCAAGGTGTAGGATTCCGGCATTTAACTCGGACCAGTCGATATATCCAGTCCTGCATCTTGAACAGTCAGCAACATTCCAGAATGTGTCTTTGTTTGATGATGTCAGCATGGGTTTTAAGATCTTTGTGGCATCCTCAATGGGATAATCCCATTAAGTGCAGTGAATCAGGCAGCAGTAGTGCATTATTGTTTCATAAAAGTTGGAGCATGTTTTAATTCTGATGACCGGCATTCCTACTTACCTCCTTTTTGATGCTGTACCAGTTTTCGAGATAGCATGATTCTGAAATATTCTACCTCAAAATATCCCAGCAGTTGTTTTATCACAACTGTTTGTGCAAATTTCTTTTGAAAATAAAACACGTTCATGGTCTCATGTGCGCAAGCTCTAAGATAGCCTTAATTCTAATTGTATGAAACATAATATGAGGTAGCAAGTACATTCGGTGACATTCTCAATGTGTACCTCTTAAAGCACATTATGCTCAGTGGTCCAGTACGCCTTGTACTATGGGCTGCAATCACGCCATCCAGTCAGTGAACATGTTATGTTCCATGAGCTCTAAATGGCCCTGCTGCTCATGGCATGGTTGCCTTCCCTTTTTAGGTCGAGCCTGGGCAGTGCATGCGCTACTCTGCGAGGCATGCTGTATTCGAGTATGTACTTGAAGCCCTGCCCACTCTCCTCCCATATTTGTCATTGTCTTGTGTCATTGTCTTTCGTAAATGCTGACTTCTGATTCATTAATAGGCTTGTTAGTCCCTCCTTAGTACCACCTTGTCTTCAGTTGTAACCTCCCATTGGGACTGGCCCTTTTACTTCTGTTGTTACACGGTATGTCTTATTTTAGTCTGTACGCACTATTTTCTTTAATGAGTTTCTCCTACTGCAGGCAGGACATGCTTTCCTGATACATTCAGCGCACCATGCACGCTTTCACTTTCCGAGCAGCCCTGGACAATGGCGGCCGCTTTTGAAATGAAATAGGTCTCTCATTTACAAGAGTTTCAGCTATTGGCATTGTAAATGACAATGCCTTTTATTAATGTGTTAATTATCAAAACGGATAAATAAAAGGCATTGTCATTTACAATGCAAATAGCTTAAACTCTCGCAAATGCGAGACCTATTGCATTGCAAATGCTTGTTATACATATGTCATCCCTAGGGAAGGCACTAAACAGCCCAAAGGGCAGGGTGCAGTGTATTTCAAATGTAGGACATGTACTTTTAAGTTTTACATGCCTTGGTAGTGAAAAATGTCTAAAGTCATTTTTCACTATTGCAAGGCCTACCTCTACCATAGGGTAACATTGAATTTACATTTAATAAGCTGAAACATCCAATTGGGAGCAGTGAGACAAGTCCAGTTTGGTGTCAAATAAATTGTAATTAAAAACCCTTTTTAATAGGAAAGTCTGATTTTTGGGGGGATTTTTTTTTACAGATTTTTATATTGATTTCAATGTAAAACAGTACAGGTCATAATAACGATTTGTAATGGATATAGCATTCAGTACACATCTCGTTAACACCATGGCTATGGTATTATTAGGATACAGAGTCTGGAGGCTGTCAGCATCCATCCCCACCCTCCCCCGCCAGTTCAGTTGATGGGGAGACACAGATCCCTCCTCAATATAGATTCCATTTACCCCACTTTTTGTCCCATTTTTTGGGACAGCCTCTGTTTTTAAAAACCTCCTTTTAGGCGATCATATATTTGTCCATGTCATTCACCCAACTCTTCGATGTCGGTGCGTCACCGACCCCCCATCGCATAGCGATATTGCGTTTAACCAGTGTGAATCCCAATGTGACCCATTGTTGTTCTATTGTGGAGAGATCCATGGCGTCCCATATATTAAGGAGTCCCAGTTTAGGTCTTAATTGAATTTCTTTCCCAATTGCACTTTGTAAATGTCGTGTGGCTTTTCCCCAAAGTGGTGTTACATTGGAGCAACTCCATAGCACGTGGTAAAATGTTGCCTCTTCCACGCAGGGTCTGAGACAACGTGGGTTTTTCCTTCGCCCTATTTTAGCAAGAGTGGCCCCGGTTAAGTATGTTCTGTGTAGATGTTTGAGCTGAATGAGACGGAATTTAAGTGGGATGGCTTCCTCACGGGGGGACATCAACGCGGTTTGCCACTCGTCATCCTCAAGTGATCCAAGCTCCTTCTGCCATATTTCACGGAGACGTGAAAGTGGATCAGGTTGATTATTACAAAGTTTTTGTTAAGTTACTGAGATGGTATTTTTACTCATAGGTTCGGATAATAGCCTGTCTTCTAGTGGGGATGCCTCCGGCACCCCACCTTGTATGGAGATGATTGTGGTAAGGGCGTGATGGATTTGCATATAATGAAATATTTCCCGTGGGTTCAGGTTGTATTCTTTTTGTAACTCGTAGAAAGGGATAATTTTCCCCCTTTTCCATAGGTCACCTACAGTGGAGATGCCGATGGCGTCCCATTTGTCAAATCCCGGCTGTGTGGCCAGTGCGCCCAGACGTTGGGCTGACCACAGTGGCGTAACTTGGGTTATTGTTCCTTGCCAACCAAGTGCTTTGTTTGCCTGGTGCCAGACGCCAATGGTAAGGGGAGTGAGGCCACTGTATCGGCCTTTTTTGGGTTTTGATTATAGGGCCCCGTTATATCCTTCTTTCCCCATTTGGAATCTATCCATGTGATATGCGGGTTCTGTCTGGGAGTGGAACACCCAGTGGTTGATAACCACCTGTTGGCGCCCAGTTCTAGAGTTTTTGGTTGGGAGCTATCCCACCATCATACCAACTCCTAAATAATTTATGTGTGGCAATACGTGGTGTTTTGCCATCCCAAAGCAGTGTTCTAATTTCGCCGTCTATGTTTTTGAAGTAGGTTCGGGAACCTTATATGGGCTGTTCTGTAGGATATATAGAAAATGTGGCAAAGCCAGCATTTTGAACAGCGCTGCGCGTCCCAGTAATGACAGAGGCAGTTTCCGCCAGTGCCGCACATCGTTCTGCAATCTATGCAGCGGAGTTGCACGATTTTTAGAATAGAAGAGATCTGAGTCTGGGGTTATATATACCCCGAGATATCGGAAACCTTCAACTGCAGTTGTGGCTGCACAGTCTGGTGGCAACTTAGGGTTCGGTCCACGGAGTGTGTAAATTACTGACTTGGACCGGTTGATAGTATAGCCCGAGTATTTACCGAAATTCGTGAAAATGTGGAGAATTCTGTTGATTGATTTTGCCGGTGGCGCGAGATATAGCAATATGTCGTCAGCATATAGGGATATTCTATCCTCTTGTTCCTCAGCCAATTTTAGTCCTCTTAGTAATCTGTCACCTCTAACCCATGTTGCGAGCGGTTCAAGCATCAGGGAGAAGATAAGTGGTGATAAGCGGCATCCCTGTCTTGTACCCCTCTTCAACGGGAATGTCCGGGATGTGCAGTTGTTTACTCTAACTTGGCCTTTAAGGTCTGTATAGAGGAACTTAACCCACCCAAGAAATTTCGGCCTGAAACCAATTCGGTGCAGGACCTCAAAGAGGTATGGCCATTCGATTGTGTCAAATGCCATTTTGGCATCTAATGAGATTATTACTGCATCTTCCGCTATTTTATCTTTCTTACCCAGGGTGATATGTAGACATCGAATATTTATGGCAGTGTTGCGGCCGGGCTTGAAGCTCGATTGATCCACGTGTACTATATTAGTGATGATGTAGGCAAGTCAAGAGGCTAATATTTTAGCAAGGATTTTGGCCTCGACGTTTATTAAAGAGATCGGTCGATAGGAGCCACAGTTTTCAGCTGGTTTCTTCTTTTTATGTATAACTACTATGGAGGCTAACCTTTGGTCTTCCGGTAGAGCCCCTTTCTCATTACTTTCGAGGAACATGTCTCGTAAGTATGGTGCGATCTGAGATGCAGTGGTTTTAAAGAATTCAATTGGAAGACTGTTGAGGCCCATTGCCTTCCCAGATTGTATACTGCAGATTGCTGAACAGATTTCCTCCTCAGTAGGTTCTCCTTCAAGCAAGTCTTGATCTTCGGGGGACAAGGTAAGTAAGGGAATGTCCGCTAGTAGTTGCCATGAGTCTTCTGATGTGGTGTCAACAGCTAGAGTATACAGCCTTTCAAAGTGATTGGCGAATGCCTCTGCAATCTCGTGGGTCTCTAATAACGTCGATACCATTTATTTGTAGCAGGGGAACATAGCGTGCTGCTTGCTCCCGTTTTTCGAGCCAAGCAAAAAGTTTGCCGGCTCTGTCTCCTAGGTCATATAGTTTATGTTGGACTGCCGTGTATTTAGCTTTGGCAATCTCGGTCACTAATGCTTTGTACTCAAGTTTTTTGATAATCAGCTTGTGTTTGTTGACATCATTAGGTGTCTGCGTATATTCCTCTTCACTTTTTTGGAGCTCGAGTTCTAGCTGTTCGAACTTTCCCCCATGCTCTCTATTGTGCCCCACCTTGAGTCCTAATACTTGGCCTTTTATCACGGTTTTGAGTGTTTGTGCTGATTCTACTGAGCCTGTGTTTTCTTTGAAATAGTAGTCTGCTTTCTGTATCAGGTTTTCCTTTATACTCGGGATTTTAAGGAGCCATGGGTTTAGTGCTATGGTAGGTCTGTTTCGATGGTTGTCAAAGGTGAAAGTGGCCGAGACAGGTGAGTGATCTGAGACACTGCGTGCCAAAGAACGCGTTTCTCTATAGTTACCTATATCAGCCGTATGTGTCAGAATGTAATCTATACAAGAGAGGCTGTCTTGTGCGCTAGAGAAGAAGGTAAATTGAGATGAATGTGGGTTAAAGTGGCGCCAAATGTCCGTCCGGCCCATTGCGCAGAGAAATTCTGACGGGGGCGTGGTGTTTCGAGTTGGTGTGCGCAATGGCTGTCGATCAATACTGTCATCTAAGGACAAGTTAAGGTCCCCGCCGAGGACTAGGGATCTCAGTGCCAGATCTAAAATGATTTTACTTAGATCTGCAAGGGCTGATTTATGGAGCGCGGGGGGCATATGCTGATATGACATTGATTGGTTTCCCTTCCCAGACCGCTTCTAGGGTAGCAAATCTGCCCTGTGGGTCAGCCCATGCTCGTTGTGCAGTTAGTGCAAGGGTATTACGGATTAATATGCCAGTTCCTCCGGATCCAGACATAAAGCTGGCATGTACTGCTAGTGTGTACCCCCATATATTCAGTGCTTTGCAATTATTGCCCACAAGGTGGGTTTCCTGCAATAAAACTCTGGGGCTTGTCGCTTGAGGTACTGTGATACTATCCCCCTTTTTAACTTAGCTCCAAGCCCATTGACGTTCCACGTGAGGATTTTGAGTGAGGTTTCAGTGAGTATTGTGACCATTGTGCTGGCGAGGGTTTTCGGCAGAAACCGTTATCTGCCATGACTGGTGATATTCTGTGCGGTGTCTGTGGACGTGTCGTTTATCTTGCTTGTGTGTGCGATATGAGTGTATATGACTGTGCAAGCTTCTTTGGTGAGAACTGGAATGTGTGTGACATGACCTGGTTAAACTTAAAACAAATCCCCCTAACCCCAACAAACCCCCTCCCTGCTGCCCGACTTTAAACTACCCGATTCCCCAAAAATGCAGAGTGCCCGTCACCCCCTCACAAAAAGAAAACAGAGGTATGTGGCCTTGCCGAGCCCTCCTCATCCCTCACAAGTTCTGCTCAAAACAATAATAGTGACAATCTGGACATCAGCTACAAGTGCAGATCCCTTTGTTTGACTGTTGCGTACGAATTTACCCATCCTGGATTGATGCGCAGGAGGAAGCGGAGCCAGGGGTAATCATCACCCCCGCCGAGCCAGTTCGAGCCAGTTCGATGCGAGCGTGTCAGATCAGACTAATGATCACTTGAAGTGTTCAAACGGTGCATTTGAGGCTCTGTGGACTCTTTGACTTTCCGCTTCCTTTTCTGCAGTTCCATGGTCTGTCATTCCGAGCGTTTTGGGATTGTTCAGTTCGGTTCAGCTGCTGTCTTAAGCACCCCGCTGTATTGGATTTTCCGACTTGTCGCCATCCATCCAGTCAATCCGAAGCCTCTTCTGGTGTGGAGAAAAACCATGTTTTGCCGTCAGTTTCGACACGTAACTTCGCTGGAAATAGCATTACATATTTTATGTCTTTGTCTCAGAGTGCTTTTTTAACTTCCAGGAAGCTTTGTCGTTGTTTTTGTACTCGGATTGTGAAGTCCAGGAAGAAGGTGATTGTGCTGTTTTCAAATTTTGTAGGTGGAGCATTACGGGCCATTTGCAGAATGGCATCTCTGTCACGGAAGTTAAAGACTCTTGCAACTATTGGTCATGGGGGGCCCCTGGTTTTGGCCTGCCCCCTGGGACTTGATGAGCCAGTTCAATTGAGAAGTAGTTTGAGAGGCCTTTGGGTTGCAGGTGTTTTGTGACGAGCTCTTCAACAAAGAGGTCTGTTACTGGCCCCTCTGCACGCTCTGGTACTCCAAGAGTACGGACATTGTATTGACGTGCCCTACCTTCATAGTCATCTAGTTGTGCCTCCATCATGTCTTGTTTGGTTAAAAGCTGTTGCACTCGCTGCTTGAGGCGGGATGAATCAGTGGATAATGTATTGGGGCTTCTTCCACTTCCTTGACTCTTGTGTCTATGTTTCGTAGGTCTGCTCTAACATGGGAGATTCTATGTATACTGTATCTAGCCTTGACTCGAGTGCGGTGCGGACATTATTAATCGCCATCATGATATCCTGGAGAGTAAGTTCGGATTGCCCGGTGGGGGTTAGTGTCCGTTCTTGCGCGCTCACGGTAGCAGGGTCATGTTCTTCACTGCCTTTGGTCCAAGCGTATTTGTCAAGTTTTGTTTGTAGTGCTGCCTTGCCTCCCTTACTCCCAGCCATCTTGCTATGTACAGCTTGTGCTCTGTGGTTATATTGGTCATGGATGTTACGAGGTAGTCCCCGCCGCCTGCCTTAGGGTACTATGCACTTGCGGCCTGTTGGGTTTCCCTAGTTTTGATACGCGAGTCTATACCACAGTCTGGTTAGTTGTGCTTCTGCCAAGGTGAAGATACAGCTGGGTGCAATGGGGTCGCCTCCCGTACTGCCCTCCCCTTTGGTGACTTCAACGTGCAAGATCTTGCATGGTGGATCACTGCGGGGGGAGGGTTGATCCAACAAGGTGGGGGAACCAAGCCACTATACCGGAGTCTTTGTTGGATATCACTGCTGCAGAAGAGAGTCGTTGGGCTATGCGGTAAAGGCCCCCTGCCCAGACCGCTTGCGATTCGTCGTGTCACGCTGGTATTTAATGCCTGACTCCCTGTGTTATTGAATGTGAGTAACATCTTCCTGTTCTCCTTGGGGTGGCCGTCTAATACCTGCGGCGGTGTGTTATGCGATCCATCCAACGGCCTGAATGCAGGTAGATTCCTCTACATCCGCAGGCAGGTCACCCTCAGGGGCTTGATGATAATGCTCTGGGAGGGGCCCTTACAGTGGTGTGGTCAAGGGAGGCACTACTCCTTGGTATGGCCTGATGTTTCTATTTCCTTTCACCCCATTTGGAGCCTATCTTTGGGGCCCTGCTTGTCACTATACACTTATATGATGTTGCCAGTTTACTTCTGGGGCGAGGCCCCCACTTACCTTCTTTTACAGACTATGGGTTCGGAGCTCTGGTAGCAAGTTGTCGGCGCAGGGCGAGTGGCCCGCGACGATGAATTGCGGAACTATTCACAAACCTCGCTCCGCACGTCTGACTGTTGCGCTGTAATCCAGCCGCACTCACCCTCCTGTTGTTACTGCGGATCATGGGCTATTATTGGTCCAGGACTCCGGGAGCCAGCTGTCGGTGCAAGGCCAGCGGTCCACGACGACAACCTGCAGAGCGGTTCACGAACCTCGCTCCGCCTGTCTGGCTATTGCGTTGCCGTCCAGCTGCGCTCACCTTCCTGTGGTTACTACGGCTCAGGGACTACTGTGGGTCCGGATCTCTGGGAGCCAGCCATTGGCACAGGGCGAGCGGCCCACAGCGAGGAATCGCAGAGCAGTTCACGATCCTCGCTCTGCATGTCCGGCTACTGTGCTGTGGTCCGGCCACGCCCTACTTCCTGTTGTTGCTGCGGCTTAGGGGCCCTGGGTGCCGGCATCCACCACCAATGGGCAAGCGATGAACGGTGCTGATGCGTGGGGCAGCTCCCGATCTTTGCCCCACACCACCGGTGCTCTGTTTGTCATTCAGCCCCACTCGCCTTCTTACTATGACTGCGGCGCCGAAGCGCCCCGCTGGGTGGGCGGCCAATTTCTGCAGCGTGTAGGGATTACTCTGTCTTCCAACCGCGGTGACCTCCGCTGCGGACGGACGAGACGACCCACACTTCCCATTCCGTCCCACTGCTGCAGGGTCTCACTGCCGCTCCCCTCGCAGTTGTCCACCTTAGAAAGCAGTGGGCATTCACCGCTCCATCTAGTGCCAGTCTCCACTCGTTGTCCTCAGTGGCCCAGTGTAGATGACGCGGCACCCCTAGCCGGAATTGGGGATCAGGCACCGTAACAATTGCCTCGGCATCTTACTATCACTGCGAGTCCTGATTTTGGATGGCTCGCACTCACCGGTACCTCCTCCCCAGTCCGCCGATCCTGGGCATGGATTGAGTCGCGGTGAATTCGCTTCGGTACGCTACCAGGCAAGCAACACTGGAGACGCCGCCATTTTGATTATTCTTCTCGCTTCGGTGATGCAGGTTTTCAATTCCGTTCTGTGGCGAGTTTGGGCAGATTAAGTGTCTGACCTTGGAGCCTGAGAATCCGAGAGCTTAATCCGTCGAGTGCATGGGTTGTGAGCCAGGATTTTACCGGATATCGGGTGAGGATTATGGAGCCGCGCTAGTGTGCGGTCATTCTCTTCGGCTGTTGGCCATGCCCCCCGGAAAGTCTGATTTTTAATCACAATTCTGAAAATGGCAGTTTTAGAAAATTGGCATTTTTTTCGTCCCAATCATTTGGTGCCTACAGCCTGTTCCTGGGTCACATGACTAGGTGTAGCTCACAGTTGGTCTTTGTGAATTGCTCTCAAACAATGAGATAAAGGAAAGATTGGTGTTGGCACTCCGAGTTAACAAGAGGGAGGAGCGGTCACCTAGGAGGAAGGGGAAGCCTGACAACTCAGGGGTGGGGGTGGAAACCTCTAGAAGCTTCCTCTACTTTAAAGTTGGCACCAAGAATACATTTTGGAGCTCAGGCCCCAAATCTTCATTACACTTCAAGACCTGTGGACTCTGGACCTGCATCTGTGAAGCCTAGGGCCAGAGAGTGATTCCAAGGGCTAGTTGGCTGGCCTACTGACTAGAGCCGCAGGGACAGAAGGCTCCAACAACATTGAACCCAGCACTTGTACTCTGCCATCTCTGGGTCCTACCCTGCCAGTGGTGCCACTCCAGTCCTGAACTCTTGGAAGTGGGCCTAAAGGTGCTCTGCCAGCTCATCTGTGGATCAATCAGAACCGACTCATGTCCTCTGCTGTGCAGTGCAACCCCGAGCAGAACAAAACCATTGCCTCTGGTGCACAGACTTTGCCTTTGCTGCCCACTGTCCCATCAGAGCTGCCACTGCATGAAGCATCCCCAACACAGGCCCTCACATCGCAAGCCTCTCATCGACAGGATCCTTGATGACGACGCATGACCTTGCATCCTAGCCCTACAGCTCCTCAGAACAGACTCATCCTCAACCCCGAACTTCGCAGTCCTGGTCGATGGGATCCTGGACGACAGGCAGAATCTCGTACAGCAGCTTCCCAGCTCCTTGGAAACTACACATCTCCTCGGCTGTGTAACACATCCTCAACGCGAGACTCTGAAACACTTTGAAACCAGGATTTAAGGTGCATTTGTTCCGTGGGCCTAGCTGGGTCCCTGTAGCTAGCCAGCCCGTGCTCCATTGCGGTTGGCCTGAATTTGTGACTTCCCCTGGTCTAGCGCGATCAGATATCCACAATTGGCACTTTGTACTTTTTGGTGCTATATTCACTTAAAACTTTAAAGTTCCATATCTCTGGTCCTACTGATTGGATTTTTGTCTTTTTGGTCTTTTTTTATTTATTGAAATGTACTCTTTTATTCTGAATTGGTCTAGGATTTTTCTTTTCTTGTGCTTTCACTCTTGCTGTTTGAAGTGCTGCGTAAATACTTTACACATTGCCTCTGAGTTAAGCTGGACTGCTCTGTGCCAAGCTACCAGAGGGTTAAGCATAGATTAATTTGAGGTTTCCTTGTGCCACACTCTGACAAAGACTGTGGTTGCTGCTTGAGTAAGGGTATCACCCCCATTAACTGGTAGCTCAGTTTCTTAAACAGATGTTGGGCGGTACTTCAATCCTAGTCATTTTATATGCAGATGATATCATGCTCATGGACAATACTTCACTAGGACTACAGCATCAGGTTCATGTAACGTATTACTTCATGCAAACACATGAACGGAAATCTTACTTTTAAAAAAATGAGAGAATGAGATTTAGCAAAGGACAAATTAAAGCTCATAAGAAATTAAAAATTGCTGACTCTGAAATTCACATAAATTTTAGGTAACAAATTGAAAATCAGACAGCCAAGTTAAGTTTTGTGGGAATGGGGATGTTATGTTTCTTTATAGGTATGCGGAATGTAACAGCTTTGACCAAGATATATATTGTTAAAATTGCAGCTATTCTCTTCTATGAATTTGAATGTACATCTTTTAAACAGTTTGCATAGTCTGAGAAAATTGAAGGTCGTTGAGGAGAGTATCCCGGTCATTAAGAAACAAGCATTTGCAATGCAATCGGTCTCGCCTTTGGGACCTTATATGTATTTAGCTATGGAGCACATTAGCCTGGGTGCTAAAACATCTAGTGTTCTTTAACATGGAGGGAAAGTAAGCACCAAACTGCGTGACACGCCAGGTAGGGGAACACATGGAGAGAAATATTGCCTTCCAGTGGGAAATGGTATAGTCCAAAGCTCTGTTTTTAATAAAAACAAAATCAGGGCCTTCGGTGGTCATAGCACTGAAAATACAAGATTTGGAAAAAATATTATTGTCTACTGGTGCTCGTGGAAAACAATTTTACTGACCTCTGCTGGTCGTTTTCTATCAATAAAGTTAAATAGAGGCAGTTGCCAGAAAAATTAAAAAAAGAAAGTCCCTCAGCAGAAAGCAATTCTGGTATTTTACTGACCTCTACTGGTCATTTTCTATCAAGACAGTTAAATAGAGGCAGTTGAACAGAAAAAAAAGTCCCTAAGCAGAAGCAGACAAGTCCTGGGGCTGATCTCCAGAGCCCACAAAGTACATACACATAACTATATACTAAAGTATATACAAGAGGTCTCGAATGCTCGACCTAAAAATGGATCTGTGGAGGAAATTAGTCTAGAATTGGATTAAGCTTTAAGAGTTGATAATTATATAATATCCTTATGCCATGTGACATTTATACCATAATACTAGACATAGCCTGATTTCAGAGAATTGGCGTCTGATTCAAACAGTTGTTATATATTCAGCAAATTGGAACATTTGGCGCACTTAAATTATGCGTGTATCTAAGTGACGTTATAATGAAGGAATCTCGCTTCATTCTTAAAAGTATGATGAAAGAAAATTTCTAAGTCGTGTTGCTACATTAATGATTACGACCTTTGTCAAAATATTAGTAACTTAATCCCTATCTGTCACAGGGTGCCCCTCAGTAGTTTGTAATTTTATTCAGCAACAAGCGTAGGGGTTAACCTAAAGCTTCATGCTAATTTAGAGTCAGAAGAACCTTTGATAGGAGAAAAATATTTGGAAAATCGAAAGTCATGTTAAAGAATGTACATTATGCGGTTGTCCTTTACAAGATATGACACATATTTTAATTACACATCCAGAGTTGGTTACTTCCACAGAAAATTATATGGCGGTCCATGGTTGGTTACTTCCAGAGAACATTATGCGTTTCTATTGTTTAAAAGGGGAAATAGTAGTACAGTAAGAAATGCAATTATTCGGTTATATAAAGCAGATACTGTAAAGACTTTTTACAGATAATGCACATTTTAAATTGTTTCTTCGCTTTTAAAAAGTTTCAACTTTTAATATGCTGATTAGATGTAACATCGTGACTATAAGATTGAATTGTACCATAAAGTATTTGCACTTCTGCAGAAGCTAGTGAGTAAATAATAATACAATAAAGAACAATGTATGTGCTTGCATCTCATTAGTGACCAATAAATATTACTATAGCATTTAATACGGTAGGGAAAAGACACACTCAGGCCTTCTGGAAACCAAACAACCCATACTTGTCTTTTCCACTTGAGAACAATAAATACTGCTTCATTCTTTCTTTGAAAATATGAACAAAGGTGAAATGTACTGAAAACAATGATTACTTTGTGTAAAAGCCACATTCTATAATATTTGCTCACTGAAATGGCTTTTCAACATCTCAAATACCACCAAAGTCTTTACACACATGATAGGTGGCTATGCAAAGAATGTCAGCACATTCAAAGCTTGTACAAGCGGGAATTCAAATGTAAAAATCGAGCAATTCAGTAAGATTTGGGGCTCCCTTGGTATGTGCACCCTGCCACCTGGGGTGCAAAAGCCGGAACAGGAGATGCCCTGTTCGGTGAATAAAAGTCTCTTTGACGAATCATCTGTCGGCTGCCTTTCTGCATTTGGGTATCAAGAATTGGCATAAAGAATGTACAACATTGTGTAAGAAATAAACCACACGGATGCCAATCACAACTTTGTCTCACCACTTCATTGAAAGGATGTACATTACTGTAGACTTTTCTCAGTGCTTCGGTATGGTTTTTGGAAAATTATGCCACCAAAGTCTTTACGCGTGTTTCTCAGTGTTTGCACATATTCAAGTCAAGTGATCTTTATTTGGCCATATAAGACAATCGAGCAGAATAAAAACATCCCGTTAAAACATACAAAAATTCTAAAAGCCATGTAAAATTGATCCAATACATTATCAAACAATCTGTTTCAAATAGTATAGCAGCTTTGTCACAAGATAAAACCCAGAATAAAAATCAAGCAGTGATATAAGATAGCAAACCACACTCAGGGGTCTAACCTTCTATAGATTGCCTACATCTCACTGCAGCTTTGAGAAACAAACGGACCCTGAAACACATTGTGTCTGTTTAGCAGCTAAAGATGAAATAGCGCTTCTCTACATTTCCGGTGCCCTAAAGAATTTAGTAAGGGTTTAAGAAAATATTGAAACAGGACGAAAAGAATTTGCCGAAAAACATAAAATGTAACAAGGTTTGGTCTGCCAAACCATCCCATGGGCAAGAGGGGGCTGGGCCCCTTAAAGTGCTGCAATCTTCCCAAAAGCACAAAAGCCGCAAGACCGTTCCTGTCCTGAAGAGGAAGAGGAGGGACCTCTTCCAGTGTATGAGATCTAGGGTCAGGTACAGTACAGGTTCAGCAGGCGCTTAAGACCTATATTAACCCCTCACAGAGCTCTTACTTACTTCAATATGCAACCTGTCTTGCAGAGCTCGGAAAAATGGCACCAGACCTTTAGTTTATCTTCCCTTTTAATAACCGAGGGGGCCGTGAACAGGGCAAACAATACCATCACGCAAAAGTTTTTTAAAATATAATCTAACCATGGAATTGTACGGCCCTTATCCAAACCAAGACAGTCGGTGATAATATCCCTGCACAGACGGGCATCAGGATTAAGCCACAAGCTAACCCACAACAGCAAAGGAGCCAACTATATTTTATCTGATATGTACTGTAGGTTTAGCTTCGAGTGCATGATGAAGTTTGAGCAGGAGGGAGGGAGATAGTGTAGCCTCCGACAAATGCGATTTTCCTCGGCTTGGAGGGATGAAGGAAGCATTAAGATATCCACATACCCCTGCACCAGATAGCGCTGTGGAGACACACAGAGTGTTATAAATATTTAAGAAAGGGGAGATGGTCCCTTTCCTTACGGCCCTTGGAAAATTAAAAACTGTGCCAGACGCCCTACTGAGCTTAAGTCGTGAACTGTTGGCCTTTTATTAAAAGCTGGAAGTGTTAATTTTACCTGGGCCACATGCCATGATGGGTGAATTCACAAAATGTGTTACCAGATCTAGACTGCTCATAAAGGAGACAAAGCGGTCCACAAGTCCCCCAAGAGCATTCGAGGATCATGCCAGTAGTACCGCGTCATCAGCGTACAATAGCGCGGGCCCCTGATTGTGAACAATCTTATGTGTATCTACAGGGGCTGAGATCAGGGAGGGACACGGGCCATTTATGTAGATAATAAAAAGTAACGGGGCCAAAATACACCCTTGCAAGGGAGAATGCACTGGACATCTCACTGTTTAACCCAAAATGAACTTTCGCGGCTAGGCTCTCATGTAGAGTATGAAAGAAACTCACTAATTCCTCCTCCACCCCAAGATCTAATAACATCAACCACAGCTTGGTCCTGGTAACACAGTTGAAGGCTTTGGAGAGGTCCATAAAGGTCAGGTACAGTGGACAGTGCCTAAAATGGTATACTTGTTAACTATCAGACTCAAATTTAAGCACTGCTCCATCATGCCCAACCTAGAATGGAAGCCAAACTGAAAGGGGCAGAGGATGTTGTTATCTTGAGCCCATAAAGTAAGGCAATTAAAAACAGCCCTGCTGGTTACTTTGACCATACGATCGATGAGTGAACTAGGGCAGTAGCATTTGGGTGACATACGATCTCCTTTTTTGAAGATGGCTACAATGGTAGAGAGAGCCCATGAGCAAGCAATGTTATTGCTCAAAGTGGAATTGAAAACATTGGTGATCACAGGTCCCCACAGATCAATGTTGTACTTTATCAGTACCCCATCAGATCCAGGGGCTTTCCCATCTGAACTCAGATGAATCGTAGCCTGCACTTTCGGCAGTAATACAGAGAGTGGAGTTGAATGGGATAATCTACTTTGCAAAATCCCCCAAGCTCTTTTTTCCTCCATATATTAGATAGTTCTAAAATGTGAAACCCATTTCGGACCGGTTAGACTTGGCCCTTTTTGGAGGGTCATCCCAGAGCTTTTTGCCTTCCTCCTATATTTTTTCTGACCTGTTGTTTGTGGTTTTATGACTCTGGGCACTATCACTGCTGATCAGTGCCACAGTGCATGTGCTCTCTCTTATAAACTTGTTTAGATTGGTCTACACCCGTTTGGTATATTTAATTTACCTGTGAGTCCCTTGTACAGTGGTATCCCATATACCCAGAGCCAATAAATTAAATGCTACTGGTGGGCTTGCAGCACTGCTTGCACCACCCACCTAAGTAGCCTTTCAAACCGGTCTCAGGCCTCTGCCATTGCAGGGCCTGCACGTGCAGTTTACTGCCGCTGTGACATGGCATATAAAGTGGTTGCCACGTCTGCAACTCCCATTTACTACATATCAGTCACCCCTAAGGTAGGCCCTAGCTAGCCCTATGGGCAGGGTGCGGTGTAGGTAAAAGGTAGGACATGTGCCATAATTGTGTGGCATATCCTGGTAGTGACAAACAGCCTATATGGTTTCTCACTGCTGTGAGGCTGCTCTCTCGTAGGTTTGCATGGGGGATTCCCCGATATGTGCTTCAGTGGTAATTCCTGACATGAGAGGGGTAGCCCGACCATGTTTGGTATGTTTGGAATAGTAGGGATAAGTCCTGCTTATTGGTGAAAGCAGATTTATTATTACCATTTTAGAAATGCCACTTTTAGAAGTGGGCATTTCTGTGTGCTATGTGTCTTTGGGCCCTGCCTGGATGTGTATTGACCGCTTGGTTCGGACTGACAGGAGAGAGGGGATGTGCATTCACTCCAGCCAGTCCCTGGGGGGTTGAGGTGTGTCCTGCCCTGCCTGGGTTACTTAGCGCTAGGCTGAATAGACCTTGGCTGAATTTAAAGTAGCGGGAGGAGTTGTCCCTTGCACCAGAATAGGCCTGGTCTGCATTTGGAGAGGTGGGAGGAGTTGCACCTGAATAGGACTGTGCCTGCCTTCTACAATGCTGGCTCTGCCCCCCGGTGTGTCTGGAGCCAGGGCTTAAACTATGAATGGGGATTGCTGTGCACTTGCAATTGTATTTTAAGTGCCCCCAGAACAAAAGACACTTGAACTATAAGTAAAGGGGCTGTGACCCCATGTAAAAAAAGAAGAGACTGCATGGGACCAGGGAATTGCTGTGCTGCCAGGGAGCCGCCATCTGGACTTTGCCTGTGTGCTGGCCTGGGCCTGCTTCCTGCTCGGGGCCCCCGGTAATCTCCCAGGGCTGTGTGGCTTGCCCTGGGTGATTCAAAACAGCATGTGGTGAGCGCTGGATTTTTCATCCTGTCATTCTAGAGCGCTGTATATCGTTTCATGTTCCCTTTGTTGGTCTCCATGGTGGAGACAGGCTGAGCGCTTTACTTTTTGCTTTCACAGCGGGAAGGTGCGGTTGGAGCACTCCTTCTAATGCTGAGGAGCGGACGGGATCGGAGCGTGTTGGGCACTCTTATTGTCCAGTTTGTGTGGGCCAACGACAGCTGCCGGGAGCACTAGAGGTTGCGCTTCCCCACCGCACTTTCAGAGTACTCTCAGCCCAAGAGTCAGAGGGCAGAGCCCCCAAGTCCTGGAAGCTGCGCTGGGCCAGAAGATACAGCCCCGCCCACTACCGATATGTCAGAGTCCTGCTGAGTGTGGACGAGGCCACACCCAAGGACGCCTGAGACCAGGAGAGATCTCCAACGGGAGTACTTCTCAGAGCTTCCCCGTGTGGGGGAGAGAGTGATGCTGGGTGGGAACCCGCGTGGAGTCTGACCGTGGCCCCCAGCAAGTTGCCATTGCAACGAGGGACTAGCCCCGCCCAAGGGTTGCCGGGGCAACCCAAGTGCAGGACGCGCAGGAGGGACAGAGAGCTCTCTCACACCGGCCGCAGACCAGAAATCCTCCCCGCCGGGAGATGAGGCCACCTGAGACCAGGAGAGGTCTCCAACGTGAGTCCTGCTTATCCTTTCCCAGTGTGGGGAGATCGTGCTGCTGTGTGGGAGCCCACGTGGTCCGCTCTAGAGATATGGGCTGTGGGCAGGCACCACCACCCCGTGTACACCACATGTGGGCGACGTGCTAGCGGGCAGCTGTTGCAGACTGAGACATGCAGGGGACCCCCAGAGGTCACCCCGCGGAGGAAGGCCATGAGTCCTCCCCCCTCACCTGCACATACCTGGGGGGCACTATTCTGTACTGTTGTGGCATGAGAGCATAGCTTGGGGAAATTGCCACACTACGTGCAGTAGGCGCACAGGTGTTCCTGTGGCCTACATTCCCGGGCCTTGCCTAGATTGAGAGATCCATGTGTCTGATCTCTGCATCTTATGACTGCATTTTTGGGGCCCTGATATGTGGATATAGGTTGTCATGTAGGTTCTTGCCCTAGCAGGATACTGCATACGGTCTCTGGATTGCGTAGGAGGGTCAGCAGTGATGATTCCTGTGTCATATCTTGCAGTTTATGCCCTGATGTGGATATGTATGTGATGTCACAATACCAGGGTTTTGCATCATGTGTACACTGATGGGATGGCGGTATGTACTATGTCAGTAATGATATTTCTATGAGGTGTGCAGGCTGTAGTGCACTGCTGGGAATGGTATGACAATGGCCCGATTGGCCAAGTGATTTATGAATCTATGTGACGTCATGACAAGTGCCTAGTGGCACAATAATATATGTGATTGTGGTCTAATGTGTTTCTATGAATATTACAAAGGATATTTTTATATAACCTTGTGTGGAGTCGCTTTTGTGGTGTGCCTAGTGTGTCACTGGTGTGTGTGTGTGTGTGTGTGTTGTGCAATCACTTTACGCATTGCCTCTGAGATCAGCCCGACTGCTCTGCCAAGCTACCAAGGGGGTGAGCAGGGGTTATCTTCAGTGTGTAACTCCCTTGCCCTGACTAGAGTGGTGGGCTCTGCCAGGCTTAGGTGCATACCCTAGCCAACCAGAAACCCCATTTCTAACAGGACCCAAGATGTTACAGCTCAGGAGTGGGTTATCCCCGGCATTTCTTTGCCTGATCTTCTTAACTGTACCCCAAAACACCTTACTATTTTTTTCTACCACAGTGTGTTCCAAAAGCTCCAAATCCCTCGTGTAGCGCATCCTTCCTAGCCTTCAAGGTCTTTTTATAGAGCTTCCTGAACCTCGTCCCAATCATTAGGGCGAGCTACAAGGGCTTCCCTTAATCTACGGTTGGCTGCCAAGCAGTGCCCATCCAACCACCAAGGCCCCTCTGATTAGGCCAGGAAGGTTTCATCAGAAAGTGTCTAATACCCTGGCTGAAACTTTCGTAGTGAGCTAGCATATCATCCCCACTTATATCTGACAAAGTATTGAGGAACAATAAAAGTTGTGTCTTCAATAACACAGCCAAGGTGTACCCTGGTTCCTTTATGTGCCAGATAAGCCTAATGCCATCGGTGGAGTGTTGGGTAGTAGAAATTGCTGCGCGGGGGCGATTAATCCTGCTCACTGTGAAGTGGCCTATAGCTAAAAGGGCATTACGGTCCACCCAATCGGTCTTCACGACCTCCCCCTTGGAAAACCATGCCAGAAAATTCCTTGGGATACCAGGAAAAGCAGAACCCAGATTTAAAGAGAGTCTTCTTTGGTGAGAGCAATTTCTGTACGGATGACCCCACTGCCTTTCCAACATGCAATCAATGGAGGTGCGTTTTGTGGGAGGAGAAAGGGCGGAACTAACCCCAGCAAGTTTCCTTTTGCCTGTGGCACAGCGGATGGATAAATAATCCAGCAATCAAATCAGAAAGGGCATAACAGTAATTCAACTCTACATGCACCAGCAATTTCCAATTAGAGATTTAACGGAAACCAAACTGACTCTTTAGAGCGGAAAGCCAAGGGGGTGGCTCAGCCCAGCTTCTTCCTGGCGATCACGGGAGAAGGCTGGCCTGGTCTTCACCTGGGCACATCCTCGATGCAGGAAATGCCTGGCACTTTTCAGCACTTGCTGTAGAATCTGGCCCCACCTTTGCTGATGGGAAAGCTGGGGGACAAAGTCCCACCCCAGACAGGGCCTCTACAAAAGGGGTGAGCAGGTGAAACCACCAGGAATCCCGTCTCCTGCCGCAGAAAATGACTGGCGCATTTCATCACTTGCTGAAGAATCTGACCCCTCCTTTGCTGCAGTGGAAGCTGGGGGATGAAGTCCCACCCCAGCCCAGTGGCGTAGTTAGACCTTGTGCTTGCAACCCCACTATGGCCGCGGGTAAGAGCATGGGGGTTCTCGGTCCCTGCGTTTGCCACCCCGTGATGGCCACAGGCTTAGATCGGGGGGTTGGGGACACCGCCCCTGAAACTTGTGCCACCCTGGGCCTCAATGAAAGATGCAAGCAGCTAAAACCGCTAGGATTATGCTGTATATAGTGGCCTCCCCCAAATGCCTTCTTGTTGCACTGCAGAGGCTGCAGAATGGTGCAGCTCATCGACTAGTTTTTTGGCACCATAGTCCCCATTCCAATCACACATTAATTGCTTCACTGAACGCAAGTAATCCATCGAAGCGTGAAACTCAAAATATTGTGGGCGGTCCAGAGGGTGTACCACAATAGAAGACCTCATTACCTTTTGAATACAATAGGAAATCAGTGAATTAAGCACAGGTTTCTCCGGTGTCCTGTTCCTAAAAATCCGTAGACCAAGAAAATATATTTAAAAAACATGTGCTTTGCAATTCGATGTCTTTGCAAACTGTACTAAGAATAAAGTAAAATTAAGAAACATTTTTGCACAGGTAATTCAGCACAAATATTTTCGAGTTCTATTTTTCATTGATTTCAGGAAATATGCATTAATTTAATACATAAATGTGCCGAGAATTATCTAGTGCCTGGCTTGATTATTCGTGATAAAAAAGTAAATGGGAGCTATGACCTAAAAGCACCTAATTTACATACAGCATGCCACGAATAGGTTCTGCAGGGAACACGGGTAGGGACAGAATTCTACAAATGAGGAAAGGAGGCCCAGGACGTGGAACGCTCAACTGCAAAAACCCTAGAATAACATACGATTTCTATCCGTTTCTCTCTGTGGTGGAGTACTATTTTGTGATGATAACATCTCAATGAATTTCGGGCATACAGTAGCTTTCTTCAAGGGGTCAATTTTCCCATAATCCGTGGCCTAAACAATTTTTCAGGTCCTTGACGAAGCTTTTCTTAAGTTTGGCACCTTGTCAGGAAAATGACGCCATGGTTTATAATGTTAGTCACTTGAGAATTGTTCACATTATTGATTACGAGAAAAGGGAGAATGGCAATTGTATGCCCGAAGCGCACGGAGGTCATAAAAGAAATATTGCAACAGAATGATTAACGGATATGTCAGGTATTAAGATTAGATGATTTATAAAGGGCACATCAAGTAAGTTCAGTGGCGGCTCCTCCGCTAAGGCGGAGGAGCATCGCCCCACTGTTTTGAAGCAGTGAAAGAAAGGAAAAATAAAATAATAATAACTTGATGTTATTATCATTTTATTTTGTCCTGCTGTGGCAGCTCGGCGGACGGGGCGGGGCTGCTCTGCTCACAGAGCACATCAGGGGGAGGAGTGGTGAGCACACTGAAGTACACATAACGCTTTGGTAGGCCCGAGAGGGCCGGCCAAACAATCATGCACACTTGGCATGTTCTCCACCCAGGCTGCATTACAGCCTGGGTGGAGAACATGCCCAGGACCCCAGTCTCCGTCTGAGAGCCGAACTACGGCACTCAGACCAATCACAACACTGCATTGCAGTATTGTGATTGGCTTGGTGGAGCCAACCACAATGCTGCATTGCAGTGTTGTGATTGGCACGGGGGAGACTGGATGTGCTTCCTGTTCTGTGACTTCGGCCCAACCTGGAGGAGAGACAATGTGGGAGAGACACAGCAGGAGGTAAATGTATTTTTCTTTATTATCTTTTTTAGACACCTTGCCCCTCCTCCACCTCCCAGATCTGTGCCGGCCGCCACTTAGTAAGTTGCATATATTTATGTAAAGTACCATATTTGGTACAATAAGTCGTGCACAGTGGACACTATACTAAAGGGTGCTGTGCAAGTGCGATACATTTTGCCCCGGAGAAATTATGTTTTGGACATTTGTTTCGAGGAGTGCAGAAGTTGGGGGTAGATGCGGGAGTACGAGTCCCTCATTATTTTTAGAAGAGGACTCCATCTGCCTTAGCCTGAGAGATATTTGGGGTTTCACTTGCTGACCAACCACCTCACCTTCTTTGCTCACATTCTGTAAAAATGTAAGGCTTCTCATTGGCAGTGGCGGCAGGCACGGATCATACTGAGGGGCCAGCGGAGCAGGGAGGGAAGTAAAAAAAATATATTAAATTTACCTCCTTGCCGCCAGGTCTCTTCTCATCGTTCCTCCTATTTGTCGCTGTGCTCCAGCCGGAAGCATTCAAGCTCCCTTGAGCCAATCATAACACTGCAGCGCAGCATTATGATTGGTCTGAGCACTGTGGTTCGGTGCCCAGCCAGGGCTGGGAGCCTGGGCACGTTCTTCACCCAGGCTGTAATGCAGCCTGCGTGGAGAACATGCGAAGCGCACATGACAGTTTGGGTGACCTTAAACTTAAACTGTCATGAACACTGATAACAGTGCATACCACTCCCCGTGGGTGCCTGTTATCCCCCTGACCCCGCCCCCAGCACTCCGGAACACAAAATAAAATGATAACCATGGTTTATTATCTTTTTCTTTTCTTCATGCTGCTGGAACAGGGTGGGGGGAGGGGGTGATGCTCCTCCGCCATAGCGGAGGAGCCGCTGCTGCTCATTGGCTTGTCGTGACCGCAGTATTTTCAGCCCTCTATTCTGCCGACTGCATCCTCCATCTCCGAATATGGCCCGGAAGGAGGTTATCTTTCCATCGCTTAATTGCTCATGGTTCACCCTTACATGGCTTAACAAGGTGCGAATACTGGAAAGAACTCAAACAGCAAGCGAGTGAACTCCTTAATACAAGTATTATTAAGTTTATAAGTAAATGCGTTTCTTCATTGATTGGCAGGTTTTTTGCACTGTGTGTGCTAAATGATGCCTTCCTTAGGTCACACAAGTGTTTTTTTGCTGAAATTACCTAACACCAATCACAGATTCTGTCAATATTTATTGTCAGTGTAGGATTATTTTCAAGACAATATTCCGCATTTGCATACAAGAGACATCTTTGTTTGTAAAAAAGGAGGTTTCTAGACATAGGATGCTTTGTGCTGAACCCCTACTTTTGAATTATGAATCAGCCTGGTATGCAGCTCACAGTGCTGCAGAACACCACTCTAATTTCAGCCCACACTGATTAGGTGAACAGTGAGGTGCCCAGGTGTAGGAAAATGGGTTACTGGTTGAGAGGGTTGAAACACTACTCAAGCAGAAAATGCAAATTCTGTCAGGGTGAAATCACAAGCAAACCCCAAATTAACCTGTGCTTAACTATCTGGAAGCTTGGCACAAAGCAGTCAGGCTTAACTTAGAAGCAATGTGTAAAATATTTATGCAGCAATTTAAACAGTAATAATGCGAAAACACAAGACTAACGAAGAAGAGGGTAAAATGTAATGAACTATTTGAGACCAAAATGGCAAATATCCAATCACTGGACCTGGAGATATGCAATCTTAAAGATTTACGTGAAAATAGTGCCTAAAAGCAAAAAGCACCAACTGTGGTTATCTGGTCGTGCTGGACGGGGACAAAGTCAAAAGTTCAGGCCGACTGCGATGGAGCGAGGGTCAGATACAGGAACAAAGTTAGGCCCGCTGAGCAAAGTACCATAAACCCTTAATGTGGATGTTGCACCTGGCCCTTTTTGCAGGTTTATCCCCCAAACTTTTTGCCTTTTGCCTCCTATTTTTTTTACCTGTTTGTTGGCTTCAGGACTCTGGGTACTTTACCACTGCTGATCAGTGCTAAAGTTCACATGCTCTCTATGTAAACTGTAATTCTGATTGGTTATCCATGATTGGCATATTTGTTTTAATGATAATTCCCTAGTAAAGTGCACTTGGTGTGCCCAGGGCCTGTAAATTAAATGCTACTAGTGGGCCTGCAGCACTGGCTGTGCCATCCACACGAGTAGCCTTGCAAACTTGTCTCAGGTCTGCCATTGCAGTGTCTGTGAGTGCAGTTTTAAACTGCCATGTCGACCTCACAAGTGCACCCACTTGCTAGGCCCTAACCTTCCCTTTTATTACATGTAAGGCACCCCTGATCGCTTAGTCTTCCACAGGTCCAGATGTGTACTGAATAGTTGAGTCTGACGGGCCAATATTTATACTTGATGCCAGCTGTGAAGTAGGAGAAGGTTCCGGAGGATTCCACCCCCGGAGGTGTTTGGAATTTCCTTCCTCTCTGCCCTGGCCCTAGCTTGTTTGGGGACACAAAAGACTAGTGCCAAACTCTTTGTGAGTGTGCTGTGGCAGAGGCTTTGTGATGTACATGAGTGGTAGGTAACATCTCTGCCTCCTATCAAGTCAGAGATAGCCCACCCTGCCAACACCTATTCTTCCTTTGTCTCACTGTCTAGGAGCAATACACAAAGACCAACTGCCAGCTACACCTAGTCATGTGACCCAAAATACAGGTTGCAGGCACCAAATGGTTGGGACAAAAAAATGCCAACTTTCTAAACGTAGCATTCTCAGAATTGGGACTTTGCCATTAAAGAGGGTTTTGAAATTGCAATTCTTTAGATACCAAACTCGACCTACAAACCTGCTCCCAAGTAAACGTTATTGCTTATTTAATGTAATAAAAAATTCAACGATCCGTTGTGAGATACAAACGCGGGGTGGACGCGTACCGAGCGTCCTCACTACAGATTTGGAATTGTTCGATACATATACATGGATTATAGTGAAGTACATGCAACAACTGGAATACTGATATTGATGTGAGTTACATACAGAGGCACCGGGACGGAAGTACAACCGGCTAGAAGGTATGAAATGTGCGTTTGAAGAGAAGATAGCCCTGAAGAAGTTGTGGGGGACACCCTATCCGACGAAACATGTGTTGGCTGGGCTATAAAGAAAAGAAAGAACGAAGAGAAAAAGAATTGTGATTTACGAAATATTTTGTTTTACCTACGATTTGTAATAAGTATGTGCTTGGGATTTGAACTGTCTACATGTTTTAAGACCTTTGGGTCTTAAATAAAGAGGTTGGGTGATTCCTCCTCCCTTGGAGCACTACTGTATATACAAGTACCAACCTTGTGAATAGAGAGCGCCAAGTTAAACCCGGGCATTTATCACCCTTATGTCTAGAAAAAAATTCAATGTTATCCTATGGGAGAGGTAGACCTTGTTGTTGTGAAAAACTAATTTGAGAGTTTTTTACTACCAAGACCTATGTAAGTTAAACGTACATACCTAGCCTTTTAAATACACTGCCTTTTAAATACACTGCTCTAGGGGCTGTTCATGGCCTACCGTAGACGTGACTTACATATATTAAAAAGGAACCCAATGCATTTCAGGGCAACCCCTTCATCAGGGGTAAGTAACTGTTATGTGAGACATGGAAAAAGATCATAATCGAGTCAGCAATAAACAACATGTTATCAATCAGCAAAAACTTCAACGCCTTATCAATCAGCAAAAATTCTATTTTTGCGGGCCCACAAGCAGCCTTTAATTTAAAGGTGCTGGGTACATGTAGTACCAATTTACTAGGAAATTACAAATAAATTAAAATGTGCCAATTGGGTGCAAGCCAATTTCACCATGTTTAAAGGCGAGAGCACTAGCACTTTAGCATTGGTTAGCAGTAGTAAACAATGGTTAGCAGTGGTAAAGTGCACAGTGTCCTAAAAGCCAAATAAAATGGGTTCAGAAAACAGGGGGGTAAAGACAAAAACGTTTGGGGATGACCCTGCAGAAAGGGCCTAGTCCAACACCAGACATCTGCATCATCATGTGAGAGAAAGCTTCCACATACAGCCTACATAATCTTTGATAAAAGGCTTTCCTTGTAAATCTCAAATTTCACGTGGATAGTTTGTAAAAGGTATAATGCATGGCAATTTCTGGCTTTCTTACAAGTGGATGATTTCATTGACATGGCAATGTTAGAGTTTATTGATTATGTTCCGTAGTTTACAGAAACCTTAGTTTCGGTGTTAGACCTATCACATAATAAAATTCCCAAGACTATGGGACTTTAAAATTACACTGCATAGAACATTGAAAATTGTAAAGGTAAACATAGCTTCATATTCACAGGCACTTAAAAGACAAACACAAGTAGGGTAAAGACCAACCCACACAAGCACTTACAGTTAACACTATTCCTTGCTCTCTCTCAGACTCTCACCCTAATGAACATTCAAGATGAGCACCATTTCACAAATAAAAAAGGAGGGCAAATACTATCACTCTTGTTAATCAAGAGCGTGCCTTATTGTATAGATCAAGACACACTCTTAAAGATCACACATATTGGACCTGTGTGGGAGAGGGCAGTGGTTGGGAGACACTTGTTGGCATTGCAACTTTATATTCTCATCCATCCTACCCTCAACATTGGGTAAGAGATAGCTCTACTGTCGTGTCTGGAGGAGCTGGCTGGGTGGATGGAGCAAAACTGTTTAAAAGTTGAATGCAGGGAAGACAGAGGTCTTGATCCTGGACAAACAACCCAACATCTGGTCCACCTCTTGGTTGCCTGAAACTCGTGTCCCTCTACCCAGCCCCAAGCCTACGGTTAAAAACCTGGGCATTTGGTTGACAGAAGCTGTCTTTTGACAGCCAAATCACAGCGTTGGCTGGGAAATACTTCAGAATCCTCAAGACCCTGAAAAAGATCCTGGACCGGCTCCCAGAATCTGTAAAGAAAACTGTGGTCCATGCCTTAATCATATCAAGGCTGGACTACTGTAACGTGTTGTACATGGATGCATCGCAGTCTTGCATGATGCGACCCCAAGTGGCAGAATGCGACGGTTCGTCTGCTACTCAATCTCCTAAGGGCCTCCAGGGGATCTTCACTTGTTAAGCTGCTCCGACTTTCTGTGAAGCAAAGGATCTCATTCAAGGCTTCATGCTACTGCTATAAAGCTTTGACAAATATTGGCTCTCTGTACCTACAGCCTTTCATCCAACCCTATACCCCTCTGAGGAATCTCAGATCTTCAGGGGCTAGGAAGGTTTGAATTCCAAAAGTTAGAAGAGTGCACCTTGGGGCAGGTCTTTTAGCTTTCTAGCTTCAAAATTGTGGAATTCTCTGCCTCTTTCTCTCCGACATTAAAAACTTGGCTGTTCAAACAGAATTGATCTGTTAGTATTTGCTAGTGGGGAGCACAAGGGATCTTGGACCTCAGTGCTGGGACACTTTGTTCCAAAGTTGCTAAGTGCTTTACAAGCTCCACTATTCCTATTAATATTACTTTGAAATACCAAGAATGCCAGCTCTTACGAAGCACTTTAATAAGTACCTTTGAACAGCAGCCCAGATCTGACAAAGTGAGAGAACATTGGGCTTCAGTAGAAGACAACAGAGGCACAAGTGGCAGATTTAGAAAAAACACACCATTAGACAGGCTTAGTTAGACTCAAAGTCTCAAGATACACCCTGTGAAATTTAGGGATCAGCAGCAGATAGGGTAAGACAGAAATTGGTCAGGAGCAGAGACCATCAACTAGTCCGAGAGATTGGCATGGCACCGTAGGCCAAGGGATGCCAATAGACACAGCTCTGGGAGAACAATCTAAGAGTTAAAACCCCTTACAGGAAGTCTTGGGTGTAAGCAGGAATTACTGGACTCGTCTGTAAGGCTTGAGCCTTTAACTCCTCATGTCCCGGGCCCAACCTGCTATGGGTCCTGAGTAACTGGGCCAAGTGCTATCCCTTTCATCACTTGATTTTCAGTGATCGGGAGGGAGGTGTGAAGCATACACAGGTGCAAGGCTCAAAGTACAAACAGTAACTGCAATAAGGTGATTATACAGACAAATACTTGCTTTTATGAAAAACGTGGTGTTAGAAATTGGGTTTCTGGTTGGAGGAGGTATGCACCCTGTCAAGCAGGAACCACAATCACAGTCAGGGTAAGTCACAAATACACCCTAAATTATCCTGTGCTCACCCTCTGGTAGCTTGGCACAGAGCAGTCAGGCAGTAACACGGTAAAAACACCACAAAAAAACTCCACACCAGGTTAGAAAATTAGAGCTTAATTTTATCAAATAAACAAGACCAACAATGACAAAAATCCAATAAGTAGAACTTGAGATATGAAATTTTAAAAATTAAACTGTAAAATAGCACCTAGAAGCAATAAGCGCCTATTTGGGATATCTGATTGTGCTGGACCGGGGCAAAGCCAAAAGTTCAGGCCCCCTGCGATGGAGCACGGGCTTGATACAAGGACCCACTTAGGCCCGCTGAACAAAAGTACCTTGATTCTGGTTTAAGTCGATGTCGAGGGAAATGCAGAGTGCAGCTGAAGCGATGCGTTGGTTCTGTCTCAAAACAGGAGATGGGTCCGTTTTCCCCATGCAAAGTCACCGATGCGTCGGTTCCAAGGATGATGCCCTGTTCCCAAAGGCGATCCATCGGTTCTGCTCCTGTAGCAGATGATTCATTGATTCTGCGGGCAATGCGCTGGTTCCGAAAGTGATGCACCGGGTCCGCTCCACGGCACAATGGGGATGTGCCAGTTCTGATCCACGCAAAGGCAAACATGCGCCGGTTCTGAGCCCCGCAACGGCAAAGATGCACTAGTTCCGAAGAGGATGCGAGGGTTGGCTGAAGAAGCACCTTAGGCCTCACTTCCAAGGGTCCATGACTGGGGTGGCACCAATTGGCAGGGCAGACTCACAGATGGCAGAGTCCAGCTGTTAGAAGCAGGTAAGTTGGAAGTCTTTTATGTCCCTGAGACTTCAAATCAGGAGGCAAGCCAGCAAGCTCTTGGAGTCACCCTGGGTTCAAGTGATGGAGGTCCAGTCCTTTTCACCCAGGCAGAGGAACAGCAGACAGCCCGGCACCAAAGCAAGTCAGGATTCCAGCAAAGCAGCAGTCCAGCTCAGAGACAGTCCTTCAGTAGCACAGAAGTCCTTCTTCCTGGTATAATCTTCACAGGTCCAGAAGTGTACGAAAGTCATGGTGTCAGTACTTATACCCAGTGGTGCCTTTCAAGTGGATGAGACTTCACAGAAGGGCTTTGAAGTGCACAGATGTCCTCCCTTCCTGCCCTGGCTCCAGACTCACTACAGGGGGTTATGCAGCCCTTATTGTGTGGTCAGGATACAGCCTATTCAGGTGTACGTGTGAGGGGGGTATGCAGCCCTTTGTGTGGGGACAGTACACAGCCTATTCAGGTCTACATGTGAGGCTGTGCCCAGCTCCTCCATTATATCAACCAGGATGCCCATGAAGTCACACCTAAGCTCCCTTTGCGTGTGGCTATCTAGAGGGAATACACAAATCCTGACTGCCACCCAACCCAGGCCGAACAGAGATAGGCAGCAGGTACCAAACGGCTAAAGTAGAAAAATGCCAGCCTTCTAAAAGTGGAAACATTTTCAGAATTGCAATTTAAAATTCAACTTCACCATAAATTGTGATTTTAAATTTTGATTCCAGAGATATCAGACTTGTGGGTCTCATCTCTTCCCAATTTGAAATTACAATTATGAAATGTAATAAATTAATCCCAATGTTATCTTTGGGAGGGATAGGCCTTGCAATGGTGAAAAACAACTTGGCACGTTTTTCACTACCAAGACATGTAAAACTTAAAAGGTAAATGTCCTGCCTTTTACATACATTGCACCCTGCCCTGTGGGTTATACAGGGCCTACTTTAGAGGTGACATATGTATAATAAGGGAAGGTTTGGGCCTGGCAGTTGTTTTGCCAGGTCGACATGGCAGTTTAAACTGCACACACAGGCTCTGCAGTGGCAGGCCTGAGGCATGGTTAAATGGGCTACTTAAGCAGGTGGCACAATCAGTGCTGCAATCCCACTAGCAGCTTTTAATTTACAGGCCCTGGGCACAAGGGTTGCCACTTTACTAGGGACTTAGGTAAATTAAATATGTCAATTGGGGATGAACTAATATTACCATGTTTAGGGGAGAGAGCACAAGCACTTTAGCAATGGTTAGCAGTGGTAAAGTGCACAGATTCCTAAAGCCAGCTAAAACGAGGTCAGAAAAATGGAGGAGGTAGGCCAAAAGTTGGGGGGGGGGAAGACCACCCTAAGGCTGTCAGGTCATCAAGTAGTATTTTAATAAACGCGCATAGAGGCAACACACTAAATAATAACAGTTTTTTTAAGGTTGTCGCACTAGCATTGTCCTGGACAGTATTCCAGATTCCCCCGTCCCCTTCTAGTAAGTCTGGTTATGACGCATTTGATACTGGAGCCATTTTCCAGATGCAGCCCATGCTGGTCCCCACGTGATAAAGTCCAAGTTTGCTCTTAAGAGTAAACTTCAACAGCGCAACAACCTAACTTTGTGCATATCCTCAACAGGCCTGCTTGACTGAAATAGTCTTATCTGACATTGAATAGCAGCCAACAAGTTTCAGGAGGACAGGTGCGTGTTTATGTGGGCTCCACTCTCCCGATGCATAGGGTCTGGTCCTCTTTTTCGTCTTTCTCCGATGATGGATCAGGCCTCTTTAAATCCCTGGGAGGCCAACATTGGTGTTGAAAGTCCTCCTCCAGGGCTCTTCACAATCAGTAAGTATTCCTCACTGCACCCTGGGCCCAACAATACCAGGGAGTGGCCTCCTCCTAGTGCACAAGGGTTGCTGGCTGACTCTGCAAATTGTTGACTGCTCTACTTCACAGTGGCCACCACCTGGCATACAGGGGTCACCTCTCCACTGGCGCTGTATAATGGCCAATGGTCCTTACAAAACAGTGTCTCCCCTCCTGGCATATGGAGGGGGGGGGATCACTGACAGGGCTACAGCAGTGTCCACCTAGGATGCTCTCCTCCCTTCATTAAGTGTGTGTTCCGTCCCTAGACCTCAGGAATGTCAACAACCTACATCTCCTGTTTCGGAATTGCAGTCCTCACCGCCACTAGTCTTTCCAGGCCATGTGTTTCCAAAATGGAACTCACAGGCCTCCATGTCATGTACCATACATAGGCACACACATACATCTCAGCATGCACACTCAAATATCACACGCTGTCCATTGCTACACACAATCCATGCAGGCAAAGGGTGAGTTAAGTACACAGGCACTGAATTTTACATGAATGGGCTATTAGGCATCACTCCAGTGACATAGGTAAAAAGGCTCTGTTAGATTTGGGGGTCTCTAGTTGGTAGAGGTAGGTACCTTTGTCCAAATAGGGACCCTTGAGTCTAGTCAGGGAAAGTAGGTACACTCCTGAAATAACCCCTGCTCACCCTCTTGGTAGCTTGGCACGAGCAGACAGGCTTAGTTCAGAGGCAGTGTGTAAAGCATTTGTGAACACATACAGTAATCAAGTGACAACACTACAAATGGACACCACACAGGTTGTATATTTATAAAAATAAGTATCTTTTATATAGATTTATCACAAGACCATAAACGACAAAAATAATCCACAGTACTGTCAAGAATGCTTAGTTCTGATCAAAAGGCTTAATTCACGGTTCTGTGCGAGTCGGTAGCCTCCTCCGGCTACGGCGATGTCAAGAACAAACAGAGTCTAACAAATCCAGCTGACCGCGTCGAGACGGGCCAACACAGCGTAGACAGACTCGGTCACAGTACCTTTTACTTGAAGCGGCAGGCACGGACGTGCAAGCCGGATGGCTGTTCGTCGCGGTCGCGATGCAAAAATGGAAGCGTTGCAGGACGCGTTGTCCCTCGATGCGGTGCAGGCAGCGGCTCGTTGATGTCGTCGAGACGGAGTCGGTGAGACCAGGGCCGGGCGTTGCAGGGCGAAACGGTGCTTCGATGCGGTGCTGGCAGGTTGCGGTGCGGTGACGGAGCCGGGTTCAGGAGCTGGCGTCGATCAGTCCGGACAGCGGTGCGAGTCGGGCGGTGCGTCGCGAAGCTTGCGAGGCGGTGCCCAACTCCAGTGCGGTCACAGGACTCGAACTCAGCAACAGTGACTGTCCGTCGGACCAGATGGATTCGGTGTAGCGAGGCGTTGCAAGGTGCGGTGCTCACAGGTTACGGTGCAGGCAGCGGCTCGTTGATGGAGTCGGTGAGACCAAGGCCGTGCGTTGCAAGATGCAGGCGTTGCTCGATGCGGTGCCAACACGACACCGAGCCGGTCGGGAGAGTCGGTCACAGCTCCCTACCTCTGTAGCCACTGAAACAGAGTTTCCAGCAGCAATTCACAAAGGGGGCGACGTCCAATGGTCCTGGGACTTCGATCAGGGGGCAAGCTCTCTTCCAATCCCTTGGAGATCCTTCACAAGTTGATGAAAGTCACAGCAAAGCAAAAGTTCCTTTCTCCTTTCTTTGGCAGTCAGGCAAACCACTGCAGGCCAATCCCCCAAGCAGCACTTCAGCTTAGGGATAGTCTCTCCTCAGTTTCTTCTTGGTTCCGCTCCTCAGCAAAGGTTTCTTCTTGTTCCCAAAAGTGATCTAATTTTCCTGGGGTCTGGGTGCCCCTCTTATACCCTGATTCTCTTTGTTCTCTGGAGGCAGAGAGGCCTTTGCCTAGCTTAAACCAGTTCTGTGCAGCTTTGGAGCACTCTGTGTACATGACTCCTTTCCTTTCAGAATGTGGGGCAGGGTACTCAGACGCCCGGCAGGGGGTGGAGCCAGCATTGTGGCAGGCAGGCACAGCCCTATTCAGACCCAGATGCAACTCCTCCCTCCACTCTGGATGCAGATCTCTCTATTCAGCCCTGGGCTGCCTCACCCTGTCTCCTGTGGCCACCCCCAGCCCCTGTCACGCACAAACCAGACACACAATACACAAGCTGGCAGAGGCAGGCTGGATAGTTAGGTTAGAAAATACCCACTTTCTAAAAGTGGTATTTTCAAACACAGAATGTTAAAACCAACTTCACTAAAAGATGTATTTTATCATTCTGAGTTCAGGCATACTAAACTCGAATTTCTACCTAGTTCCCTGAGTCAGTTTAGGATTATAAGATGTTATAATCAAACTGCCCATTCTGGCCTATAGGGAACAGGTAGCCTTGCAATAGTGAAAAACGAAAATGGCTGTAATTCACCATTAGGACATGCCACACACACAATGCATGTCCCACCTTATCCTTACAATGCACCCTGCCCGTAGGCCTACCATAGGGGTGTCTGATATGAAGAAAAGGGAAGGTTTGGGGACTGGTAGGTGGGTGCACTTACCAAGTCGACATGGCAGTCACAGACTGCACACAGGCTCTGCAATGGTAGGCCTGAGACACACTTTACAAGCTACTTCTGTGGGTGGCACAACCAGTGCTGCAAGCCCACCAGCAGCATTTGATTTACAAGCCCTGGGCACACTCAGTGCATTGTACTAGGGTCTGACAGTAATTCAAATAAGCCAAACATGGAGTCACTAATTCACATCACAATTTACAATAGGGAGCACTTGCACTTTGGCACTGATTAGCAGTGGCAAAGTGCCCATGAACATCTAGTCCAGCAAAAACATATCGACAACAGTGGAGGTATTATGAAAAAAAATGGAAGGGAGACCCATGCCAAGGATGCCAGGTCTAACAGGCTCCTTCACACTTCTGATTACTACTGAACACAAAACGGGTATGCTGCCACCACCGTGCTCCTGTCACTTATCCCCCAGGAAGGACAGAAGCCCTCCACCATCATGAGGTTAGAGCTTAGTGCACCATTCTCAGTCCAAAAAGACTGCATTACCATGAGACAGGCCTAGGTCATGGTGCATACACACGATCCGTGTTCACTCATGACCAAAAACCATTACCAGGGGTCCAGATATCAATGTAGCTGAGGCACTCAGGGCAAAGGTGCATATCTGTCACCAATACAGGGGACTTTTCATTCCAATTGTAAGTCACAGAGATAGCACTAGGGAAACAGGCTTATAAAGGTGACATGCTGAGCGACTAGGGAGGCACAAAGCAATGTGTTGAGAGACTAAGTGACTAGGCACATGACTGGGTTACATGGCAGACTAAGACTGAGGGGGCCCCTGTAGCCAGACAAATGGAAATAGAAAACAGCAGGCGACAGGCTTTAAGAAACACCCGCCAGTATATATGCTCACAGAGACTCAGGGGCCACAAAGATATCGGTTTCAGATACTCAGGAGCTCAGGTAGCAGCCTGGGATATTGAGCAAAGGAACAATTCACTGACTGAGTAAAAGTCAGGGTACAGGTTGAGTAACTAAAGTAACTGCAAGCAACAGACTCCGATGCCCTGGAGGAATAAAGGTGCAGTCTCTGACACTAACAGGAAAACAAACTGCATACTCAGACAATGAGGAGGCATCATGCTTTAACAGAGGGGTGAGAGAGATGGCAGACTGAAAGACTGAGAACGCAACAGGTGTCAGAACAAGGGACAGAGTTGACCGCAGGAGAAAGAGTGAAGAATACATATTAATTCACTTGACAGGTGCGGATTTGCACATGTCGAGGGTGCAGGGGTGTGAAACAATAGATTACTATTGCCATTTGCTAGCAAAGTATTCATGCATCTGGATCCCTTATTTAACCGCTGTGAAACAGACTGGACACCAGCACCATGATCATGCCTGCTGTATTTATAGTGTGGCAGCTGGGGTCCAGAAGAGACACTATGAGAGGACTAAGAGGGACTTTGTCAACTATGCAGCCCTCTGTAGCCATCATGGAATGGAAATATTATAAAGCTAAGTGACAAGAAGGCCAACCAGTCATAGTAAAACTAGTAGAACAACTGCTACCACTTGTGGCCTCATGGCTGAAGACAGTAAGGGCCCAGTCACTAGTCTGACAGTCCGAGGAACACCAGACTCATGGACACACGCCACACCGGCGGTCAAACCGCCCCATTATGACTTGGGCGGTCAGACCGCCATGGGACCGCCGTCAGGTAACCGGCATTCCCTGGAGGAGGCTAGGTGGTCCTGAGGCCGCAATATGCTTGATGGGACCACCTGGTCCCTCCAAGCATATTACGAATTTCCTCTCCATCGGCGGTATCATGGATGTTCTTACTCCATTTACACCGTTGCAGAGAGAAAACAAAGGGGGCCCTACAGGGCCCCCTGTGCCACCGCCACATGTTGATGCCCACAGGGGGACACATCAAGTGCCCTCCTGTGTGCATGCACACTAGTTCCTGCACGGCATGGACTTTCGAATCCATGCTGTGCAGGGACATTGTGTGGTGGTCCCATTGAAGTCCCTTTTTCAAAGCGATACAAAAGGGGATGATGGACGGAACGTTTGAGCCAATCAAACACTCACCCCCAGTCAACTGATCTGGGTTTAATCCATCATCATTCTTTAGCTCACTCCACCACCCCAGTTCAGACATGGCCATATGCAAATCAGTCTGACCCTGTGCCTCATGGGAACAGTCCAGCCCGAACTGCCAAGCCATGTCTTCCCTGGACCGGAAACAAGCATCCTAGGACCGGTTTCTGGCATTCCAGCCGTCATCAGCCAGGCTTGCTTGAATCCAGTGGCAAAGTGAGCAAGGGACCCACGTCTGGGCATACCCCCGCCAACTTAGGGCGAACAAAGCGATACAAAAGGGGATGATGGACGGAACGTTTGAGCCAATCAAACACTCACCCCCAGTCAACTGATCTGGGTTTAATCCATCATCATTTAAAAAAGGCACCGCAGTGGGAACCTCCACGCTGCCTGCCCGCCAGACCGCTTTTAAGTTGTAATCGTGCTGGCAGGCAGCGGCGACTCTTGGCGGTGAGGGGGCGCGGCCACGGTGTGCTGCCTGCCCCCGCACCGCCAAAAGTCGTAATCGGGCCTTAAGTAAGCAGACACTTCTGTTTAAGTGGTGGGCAAAAATAGATAGACATGTAAGAAGAAATGCCCAGTGACAAATGAAAACAAATGGGTACCTCAAGACAGAGGGAAAGAGAGAGACGGCATGAAGGGAAAATCGAGTGGAAGGAAATTGATTGAACAATAAGAGGTGGTGAGAATGAAAGAGTGAGGTAATTGGCAAAGAGAGGAAAGGATAAAAAAAAAAAAAAAAAAAAGAACACAACTAATACACCAGTAAAAGAAGAAACAGCTTGGTGACAGGATAAAAAGGAGGAGATCTCAGGCGTAATAAAAGGGAGATAGACACCAGAAGCCTCGTTGAATTAAGACTTTGGGGTGCCAACCTTGGATTCAGGACATCTTCAAGTAAAACACAGTAGCCGACCATCTTAGGGTTAGGCTAAAGACACTGCTGGCAAAGACTAACTCCAGTTAAAAAAATAAGAAAGTTGTTAATTTAAGTGTGGAATGTGTATATCACATAAATAATTGAATGTCTGATAATGTAAAGCAAATAATGTCCTTTAACATCATATGTCACTCAAAATACCAGCATCATTAGGTCCAGATATACATGACAATGTTAAGAGTGTGTAGCTTCTTAAACAAAATATCTAAACATCAGTTTCATATTTTTACATAAAAGTACACGAATCTGTCTATTTTAAATGAATATAAGTTTATAAAGACAAAGGTTATACCTTAAATGTAGACCTTACTGTCTAAAACATTCACTACTTTGCATTGACAGACAACAAACTAAAGTACACATACTTTGGTTTTGATATGGCTAAACAAATTATGGGTATATTTATAGTTACACTCAAATATAGCAAATATCGCGATGTTGATTGTGACGTATGCGGATTTCCTTTTGTAAGAGGGGTATTAAAAGGGTATGACGTCACTACAGATGACTTAATGGCACATGCTAATTAGACGCCCCACAATTTTTGTAGGAGTTGTGCTCTGCTTTTCAGCACAATAAAGAATGGTACATCCTGCTAATGGGCAGTGGATGGGGCCCACCCTGCTGCGTTTGAGTAAAAAACCGGCGCACTCTGCTGAGGGAGGAAAAGGATGCTGCATTCTCCTGTGGGAGGGAAATATCTGATGCTTCCTGCCGGGCAGAGGTAGACGCTTGTGTATTCGGCTAGGGTACAATAAATGGCAGTTAATTCTGGTAGTGTATAATGAAAACTGGTGCATGCTCTTGAGGAACAATACATAGAGGCACTTCCTACATTGGAACATTAAACGCGATGGCATCCCACACAAGGCTGGTGCACTCCGTGGTAGGTAGCTGCTAGGGCTTCCAATCGGGGAACAATAAATACTGATATATCCAGCCTGGGAACCAAGAGTACTGGAGCAACCATTAGCATGGACAAGAATGTAGTCAGACCCTAAATAGGGGAAGGTTTGATTACATTTCCACCCTCAAGTATGTTCTGCCTAGTGGAATTTCTCCAACAGAAAGCAGAATAATGGAACATACCAGAAAAAAACAGGTCAGAAAATATCAAATCCAGCCAGGCCTTATTCAGCAGGGAAACTGCTGTCAGCTACCGAGCATGTCTAGTGAGCGACCTTCAAATACCAAAATACATGATAATGTGTTTTACATCGATTACAAGAAGATGGGGCGTGCGGAGAAGAGAATTATGGGCCTGTGCCTGCAGACTGGAAATGTCACCTGTGTGACTTCGCCTGCCTGGCTGCTAAATGCGGGACTCTTGAATGAAATCTTGTGACAGTCTCACTCTCAATGGAGCAAAAGGCAAGCATTGTTAAAACATTTAGTCTCAGCACCGGTCAGGTTAACGCCCCCCCGCCCCCAAAAAAAGAGAAAAATAACATTTTGTGAATCACTTCAAAAGAATGAAATGTTACAAGAAGGGAAGGGAGCATTCTCCTTAGTCTGAGATTTGCAGACTGTCTGTCGCTATGTCTGACGTACAAATGCATCTCCTTCAAAGTGCAACGTTTACCAAGCACGTGCAACGCAGTAACTACTCACTGACCAGGAACAAAAACGAGCAATTTGACGATTAGAACAATGTGAAACGTGTCTCTGTGGCCTTCGCTAACAGTACAAGAGACCTGCAGTCGCAGATAAAACCACTTTCAAGTCAGCTAAAAAAAAATCACCCCAAGAGCTTCAGAAATTAGAACCTCGTACACTTGTTTGACATCCCATGTACTGTGCACTTCGAAATATAAAGCAATTTGGCCCAAACCTTATTCAAATCATTACTATGTATTGTTACATAACAGCGACGTGACGTCAGCCTCTGTCATCTCAGTATAAAGTATTAAAACTGAAGACTTGCTTTTGAGGGCATCATTATAGCTGCTGGCAGGGACCGCAATCACAGACGTCAGTTAGGCTGCCCCAGAGTAGCAGGTGCTACTTTGAGCTTGCTCAGTAGCCCAGACAGTGCATTTTCTACCCATGATACCACAGGGCGTGAAGGCACAGCACACACAGACAAGGGTCTAAGAGTCGTGACTAGTTTCTTTCACTCCGTTTGCATTCCCTCTCCTAGGCTCTGGAAAAAACATGAATGGAACTGCGCAGGAACACTCGCCTCAAGTGCACTTTCGCCATAGTGGTATCGACGGGGACCCAGTTCCACAGACCACTCTGACTTCTGGCGCTTAAACTTAGTCTGAAATCTCCTAGATGGATAGATTCTTGGAGCACCTCCCCAGGGACGCTTGTCCATCACCGCTGGCTTACAGACGGGAACAGGTCAAAGACGGCGGCTTCTTAAAAGAATACACACTAGACCTGCAGGCTGAATCCAGCGGACCGGCCACGCAAACTTCTACCTTCTAGAAAATACTGTCACGCAGAGATGGCGCGAGTCACTCCAATGTACGGCTCCCTCAAGTGATGTGCATGTTCATTTTTTTTAATGAATCTTGATCTCAATCTTCAATAGTCTTTTCATGCATGATTATATATATATATATATATATATATATATCAGTTTCTAAATCGCGTAATAGTAGCATCTGTTATTTACAGCACATACAGCAAGTAAAAACATTGTTTTTTTTTATATATCAGACAAACTGGTGTCTAGAACCCACCTTCCTGTGGGGACAGTTATCCTTCAGACACCTATTGTCTCAAAAGTCGTGTGTTTTGGAGCACGCTTGCTCTATGGAGGAGCAGCTGTTGCTAATAAGCGGTACTCTTTCCACGTCCAGACTGTATTCCCACATTACAACACCTCTGCTCCTGTGCGCCTCGGCTGCACCCTCAATGTGCTATTCTATAAGGAAAATCCTTGCCATTGTCTCTGTTGCATTACATCATGCATATTCCTCCTACTACTTAACCCTTTGCCTGCCAGACTCTGGGCAGTCTATAGTGTCGGTCTTAATGGATGCAATTAGGGATACATTAACATATCACGCTCATTTGAAAGCATGTCACCATATGCTCCAACATACACAGCATGCAAAAGCTCAAGACGAAACCTGAGGGGGGAACATTTCTATAGGGGCTCTGCTGACAGTGCGGGGAGGAAGGAAGGCGTGATATGCTGTGGGTATATATGGGGTGCATTGTCTAAGAAGGGGCTCTTAACCAGGGGTATGAAGGTGAGAAACGCCGGTTCCGGCAGTACCTAGCCTGTGGTTTCCTTCTCCTCCGTCAGCGGTTCAGTGAGAGCTGCAGTCTCCAGCGGCTGCTGTCTGGCTCATCCTCTCTCACACACACACATCTCAGGGCGCAGCCGGTCTCCTGACCCTCCATCACGCCCGAGAGTGACCCTCTCCCTGCCCCGGGGGCAGCTGACAGCTCCGCATCTCAGCACCGAGAAGCCAACCCCTCCACCGGCAAAATGGCATAGTACTACTTCTTTTTTTTCTTTTTTTTGCTCTGGGAATCAGAAGCCGGTAGAAACCATTGTTAGGAGCAGAGGAGGGGAGGTGGCTCTTAAAGCCCCAGCATCCCTTTCCTTCGGAATTGAGACACCGCTCCAATAAGAGGGTGGGATTTTGTGAGGGCGGATGCCTTTCGTTCAACTAACAGGTATTTCCACGTCACTCTAACAAAATACGCATCGCACAAACTTCACAAACAGAGATCATATTTGACCAATAACCCCCTCGGATCAGCCCAAGATAACGTCAAACATACACCTGAGCATTTCTCATTCACAAGTCTTTCTGGCACAAATTCAGATTTGGCTTATTGGACTGGCACCTCGGTTTCCCTTACGGCTTCTGTGGTTTTGGACATGACCTCCAGCCCGCTTCCCCCAGTCAAACTCTCTATTTGAATTGAAGTACAAGTTTAAGAGAATGATGGCACGTGCGCGAAAGCCACTGCACTGCCCAGGGTCATACTGTCTGTGCCTAGATACAACCGGTGAGAAAAAATTCCCACCTCAGGTGTGTTGTGATGTCAACCACGAGAGCATCCCACTGTTACATTGAGTTTGGGTTTGTATTAAGCTACTTGTGCACCAATTCGAATTTATTATGGTTAAGATCATAACCACAACTACCAAAGTGCATAAAAAGCGTAAGAATCTCTCGTAACGGATATTAGAGAACTTCCTGGGGAAGAATTCATAAAAAAAGATTCGTGCGGCCAGGATAGATTCCGGGTATTTGGGCGCTCCCTGTAGGAACGATGGCTTGGAACCATCACCGGAGAGCTAGGTCTCTCAATTCTGCACCCCACTCCCCAATCTTGGGGGTGTGGCGCTTCTACCCGCTCACAGGTGCCGTCCTCAGATCGCCCCTGCGCGGCCGACGACATCCCCTGGCTGCTACTGCAGTGGTTTCCACCAGCCCTTAAATACATTCTGAAGTAATCGCGCGTGCTTCGGCTGCCGCGGACGGAGCGCGCGCGGGGAGCAGAGCGTTTATGACTCCGCCAGCGGCGCCGGGGCTCAGACTTGGTTAGCCCGACGATGCCCCCAGTACACCTGGGACCGCACAGGGACAGGCAGAGGGAGGGAACGGGGCCCTCCAAGAGACGTTGGTTCTCCGCCCCTCCGCTTTTCTTTTGTTTTCACGTGTTCTCCCGGGAATTGCAACGTCCCCGTTATAGAAAGGCGCGGCTCTTCACCTGCTTGAGCATACATTCAGCTATCGCCCAGAAAGAGGTCGCAGCTGCATGCTATTGGGACTTCATCATTTTCGTGCTTTTTGGAAGTGCACGTATCCATCCATGTTTAATCAATGCTGGCAGTTCCCCGAACAGTGCTCTTTATTTCGTGGAGAGCAAACATTTGTTTTCTGCCTGAACCTGTGCTGCGTTAGAGCCCAGGGCCTTCACTCTGAGGACCTTCTCTTGGCCGTTTCTACTCCCTTTTCACGTATACTGTTGAGGCATGAGCATAGGGGTTTGTTGCCATAAAGTCAGTGGTGCTGGAACAATTTTTAGAGTGAGGGTGTAACCTTCGCTGAAGTCTTAGGGATTTGGAAAAATCCAAGTGGCGCAAAAAGAACCAGTTGATAGCAAATAAGCCAGTCCATTCAGCTGGAGCGCGATAAGTATTATGTAGCAGCCGGTGGTGAATTTTGGAGCAGACTGTTGCAAATTACTAAAGCATGGTGCGGTGATGCACTGTCATTTACAGACAGTATATTTTCTACTGGAATGGTCACAACATTCATCTGACATGCAGTTTTACTTCTAAAACCATAGCAAACAAATTATATTGTGTGAAATCGGGTTTAAGCAAATAGTGATTATTTGCACATCACCAAGTTATGCTAGTTTGTTTGTATCGTTTTAAAATCTTTGTTTCCATCACACTTCGGAATGATCAAAAAGTGCTTCATTTGTGGTTTCCAAATTCTGATATATTTTGAAAAATGTGTAGAGTTCATTTACACGTATTTACATTTTGTTTTGTGTTAGAAAAAAACTGACATCCTACAGCCTTTCCCTTCTCACTCCATGTACCTCAGCAAGATTGTCAGATAGATCATTTTACAAAATGCTTTAACTTTGCAGTCGAGAAAAAAAAAAAAGCAAACATCAATCTCTTTGTTGAAAGAATACAAAATATTTTTACAAGTGACATAGCCTGGTATTTGATTTTTGTTTTAAAAGCACCACAAATGTGACCAGATAATTTTTTTTTTTTTAAAGGAATCTTTAACCCTTTCTATGCTCATGACGGAGCGGTTCCGTCATGAGCAACGGTGGGCGTGTGCTCATGAGGGAACCGCTCCGTCATGGCACCCACCCATGGGGAAGCGCTGGTGCTCCCCCCATGGGCAGCCCATCTAGCCCCCACAAAGGGGGATGGCAGCGGAAGAGTTTAAGCTGCCGACCCCCCCACCCAGGTAATACCATGATGTCAGCGCGCCAACGTCATCAGGAGCAGCCGGACGTACTGGAAGCCATTTGCTTCCATGCGTCCAGCAGGAAACAGGTAAGTTTCCTTGCTCCGGTGGGAGGGGAAATTGGGATGCATTGAGGCATCGGGGGAGAGGAAAGAGTTTTTCCTCTCCCCTGATGTCTCAATACAGGACATTCCTGCTGCACGATCGCGCATTGCGTCGCGATCGTGCAGCAGGAATGCCCCCACTAGGCACCAAGGATTTCTTTTTTATTTAAAGGAAGCGACCCCTCAAGGGGCACATTATTTTTCACACTTTTCTTCCCCCCCCCTGGGGACAGATCGGCTGTTTTTTTGGGCGTTTCTGCCCCCGGGGGGGAGGAGGGGGAAGAAAACCCCACTAGACACCAGGGACTTCTTTAAAATTAAAATGGAAGCGACCCCTTGGTCAAGGGTCGCTTCCAGGGGGCTGATATTTTGGTATGTTTTTGGCCTTTCTGCCCCCGGGGGGGGGGGCAGAAAACCCCACTAGACACCAGGGAGTTTATTTTAAATGAAATGGAAGCGACCCCTTGGGCAAGGGTCGCTTCCAGGGGGCTGATGTATTGTGTATGTTTTTTCTGCCCCTCCCCCCCCCCCCCGGGGGGCGGATCAACCTGTTTTTTTTGGCCTTTCTGCCCCTAGGAGGGGGGGGGGCAGAAAACCCCACTAGGCACCAGGGATTTTGTTTTGTGTGTAATGAAAGTGACATGGTTGCTTCCAAGGGGGTAAAGTTTGGTTAATGTTTTTTCTGCTCCTCCTGGGGACAGATCTGCCTATTTTTTTGGCCTTTCTGCCCTAGGCGGGAGGGGGGAGGCAGAAAACCCTAGTAGGCACCAGGGATTTATTTCTTTTGCAAGGGGGCCCATTTCTGTCTGCTGTTTTCTGCCCCACCTGGGGGACAGATCGGCCTGGCAGACAACCTCACCCAATCCCTTGGGCAAGATCACCCCCCATTTTTCTCAGCCCTATTTGAAGGCCCATCTGGCAGATTGACCATTTGGGTAGTGACTTAGCGTGTTATAATGTTAATTGTTTTTTTTCTTGTGAATTGCAATTGTAATGCTTTATTTCTCCCTTTTTGTTCTAGTTCAAGGCTTTTGCTCTTTAGACTGTTTCAGGTTGAGGTTTCGTTACTGGTGGTTCTGCTGTTCGTGTAGTTGCATGTGTTTGGTAAGAGACTTTTTTTTGTACAATGTAAATGAGTTTCATTTCCCTGCATGAATGTTTTTTTTGGAAATGGTGTAATAATAGCAGTATGTTTGGCTTCTGTTTTTGAGTGTCAAAAACTTTTTGCATTTGTGCTCGATGTGTATTTTGTTGTCTTGTGAGTAATTGGTTTTGTTTTTTTCTTTCTAGTGGGATAGCGTTGGTTTTTGCTGTGTCTCTGCAGAGTAGGTGCTGGTGAGTGTAGCTGTCTCTTGCAAGTGAATCGTATAGTTTTTGAGTATATAGATCTTTGTGATAAGGCACACATTTTTTTACTTACTTATTTTGCACAGTGTTGGTTGTTGTTGACTTGTTTGTGCAGTCTTCTTTCTTAGTAAGGATAATGGCTAGCCGCAGGATTACTGTTCAGCAGGTTGTTGGTATGCTTTTTGAGTCTTCCTCTGACCATGGTTCAGAGACTAACTCTGCATCTGAGGCAGAGGAGGGAGTGGAAGATTCAGGCAGTGAGTTTTCTGTCCACGAGGAATCATCGGATGATGAAGCTACTCTCAGTGCGGATGAAGCTACTCTTAGTGCAGATGAAGTGCCTGTTTTAAAGGAGGACATTGATGTGCCGATAATGCAGCAAGAGGCATCTGGGCTGCAGCCTGGGGCTGCAAGGCTTCCTGTTGGAAGTGCTGACCTCTGGGTTGCCCCAGGCATGGTGCAGCCGGCATTGCCAGACTTTAGTGGTGTTCCAGGGTGTAGAGTAAATACTGAAAACTTTTTGCCAATAAATATTTTTCAGTTGTTTATGGACGATGTATTTTTGGCAGAGATTGTTGAGCAGACTAATTTGTATGCCGAACAGTTTTTGAGGGACAACAGTGTCAGCCTTAGGCCCCACTCTAGAGCTACCCGGTGGACTCCCACAAATCTGGAAGAGATGAAGAAGTTCTTGGGTTTAACTTTTTTGATGGGCTTGCTAAGGAAGCCATCAATGTCTTCATATTGGTCTACTAGTCCCTTGATGGCAACGACTATATTTCCGGCAGTCATGAGTCGTGATAGGTATTTGCTTCTGCTTCGAATGCTGCATTTTGTCGATAATGGTTTAGCGTTGCCACGAGATCACCCTGATTGTGACCGTCTTTTTAAGATTCGGCCTGTCATTGATCACTTTGTAGATCGAGTTTCTGAGATCTATGCTCCAGGGAAAGAAATAGCAGTGGATGAGTCTTTGGTCTTGTTCAAGGGCCACTTGGTTTTTAGGCAATACATTCCTAGTAAGCAGGCGCGGTCGGTGGTAGGAGTGCCGGTCGGGCGGTGACGCGGGGGAGGGGCAGGGTGGGGGGCAGTAAACTACGGATTAAGGCCCAATACAGGTAAGTAAACATTTAAATAAATAAAACGAATTTCGTTGCGCGCACTGCATCGCATTTGGCGATGCAGCGCTCACAACGAAATTCGTTTTATTTATTTAAATGTTTACTTACCTGTATTGGGCCTTAATCCGTAGTTTACTACCCCCCGCCCCACGTCACCGCCCGACCGGCACTCCTACCACCGACCGGGCCTGCTAGTAAGAGGGCACGCTATGGAATTAAGATGTATATGCTGTGTGACAGTAGGACTGGATATGTCTCTAATTTCAGGGTGTACACCGGTAAGGTTTCCAGGATCAACCCCCCTGGTTGTCCGTCCACTCTTGGAGTGATAGAGAAAATTGTGTGAGAGCTTGGTAGAGGACTTTTTAACAAAGGTCACCATTTATATGTAGATAACTTCTACACTGGTGTGCAGTTGTTCAGGGAATTCGGTCAAAGTGGACACTGTTGCTTGTGGCACAATCCGCTCTAACCGTAAAGGTTTCCCAAAAGAACTTGTTTGTTAAAAGCTTGTGCGGGGACAGTGCAGTGCGTTGCGTAGCGAGAAACTTCTAGCTGTGAAGTTTTCAGACAGGAGAGATGTCTACATGCTGACTACCATCCATGATGAAAGCACTTCACCTGTGACTGTTTGGGTTCAGGTTGCTGAAGCGCGCAAACCTGTGTGCATTTTAGACTATAATAGGCACATGGGTGGTGTTGATAGAGTAGATCAGAGGTTGGAACCTTACACTGCTCTTCGTAAGGCTTACATTTGGTATAAGAAGTTGGCTATCCATCTTTTCCACTTGGCAACCTTTAATGCTTTTGTTGTATTCAAGGATTGTTGTCCTGAGTCAAAGATGACTTTTGCTAAGTTTCAAGAGTCTGTAATAGGCAGCCTTGTTGTAGTGGAACAGGCAAGTGTTCCTAGAGTTGGAGTGGTGGAGGATGTGGCTATATTGAAAGATCGCCTCTTTCCTGATCACATTCCTCCCACACCCTCAAAAGACTTTTCCAGTAGAAGATGTAGAGTCTGTTGGCGAAGAGGTACGCGGAAGGAGACTCGTATGTACTGCCCCGAGTGTCCTAACCCTGCGCTGTGTGTGCCTGCTTGTTTTAGAATGTATCACACGCAAAATAATTTTTGGGAGCATCCATGAGTGGTAAAGCGAACTGCCTGGTCTCTATTATTTTATATTTTTTGTTCAGTTTCAAGGTTGGCATTTGTGCAACGTATTTAGTTTCAGATTTTGTGTTAGTAGATTTGTATCTATTAGCAATTTGTTTGTGTTTTCTTTTTAGTATAAAAAACCCCTAAATGTGATGGCGGTGTGTGTAGGCTGGCACTTGGCTGGCGGTGTGCGTGGACTGGTGCTTGGCTGGCGGTGTGGGTGGACTGGCGCTTGGCTGGTGGTGTGGGTGGACTGGCGCTTGGCTGGCGGTGTGCGTGGACTGGCGCTTGGCTGGCGGTGTGCGTGGACTGGCGCTTGGCTGGCGGTGTGCGTGGACTGGCGCTCGGCTGGCGGTGTGCGTGGACTGGCGCTCGGCTGGCGGTGTGCGTGGACTGGCGCTCGGCTGGCGGTGTGCGTGGACTGGCGCTCGGCTGGTGGTGTGTGTGGACTGGCGCTTGGCTGGCGGTGTGGGTGGACTGGCGCTTGGCTGGTGGTGTGCGTGGACTGGCGCTTGGCTGGCGGTGTGTGAGTAGTGACTTGCTGCTGGTCACTACACACACTGCTAGCCAAACGCCACTCCACGCAATCTGTCAGCTGGTGTGGTTGCTGTGTCAGGAATGTGGGCATATGAAAGTGATGGGCCCTTGAATGGCGCTGTCTGCTGGTGTGAGTGTTGTAATGTGATGGGCCCGCGGCTGGCGGTGTGAATGGTTTGTATGTGTCACACGTATGAAAGGTGTATGAATGGCCTGTAAAGAGGTTGGTGCCTTGTCGTGGCTTTACAGCTCTCGTCCTTTCAATTATTAGCTGTGCATTTCATTTTTTTGATATCTCTTGTTTGTACAATTGTATATACTGAACCATTACTCACCCTCGTGCCAAATCCAACCGGTATGTATGTGTGCTTGAGGAATAGATGGTTGTGCAGAAATATTTGTCTTTTCTGTCTTTCTCAAGCAGGGTGTACCTTGTCCCTTTTTGTGAATGTTTTAATGTGTTGGTTTCGTGCCTGGTGGTGTGAATGGTCTTGTGTGTATCACGTACGAAAGGTGTGTGAATGGCCTGTAAAGCGGCTGGGGCCTTGACGCGGCTTTACAGCTCACGAGCTGTGAGTCACTGGTTCAGTTTTTTGTCCTTTCAATTATTGACAGTGCATTTCATTTTTGTGAAATCTCTTGTTAATAAAATGTTATATACTGAACCATCACTTGCCCTCATGCCAAATCCACCCAGTATGTGTGTGTGCTTGAGGAATAGATGGCTGTGCAGTAATATTTGTCTTTTTTGTCTCTCTGCCAAGGTGTACATTCCATCTAAGAAAAACCTACCAACTGTAGATATTGTCGTAAACTAAACACCCATGGGAGTACATGGTGATGTCTCTCTTGTGGATCCCAACAAGTTATCTTACCCACAATGTCCGGCAAACCTCAAAATGTGACTGTCACATTTTCCTTGCATTATTGTGCCAAAATTTTCACGCTTCAGAAAGAAACAACAAATTTCCTACCACCCAGCATTTCTCCAAGTATTCCAAAAGAAATGGTACCTCACTTGTGTGGGTGGGCCAAGTACCCTGCAAACCTCAAATTTAGCTGGAAAAAACATTTTCCACATATTTGTGCGTGGAATCACCATGCTGGCACAAATGTCCTACCCCACAGTGTTCCCCTCAGTCTCCCGAGTAAAATGATAGCTCACATGTGTGGGTGTCCAAAGCAGAATTGGCTAAAATTGAATTTTTGTAAAAAATGTAGCGCTTAGAATTCTCGGTGCTATACCCTTAATCCCTCTAGTTTGGGCTCTTCCCAGTCACAGGCCTTTGGCCCACCCACAAAAGTGAGGTATCATTTTACTCGGGAGAACAAGGGGAACGTTGGGTGGTATGATATTTGTGGCGGCACAGTGATCCCTCGCAAAAATGTATGAAAAAAGTGAATTTTTCAACTAAATTTGAGGTTTGCAGGGGATTCTGTGTAGGGAAACATTGGGGGATCCACGCAAGCCATACCTCATTGGACTCCCCAGGGTGTCTAGGTTTCAGAAATGTGTGTGTTTGGTAGGTTTCCCTAGATGGCGGCGAGCCCAGGGCCAAATAACCAGGTGCCCCCCCCCAAAACCAGGTAGTTTTGTTATAGGTAATTTTGAAGTCTCCACAGTACGATTTGGGACATTTCCTGTTGCAGCCACTATGCCTACCCACACAAGTGAGGTATCATTTTTATCGGGAGACCTAGGGGAACGCTGGGTGGTAGAAAATTTGTGTCTGCCCAGTGATCCTACAACATTCCCACAAAGAAATGTGTGAAAAATTAGATTTTGTCAACAAAATTTGAGGTTTGCAGGGGATTCTGGGTAGGGAAATGTTGGGGGACCCACGCAAGCCATACCTTACTGGACTCCCCAGGGTGTCTAGTTTTCAGAAATGTGTGGGTATGGTGGGTTTCCTTAGATGGTCGCTGAACCCGGGGCCAAAAACTCATGGGACCCCCCCTTGCAAAACCAGGTTGTTTTGTGATAGGTAATTTTGATGTCGCCTCAATAGGTTTTGGGCCCTTGCCTGTCGCGGGTACTTGACCCACCCACACGAGTGAGGTACCATTTTTCTTGGAAGACGTTGGGGAATGCGGGGTGGGTGGAATTCTGTGGATCCACGCAGATTCCAGAACTTTCCACCACAGAAATGTGAGGAAAATGTGGTTTTTTTGACAAAGTTTGAAGTTTGCAAGGGATTCTGGGTAACAAAACCTGGTGAGAGCCAGAGAAGTCACCCCATACTGGATTCCCCTGGGTGTCTAGTTTTCAAAAATTTATAGGTTTGCTAGGTTTCCCTAGGTGCCGGCAGAGCTAGGGTTCAAAATCTACAGCTAGGCACTTTGCAAAAAAAGGTTCGTTTTCACTGTGAAAATGTGGTGCGTCCACGTTGTGTTTTGGGCCGTTTCCTGTCGCGGGCACTAGGCCTACCCACACAAGTGAGGTACCATTTTTCTCAGAAGACTTTGGGGAATGCGGGGTGGGTGGAATTTTGTGGATCCACACAGATTCCAGAACTTTCCATCACAGAAATATGAGGAAAATGAGTTTTTTAAAATAAATTTTGAGGTTTGCAAGGGATTCTGGGTAACAGAACTTGGTGAGAGCCAGTCAAGTCACCCAATACTGGATTCCCCTGGGTGTCTAGTTTTCAAAAATGTATAGGTTTGCTAGGTTTCCCTAGGTGCCGGCAGAGCTAGGGTTCAAAATCTACAGCTAGGCACTTTGCAAAAAAAGGGTTTGTTTTCACTGTGAAAATGTGGTGTGTCCACGTTGTGTTTTGGGCCGTTTCCTCTCGCGGGCACTAGGCCTACCCACACAAGTGAGGTACCATTTTTCTCTGAAGACTTTGGGGGATGCGGGGTGGGTGGAATTTTGTGGATCCACGCAGATTCCAGAACTTTCCACCACAGAAATGAGAGGAAAATGTGTTTCTTTGACAAATTTTGAGGTTTGCAAGGGATTTTGGGTAACAGAACTTGGTGAGAGCCAGTCAAGTCACCCAATACTGGATTCCCCTGGGTGTCTAGTTTTCAAAAATGTATAGGTTTGCTAGGTTTTCCTAGGTGCCAGCAGAGCTAGGGTTCAAAATCTACAGCTAGGCACTTTGCAAAAAAAGGGTCAGTTTTCACTGTGAAAATGTGGTGTGTCCACGTTGCGTTTTGGGCCATTTCCTCTCGCGGGCACTAGGCCTACCCACACAAGTGAGGTACCATTTTTCTCTGAAGACTTTGGGGAATGCAGGGTGGGTGGAATTTTGTGGATCCACGCAGATTCCAGAACTTTCCACCACAGAAATGAGAGGAAAATGTGTTTTTTTGACAAATTTTGAGGTTTGCAAGGGATTCTGGGTAACAGAACCTGGTGAGAGCCAGTCAAGTCACCCCATCCTGGATTTCCTTGGGTGTCTAGTTTTCAAAAATGTATAGGTTTTTTAGGTTTCCCTAGGTGCCGGCAGAGCTAGGGTTCAAAATCTACAGCTAGGCACTTTGCAAAAAAAGGGTCCGTTTTCACTGTGAAAATGTGGTGTGTCACGTTGCGTTTTGGGCCGTTTCCTGTCGCGGGCACTAGGCCTACCCACACAAGTGAGGTACCATTTTTCTCGGAAGACTTTGGGGAATGCATGGTGGGTGGAATTTTGTGGATCCATGCACATTCCAGAACTTTCCACAACAGAAATTTGAGGAAATGTGTTTTTTTGGACAAATTTTGAGGTTTGCAAGGGATTCTGGTAACAGAACCTGGTGAGAGCCAGTCAAGTCACCCCATCCTGGATTCCCCTGGGTGTCTAGGTTTCAAAAATGTATAGGTTTACTAGGGTTCCCTAGGTGCCGGCAGAGCTAGTGATGTAGCTCAGATTTCATCTAGATTCAGGCATTGCTTTATTTTTGTGTTTCAGACAGACTGCATTTTAAAATGGCACTTTTGGTGCATGCAAAGTGAAAAACATGAAATGAGGCCTGGTCAAATGCTTTTTAAAAGTGGCACTTTTGGTGCATGCAAAGTGAAAAACATGAAAGAGGCCTGCAAATGAAATCATGGTAAACCTTGCTTAATTAATTAATCATGGATGTTTAATGTGTTTAGTTTAGATTTAATCTCACTATTGAATGTACATTTAATTTAGAGAATGTTTTTTTAAAAACTTTTTAAGTAGCACATAATTGTGCTGAATTAACATGTGTTTTTGCAGTGTAGAAAATTCGTGATTTCAGTTTCCTTTAGAAGGCTCACTGTGGCCTCTTTAGCTTTGAAGATAAGAATGGAATGTGTGTTCTCTCCTCCCAGCCTCTTTTCCCTTGTAATCTACACTCCCTGTTCCCGTCTCAAGAGACTTTGGCTTTGTTGCATATTTAGACAATGCATATTCAGTTCATAACTCATCTTCTTATAATGTGTATTAATTAATCAACCATGCACCAACACTACATGTGGGGCAAACGCATTTTGCATGAAAAGCTATTTAAAACATTAGAGCATGTTGCTATGAGTATGTATTAACTGTTTGCGCTTTGAAAATTTGCACTGGTGCATGTTTATGCTATGTTGTACATTGCACATTTCGCATGTTGTGCACAAATGATAGAAAAGCTGCTTTAAACTAATGGCTTTTGCTAGGTAATAACTAATACAGGGTACTAGTATGGGGGAGGTAAACATAATGGGTTTTATTTCATAAATTAATATTCTTTTGTGTTTGTTTTGCTTTTGGGCCCACAATAAAAATAGCTGCCTAGGAATCCAGCATGGCTGAGAATTGTTAGCAGTGTGCTGAATGAGAGACGCATGCGCAGAAGATTGTGCCAGCTGCATGAACTGCCAAGTGCCTCAAGTGAAGACACATGGGTCAAGGCCACAATGATCTGCACACTCTTGTCACCGTGCCAATGTACCAATGTTTGTGGGAAAGTGTCATCCCTGTGTGCGATGTGAAAGAGAGACAGGAAATTGATTGATATATTTTGTTGCAAGAAATGTTCTTATTGATACATGCTATGTATATTGTTCTTAGCATTAAGCCCCTATTGTCAGAACCGGTATGGGTTGGATTTGCAATGAGAACAGGATGATGAGACCCCTATGTCACCTGTGCTAACCAATCACAGTGCGAGTTTCTACTGAAACTGCAACATTATTAGTATAGTCAGCCAAGAATTAGAGTATAAATAATGACCCCATAGGGGGCATGTCAGTCTTGGGGAGGAGAGGAAGCAGATCTGACCAGACATCATTTGGGTTAGGTACGTGAATGTCGCGGGTGCAGCCTGGGAGGAGATTGCGTCGGAGGAAACACAGAGCAAGGAGGGGGCCTTGCTCATATTTTTTTCAGAGAGTCCTTGCACGTCACATTTTTGGCAAGGCAGATCACATTCTTCTGTGGTCTTGTGAAGGGAGGGCATTTTCAAGGAGCAGCCTCTCTATCAGACATAGAGAGGGAGAGAGACAGATGAACAGACCAGCGAAGAGAGAGCAGCTGAGAGATCAGGACAGGTTTTTGTCTTATGCATTTATGTCTCTTTATGGGAGATTTTTGCTAATTATTAATTATTGATTAGGCTTGCAAAACTCACTCTTGAATTATATTTTTCCTGAAACTCTTTAAAGAGTTCTGACTGACATAGAATTAGGGGTTTCCCTTTCTTTATGGAGTGCTTTGTATGCAATCTATAATATGTTTTGTATTAAATTCTATTTTTCCTATTTTTCAATTCTGTAACCTAACTGAAAATTGACTAATGAATAAAGAATCAGAGAAACTTAACTTTTGACTAGAAAATAAAACCCTTTAAAATACTCACAACTCTCTTTATTGGCTTAAATATTAATTGCATTTTGATTTTTCATGTTTATGTAAAGTCTCCTGAAGGTGATACACGGTGGCAAAGGTCCATTACCTTTAAAGTGGTAAACTAGAGGTAAGTGATGTTTTGCATTGAGAAATTACAGTGAAATTACCGCTGGATCAGTTTCTGGTAGCAGAGGTAAGGTTAACACCATCACCAAAAGGAGCATAGTTTAGTTTAAAGCCTAAATAGCGCTAGAAAAATAATTGCCCAAGTTAGATAAATGTCCAGATTCTCAAAAGTCCTGATTCCTGATTCCAATGCTCAAAACTTGAAGACTGGCAAAGCAGTACTGGAAGGTGATGCAAGAAGGCGATTGCTGGAGTGGTGTGAGTATCAATAGGGTTGTGAAATGTTGTTAATGTGCTAGAAGGTATGTTTTGTTTTTGAAGTGTTGGAAAAATAGTAAGGGTACTGACTGTTGGTGAAATTTTGCTCATTTTGACTTGATGGTTTTATTGATTTATATTGGTAATTTCATAGGACAGAATTTTTGATTATTGATTATATGTTCTTAACATAAAAAGTTAGTGTCGCGTTTTATGTTGTCTGGAAAATTCCCGGGAAAGGAATAGCGGGTGGTAAATGGAAGCCACACTGCAGTGAGGTTACTCGTCTGCTGGAATAACACTGAGAAGCTATGCAGGGCTGGCAGTGTTAAAGTAGGGACTATTTTCAGAGTACAAGTGAGAGTGATTGATAGCAAAGAGTTCGCTGGTGAAACTTTGGTGTTATATCACCTAGAAAGGGTAACACTGAAGGAGTAGCAGGTTCTTCCGAGCTTGAGTGACAGCAAAAGAGTTCGCTGGTGAAACTTTGGTCTTACATAACCTAGAAAGGGTAACACCGAAGGAGTAGCAGGTTCTTCCAAGCTTGAGTGAAGGGTAAACGGAAGGGATTTACTCGTAGTGTTTGAAGAGTAAACGGAAGTTCTTACTTTGTGAAGAGTAAGCGGAATGTGTTACTCGCAGTGAAAAGAAATCTATCCTTTATTTAGTGGAACAGACAGAGTAGCGAATGTTTTTATGTTGTTACTAACAGAATTTTGATTAAGAAAAATATTGCAGTTGAGAGGGTCAGTAGTGGGAGTTAAACTGACTGAAATTGAAACTGACAGCATTGGAGAAAAGAAATTGCATTGAACTATTGCAGAAATGAAAATGTTTGAAGGTTTAAAGAAACTGTTGGGAGGTAAAGTGAAAAATTTGTTTTTAATTGGTGATGCTCCTGAAGGAACACCCGTGCATTTTATGTCTACCAATTTGGGACAAAATTGATGTATGTGGGTTCACCAATGGTGCAAGATTACTGAAAAAGAGGGTCCTTTGAGGTTTCAAAAAGATGGTACTTTTGAATTGCAAATTATTGACAAATTAAGGGAAGTGTTATGTGAAATAAAGACACCATCTAGAGCTGCACAATTTGAGGCTTTAAGCATGTGGAAAAAGGCAGCAAGAGACAAAGCAAGTGAGGATAAAAAGGTAAAGCACCAGATACAGGAGAAGGAAATTAAAGATGACAAAAAGCTTCAAATAAATAGTGATTCAGGGGATGAAATAATGGATGCATTGTTAACTAAGTGTTCACCAACTTATGTGGTTCCCATTAAAAATACTGAAAATAGTGTACCAGTAAGTACTACAGTGGCTACTGCTTCTGTTAAACAGAGAGAAACACAGATTGAGAGAACTGTGCAGACATTTCAGATTGACCCACTATCTGTTGATTCAGCCCTGACAGTGATATCTCCAGGTGTTACTGCTTCAAATGTGACTGATTCAGTCTAAATATTACAAACTGCAGATGCACAGGCAGTGCCTAGACAAATTGTGACTGTCCCAATTAATATGGCCCCTATTCAAAAAGTTCAAAGAGCTGCAGAAGAAGTAATTATGTCAGGGTTTATTTCAGAATCTCAGAATTCACAGATTATTGAACAGAAACTACCCCAGACAGTCCAAGCACTGAAAGGTGGGGGAAAACTGGTCTTTACAACATCTGCAGCCCAGGATAAAATGAATATATTTGAAGATGGGATTTTTCAAACCTGCTTTGAGGAAGCAGCAGTGATTAAAAAGATAGAGAGTATGGGGGTACAAATCAACTCAGACCCTGAAAAAGAGAAACAGCTTAGTGTTTTAAATTCAACATTTGAACATGAAGAAATTAACAGTACCTGCTGTTTAAATCATGAAAATGTGAACCAGTGTCAGGAGAAATAATTAATTTCCCTGAGTAAGGAAACAGCTACATGTGCAGTAACTACACATGATAGACTGACTGATTTGGCTCAAAAATATGAAATTGATGTTTCAGGAAGTTTTCCATTCCAGAAAAGTTTCAGGGTACATATGAATGATGAAGCAAATGAGAAAATGTGTTCTTCAAGAATGCAATTGCACATTGCAGAAATAATTAAATATATTTTCAAATGCAATGGGTTTGAGAAATTAGGAGACAAATGGGCAAGAAAACATGAGAAGAAAAAGAAACCACCATACCTAGCAAGGAAACTGGATAAGAAAAAGAAACCACCAGACCTTGTTAGGGAAAATAATAAACAGGATGAGGGAGAAGCTTTTGCTTACTCATTAAGAGAAAAGGTGGGAGAAGTGCATGTTCATATGCCATGGAACAAAAGTGAACTTGCAGCATTTCTGAACACATTCCCAAAATTGAGAGACAAACTCATGCTGTGGTACCCACAAGTTGATGGATTTGTTGAAATTTTAAAAGAGTTGTGTATTAATTTGGACATGTTCTTTGACATTGCCATGCAAACTGAATTGTGGTTTGAATCTAAAGTTGTTGTGCAAAGGCCAGGTGAGGAGACCATGAAAAGGGTTTACATGAATGCACCATCATTTTCTGTTGTCATGGAGAAAAATGAAGCAGTGATTACTTTCCTGAAGGGCAGAGTGCCAGCAAAGGATGTTAATTGGGTACAGATTAAAAGAACACAGGATGGAAGTAAAGGTGTTTTGGTTTGTGCAAATTCAGGTATGGATGTTGCACTGCTGGAAAAAGTATCCTTTTGCCATCTTTATAACAGATTTGAGCATTGGAAGAAGAAATATAAATTTAAACATGATGCAGAAATTGGAAATGTGCAAAAACAGAGAGAAATGCAGGTGCAAAATGTGCTAGTTAAGCAAATGCAAATGTCAGTTCAGAAACAGGTACCAATGGCAGGAGTTTTTCAAGCTCAGATGCTCCCACAAAATATGGAAAATGCTCAAATTAATTTAAATAAGTTGCCAAGAGCAAATGAGAATTCTTTCCAGTAACAAAATCAGAACCCATTTCAACAGGTTGCTGTATTTGAAAAAAATGAGAGTTTTAACCCTAACAATTCTGAATATACCAAGTCCATTGTGAAAACAGTGGAAGGTCCAGACTTTGGGGCCGATTCCGATCTCGGCCGGTAGGGCTCCGAATCGGATTCGGCTTTACCGGATCCGATTCGGAGGCCTTTTTCCCGACCGATTCGTACAGTTGTCCCAGCGAGCAAGTACGATGCGAGCGCACGCGAAATCGCTGACCGACTCATTCCCGGGTCCCAACCGCTCCGACCGACTCGTACGGACACGGCTCGCACCACGCAATGGAGACGTTTCCCGACCGAGCAAGTACGATGCGCGCTTCGAACAGCCCGACCGACTCGCAGCGTCCGGCTCCAAAGAGCTGTCGGAGCCTGACTTTGGGGGTCCATGTCGGACCCCCCTGCACGCGTAGCCGCACGAGTCGCACACAGGGAGGACCCAAGGGCCCCCCCCTAAATATGCATGTACGGTGCGAGTCGCACAGATGCGTACCCACTGTAGGGGGCCCCCCTGTTCGCGACGTACCCATTGAGTCAATGGGAGCCCGTGTACGTGTTGTACGACCGGCTCCCATTGACTTCAATGGGAGTCTGACCGAATCGAGTCGGGCAGCATACGGCCGCATCAAACTCGCTCGGTCGGACTGCGGGAGTCCGGCTCAGTCGGAAATCTCTCCGGATCCGGAGAGGTCGGAAAGATTTCCGGTCCGAATCGGAATCGGCCCCTTAGTTGTAGGAGTTTTAAACAAAGAAATTACAAACCCAGTTTTAGAAAAGGTTGGAGCAAAAATAGGCCCATTTGATAAAAATTGCCAAGTTGTTGTTTGTGACTCAGGAAAACAATTGTTTTGCAAATTAAACAGCACAGATTACTGTACACCAGATGATGTTAATTTTCAGATTCCTGATGAGGATGTACATTTTAAAATGGCCCAACAAGAGACAGCTGTAGCATTGTTTTCAGAGAGAACAGTTGAAAAAATTACCTTCTGATTTGAAAGAAATAATAAACACAGCAATAAGGGAGTTCACAGAGAAGGATGTCAGATTAATAAAATGTGCAGAACATGTCTTATTCAAATTACAATCAGGTGACATGTATTCAAGAACACCATCAGTTGCAGAAATTTTACCCATAATTGGAGATAAACTGAGTAAAGGATTTTTGATGGAATTGATTGGAAGTTTATGTAACTTTCTGATCACAGGTTCACAGAAACTAAATGAAAAGAACAGATTAGTGCAGGAGATTAATAGCATAACTTTTCTATGTTGTCCTATGGTACCGAATCCAGCCAACAAATTTTTTCACATTCCATGTGCTGAAGAATGGCTTACTGTTATTGATTTTTGTCAAGTTCATATCACAGTGCCATTGCATGAAGATAGTCAGGAGTACTGTCAAAAAGAAAATGAATGTCTGGGACATATAATTGGAAAGGGAGCTAGAAAGGTGTCACCAGAGAGAGTGGAAATAATTCACCAGATCAATCCACCTCAAATTCAGAAAGAAGTCAGGAAGTTTTTGGGAATGGTTGGCTGCTGTAGAGAGTGGTTACTAAACCTTTCCCTAATGGCTAAGCCTTTACTGAGGCTGACACACAACGATGTGTCTGATCCGCTTCCATTGGACAACAATTGCAAAAAAGCATTCCTAGAGTTGAAAGAGAAAAAGTGTTGCGCCCCGGCACTAGGAATGAAAGTTTATTTAAAAGAAAATTCACCAATTTGCAGTGAGAGGGAGGACTGCGCTCTCTCAGTGCCTGTTCAAAAACATGAATGTGTTCAAAGGTGTGATGTATTTCCCAATGACCCTAACGTCACAGAAATGCCAGCAAATGAATTGGTTTGTGATGAAACTGAATATGTGTGTCTAGATGTCATGAATATATGCATGAAGCCAAGATCAGACTTTAAGGATGAATGTCTGAATCAGCCCAACAATGTCCATTTTGTAGTTGGCCCATATTTGAAAGGTAACAATGACACATTAAGAGCAGCACATGCTGTGCTCCTTATACATTATCTTGTCAAAGCTTCATGGCTTTCAGTTGTTACCTCAGCCCAAAATTCGAAATTGATTGCCCTTACCATAACATGCAGTATAGCTGCTCAAATGGGAGTCACTATTGCCATGGGGGAGAGAAATGCTAATTCAGTTGCACAATATTGTGTCCTGTTAGCCTATACATTCAATGGAATTTTCACAGGTGATTCTGAAAAGGATACTGTTTATCTAGAAAATGTTTCAGAAACAGAACAACAGGATTGTATCAGAACAGATTTTGAGAAAAATGACAACTGCATAATAGCAAATGTGTTATTGCAAAAACTGATGCCCAGGTATAGATTGCCAGTTTCTCTGAAATCAGATCAAAATGAGGTCTCAAAGATGATGTGTGCAGAACAACAGATTGGACAAAGATTGGATTGTAACTATCTGCCTGAAGTTCCAAGTATAATAAAGCAACACAAAGACAGTACAGAGTCTCATTTTGCAAAAGACTGTGTTTCAGCATCACTGAAGTGGCTTGAATATGTACATGCAAATGCACTTGTGAAAAACACAGATGAAAAGACTAGCCGTTGCTGTGAAGGTCTGGCTGATGGGGAGCGTGCAGTTTCTCACCAGATTGCAGCTGCTACACAAGATCTGCATAATGGATGGTGCCAAAACTTTAATCTGAGAGATGCTGTGAAATGGAAAGGCCTGTTCCAAATGATCCTGGCATAGACTGTTGTGAAATGTGGAATTAACCCATTGTATCCATCTAGGATGTAATGCTTTAGCATTTGGAATGCTCGCTTTAGTGACCGCCTCTAAAGCCGGTACTGGGGTTACGACAATAATGCGTTTCCCTTGGGCTAGAGCTCTTTCTTTTGCTACAGCGGTTTGAACTGCTGTCAGTATTTTTCTGTTGAAGTGAAGCGCATTTCTGCTTGTGTATACAAATGTGATTTGTATGCTATTGGTACTTTTTCACCTTCATTAAATGTTAAGTAGGTGAATCCGCATTGACCCAAAATTATTTGGATCACTAAGTTGCGTTGACTTACGCGTGTTTGTAAGTGATTTGTTGCTAACATTTTAGCTTGGAGTGAACGCAAGATTTCTGTGTGTTCCTGTGTCCAATTTTTGATTGAAAAATCAGGTTTGATTAATGCGTAGAGAGGTTTAACCGTTTCTGCGTAATTTAGAATGTAAGTTCTTCCAAAATTTAGGAAACCCAGGATGGATTGTACATTTTTCAGCGTTTTTGGAGGTTGGAGCAGCGCACATCTTTCTAAAAAGTTGGCTGCCAAGCTCTTTCCTTCACTTGAAAGCTCATATCCTAGGAAAAGGACATTGAGATGGGCAATTCTGGATTTTTTAAAGTTGAACTTGTAGCCCTCAGAGGCGAAGCCCAATATAATGGTACTCACCCTGTTCAAGTGCCTATCCAGGTCATCGTCTGTCAGATAGATGTCATCGACATATGACAATGCCTCATTATCATAAATTTGTAGTAACTCTGTTACCCTCGCTGAGAATAACCCCGAGCTGTTCTTGAACCCTTGTGGGAGTCGACAAAATTGACGCTGGGTCCCCATTATTGAGAAAGCTGTTAAGTACCTGCTTTCAGGTGCTATATTTTGACAAAAGAAACCATTTGAGATGTCCAATGTGGTTTTATATTTTTTACCCACAATGTTGTTCATTAATCAGACCCCCCAGGATATTGCGGCATGGATTAGCAAATTTAGCGGCACAAATATGGAAATTTAGCGGCATTTTTGCGGCACTTTATTTTACTCATAATCATCCATTTTCAGCTTTAAAACATTGGAAACTGTTTTAGCAGAGTATTCCACTTTGAAATAGGCAACCTGGGATATGGAACAGAGGAAGCAGCCCTGTTGGTGAATCTGGTGCAGTCACTATTACACAGTAGGTAATGGCATATATATAAGAGTTTTATATAGCGCTAGCTAGACCCAAAGGTATCAGAGAGCTTCACAACAGTAAATGTTCACATCAAAGATAACAAGTATAGACAGAGCAGCTGGGTTGTATCATATAAAATCAGTGGTTGAGCAGGAGGGAGGAAGAATATTAAGGAAGGTCAACTTGACGGCCTGAATGATAGACGACCCGCTAGTTGAGATGCCGGTTTAGGAGGACGTCCTTCAGTTGAGTAGGATGGTTAACTTCAGTTATATTTAACGTAATGCCTCCAATCTCTCCTCTTCAATCCTCCAGCAACTGCCAACTCTCTCTGCCTCATGCCAACATTCTAAATGAGCTTCAGTGTTCCCTCAACCTTCTAGAGGACAATAACGGGTGGATGGGGGGAAAACACAGGACAGGGAATGGGAGAGTCCATTATATGTTTTCTTTAACGTCTGGGCTGGACAAGTGTTCTGGCCATCACCATCCCACTCTGACCTACTTACTCCAGGTTGCCTTTACCCTCTGTCCATTTCAACATGAATTTGCAGACAGGAAGTGCTATACAACGTCTGTGGTTACTTGAACCTTCCACGTGGTCCTAGCTTCTGTTCCCTTTACCACAGTTGGGTCAGGCCCCTGCAGGCTTACACAAAACCGATAAAATAAGCACACTTGAGTTGGTCAATCATATCATAGGCTACAGAGTTTTGAAACTTAAATGATAGAGTGCTACATAAACAATTGACTCCCTGCGCTAGTGAGCGAGATTAATCAGAGAAAATAAAAACATTTGTCTTCGAAGCACATTTACTGGTAGCATGTTCCAGTAGATTACATACACACAAAGCTTTAATTGCCTAATTACCTTTCCAGTTTGTATACATTCCATCACCCATGCTCTCTACTGTATGCGAGTTTTCATTCATGTTTTTTTTCCAGATCGTTTTTACATCGCTTCCTTCGTGTATGCTTAATAGTGTGAGACTCCATCCCAGGTTTTCCTCAGTATGGTCTCTGGACCCAGCCAGTGCAATGTTTAACGTAATTCTCTGTCGCTCTCTCAGCCTCTCGCTGTGTCTGCCGCCAGGAATTCTCGCATCCTATTGCCGAAAGCTCCTGCCGGTTCGGTACAGCCGCATGTGAAGCAAAAGTGCCCCCTGGTCCTGCCCTGTGCACAATCTCCCCACACATCCACAATGCATCCCCACGGGCTAACAGTGACCGCTCGCAACCTCAGGCGGAGCCAGCTTGCCACAGCAGTCAGTGCCTGTGAACCAAGGCTCGCAGCGCATCACAGAGCGCGGATCAGCATATTTCACAAATCATTGCACCAATAGCACTTATGTAAAAATCGCGGCATTTTTACAAAAGTGCCGATTTCGCAGGCATTTTTGTAAAAATCGCGGCATTTTTACAAAAGTGCCGATTTTGCGGGCACTTTTGTAAAAATCGCGGCATTTTTACAAAAGTGCCAATTTCGCGGCAAACCGCGAAATCGCGAAATCCTGGAGGGTCTGATTAATGCTGTACTATGTGCATTTTGCACTGCAAATGTTTTTGAACAAGTGTTTAAGTGTCTGTAATCCAAACCTAGACTATATGTATTGTCTGGTTTGGAGACAGGAAACAAAGGATTGTTCATTGAAGAGGTGCATGTTTCAATCACCCCTTGGTATTCAAGTTGATCTAAGATCTCCCTGACCTGTTTTTTAGCTTCTTGCTTTATTGGGTACTGCCTTTGTGCAGTAGGTTCATTTTTTAGATGTATTTTATGGTGAGATGAGTCCTCATCCCATCCTACATGATTTTTGTATAATGCTGGGGCCTGGGCAACTGCCCATTTCCTGGCATAAGTATATTTTAGATGAATTGGAATATGGTTGGAGAAGGCAGGCATAATAATGTCCTCACCATGTGGGCACTCCCTGACAAATTGTGGTGGCCAGTCTTTTTCTGCTAGAAGTATATCATAACCCCTTGAAAGTTTTTCCCAAAAGAGTGTTTTCACCTTTCTTGGTATGTCTCCCTCCATTCGGAGTGTTATTTCATATAACTTTTGTGGAGTACTAACCCTGGTGACTACAGTCTCAACTGTGATGTACTCATTCAAGTCCACTATCTCCAGAAGTTCCTTCAGGTTCTGGCGAGCTATTGTGACTTCTGCTGCACTGTCCAGCATTGTATGAGCCCATTCTCCGTTCTTGAGTTGTGTTCTCAGTATTCTCGGCATGTCTGATCTTCAGACCTGCTACCTTCTTTTTTGAGAATTGAGGTTTTGATTTATTTTTCTGAACGTGTTTGTCGTCTTTCGATTTCACGCGTTCTTCTTTATGTTCTGAACGTCCTCTTCTTTCCCATGTCTGTGACGATATCTGAAAGGTACGAGAGGAACGTGTATCAGTATCTTGATACCTGTCAGGTTTTCTTAAATTATCCCTATTCCTGAGATTATACCTCCTTTCAGAGGGCTCCTTTTGAGGAGACCTACCTCAGGATTGAGAACGTTTCTCGTTTGAATTTTGTTTATTAGTTTCCCACTTCTTTTTAGAAGATGTAGGAGTTTGTTTAATAGAGTCCTTCTCAGGACTGTCAGATAGTTTTGGCTTCAACGGTCTTCCATCCAAACTATCTCTGCCTAATTCTGCATAAGATTGTTCTATTATTCTGGGTAGTTCTGTTTGATGTTTTGTAACATCGAATTCCCTTAATCGTTGGCGGATCGCCACTGCTGCTGCCTCCCCTTTAATATTTGATAATATTATTGTTGAGACCTGGTCGAAGTTTTTCAGTAATTTCATACCTAAATTCAGAGCAGGCTCTGCCCCGTATTCGTTTTGAATTTGTTTCAGGACATCTGGTATTACTGAGATTGACGGAACACCATGTGTTTTAGTATAGATGGCAGCAAAGACTGAGCCCCAAGTGGTGCAGTCTTCCAGTTGTGGTGTGATCCCCATTGGTAAACAGATTGTTAGGATTCTGTGTTTCTCATAAGGGCTAGTATTTGGAAATACTGCTTCTATTTGAGTAATTGTTTGAGCTATCCAGAATGGAATTTGCTCACGTTTTGTGGGCATTTTACCCATGACTGCGTATAAAGTCTGTGGAGTAATTTTTAGTGTATTCCCCTGTTGAGGGGTTTGATTTGGAATGGTCAATGTTGGTTGGACTGTGAAAGTCCACATGACATATTGGACTAATTGTCTGTAAATTTTTATTAACTCTGTAAGTTGAGTAAGTAATTCCTCGTCTGACATTATATCGAGGTCAGGATGAGGAGTGTAGCCGGCTAGAATCGGCCATGTTGCTCCTGGTCTACCTAGTGGACCGAGCCTGGTAATGTTTCTGTGATGTTTTAGGGCGCCTTTAAACCAGAGCTGATGCTCCTGGTATGATAGTGGAATTTCAATATCCTCGAAAGGAATATATTCATCTGGTGGTTCATCTTCTTTGTAGAAGTGAAACAGTTTTGTTACTGAATTTGATTCAGGGAATACTATCCTTGAATAGAATACCTCTGTCTGAAAAGATTCGTGTGCCTCTATCACGAAAACTGCTCTACCGCCTCTTGGTGGTAGGCCGTGTTTTATAAGTTTTAGAGTGATGGCTCTTCTTAAGTTTGGATGGATGTTTATAACACCCTCCTCGGTTTCATTTAAACCTGTAAAGTTAAAAGCTGCTATGACTGGGTCAGCCGCAGCTACACCGTTCCCGGTGTTATTGTCCCCGTGTATGGACATTTTGTTTTTTGAAAAATGTAGAACAAGTTTCAAGGAAACAAAAGATAAGGTGCACAATATTTTGGTACACTGTATCCTTCAACGTTGAACAAACCAAACAACTAATATATAGGGTTTTTTGTCCTATTTAGCTTTGGCGGATATTTAACCCTACCCACTCCAGACGTCTTATGGAGTATGTGAGTAGGGGTCTCTGAGAGAAAAGCACGACTGAGTTACTCAGTATCTAGCATTAAATTACTGCCTTACCAAACGTTCATTTGAAGGTGCGTGCGATCAGTACTGTGGATCTGATCGCACTCACCTTCAAATTAAGTCTTAAAAAGTATGGTGTCTTATCAAGGAAAGGAGTGCATCCTCAAGAATGTTTGTTTTGCTTAGCATTGTATCGCCTCAACGAGTTTTGCACCCTATGGATTACGTATATGTTTTGAAAAATTGGACATAAGAATACGTACCGTTGTACGAAGCCCAGAATGGCATACAGCTGCTATCAGAAATGTCTAATAAAGATTACAGATTGAATCACACTGTCTCCGTTGTGATGAAGAGTACAAAGGAAAATGCTTGAAAAATGGATGGTGAAAGTATGGGAATAAGGGTGTACTATGGAATACCTGGATGAATTGGATACTCTGGAGGGATTAGTTCCCGAATTTTGCAGTGCGACAGTATTGAGCACGAGAAGAGTGTCTCTTTTTGAATACTATTATAGTTTCTGTGGTGGGGGCGATCCACAGTACTGATCGCACACACCTTCAAATGAAGTCTTAAAAAGTATGGTGTCTTATCAAGGGAAGGAGTGCATCCTCAAGAATGTTTGTTTAACTTTCTAAAAGTGGCATTTTCAGAATTGCAATTTAAAGAAACGTCAAAGGTAGCTACAATCAGGTACAAAAATTGAAAGCATACTCACTGGAGGAAAACAGGCAAAGCTTCTTAAAACCTCAAAATCAGGTGAGGCGACTCAAGTGCAAACACAAGGGTTGTGTTTGCAAAGCAGTTTATCCTTGCATAAATGACCAAAGAAGCAGCTGGTGGCATTCAGCATAACTCAAAAGGGCCTTCAAGAAATTCATGTTCTCCAATGGCTGCAGAAAGGAGCACCAAATATGGCGCAGCCACGTTCCTGAAACCACCCCTGCGATTCGACACTGCCAAAAAGCAGCATATTAGTGCCTGATGGACTGCATGGATTAAAACATTTGATGACTTAATAGATGCTCTAGAAGAAGTAGATGACAAAAGATCATCAAGTACTTAATGAACCTTGCAGGTGATGGAGTGAAAGAATTGAAAATGAAAATATCACAAGCAGCTGAAGTATTGTACCATCATATAAAAGTAACTTTGGAACCTGTAGCGTCCTCCTCAGCCTAATAGCATGTAAATGAATTATGCCATACACGGGGCTCGGTATTACACCTCTTTATTCTCTAGAGTGTAACCGTTTACTGACAAGTACTGCGTCATGAATTTTATTGACTACACCTAAACACTTCCATCACTAGACTACGGAGTCCATTAAGGACCATAGGGGTCCCGTCCTCTATAATACACAAGACACTACATCTCCTCCTTTGTTAAATAAAAAGACACAAACAAAACACATATACATCATAGTTTCTCAGTTAGCCATCGAGGCGCTCAAACCACTCTTCCAGATCTCAGGCTGAGAAGACACAGGAGAAACAGCCACCGCAGGCACTAATGAACTGGCCACTGAGGCATTCAATGTAAAGACATGCATCAACAAGTAGACCTCACACTTGTGTAGGGGCTCTATCATGTTTCTTTTGTGTGGTCCCAAATACTAGTATATCATCACTGTAATTGAAAGCATGCGTGGCAAGCTGTATAATGCGATGAATGACATCTTGAAAAAGTTCGGCAGCTGAAGACACCCCGAAAGTCAATCTTTTGTATCTGAGCAAACCAACATGAGTTGAAAGGGTAGTAATTTACCTTCAATTTTTTTCCAGTTTGAGCTGATGATATCCTTTGTTCAAATCAACTTGCAAAAAGACCTGGGCACCATTCAACTGGGTAATCATTTCAGCAATGTGCAGACTTGGGTGTCGTTCTCTTTCGATTGCTTTGTTTGCTTGCTGCATGTCAACACAAATTCACAGAGACCCTCAACTGTCGTTTTTATGTACCACCACTATCCGCGACACCCACGGCGTTGGTCCAATAGAGCGCTCAATGATATCATGGTGTAGTAAAGTCTCAATTTCATTTTCAACAGCTTCTTGTAGATGAAATGCAATTCTACTGTGTCATTGAGCATCAGGACGAATGTCCTCATTAATGTGGAGCTTCACTTTTATTGTCTTAAGCTTGTCTAATCCATGAAACAAAGACGGAAACTGATTCACTGTGTCGTGATGGACATTGATATTATAGTTCACAGAAATTAGTCCCATTTCAGCAGCAGTGCTGAAGCTGGGCAAACATGCACTTGACGAAGTGCCCTGAAGAACATGGATCGGGGCATGTACCTTCATCTTTTTATGTTTCATAGTTGCCGATGAATATTGACTTTGCAATGATGTTGAGGCTGCCCACGTATATACTTTGGTTTTTGATGGTGTGAGATGGAGCAATGAAGACAATTCATGGTATTTTTCGTCTGGCATGATATTTATCGACGCACCACTGTCTATGATAAACAGTATATAGCGGCCATTAACGTTCAATTTATTTTGGGACAATGTCCAACTGAATGTCATTATTTCACTTGGCGATTCTTTTCTGACTTGCATTCTTTCTTGCAAGAAATCAGAGCTACATGCGCACATCTTTCAGTAATCAGCATAATCGCAGCCCATTTTCGTCACCAGTTGTAGCGTCCACCCTAACCCGGTAGCATGTGAATGAATTACACCACATATGGAGGTCCATATTACACGTCTTTATTCTCTAGAATGTAACCATTGACTGCCACGTACTGCATGATTAATTTTATTAACCACGCCCAAATGCTTACGTCACTAGACTATGGAGTCAGTTAGGGACCATGAGGGTCCCGCACTCTATAATATACAATTGGCCTTGTGGGTGTGGCTAAAATGCCTCTGGAACTTTCTAGTGTTTATTTTCTCTTCTCATCATAACGCACTTAGTTATTCCAATGGCAGGACATTTACCTTTGGGTGGAAATGAAAATTCACTCCGAAACACAATTTCTTTTTCTTTGGAAACACCGTCTTCTGGGCCTCCACTTTGTGTTTCTGCTTACTCTTCATAATTTACGCTGATTCATTCTGGGTTGTTCCAGCTCCCATATCGGCAGCCTGTCGTTCTGCACATTTCTCAGCTCTTGCAGCCATGAGTACCTTTTCAGGACTAAGTGTCTCTATCAGCATGTGTCGTCTGAACGAATCAGAGAGGCAACCATCGATGACTCGGAGATGCATGGTTTGTTCATCATTGAATTCACTGAACTTGCATTTCTTGTTGAGGGTGTCAAGTCTTTTGACAAACTCATCCATCGTTTCACCATGTTGCTGTCTTGCCTGGTTGTAAATGTACCTTTCATAGTTGACATTCGGCATTGGATTGAACTTGGCTTCTGTAGTGTCTTGTATATTATTTTTGGCAAAAACATGTCATTCTGGTCCCCCAACTGGAGTGGGGGTGTTCCCTACCCCAGTTACCAAAGTCGAAAACCTTGGGGTATACTTTGATAATAAACTTACTTTTGAAGGACACGTAAACTTCATCACTTCCTCCTGTTGCTTTGTGCTCAAAATCCTCAGGAAAATCTTTCCCTTTATCCCTCTTGACTTACGGAAATCTGTGATCTCTGCACTTATTCTTGCTAAAATAGATTATTGCAGTGCTCTATTTACCAACATTCAGAAAAGATTCTTAAATAAATTTCAGGTCGTCCAAAATGTGGCCACTCGGCTGCTTATGGCGATATCCAAACACCAATCAGTTTCTCATGTTCTTCCTTTACTTCACTGGCTTCCAATAAAAAAAACAGATTGAGTTTAAATCTTTATGCATTGCATTCAAGGCACTGCACAACTCCAGTCAAGAATAACTTAGGCAACGCTTCCAGTGGCACAGCCCTAAAAGATCACTGGGTTCATCTTCTACATCCAAAACCCGACCGACTCGTACGGAACACAAGCCGAACGACCGAGCCGTGCGGAAAACAGCAATCCGGCCGGAAAAACACGCGAATCGAACCGACCGACACGCACCCGGAACAATCCCGAACGAAACGTACCCGCGAACTCCTACCCGCCAAGTACGATGCAACGCGTGGAAAACACGACCGAGTCGCACGGAGGACAAGCCATACGACCGACACGCATACAAAACTGCGAGCCGAAGCAACCCAAAACACCGCGACCGACGCGTACGCAGCATAGAAAACAGCACAAACACAGCGTGAACGACTCGGAGAAGCTCGTACGAGACAACTGCAGGGTCCGACTCGGTCACAAGAACGTCTCCTACATGCACAAAAAGTACAAAGGGAAAATACACAAAAAAAGGCCAAACAAGCAATTACAAAGCCAATAAATACTGGGGGGGCAGGGAACAAAGACACACCCACAACTCCACCCATATAAAGGACACAAATCCCTACCATGATCCTTTGCAAATTCAAATTACCTGCCAGCACTCAACAGACAGCAACCACACACCCACAGCTCATCCATCACACAAGCCACACACCATCAGCACCTCAACAAATAGCACCCTCACATACACCCAGCAAAACACACACTCACACACCTTCACCTGCACACCAACACACACATCACTCACCATCACCATGCCCACAAAGAAGAATCATAAGTTCCTAGATAGTGAATTGGAAGTCCTGGTAGATGAGATCCTCAGGGTAGAGCCACAGATGTTTGGTACACTGGTCCAACAGACACCCATGTCGCAGAAAACCAAGATGTGGGAGAGGATCGTCGACAGGGTGAACGCACAATCACCATGTTTGCGCACAAAGATAGACATCCAGAACAGGTGGTATGACGTGCGCAGGAGGGTCAGGGAGCTGTTGAAGAAGGACTACCTCTTGAGCCAACACACCGGCAGTGGCCCTCCTGCCAAGCCAGTATACCTCAGGCCCTGGGAGGAGAAGGTGCGGGCCATCCTACCACCAGTGAGCGTATATGGACTAGAAAACAGCCCAGAGCCTGGTGAGTACACAACAAATGTACACAATATTGTGCGACAATACACACACATCACTGTCAAGGGGAGAGTCAAACCATGCACCCTTAGCAAATACACAGCAACCAGAACAGAATCATCCCAAAATGTGTATGTCAGTCAGATAAACACAACAAATGCAATCTCATAGTGATATATAACTGTGTCATCACATGTACAAACACAACTACAACTACAGCTAGGAAGTGGCACAAATATAACTAACAAACACATCCAGACATGTAGCCACCACTACAACACCACCACACAGTGAAGCCCACTGAAAGGAAGGAATTCTGTGTATGCTGGGCAAGTCAGTGTAGCCAATAGCATCATGGGAGTCGTAGTCACAGATATTGCCCACCCTCACAATGCGCACATCAACACCACCATGAACCATGCTCACATCACAGGGAGTGGAAAACAACTGACAAGATGGCTGACACTGGCTACTGCTGTGGGGAGCACAAGGTCCTGCTGGCAACTGTGCACCAACCAACAGCAGGACACCACTGACTGACATCATGCCATTGCTCTCACACTCACAGACAGTGAAGTCCACCCAAAAGCAAGTAAGTATGGGCATGCTCGGAAGTGGGGTGGAGGCAATAGCATGATGTGAGTGGTACTCACAGATATTGGTCACCCCCACAACTGTCCCATCAACACCACCCTGAACCATGCGCACATCACAGGGAGTGGAAAACAACTGACAAGATGGCTGACACTGGCTACTGCTGTGGGGAGCACAAGGCCCTGCTGGCAACTGTGCACCAACCAACAGCAGGACACCACTGACTGACATCCTGAAAGACAACTTGCACTCCCTGCAATGGAAGCACGTTCCATGGTGGGATATCTGGCTGGGTGGGAAGGAGGAATCACAGCCCTGACCATAGTTACCAGCAGCGTTTCTCACACACACCCCTAACACAAACTCCACATAACTCACCTGGGAGAATGCGTTGCCTCACACTCCAATCAAATATCCCACAAAGAACCACAACCCTGGGTCATGCTGAGTGAAGCACAGGGACACACATGGGACTTGTAGCAAAACTAACCCCAGGATAACACTGTCAGCCATCTTGTCAGCACAGGCACACAACCCCACAGGGAAGCAGAGTCAAAGGGAAGGAAGCATGGGCATGCTGGGAAGGGGGTGGAGGCAATAGCATGATGGGAGTGGTAGTCACAGCTCAACATCCCCCACCCACATGGCCCAGCAAGCTCACACTCAAGCATGCACACCCCACAGAGAGTGGAAAGCCCCATCAAAGATGTCTGACACTGGTGCTCTGTTGTGGGGAGCACAAGACCATGCTGGGAACTGGCCACCAACCAACAGCAGGACACCACTGTGAGCCATCTTGCCATTGCTCTCACACTCACACACAGTGAAGTCCACCCAAAAGCAAGTAAGTATGGGCATGCTGGGAAGTGGGGTGGAGGCAATAGCATGATGGGAGTAGTAGTCACAGCTCAACATCCCCCACCCACATGGCCCAGCAAGCTCACACTCAAGCATGCACACCCCACAGAGAGTGGAAAGCCCCATCAAAGATGTCTGACACTGGTGCTCTGTTGTGGGGAGCACAAGGCCATGCTGGGAACTAGCCACCAACTAACAGCAGGACACCACTGCCAGCCATCTTGCCATTGCTCTCACACTCACACACAGTGAAGTCTACCCAAAAGCAAGTAAGTATGGGCATGCTGGGAAGTGGGGTGGAGGCAATAGCATGATGGGAGTGGTAGTCACAGATATTGGTCACCCCCACAACTGTCCCATCAACACCACCCTGAACCATGCGCACATCACAGGGAGTGGAAAACAACTGACAAGATGGCTGACACTGGCTACTGCTGTGGGGAGCACAAGGCCCTGCTGGCAACTGTGCACCAACCAACAGCAGGACACCACTGACTGACATCCTGAAAGACAACTTGCACTCCCTGCAATGGAAGCACGTTCCATGGTGGGATATCTGGCTGGGTGGGAAGGAGGGCCGGATGTCAACCAAATACAACCAATGCAGACCATGTACACACCCCAACATTCACATAGAAATGCCCAAATAATGCAGGACAATGTGCTACACCAATATCAACCTCTGACTGTGACAACTTAGGACAATGCAATGTACAGGCCCGCATCCAGAGGCACAGTCACAACTGTCAGGTGTGTCAACCATTGATGCCTGCAGAAACATAACATACATTGTGTGTGTCTCCCAAAAACAGGTGATGATGGGGACACAGCAGCAGACGCTGAGGAGTCCCCATCCCAGGCTCAAGAGGATACAGAGCTCGCTGGTGTGGGACAGCCTCTGCCCTCCTCGGATGAAGAAGACCTACCTGGCACCTCCGGAGCAAGTCATCATGCAGCACCAGCAGGACCACCAGCTGCACCCCCTGCACCCACCCCTCCAACGACTGTCAACACACACACCACCCCTGCCGACATGGACAGACCAAGGAGCACCACCACCACCAGCACAGGGACCCTGGACCAACGTGGGGCCATGGACACCAACACCACCAACTACCCCCAAGGGGGCCCAGGGTCACCTGCGCGTGCCACCTCAGGTACTGCACGTGTCGCCAGGGGTGGTGGGAGGGGTGGGAGACATAGGTCGCTGCTCGCAGAGGGGTCTGGACTGCATGATGAACCACAACTGGCACGCATAGCCGATGCATACCAGTCCAGCACCGGAGAGCTCAGCCAGGTAGTGGGGCTCCTCGGGGACATTAAACAGCAGCAGGCTGCCCATCATGCCCGCTTGGACTCACACATGTCCCGCATGGAGTCCAAGTGGGACACACTGCAAGAGATGACGGCGGTGCATAGGGACATATTACAATGCCTCCGCCAGATGAGCAGCAACCAGTCAACACCTCCCTGTGTGCCCACAACATCTGGTGCTGAAACAACTGCAACTGCCACAGGGAGGGAGGATGACTCTGGTGGAGAGTCCCCTGCACCGCAGCAGCCTGCACTTGAGGGTCCCCCCCCAAAGAAGAGGGGTCGTCCGAGGAGGGGCAACTGAGAGGCCGATGGCCATGTGCAACCACCAGGAAGCCAAAACCTGTTCTGGATAATCACCTTTGTGCGCAAACTGTTCACCCTGTTGACTGCAACACAACTCCCCCACATGACATGGGGAGTACAAGTTGGACCAATGTCTCAGATGACTGTGGACTTGATACAGGACATTTCTGCTACCAGGACTTCCAATTCATCTAGGAACTTTGGATTGCAATCAATATGTACAGCACTCACCATCCTGTGCACTATTCACACACATGTATGACAATAAAAATAATAATACATCATACCTGCCTCTGTCGTGATTCCAACGTGGTTTCTGTCATGGAGATGATGACCAGCGAAATTACACTGTGCATGCTAACTGCTACAGCAAGTACAACACAGGCATGTGAGTCATGGCAACATGACACATATGAGGGAGACACACCACCAGGGCTACACAACAAATACACACCTAGGCCATCTGACTCATTGCCTACACTGATGTTGCCAGGAAATACGGTGCAATGCACAGACACAACACCTATTCACAGTCTTTGTCAACTAGCCCACTGGTGCAGTAAGCAAATGTCAGTCAAATGTGTGACCACAGACAACGCACATCACAAAGTGAAGCACAGGTTTATTACACATTAGCAACATGTTGTAACCACTACAGATGCAAGGTAATCCCACCTGGCAGCGGGCACACAGTCAACAAGTGTAGAAGGAAGGAAGTCCATGGGTGTGGCGCACATCACCTGTAGGGACACGACAGCTACCACCCTGGAAGTCGAATCACGGTGTCGGGGATCACAGTTGACCAAACGACTCTGAAAGTACCCTGTGAAGGACAGAAATGACACACAGTCAAAAGCACTGAAGAACAGGACAGAACAGCAATACTCATGCCCAATACATGTCACAAGATACCCACCCAGAACCAAGTTAGCATGTCAACACTGTTGGGGAGTACAGACTACCTGTAAGGACACATCGCTACACGCATACAGTCATGTAGCCCATGGACACACTCAAACAGCACCAGAGCACCACCAACACATATCATGCAAACTCACATCATTGACATGACATCTCTGGATACTCACATTCAGCTGAAGGAATTGGTGATGAGCTGTGTGCGGACATCACCATCATCATCATCATCACTGGCATCGTGGTCCAGGCCAGGATCCTCCACAGGTGGCGGATGTTGGTCATCGTCATCCAGGATGAGAGGCAACTCGTTCCGCACTGCCAGGTTGTGTAGCATGCAGCAGACGATGACAATCTTGCACACCTTTGCTGGGGCATATGGGAGGGCCCCTCCTGTCTTGTCCAGGCAGCGGAAGCGGCTCTTCAGGAGACCAAATGTCCGCTCAATCACTCTCCTCGTCCGACCATGTGCCTCATTGTAGCGCATCTGGGCTGGTGGCACAGGGTTCCTGAGGGGCGTCAGCAACCACGGCATGTTGGGGTATCCGGAGTCACCTACTTACAGACAATTGCACATTAGCTGAGTTGGAAAAGAGGGTGGAACACTACATTGCAGAACACACACAATGGTACAAAGTCAGTACACACCAACAAGCCAGGCACGCTGGTTCCGCATCTGTGACATCATCCTCGGGATGCGACTACTCCTCATCACGTAGGCATCGTGTGCAGAACCGGGGAAACGGGCACACACGTGTGAGATGCTCATATCTGCAAGACAGACCGCCAGTGCATTGACCGAGTGGTAGTGTTTGCGGTTCCTGTATGCCTGCTCTTGGGCCTGTGGTGGTACCAAAGCCACATGTGTCCCATCAATGGAGCCAATGACATGCGGCATCCTCCCCAGGGCATAGAAGTCACTCTTCACGTCAGTGAGTTGTTGGAGTCTAGGGAAATAGATGTACTGGTTCAGGTATATCAACATAGCCTCCAAAACATCGCGGAGCACACGGCTGAACATGGTCTGTGACATCCCACCAGCAGTCGCCACAGTGTGTTGAAAGGTACCGGTGGCAAAGAAGTGTAGGGCTGCCATCACCTTCACCTTGGGGGTCAGCGCTGTAGGGTACGGCCGGCCAGGTTGCAAATGTGGTGCCAAGAGCACTGCCAAATCCTCAATCAGCTGCCTGGTGAAGCGGTACCGTCGGATGCTGTCACGTTCCACCATCGTTGCCAGGTCAGGGAATGGTCTATGGACAGCTGGTGCCCTGCAGTGCATAGGTGAAGAAAGAAAGATTGTCAGTCACCCCACATATGTGGCATTGAACACACTCAATATCACATGATACGTCATTATGAGGCACAAGTACATGATGTGTGCAGTTCCGTAAGGACATGTATGGCACATACATGGCCAACATCTAACATCACAGTTCAACAAGTGGCATCAATAAGACCCAGGTTGTGCCATTGGATATCATGAGGCCGTGTCACAGTTCCCATCTCCTGCTGCCATGTTACAAACACACCCCACAGTGACATGTGAGGACAGATGTGCCCCAGGCATCACAGCTCAACGACAGGTAGATTCCCAGGGACCCTGTATTGCCACATGGACACTGGCATGACATGGTGTATCATGTATACACCACAGCAAAACAACCATGACCCCCACAGGTAGTGGTCCCTGTTGCCTCGGCAGGACAGACATGGACGTCTGTGACACACACACGCACAACATCAAAGTCCATGCACAAACAACGTGGATGTGGAGACTGTCTCCCATTGTGCACATGAAATCAGAGACATTGTAAACACAACATGCACACAGACTGTGGAGGACCATCACTATTGTGCCAATGGGTCACCCTGGGTTAAACATACCGTCCCACATGGAACTCAGGGGGTATGTGACATGACTACACATACACCACCGTGAAATGTGACCATGCCACATGCTCAGATATGATCAGTTGCACATCACAGTGGTCATGTACACGAAACACCAAGGATTCTGTCCCCATGAACACGTGCACAGCCTGGGGGAGGCTGCCCCCAAATGACACCCACAGAACAACATGTTCACCCCCATACACGGAATAGGTAATGCAGCCTTACATGCCTTAGGATACAGTTTGGACAGGCTGTGGTGTTGTAGGTGTGCCCCTCACTCCCTGGGAAGTATATGTGGCTGGCATATGTTCACCTGTGACAGGCATGGTGACATATGCCAGTGACTTGTACAGGGACGCGTTGGACAGCAATGGACCGATCGGTGCGCACACATTGGCCATTGCATTCAATGTGTGCTGGTACGCGTTGTATTCGCAATACGCGTTGGACAGCAATGGACCGATCGGTGCGCACACATTGGCCATTGCATTCAATGTGTGCTGGTATGCGTTGTATTCGCAATACGCTTTGGACAGCAATGGACCGATCGGTGCGCACACATTGGCCATTGCATTCAATGTGTGCTGGTACGCGTTGTATTCGCAATACGCGTTGGACAGCAATGGACCGATCGGTGCGCACACATTGGCCATTGCATTCAATGTGTGCTGGTACGCGTTGTATTCGCAATACGCGTTGGACAGCAATGGACCGATCGGTGCGCACACATTGGCCATTGCATTCAATGTGTGCCGGTACGCGTTATATTCGCAATACGCGTTGGACAGCAATGGACCGATCGGTGCGCACACATTGGCCATTGCATTCAATGTGTGCTGGTACGTGTTGTATTCGCAATACGCGTTGAACAGCAATGGACCGATCGGTGTGCCCGGCCGGCCCATTGCATTCAATGTGTGCGGGTACGCGTTGTATCCTGGGTACGCGTTGAACAGCAATGGACCGATCGGTGTGCCCGGCTGGCCCATTGCATTCAATGTGTGCGGGTACGCGTTGTATCCTAGGTACGCGTTGAACAGCAATGGACCGATCGGTGTGCCCGGCCGGCCCATTGCATTCAATGTGTGCTGGTGCGCGTTGTATCCTGGGTACGCGTTGAACAGCAATGGACCGATCGGTGTGCCCGGCCGGCCCATTGCATTCAATGTGTGCGGGTACGCGTTGTATCCTGGGTACGCGTTGAACAGCAATGGACCGATCGGTGTGCCCGGCCGGCCCATTGCATTCAATGTGTGCGGGTACGCGTTGTATCCTGGGTACGCGTTGAACAGCAATGGACCGATCGGTGTGCCCGGCCGGCCCATTGCATTCAATGTGTGCGGGTACGCGTTGTATCCTAGGTACGCGTTGAACAGCAATGGACCGATCGGTGTGCCCGGCCGGCCCATTGCATTCAATGTGTGCGGGTACGCGTTGTATCCTGGGTACGCGTTGAACAGCAATGGACCGATCAGTGTGCCCGGCCGGCCCATTGCATTCAATGTGTGCGGGTACGCGTTGTATCCTAGGTACGCGTTGAACAGCAATGGACCGATCGGTGCGCACCCATTGGCTATGGCCTGGCCTGGCAACGGACGCGTTTTCAAATTTTGAACGAGTCTGATGCTGTAAATTCAGTTGGTCACCCACAACAATGTTGCAAATTCATGGGTGTCATGAAGTTGAACTTTTGAAGGATGCTGTGGGCGTGTGTAAGTGGTGCAATTCCATGGATTGGCCAGATTCAGAAGATGCAAACGACTTGGACCTATCACTTTGGACACATGGGACAGTATCTGCCTCTGCAGCACACATATAATGCTGGCTGTTCCCCTGAGAGCTCACTTGCCTGCACTACATGCTCCAGGACGACATCTGCCACCACCACTGCTGCTGTATCTGCACCCTCTGGACCCTGCAATGGCACGTACTGTGGAGAGAGCCCCAGCCTTCAGCACTGAGGAGAACCAGGCCCTGCTGGACAGCCTCCTTCCACAGTACAGCAAGCTGTATGGGAAAGCAGGGGAGCAGGTGAGTGTTCTGTCCACTGCCTTTCTAAATGTGCTTGTTGTCTGACTAGCAAGGCTAACAGTCTGCACGCCACTGGCTAGCAGGCTCACTGAGTAGTTGTCACCCCCCATAGTGTGTAGTTACATGCACTGAACAGGTATAGTGCAGTGACAGTGCATTTAAACAAGGTTTTACTTCCCAGGCAATGATACCATGTAGTAACAGCTGGCATACTGTCCATGGCCATCGTTGCACTGCCTGTGTACATCATGTGCCCCTGTGATTGAGACATGTATATCCAACTGTGTAATGCACGGATATGTTGCATGTGTAGTAATGGCATTCTCACTTTGTCATCCTCACAGGTTGATGCCCACCAGAAGCAGCAGATATGGCTGACTATCGTCCGGGCCGTGAGATCCGTGGGGGTCTACAAGCGCCGGATCCGCAACTGCCAGAAGAGGTGGCAGGACCTTCGGGGCTGGACCCGGAGGATGGCACGGGTCCAGCTGAAGCTGTCGCCTCCTCGCAGGAGGGGCGGACACCGGACCCTGACCCCCACATGCTCAGGATCCTGGCGGTGGTCTTCCCTGATCTGGATGGGCAGCTGAAGGCCAGAGAGCAGCAAGGAGGGGGTGAGTCCATGACTGCATTGTGAACTATGTCTGCCATGCTATGTGCCCTCCTCTGGCCTGGTTAAACTTCCACAGTACATCAGTCATGTGGTCCAGGACCCATGTCCCTCTATTGTGCACTGCCCACTCCTCATCTGATACCCAGGTGTGGCCCTTACAGTCAGGGAATTGTGTCACTTGGGTACTGTGTCCTTGCAGTTTGCTTGACTCAAGGTGGGGGACAGCATCTGTTTCCCTAACTCTGTGGTGGGCAACATGGGTGGGTCCATTGCTTACACAATGCCTGTGTTCTGACATGTAATCTGCGTGTTACTTTGATATGTGGTCTAATTGCTGAGCTGATCCACCACATGTGCCTGGGGTATCTGGCACACACCCATGCTGCGGGTGGGAACAATGTTTGGGCCCCAGGAGTGTGTATATTACGTGTGTCACACATACTTAGCCAGCTGCCTACTGTCCAGGGCTCATCCCTCATTCATGTGGGGCAGGACAGTCATGCCTACTCCAGGCCATACAATACACTCTGTACTCCCACTCCCGTGTATCAGCTGACACGTTGTGCTCAGTGATATGTCCCCTCAGGTGTCTGCCTATGTGTCAGTGTGCTGTGGCTTCGTTGTCAGGACTGCTGGGGTGTTTCTAGGTTGGGGCTCAGCATGCCACCGGAGATGTGACCATAGGAGACGATACTTGTGTGACACATAGGTGTTTGATCACCTGACCGTGCAGACTGGGGTATGCGAATGTGAAGTTCAGGCAGCTGTTTCCCATTCACAGCAGATTGTGAGGTGCTCAGGTTCAGAGGGTTGTGTTACAGGTCTCCCATATGTCCAATCGGTATGACCTGGACAGATAAGGGTTCAGATGATGTGGTGTGTGGGGGATGTACATGTGCACTTGTTCAGCTCCAGGACTTGCATTCCCCATGACCTACTATTGTGACACAGTGCAGAGTGTTGTTGTCTGGCTGCCCTGCCCATGTGACTGGAGACAGTGATGTATGACTTAGCAGGCATGCCTGTGCCATGGCATGTGACTTCCTATTAGTGATCCTGCAGGGGAGTGACATGTGCTACATGCACACCATTGTGGCAATGGCTATCAGGACATGGGTGCATCATGGTGTCTGTCGCTGGTATGCATCACATGCATTTCCTATTTGACTCTGGGCATCCCTTTCATCCGGACACCTGTACTGACTCAGTGGCAAGAGTTGTGATGTGTGCATGTTCACATGCTTCACCGGGTTCTCTGCACTGTCCAACTACTGTGTAGGTGGTGCATGTGTCCACACTGGGGTATTGCCATCCAACAGACACCAGACAGATGGGTGCAAGGCCAGGTGGGATGTGAGTGCCATGGTTGACCATCAGACTGACAATTGGCTTCTCCTGTTCTGTTTGGGCACTTTTAGCAATGTTCAACTAAGGATGCAAGGGCTTGCTCTGTAATGTGCTATACTTACTGTGGTGTGTGCGTTCGGTGCAGGTGACTGATGTCTGTCTGTTTCCCTATTGATTGCAGATACATCCACGGCCACAGGAGGGGACAGCTCCACGGACCAGGAGGAGCCGCAGAGCCAGACTGGGTCAGCAGCCGAGGAGAGGTCGGAGGGACCCAGTGGCACGGAGGGCGAGGGGAGCCACACCGAGGAGTCCTCAGCACCATCCACCTCAGCTGAGGACCACAGCAGCTCGGAGGATGACTCCCTTATGGAGGCGGGTGTCAGCAGCCACCACACCCCAGCTAGTGTTGCTGTCCCCGCCACCACCACCACCGCCCTCCCATCGGCTCCCATTCCCGAGGTCCGTGGAGGCTCCCATGTTCGGGAGCGTGTCTCCTTCGGGCCAGGCACCGCACCCCCTGCCCCTGTGTCCCTTGCTGCCCTGAGTGAGGAGTCTGTGTACCTCCTTCGCCAGCTCCATGTAGGGCAGACAGCGATGCTGAGTGTCCTCCATGCACACACCACTCTGTTGACTCAGCTGGTGTCGTTCATGGAGGGCATCTCATCGGGCATGTCTGCCCTACAGAGGGGCAATAGGTCCATGGACTCCTCCCTGACGGCAGCAGTGTCCCTCCTCCGACAGTCCCTCACCCCTCCTGCCTCTGCCCCATCCACACTCCCCAGCACCTTACCTGTCCCAAGCACACACACACCGGCACACACCAGCACAGACACGAGCAGCACACAGACACACACGCCACAAACAAGACGCACACGCACGCACAGTCAGGGGACTGAAACCACACTCACAGGGGATGGAGCCCAGGCACACACACACGCATCCACGAGCACTGCGCAGTCCTCAGTTGCCTCTCCCTCCAAAGCCCCCTCCCTTGCCTCACCTGCAACCCCAAAGACACAGCGGCTCTTCCTCAGTGACCTCGGCCTCTTCCCCTCCAATCCAGCTGATACAGCATTCAGGGGGAAGAGGAAGCCCACCCACACGGAGCGGAGTGCCCCTCACCCCCGGACACCCTCCCCCAGGCGCAGACCGACTGACGCCCCCACCCGCAAGTCCGCCCGGACCCGGAAGAGCAAGACCCCGCTGCCGCCCTGCAGCTCAGGCACCAAGTCTCCTTCCTCCATCCCTCAGGCCCCCACTCCACAGGTGCCCCCACCACACCCTGCCCCAGGTTCCCCCACCCACAGATACACCATCCCCAAAAGGATCAGGCCTTCTCCCCCTGCCACTTGCTCTTCCGGCCGCACACCCCCGCTGCGCTTGTCTGTGCCACTGGTGTGGTGAGGGTGTCCTCCCCCTCTGTCCTGCCCACCTTACCTGATCCCCATTCTCCTCCCCTGGAGGTAGGCACTGCAGTGGACTCCACTACCACCCTGTCTGACTTGGGCACTGCAGTGGCGAACCTGTCCACTCCATCTGCACGGTCCACTGCAGTCGTGCCGGCACCCACACCATCTGAGTCATGCCCCCAGTTGTGCCGGCACACACCATGTCAGACACCTCAACTGCAGTTGTCAGTGGCTCTCCAGCACCCACCACCCCTTCCCTGCCTCCTTCTGGTGAGCCCTGATCCTGTCCCTGCGGTGCCTGGCCTGCCCCCCGTATGCCCCTCCGAGGGGATTGTCCCTGGTTTTTATCAGTGCAGGCATGCGTAGGGTGACATCTGCCACTGTCACCCTGTTTTGACTGTCATGATGGACTGGCCATTGGCCTTTGTTTATTTTTTACATGACTTCAACTTTTGAACCCACATATGCTGAATAAAGCAACTTTCTGTTCTCTAGTGCTTTTGCTTCTGATGTACATGATGTTGATGATGCTAACCATGCCCTTGCTGCAGTGATGGTGATATTTGGTCTCATGAAAATGAAGTGTTACTGTGCAGGAACCCATGTGGTCCAGGGGGACTGTGTCCTATCCTGTGGTGTATCCATGTCATCCTTAGCAGCATCTGAGGGTGTCATGTTTTCAATATTTGGCAATGGGATTTCCTACTTACATTAGCAATGTCACATCTGTGGCTTCCACCCCTGCACATCTGTTGTGCTTGCCATTGTTCATTTCGTCTACTTCCCTGACCGTGTGGCCATCTCCACTGGACATGCAGGTTTGGGCATCGATGGGGAAGGACTCATCTGTGTTGTCAGTGCAACTTGCTATACATGTGTGTTGGATCTGTGCTGATGATTTCGTTGACACTCCCATGACCAGGCTGATGTGACGGGAGCCTTCATTTGGTGCTAATTGTTGACTGTGTGACCAAGTGTTCTGCTGACATGATGGAGCCCTACTGAGGTGACATATGGCACAGCTTTCCTCACACAGGAGTGGAGTCCCCTCATGGCAGTGTGTACTCCTGTGACATCGCCTGCACCCAAGGTGTGTGTTGTATGAGCATGTCTGTGTGTTCACTTCCATTTTGCTGTGCATGCTGGGATCCCTAGTGATGTTCCTGTTTGTGATGCTTGCTGAGTTGACCTATGTTCCCCCAAAGTCTTCTCCTGGGTTCTCTGTGATGTGGGTGCATGGCACATTACTGGTCATCAGGGTGTCACCCATAGGTGTGTTTGCTGTCAGGGCTGAGTTTGTGGGCAGATGCTGATGGGTCACAGTCAGGATTCCCCTTGGCACTTGTTGTTTACACCTGTCATGTGATTTCCGGTTTGTGTTAGCTTTCATTGGTTGTAACACGTTGTGTGTGTGACTGCTGGCACTCCTCAGGGTCAGGGCTGCAATGTTGGTAGTTGTCTATGTGTGTTCTTTGTGGGTGACCTTGGCTTCTTCATTGGTGTGTGACTGTGGCTGGGATCCCATTGGTTGGTGTGGTATTGCCGTCATGTCCATGTACAGCGTAGTGTGCAGTGTGTCAGACATTCAGGAGTCTTGTTGAGTGGCCATGTGTGATGTGTTTCTGCACCTTGGTTCCCACCACCCCCTGGGATTGTCATGGGTGCATGTGCAATGTCACCAGTGCATGTGAGCTTCACTGCTGCACATTGTTGGAGGTCGAGGTGTGTGGTGTTGAGTGTGTGCAGATGAGAGTTGTTGCCCGGCTAGACCCCTGCCTCCATGTTGGCCTTGGCTTACTGGCCGTGCTGATTGATTTGTGCTTGTGTAGGTGTGATGGTAGTTTGTTGCTCAGGACACATGACTGTGGTTCACAGTGTGAACGACATCTAGCTTTGTCATCACAGTGGGATTGTAATGCAGCCCAGGGTCACCACATTGTGGGGGCCCTGGGGGTAGTGCTGTGGTGTCTCTGTGTCTTGCTGTGTCAGTTGTTGTTGATACATGCTTGTGTGACATGTGTGATTTGTGCTCCCTCTCATCTGACAATGCCTGATTGCCCACATAGGGGATTTGGATCCATGAGTTATCTTTGTGTGGCACTGTATGCACATCTGTGTAATTGGTATTCAGGCCTCCTCATGTGTTGTGTGGTTGCCTGGGGACACTGGTACCCCCCCCTCACCTGTTGTGTTTGATGTGCAGTGTGGGTCTGCCTGTTTGTGTTTGTGCATCTGCACCACTGCATTGGCATATCTTTAGTGTGCCATTGGCTGTATGTTGTTTGGTGTGTTTCCCCTGCTGTCCCTGGGACTCCTAGGTCATCAGTCAGCACAATGATCATTGTTTGTGTGTCCCATTGCTGCCATGGTATGGTATCTGTTCACCTCACATCTACAGTCTCCACAGGGTATCTGCATTTGTGTGCCCATTGGTGCAAATATGTGGGTCTGCATTCTGATGGTCACTTCTGTCATTGTGTCATTGATGAATGTTGACAGTGTCAGCCCCCATGGGTGATGTTTGTCTGCACATGGCCAAAGGTATGTCTTATTTGCGCTGCACTGTTTGCCTCCCCAATCTATGTTGCTATGGGACACAAGCACTACTTTGCCACTGATGTGTTTGTTGTTCTGTGACCAGGAATCATCCATGCAGTTTGGCAGTTGCAGCTTTTTCTTTGTCAACACCAACACTTACATTTTGGTCACTGTGATGATGGGGGTTTGGACCCCATTGCCACAATGTTCAAAATGTGCTTCAGCTATGGACCCCACACTTACATTTTGGTCACTGTGATGATGGGGGTTTGGACCCCATTGCCACAATGTTCAAAATGTGCTTCAGCTATGGACCCCACACTTACATTTTGGTCACTGTGATGATGGGGGTTTGGACCCCATTGCCACAATGTTCAAGATGTGCTTCAGCTATGGACCCCACACTTACATTTTGGTCACTGTGATGATGGGGGTTTGGACCCCATTGCCACAATGGTCATGGCCTGCTTGCATTGTGGGGGCCACACACATTTATGTGTGGCACATGTGATAGGGGGTCACATTGTATGTTCAAAGTCATGTTCAGTGTTGTAGGCATTTGACACAGTCTACACACGATTGTCATGGTGTTGGGGGGGATGTCTTTATGTTGCATTCTTTATGTTGGTGTGTGCTTGTTGTGTCATGTATTAGCCATCCTGTGAGTGGGGGTGTTGTTGGTGGTAGGCATCCAGCCCCCCATGGGTAGGGGTGGTAGTAGTGACAGGCATCCAGCCCCCATGGGTAGAGGTTGTAGTTGTGGTAGGCATCTGGCACCCCCTGGGTAGGGGTGGTAGTAGTGGTAGGCATCTGGCACCCCCTGGGTAGAGGTGGTAGTAGTGGTAGGCATCTGGCACCCCCTGGGTAGAGGTGGTAGTAGTGACAGGCATCCTGCCCCCATGGGTAGGGGTGGTAGTAGTGACAGGCATCCAGCACCCCTGGGTAAGGGTGGTAGTAGTGGTAGGCATCTGGCACCCCTGGGTAAGGGTGGTAGTAGTGACAGGCATCCAGCCCCCCATGGGTAGAGGTGGTAGTAGTGGTAGGCATCTGGCACCCCTGGGTAGGGGTGGTAGTAGTGGTAGGCATCTGGCACCCCCTGGGTAGGGGTCGTAGTAGTGGTAGGCATCTGGCACCCCCTGGGTAGAGGTGGTAGTAGTGACAGGCATCCAGCCCCCATGGTTAGAGGTGGTAGTAGTGGTAGGCATCTGGCACCCCTGGGTAGAGGTGGTAGTAGTGGTAGGCATCTGGCACCCCCTGGGTAGAGGTGGTAGTAGTGGTAGGCATCTGGCTCCCCCTGGGTAAGGGTGGTAGTAGTGGTAGGCATCTGGCACCCCCTGGGTAGTGGTGGTAGTAGCGGTAGGCATCTGACACCCCCTGGGTAGAGGTGGTAGTAGTGGTAGGCATCTGGCACCCCCTGGGTAGAGGTGGTAGTAGTGGTAGGCATCTGGCACCCCCTGGGTAGAGGTGGTAGTAGTGGTAGGCATCTGGCACCCCCTGGGTAGAGGTGGTAGTAGTGGTAGGCATCCGGGCCCCTATGTGTATATGTGGCATTGGTGATGGCTATCCCGCCCCTATGGTGCTGCTGTTGCTGCTGTAAGTAATTTCTGCATCCCTCTGTGTGTGTGTGATATGTCGGGTACGTGTAGTTTGTTTTTGTGGTTGGTGTCTGACTTACCTTCTGCGCCGTACGCGTCCGTGCCTGATCTGGTAGTAGATGTAGAATATTGGTAGGATCGGCACGATGGGATTCATGGTTGGTTCGTCTCGTTCGTCTTTCTCGTTGGTTCGCCTCGTCCTCGTCGCTGGCGTGTTCGTCTCGTAGCCGTGGATCGTGTTGTGGCGCGAATCGGAGCTTATGTGCGCCTCTCCCGGATGCTTTGACGTGCCGTGCGTAGCGACGGGTTCGGCGCGTACGGGAAGCGCATCGTACTTGTCCGGCCGGACGGGGCTGCATTTTGGCTTCCGTGCGACTCGATTCTGCGTTTACGGATCCGGCTCGGTCGGGGAACAGGACCTGGATTGGGTGAGTACAACTGGGTCGGAATCTATGCTGTTGTGCGCATCGTACTTGCTCGTTCGGAATAATGTGCGGATCGGTCGGGAAACAGGCATTCGCATGGCTTTTTTCCCGACCGAATGGTGTTAGGTGCGCCTCCGACCGAGATCGGAATCGGCCCCTAAGTTGTTCCTTTGAATATGCTATTTCTAACAGCTAGCCTTGGGAAATGGGCACACGGCCTTAGCTGAACAGGCTACTCTACGCTTAGCAAGGGAAAAAAAAGACTTAGCTTTGGTGTGTCGTCGGCTGCAAAAATCTTTCAGGATGTCATTCGCCGAATAATTCAACCTGTCACACATGTTTTTAACTACAGTGATGATGTACTAGTGCTTGGGGCCACACAAAAGGAGTATAACAAAGCTCTAGCACAAGTATACCGTCTGTTCGCTGATGCAGGTCTCTCTTTAAATGCAGAAAATTGTGAGTTTTACAAAACCAAACTCAAATTTTTTGGGTACATTTTTTCTGAAGGGGGAATGACTCCTGACCCTGAAAAGCATTGTTATCCACCTGTTCCCCACAAGATGTAATAATACTGCGATCCTTCTTAGGCATGGCCAGCTATTGCTCCAGATACATCTGTGACTTTGCTACGGTGAATGCCCTGTTATGAGACTTGACAAAGAAGGATATTCCCTTCCAGTGGTCCTCTGAATGTGACTGAAGCCTCAAGAAAATCAAACATGCCATTGAAAATGCAACTGAAATGGTTTACTTTGATCCAAAGTTACATACTGAGATTGTAGTAGATGCAAGCCTAGTGGGGTTGGGTGTGATCCTTGCTCAACACAATGGACATACAAATGCTCAGAGAAACATTGCGGCCTATGCCTGCAGAAGTCTATCTCAGACTGAACGTGCCTATTCTCAGCCAGAAAAAGAGAGCCTGGCTGTACTGTGGCCTTGTGAACATTTTCATGTGTTTGTGTACGGAAAGCATTTGACCCATGTCACTGGTCATCAGGCGTTGCTCACCATTTTCGAAAATCCGAAAGCCAAGATGCCCCCTCCCATCGAGAGGTGGGGGTTGCGATTGCAAGAGTATGATTACACTATTGTGCATAAGCCAAGGAAGGATCAAAACCCTCAGATTAGTTCTCACGAGTGCTGTTACAGCATCACAGTGCAAAGTCTAATGCGGCTGAAGCATACATCAATTTCCAAGTTAAGTCCAGCACCCCTGCAGCTCTATCCATTGAGCAGATCATTGCTGCTACCAACACAGACATAGACACATGCTCACACTCAAGGGCATAACTGCAACGCAATCATGGAGAAAACATACTCGACCTCTTACAGATGACATTGAATATCAAAAATGTGCAGGAAGAACTTTCTGTCACTCAAGAAGGTATCATACTAAAAGGTTCGAGAATTATCATACCTGAGAGCTTGAGACATCAAGTCAGTGAACTGGACCTTGAAGGACATCATGGCATTGTAGCCACCAAGACAGCCCTCAGAGATCGAGCATGCTTTCCTCCCCTTGATGAACGAAGGAACTGAAAGCATGTCAACTGTGTTATGCTTATTTCCCAAAACAACATAGCATCCGCTAAATATGTTTGACCTTCCTAAACAAGCATGGAAGAAAATTGCAGTTGATTTCTTTGGACCTTCAAACAATGGCCATCATCGTATGGTAGTTATTTATGAGTACTCACATTTTCCCTTAGTGGAAGATTTATCATCGACCACCCATGACAAAGACATCGAGAGGCTGGATGATATTTTCACAGCCCGTGGTGTTCCCTACATTCTAAAATCTGAGACTGGTCCACCCTTCAATAGCAGAGAGTTTAAAGACTTTCTTAGTCGCTTGAATGTCAAGCATCAGAAAAGCACACCTCTCTGGCCACAGGCAAATGGCATTGTTGAACAATTTATAGGCATCCTGAAGAAAGTGGTTCAGCGCGCTGCACTTGAAGGGATCGATTTCAAGTCAGCCTTATGTCCAGCACTTCATGCCTCCCGGTCAACTCCACATTCTACAACAGGTGAAAGCCCTGCCACCTTGCTGTTTTGGAGAGCCATTGGGACAAAACTACCACGATGGACCACAAGTCAAGTAATGGACACTGATGAGATTCGTATCACGGACACTTCTCACAAAAACAAGATGGAGGCCTATGCAGATAAGCGCAGAGGCACTATGGACATGGTTTTCGAAGAAAGACTCGGGGTCCTGGTCAAACAAAAACGGAAACTCAAGACTGACGCTCCATTTGATACTGATCCATTGAGAGTCGTATAAGTAAAGGACATTTGGTGACTGCTCAAAGTCCTGGCAAGTTCATTATGAGAGATTCGTCATATTTCAAGCATCTGTCTCGATGTTCGTCGGCTCCAGACCTCACGAGTGAGACAAGTCCACCTGAGTGCCCAAGTCAAGCATCTGAGTCTACATCTAACAATGCCAAACATCAGTGCAACTCGTTCACCTCGTACAACTCGATCGGGAAGATTGGTGCAAGCACCTCAATGACTCATTGAGGAACTCTAATGGATATATGTTGTCTGTACTTTTTATTTAACAAAGGGGGAGATATAGTGTTGTGTGATCCTGTGCAGTAGGACCCTGTGGTCCTTGCTGAAGTCCTTACAAAGTCACGTAATCAGTTAGGAGGTATCTGGAAGTGTCTGGGTGTGGTCAATAATGTGAATGGCGTAGTGCATTTAGTTAAGGGTTGCATGCCGAAGAAAATAAGACGTTCATTGGAGAGCTCCATGTGTGGCATGGTCATTTGCATGCTCCAGAGCTGGGGTGGACGCGACAAAACCCATTCAATCTAGGCACCCGTACTGAACACATAGTAATGGGGTAATATTATTGTGCAAATTGATAGTCATTTTTAGAAAACAATTTAATATCTGCTTGTCTGTCTTATGGGAATTGCACATTATCTTTTTAGCATAATTGAATGAGATAATTTCTGGAAAAATTTTGAAAAATAATTTTGCTTGTTTTCTGAGCTGTGTAAGTGAGGAGGTTGCAAGACTGTAAAAGTGACCCTGTGTGATATTTCATCCCAATTACATTAGAGGAAGTGATCTCAGAATATATTTTATCCTATTGATATCACTGCAACTGATGTCATGTAGCATTTGGCCCTAATGACATATAAAAGCAAGTAACATCACTGAAGTTAAAATACTCCAGAATATGTCCAACATTAATAAGATAATATTAAAAGTTATTACAGTAGAAGAAAGTGCATTTTAGTTCTCAAATGTAAGATATAAAATTGTAAAGTTAACTACTTGCCTGCCATAGTTTTCCTCCGTGGTGCAGAACTCTTTTTTTAGGATTTGAGACAGGTTGTACTTAGGCCCTAATACTTTTTTCCCCCACAAAAGGTATCAAGGCCAATTTTTAATTCTTTTTTCCCACATGTTTGGGATGATAAAGGTTCCCAGTGTTCCTGATTTTCCCTGGACAGAGCTGAGAAAATGGCAAAAATGTAGTGATGCTTTTTCTAACAATGACATACGCAAAAAGTTTGCTGTTCCAGATTTTCCTCTTCCCAGTTTACAGATTATCATTTTTACAATTTTCTAATTGATGGTCGATATTTTCTATTTTTGCTGATTCTACGTACTAGCATTCTAAGGGGAAAAGCGGTGTGAAACCTATAGGTGAACACAGAAAGCTATACATTTCTGAAAAGTCAACAAAGTTCTGAATTCTGCAAGGCCACTTTTAAGTAGATCGCTGAAGATTTCCCTAAGTAAACTACCTGTTAATTCAAATAGTAATGAAGGTAAATAGGAAACCATAGAAATAGTTGAAAATGTTTTATGTATAAATTTCCATTCAATGGCTGGTCTACTAAACTAATATTATTATACCGTTATGTCCGTCAGACTGTTCCTGTGGCAGAGGTAAATAGCGTTTATCAGATGTCCAAAAACGTACGGTATCCATAGCCATCAGCTGATTTGCAGCTTAAATACTTGCATTTGGAAGCCAAAAATGTAGAGAAATTCAATAAATGACAATGAAACTTCTAGTAATCTGAATTTCCACACTTCTCGCAATAATAGTGACATCCGTTTGTGTGAGTGGACCCATTGCCCTGGACAGGAAAGGCCATAAAACACAAAATGGAACTATCAAGATTTTGCCTTCGAATTTCAATCATAGGTGTAAGTTAACTCTCACATGTGCCTGCAGTGTAAATTTTCAATTCACAAAAGTGATTTTTATGGTCGAGCTTGACAGCGCAACTGTCACCAGACTATTATGTGACAATCACTAGGAGAGGGGCATTAGCACCGCCCACATGTTGGGAGCCAGAAGTACATGTTTTAGATCTGTGATCATTTTGATTATTTATCCAGCTGCCTGAACTTAAAATTGCAGGAGAACTCATAGCATTGTAATGCTATTAAAGCGTCTAAGGTGAGTAAGGGCCAGATGTACGAAGCTTTTTGAGGTTGCTAATGGCCTAATTCACAGAATCGGGTAATTTGCAATCACAAAAGAACATTTTTTTTTTACTAAGGCCCAATTTGCGATTCAGTAACCTATTACCAAATCAGAAATTGGCTCTGTATTAGGAAGGGGCATGTTTAGGGCGTCGCTTCCTAATAGCGACTTGCAGTGATATGAGGACCCCTTTTCCTTTGCGAATGTCGGTGAAAACATTTTTTAAGAGCAGGCAGTGATCACATGGATCACAGCTTACTCTTAAAAAATGAAAAGATAATTTTTCATTTTGAAATGCATCCTGTTTTCCTTTGAAGAGGAAAGGCTGGATTAAAAAAATAGCTTTATTTAAAAGCAATCACAGGCATGATGGTCTGCTGAGCCCAGCAGGCCACCAACGCTGTGATTTTTGCGATTCCCAATGGGTCGCAAACCAAGAACTACCTGATGAGGTAGGTCTATTTGAGACGCACTGGGAATCGCTAAATGTGTGAAACACACATTTTTACATAGCTGTTAGCGATTATCAAATAGTGAATCACAAAAAATTGTTATTAGGTAATTGCAAACCCAAAGCTACGTACATCTGGCCCCAGATACTTTATGGTGTTTTCACCAACATGGATTTATATATCTGGCCTGACAGTGCAACTGTCTCCTTACCTTATGTGGTCAACAAAAAAGAGCTTTCAGAGTCCTACTGAGGGAGTGTCTTAAGGGTTTAGGGGCCAAGGCCCTACCCACTTGTTGGTCCCTTTTTTGGTTTGTGGCAAAATGTAGACTTGAGGCAGCAGGACTGAGTTGGTTCTGCTGGCAAGTCAATTATCATGGCTATAGGCCTGATCTGTTTATTTTGAAATGTTATGATAAAGGCACTAGGACTAACGTATTTATTGTGAAAAGCATATGTTAAATTTGATAGGTATTTAGTTGTGGATTGTTATTATTCTATATTGAAGCCTACAGATGAGTTTTTGTTCATGGAATCTCACAGAGTACTTTACTAGGCAAGGGTTTTGACATTGGCCACCCACTCTGACAAACCCTGGAGGGTTTCACTCTGTGATAATTCTTGTTAGGCCCTGATGAAAGGAGCTGTATATTGTTTTGCCAGGTGTCATTTTGTGCATACTTATAAATTTATGCTGATGGTTGCCAGCTTCTGCACCCTTCTGTAGACCTGTGTTGTATTTAGTGTCAAGCCATTAGTAAATGGTAGAGGCCTTATCAGTTGACTGGGAAAAGTGATGAAATATTCCTTAGGTGTGATCTGTTTATAATGAAAAGTTATGAGAAACCAGGTCCTACTTACTTATCGTGAAAAGTATCTGTTAACCGCAAACAGCTTTGAAGGGTGGATTGCTTTTATATTGTCCTCAAGTCTGTGGGCCGATATTTTATTACATCAAATCTTGCACATCACTAGAGTAGGCAAGGGTTTTGGTCCTGGGGACCCATCTGAACATACCATGCAGATACACGAATTACACTATGGTAATCCCATTCCTAATTAGGCTCTTTTAGTAGAGATTTTGTATTGTTTTGATAATTGTTTTTGTACATATTTGTAATTTTATTACAGTATACCTGATGGGTGCCTTGTGGGAAGGCTTATGAACCAACATAATAGGTCTAAGTTGCTTATGGTGACAACGGCTGTAGCATGTTCTGTGTCCCAATACTAAAATGGATTGGAATTACAAGGATGAAGTTACCTCTCTCTTGGTCCTCAATGGACCTTGCTGGGTGCCAAGAGGGGTTATATGTAAGGGGTCCCAATAGTCATCCAATGAGGACCAGGAATTGGACAACTGAATTACAACGTGGATATTAAGCTTATGTAGATTACTCTGAAGACAATATTATAAAGGTAAAGAATTATCACTGCAAGCCCAAATCTCTTTAAGTAATGTAGGCAAGCCAAAATCATACATACCAATAGTTCAGCTAAAGCTATACAGAATAATAACATTAGAATTTCATGCTCTGAGACCTCTCTAATAGGATCTCCACTAGTCATTAATAAAACTAAATTGGATAGACACTTTCACATATATAAGGATAGAGCATGCCAGCTGAGTCAAAGTAGTAAATTTAGTTTAGTTTATCAAATATTAGAAAGATAAGAGCATCAATAGACCGCATAGGTTAATAAGACAAATAAGGAAAGGTTCAAGCAAGTACCACAAGCTCAAGAGTTCAGAAAAGGGATAATTTGTGCCAGTTCTAGTGGTCCTTGAAGAAAGAGACCACAATTGTATATAGCATATGCGTCAGCTCAGGGAAGAAGCCAGATAAGGCTGCATCAGGCAAGTTAATTTGCCTGGTAAGTTCTGCACAATTTCCGTTAGCAGTTCGTAATCAGCAGGTAATGCAGAACAGCAAATCGTCTGTCACTACCACCATTGCCATAATAATGTTCAAGAGTGAGCGAGCAAGCCAGGCAGCTATCCGTTATTTCAGACAATCTTGTATTCTTAGCGTTTCCGGGTATGACACCTCCTGAAGTGACCTCATTTGGTCAGACCACTCAGGTCCATTGGTCAATTCATATGGAATATGTGTCAGGTGACATAAAGATGACACAAAATGCAGAGAAATAGGTGGGACAATTACGCACTATTTAAACAGTCCAGTATGTGAAACATTACAACAATGCTCCTTTAGCTAGAGCATAGGAAAAAGTTCAAGATTACATTTTCCCAGGTAGAAGTCTTGAAATGGTAATATAATTGTAGCGAAATGTTTAATTCAATACATGTGAACTCAGTAAGGAAAAACACAGTTGCACATAATTTGTTATACCGGCAAAATTTCTCACAGACAGTGAGCTTGACAAGGCAGAAAACTTTGTGAATATATTCAAGCCCATATTAATTTAAGCTAATATAACACAGTATAAAGAATTATGAGCATACATTCATAAAAGAACATGAAAATTTCATGTTTTTAGTATAGCTTCTGATGCACTTAGGAACATTTAATAGGATTACAAAAAATACTTGTCAATATAGGGTTCTTATAACTTTTGTATGTACCAACATGCAAATACATTTCAAATCACACAATTTGTTTCGGACAAATAAGATTGTTATATAGGTGAAGCACATTCTCTATAAGTTTCACAGAAGCATCATCAAATAGAAATGTGTAGCAGTTACTTTTCTTTTGTCATTTTCGGTGCACACGGTTACACAAACAAAAAGGTAGATTTTAGTAAAATGTACTACCATAATCATGATTAATCATACTATTTGATTAAAATCTTATTAGTTAGTCTTTCATATAAATGATGTTCAGAAACAATTAAAGGTAAACTTTACAACGTGAGAGTTCATCATTTGCACGTTTACTAACACATGTTAATAAAATATATTTATTTTCCTTTAGTCAATAACAACCTATGTTACTCATACGTATGATATCATCTAAACCACTCTTTTTCTGAATACTGTTAGGTTGCAGTAACTACAATTTTTTGTTTTTGTTATCTCTTCTATAACGTGCATTTGACGCACGTTTATTAATTTTTCTGACAAAAAGTGTCATCTTCAGTTTCTCTTATCATTAATGGAAAACATGATTTTCCTCTCCTACAATTCTCCCTTTGATGGTGAATCAAGGCATCACACTGTTATCTTTATCACATCTGATGTCACTTTATAGTTCTGTTTTTCTCATTAGTTTTAGTCTAGATTGTTCTAGAGCTTTCATTTCGTCGTAATACCCACATTGTCTATCTTCTAACTCTATCTGATTTCTCATTCTTTTCACTCCTCTTGTCTCTTTCCTTGTTTTTACGTGGTAGTAAATCTTAATAGAGATAATACGTATTAGTATGCAAGCAGCAATTGTTAATATGGGCTTCAAATCTGTCCCACTAATCCATTCCCCACGTTCCATTCCCCTTCCCAATTGATTCCCAAGCACCATCAGTTTTTAATCCGCTCAAATCTTTTTCCAGGTGAGTAATGTTGGTAATATACCCCTTCAAATCTTTACTTTTGTCAGCGATATACGTGCAACATTGTTGAACCTTCAGCATTCGACAGGCCCGCCTTCTTTTGCGGGTCTATTTTGGAGCACCATATGTCTCATAGCAATCATTTCAGTATCTATGGCTGAGAACCCGCCCGCAGTATCAGTTGACAATCTGTCAACTACAGTATCACCCCAACTGATGGAATTATTGCACCAAATATATCTCCTACAACTTCAGCAGCACTTGCACCTCTTTTGAGTCTAGTATGTTTTACTTCATTGGGTTCATTCGATTAATCCACATGAAAAATGTTTGGAAAAATTATTCCCATATAAGAAGATCCATACCACTTTTTAGGCAGCCTGTAATAGGCATTTTTCCCACAAATATAGTGAATCACTGTTAATACAGGATCTATGCCTCCCAAGTATAATCCCTAACCACCTACAATTTAGAATGCATGATCACATTTGCTGGAACCAATAAAGATATTCCTGTATTCCGTTTTCCACCGTAATATGCATAGCTTCCCTTTATGTTGCCACTCTAAAGTGATAGCAGCTTGAGTTCCTGTCTGTATGAATTCAGGTTCTCTAAAAGCCCATCGTGGAACTTTTGTGTGATAAGCAATGATATCTCTACGTCTATCCTCTTTAGAATCTATAAATTCCTTTTCTACTTTATGTAAATGGCAGGTTAGATTGTGTCGCTGTGCAAATTCAATGTCTAAGCTTTGAGTAGTTTGGAAAAATTCACCCATCATTTCCGCAGTCTGAGTATCAGGCACACGATTTAAATGATTTCTAATAGGTACTTCAGAAAAGACCAGGTCATAATTAGAATAATAATACTTAAATTGCCCTTTGCCATAGAACAAACTAGTTAGTACACTACAAGAAATTCCATAAGTAGCAGGTAAGTGGTGGTAGGTCACTCCCTTTGAGACTGTAGTAGGTAATTTTAAACACACATAACAATTTCGTGCATCCATGGTCTCCACATACGTAGAGGAGCTTGGTGAAAACATTCAATGAAAAATGACTAGTAGATTGATCTCCATGCAATGTCCTTTCAGCTAACATACTTAATTTGTTATTATTATTTTCTAATTAAGATTTAGGAACTGAAGTAGGTTTAGCTTTCTCTAAATACACATGATGTGGAAAATTCAGAATTATAAGAAATATGACAATAACTATAGAAAATGCAGCATGTATATAGGCATATATGCATTTGCATTTCACTGATATCGACCTTGGATCTATGACTTTTTCAGAATCAGACTTTGCGACAATTTGGATTAGGTGTTAGCAGCGTTTGCAGTAAAGGGGAAAATCCGGAACTCATTAAGGTTTCTTTAGCTTTCCTTTATCTCAGTTAAATTTTTCTCATAGCAACGCGGATTTAGTTAATAGAATTTGAAATGTTTGCACTCTTGTTTCTCTACCACTGACTGTGTATTTGTTGAATGTTCAAATCGAGCACAACTGTTTCTCAAGGTGGTTCATAGGAACTTGAATTGCTGAGCAGAAAGGCGTGATATGCTTTTTCCCAATCATTCGATGCCAAGTAAGTCCATTCTGGTGCAGCGCATTTATGACTTGGTATTGGTACGTCTTGGTGGCTCTTTTAGACCTTCTCACTGACAGTCCTTCATCATCACTGTCACTAGAGACTTCAGTAATGGGATGTGGTACTCAGCATTCCGTTAGAATGCGTCTCAATCTGTCTGATCTTTGGGCCAACGGTCTCCTTTTATCATTTGTGTGTCAACTGCACTGCTCCCTTCATTCGGGTTAATATCTCTCCTAGTCAGCCCTTTTTCACGGGCCACTTCTGTACCTACAAGAGCTGACTCTCTCTGACCCTTCTCAGTATTAGTGCCAAGAGTCCCAGTAGCTGGCGCCCCCTCAACATGTTGGCTAACCTGAGACATCTCATGGCTCTCCCCAGGATAATATCATGAGAGGAGAATCCCGTTCTTCTGTCTGGGTAACTTCTCAAACAAAGGGCAATGCATCAGGCCATTTTAGTGATGTCGAAGCACACACCTTTGCCAATCTGGATTTTGATGTTCCATTCACCTGCTCTACTATGCCAGAGGCTGCAGAGCGGTAAGCACAATGTAATTTCTGATCAATTTGTAATGCTGCACATAACATCTTTAGGACTTTATTATTAATAGTGAGTCCCTCAGTCTGATTCCAAAGAAGTCGGAAATCCAAAACGCAGTATGAGCTCTCACAACAGTAGCCACAGTCAAACTGTCATTACGCCACAGTCAAGCTGTCATTACAAGGGGGAGTAGACTTCTGCCCAGCAAGAAAAGACACATACAATTACAAGGATGTATTTCAGACCTTTGCAAGGAGGTATCTCAATGGAATTGAGTTGCATCCTGTTAAACGGTCCTCCAGATCTTCCTACATGACTCATTATAACTGGTGTTCTCTTGCCCACATTTTGTTGTTGGCACACTATACACTGTTGACACAAGCCTTCTACTACTGCTCTGAATCTGGGGTTAAACCATGTTTGTCTAAAGAGCCCCATCATAGCATCCCTTCCAACATAAGCAGGACCATGGTAGTGATGAGCCATGGGAGACAACAAACAGTTTGCTAAGACTGATCTCCCATCTGTGCATACCCATACCTCATCCTCTTGTCTCTGGGTGCAACCTGCTCTTACCCATCCCTGTCTCTCAGAATTTGATACTTCATCTTGAAATGCCTCCACTTCCTCCCAAGTTTCTACAGTTGACAACAACAGTCTACATTTAGTGACATCAGTGTTCTCTCGAGGGGGTTCTCTATTGAAAGTGTAAGAATTTAGAGCGCAATAGCGCACAGTCTCATCCGCATAGCGGTTGCAGACTGTGACATAATCATTGCCCTACCGATGGGCACTGCACTTCACCATGGCAATTTGTGCAGGCAGTTGTAATGACAGCAGAAGGTTCCTTACACTTTCCCCATTTTGTATGGGCGATCCTGATGATGTCATGAACCCATGCTGTGACCACAACTGCCCAAAGTCATGTACAACACCAAACCCGTACTTACTGTCAGAGAAGATGGTAACTTGCAATTTGCCAGATAAATTGCATGCTTGTGACAAGGCAACCAACTCAGCAACTTAGGCAGAGTATACACCCTGCAACCAAGAAGCTTTAATCACTTCTGCAACTGTACATACAGCATACGCGGTGTTCAGGTTTCCTTCTGCATCACGCAAACATGATCCGTCCACAAACAACACTCGATCAGATTCTGGCAAAGGGGTATCAAGAATATCGTGTCTAGGTTTTGTACACAATTCAGTCACATCCAGACAATCATGATCAGCTTCATGAACCACAATTTCATTTCTAGGCAAGGGCATCAATGTGGCTGGATTCAAACTCGTACATCTCATCAGAGTCACATTTTCCGCTCTTAAAATCACTTGTTCATACCTTATAAGGCGGCTATTGGTGAGATGTTGCATTCGAGTAAAAGTAAGCAATATCTCAACAGAATGGGGCACGGGCACTCTCAACAGATGTCTCATTACAGTGCTATATATCTGTTCCAAACTCACACATGTGGCAGCAACAGCTTAAGACATCCAGTCAAAGCAGCAATTACAGGATCAAGAGTGGCTGAAAAATATGCTACAGGTCTATGCGCAGTACCATGCATTTGAGCTAGCAATGACAATGCGCAACCTTTGCGCTCATTGCAAATTAGAGTAAAGCTTTTATTGTAGTCGAGCATTCCCAAAGCTGGAGCTCGACAAAGACTCTCTTGCAGTTCAGTAAACGAGGCATGCATTCTTCAGTCCAAGGCACAGGATCGTTCACGTCCTTGTGCGTGAGCCTTTGAAGAGGCTTTGCTGTCAAAGAGAAATTGGAAATCCATTGTCTATAGTAGCCAACCATTCCCAAAAACATGCAGGCATCTTTCTGTGTACTGGGAAGGTTCATCTGCAGAATTGCAGTGATCCTCTCTTGTGACACCTTCCGGGCTCCTTTCTCGATGTGATGTCCCAAATATAGAACATCTCTTTTGCAGAACAGCAATTTTGATGGTGACACTATATGCCCATTTTCTGCCAAATCATTCAAACATGCGATGGTGTCGCATATGCAAGCCTTCTGTATACTTGACGCTACCAACAGGTCGTCAATGTACTGAAAAAGGGCAGAGTTATTTGGCATCACCAATAACTTCAACTTCTTTTTCAAGATTTGATTGAAATCGAGGGGCTTTCCGTATACCCTTGAGGTACTCAGCACCATGCCAAGACATGATTGCCGAACCGGAAAGCAAATAAAAAGCGACTATCCCAATGTAAGGGGATAGAAAAGAAGGCTTGACACAAATCAATGACAGAAACCATTCATCTTCACATGGAATCTGGAAATGACTCAGAGCTGGATTTGGCACAATTGGACAACATAGTCTTACGAGCTGGTTAATCTGGCACAGATGCTGGACAATCCAATACTTCCATTGGGCTTTTGTATACCCATAATAGGAGAATTGCACGGACTGCCCCTGATTTCCTGACAGTTAATGGTGTAATTGCTGAAACAGTTTCTGGGCTCAGATTGTACTGAGGTGTTCGAGGAAATTCAGCATTTGACTTCACAGTAATTCTTACGGTAGTCACTCCCTTGAGCACACCAATGTCTTTCCCTGTGAAATCCCACCATTCTGGAGACACAGTATCTCTCAATTCAATAGGTAAATCATCATTGGTTAACACAGGAAATAATCCTTCAACTCCGGATTTTTGCTTTGCCAATTTAAAAACAACGTCCTCATCATTTGTATGGAACTCTATTCCATTCGGTGTACAGTAGATTGAACAGTTGAGTTTGCACAGTAAATCTCATCCCAAAAAATTCACATCGCTTGAGTCCCATACCACAAATATATGCAAATCCTCAAACGACCCAATTTGAACGGATACAGGTTTAGTTACCGGGTAAGCCATTGATCGATTTGAGACACCCACAACTTGGATTTTTTCTCCCAAGAGGGGTAGGTTGGGAACTTCCGCTGTTCTCACAGAGGGACAGGTAGCACCAGTGTCAGCAAAGAATGAGATTAGAGACCCCTTTACCTTGCCATCCACATATGGACCACTCTGCTCTACCGCTAAGGTTGCTTAGTATTCCTCTTCCCCTTTCAGGCACCGTCATTGTGACATATCTGAATCTGTGTCATCCATTTGAATCAGATATTGCTGAGCTAGATTCTGGTTTGGATCACCCTGAACATCTGTGTGAAACACTTTTTTCAAATTATATTTTTGAACCTGGCCATTTATTTCAGGCTTCGGGGCTTAAGACATGTTTGGATTCTGATTTCTCTGTCTATGGGTTTGCTGACTCTGTGCCATATATCTTTCTTGTGACTTGTGGATTTCCAACTTGTTGAACCTGTCCATTCATCTGATTAAGAGGATTAAATCCACACTCACGCTTCCAATGCCCAAATTTCTCGCACATGTGACTCGGATTATTCTTTTTCATAATTTCAATAGAAACGCCTCTACCCCTACCTTGCAGTTGTAGACCTTGTTGTTGTCCTCCTCTTACTCATTGCATTCCAGAATTCGGCTGATAATTTCTCTGTATTACATTTGTAAAATCACCACTTTGACATTTCTTGGAAGCTTTCATTTGAGCTATCATCAATTTCTCTTTTAGACTTTTATGTTTGGTTTCAAATTGGTCTCCACAATACTTGGCATATCGGAGAATTTCATCTATGGGCTTGCTTTGCCAGAAAATCAAATGCTGCTGTATCATGTTCCTGATTTCAGGTCTCAATCCTATTCCTGACACAAACCGGCAGACAAAATGTCCCATATCCTTCTCTGTTACATTCTCCATCCCACTAAATTGCTTAAAAGCTTGTAATAACCTTTCATAGTAGGCAGGCACTGTTTCCTTCAACTCCTGTGTTGTCCTGTCAATGATCACCCAATATATCTCTTTAGGAGAGATTTTTCCCTTCAAATAAGTAATGGCCTGATTGTATTTTGTCATCACCTCTGGTGATGTGCACCAGTACATGGATGTGTAGCTGGTTCAGTTCTGGGTCAATCTATAGCAATTTTACATTCTGCCCACAAATCACTCTGAACGACAATGTCAAACAGAGAATCCAAATCCTTCAACAAAGCCTTCAAAAACTTCACAAATCTCTCAACTTGCTTGTACCTTTCAACTGGATTTTCTCTCAATCTTGGCAAATCATTTGTAAAGAACAATATATCTGTTCTTGTCCATGGAACATGCATATACCCTCCCCCTGGTACCTCTCTCATAGGAAGCATTTTTACTCCCTCACCTCCATCATCCTCAAAGGCAGAGAACACTAGCATTTGGATTTTCGCTAATTCCTTCTTCTTAGCCCATCTTCCTTCCCTCTTTTCCAACACTCCCCATTTCCTAAGGGATGTCAATAACTCTTTAATGTGTAGTCTAATTCCCCGAGGTCTCATATTCTCAATGTCTCTGTCACTGAGAGTGTCTTTGATTTGTTTATATCCACTCCATATTTGCATGCCAATTCAGACAGTTTCTTGTGCGTGTTTCAATCATGTCTGGTAATGTCTTTGCATATGAACAGTATTTCATCATCCTGATAGGTAGCTATCCTAGCGGGGCTTGCAGTTCCCATTATCGTCTCTTCTAGTTCTACCTTGACGTTTGCTACTTTTAAAGTCATGTCCTTACTAGGTTAGACAGAGTGGTAGTTTTTTGGGTTCCTGTACTCCTATTGTATAAAGAAGGAGCTATCTCTCTAATCCAATCATTAAGTTCCCTAGGCACAGGTCCTATCTGTCTTTCTGGGGTATTTCCAAAAAAATCTCTGCTTTGTCCTTCTGCACCTGAAACAGGAGTGGATGGCACAAGAGACATCAGAATCTGGTGATCCTAACTGAAGGATTCTTTCTGCCATGATTTGGGTTCCCTGTTGTGGGGTTTCCATGCCATTTCCAATTACTGATGAAGCAGCAGCTTGCCCAGACCTCCCACTAGAAGTAGCCTGTTGTGCAGAGTTCACATTAGAACCTACATCAGTTCCACTAGGAACAGTTGCTAAAGTCATAATTAATGGTTCTTGATTTGTCTGTTCTGATCTCGGGTATGTTGAAATAGGAAAAGAACTACTCATTCCATGTAGAGACGGCCAGCCAAAGTATGTAGATTTTGTCCCATATTCCCAGATTGGTATAACCAACTACAGGACCTATTGTCACTGGAACAGTTAAAGCATATGAGGCATTTAGCACCGTCTGATTATTTGTCTCATGTCTTACTGCAATATCATTTGTGGATAGGAAAGGATTAAGAGGCTTCGGACTTGCCGTCATGAAAGGCCCTTTCGGAATTTGCCCACCATAGGAATTTACTACATTCTGGGGTTGCTCTTCATTATAGGGTGGAGGAAGATTTAATAATAATTCATTTAAAAATTTATCATCAATTAAATTCTCACTATTGTCAGTCTGTGTCAGTGGTTGAGAAGTTTTAATATTTTTCTTCTTTTCCTTACACTTCTTTCCCTGAATGAATAAATATAAGATTTGTAAAGCGCGAACTAAGCCCAAGGGCGTCAAGGCGCTGTATGCGGACATGAGGGTGCAGACAGAGAGACATGCTCATACCGAGGTCTGTGAGAAAAGCCAGGTCTTTATGGCCTTGCGGAAAAGAGAATGGGACGCCTGACTTGAGAGCTTTTCCGGGAGGGAGTTCCACAGTTTAGCAGCAGCAGTGGAAAAAGCTCTACCTCCCCATGTAACCTTCTTGAATCTCGGTACTATTAGCAGATTTTTATCTGCGGACCGGAGCCGCCTGCTAGGAACCTCAGGACCTGACCCGTAGTAGGCATCGTGAGTCATGCACAAGGTCTTGAAAAGGATCCTACGGTCCACAGGCAGCCAGTGCAGCAACCTAATGGAGGCTCTTCCATTCCCACTTCCTTCTCTGTTACTAGCACAGGATACATTCGAGTTCCTTAGGCTATATCTGTTCTCCAAGCTTTCTGCTGTGCATCCCATCTAGCCTCTGTGTATCAATTCAATGTGTTTTTATACCTTCCCTGATATTTTTGTTTCTCTTCTTGATGAGCTATGTGTTCCCATTTGCTAAGGGCTTCAAATTGCATGAGTCCCGGGGGTGGTTTGATCGTATATAAAAGCCTCCGTAAATTTTCAAGAATTCGAATGTTAAATGTTCCATACTGTGGAAAAGCTAAAGGCCCATCATTCTCAGTTTATTTCATCCAGTTCTCAAGCCATGTACATGTATGATATCCTCTCTCCTGTGCCATATATAAAGCTGGTGTACCCTCAGGTGGTATCGGTACCCCTTCTCTTGAGAGTACAGGTACATCTTGTTGCATCAAACTCTTTAGTGCTTTTAAAATGTTCATTTTTCCCAACCAATAATATTGTCTTTTACATATGATTCACTTTGTAAATTTAGATATTCACTTCCTTGTTTATTTTCAATTAAACAATAACAGCACAGCACCTCTATGACGCTGTCAACCCATCCCAGCGCGGCGTTACACCAAACACCCAATACCAGCACAGCACCTCTGTGATGTCACCTCACTCCTTGCAGCAACTACCCCTCCTTCTCAATTCTCATGAGAGCGTTTTCTTCTAGCAAATATTCACAAAAATGCAAGCATTTCAAAACTCCTGTCTGCTCCACTAAAAGAAAGTATAGATTTTCACTCGCTCAACAGGATCATCAAATACTCAGATCTGACTTCTCTAACAGTCACTCTAAGTGAAATCTAGATCAGGGCGACCTCACTTTAATCATTAAAACTGTTCCCTGTGCACTGAGAACACCCGTAATGATCGTAATTTCTCAAATTCACCATGGAAAATTACCTTCACTAGTGGTACTGCCAATGACATCTCATGCACAGTACCTTCAAATACCACAGCAGACCGTTTCACTCAGCATATGCCATACTGAGACCACCCCAGGTGTATATCCCGGGATGTTAGGCCACTTCAGACCCAATAACAACTTTAACTTCACCACACAAAGCGCATCACTCAATGCAACTCTAAACTTCGCATAACCTCACACAGCCATATTACCACAATCTTAGCTTAAAGCAATAACTCACAACCCTATTGATACTCACACCACGATCTTGTTGCTGTCGTCGTATCCTTCAACGCTGGGACTTGGTCACCTCTAACTGAACATAGAGCTTTGGATTCGATCTAAATCTTTATAAGAAATTTGGATAGGGGTCTCAATACGGATTTCCCTCTTATATCCTAACTTCATCAGACCACAAACCATCCAACTCACTATCAGAATAACTGATGTAGCATTTACAGGGCCCCAATACTAAAACAGACAGGAATTACAAGGATGAAATGACCTCTCTCTTGGTGCTCTGATGGACAATGCTGGGTACTGAGAGGGGTTTAAAAAAAGGGTTCCAATAGTCATCCAATGAGGACCAGGAATTGTACAACTGAATTACAACGTGGATATTAAACTCATGTAGATTACTCTCAAGACAATTCTATAAAGGCAAAGAATTATCACTGCAAGCCCAAATCCCCTGAAGAAATGTAGGCAAGCAAAAATCATGCATACCAATAGTTCAGCTAAAGCTATACAGAATAATAACATTAGAATTTGATGCTCTGAGAGCTCTCTAAGAAGATCTCCTCTAGTCATTAGTGAAACTAAATTGGAAAGGCACTTTCACTTATATAAGGATAAATCATGACAGTTGAGTCAAAGTAGTAAATTTAGTTTAGTTTATCAAATATTAGAAAGATAAGTGCATCAATAGACCGCATAGGGTAATATGACAAATAAAGAAAGGTCCAAGTAAGTACCAAAAGCTCAAGAGTTCAGAAAAGGGATAATTTGTGCCAGTTGGAGTGGTCTCCAAAGGAATCGACCACAATCACATATAGGATAAGTGTCAGCTTGAGGAAGAAGCCAGATGAGTTCACATCAGGCAAGTTAATTTGCCTGGAAAGATCTGCACAATCTCCATTAGCAGTTCGTAATCAGCAGGCACTGCAGAACAGCAAATCGTACGTCACCACCACCATTGCCATAATAATGTTTGAGAGTGAGTGAGCAAGCCAGGCAGCTATCCGTTAGGTCAGACAGTCTTACATTCTTAGCGTTTCCGGGGGTGACACCTCCTGAAGTCGCCTCATCTGATCAGACCACTCAGTCCATTGGTCAGTTCATATGGAGTGTGTGTCAGGTGACATACAGATGACACAAAATGAGGAGAAATAGGTGGGACAATTACGCAGTCCTTAAACCATCCAGTATGTGAAACGTTAGAACAATGCTCCTTTAGCTAGAGCATAGGAGAAAGTTCAAGAGGACAGTTTCCCAGGCAGATGTCTTGAAATGGTAACATAATTGTAGCAAAATGTTTTGTTCAATACATGTGAACTCAGTAAGGAAAAACACTGTTGCATTTAATTTGTTATAGCGAAATTTCTCACAGACAATGAGCTTGACAAGGCAGAAAACTTTGTCAATATATTCAGGCCCTTATTCATTTAGGCTAATGTAATGTAGTATATAGAATTATAAGCATACATTCATAAAAGAACATGAAAATGACATGTTTTTAGTATAACTTCTGATGCACATAGTAACATTTAGTAGGATTACAAATAATCCGTGTCAATATAGGATACTTATAACTTTTGTATGTACCAACATGTAAATACATTTCAAATCACACAATTTTAACATTGTTTCAGACAAATATGATTGTTATATAGGTGAAGTACATTCTCTTTAGGTTTCATGGAAGCATCATCAAAAAGAAATGTGTAGCACTTTTCTTTTGTCATTTTCGGTGCACACAGTTACACACACATTGAGGTAGATTTTAGTAAAATGTACTAACACAATCAGGATTAATCATACTACTTGATACATTTTATTAGTTATTCTTTCATAGAAATTATGTTCAGAAACAATTAGAGGTAAACTTTATAACGTGAGAGTTCATCATTTGCACATTTACTAACACACGTTAATAAAATATATTTCTTTTTCTTTAGTGAATCACAATCTATGTTACTCATATGTATGAAATCATCTAAACTACTCCTTTTCTGCATGCTTTTACGATGCAGTAACTAAAATTCTTTGTTTTCGTCATTTCTTCTATAACATGTATTTGACGCACGTTTATTCATTTTTCTCTCAAAAAGTGTAATGTTCGGTTTCTCCTATCATTGATGGTAAACAGGATTTTCCTCTCCAACACAAGCCAATTGTTAATATTGGAAAAGTCGATGTTGGTGCACACAATGATACATGCATGTATCAGAACGAGATTGCATCATTATTATTGAATTCGCCCATCATGAACTCTCCATCAGCTCCGACTCAGAAATACGTAATCAGACAGGCTCTGCGACCAAGGCCTGAGGTTACTGATTGATAGGTCACAGGTGGGGTTATTTTGGCTGGACTCAGTACAAGGACATTCCAGAGGAATTCAGACTATTTTCTGATACACAAGTATCAGCGGGAGGGTCCATACCCTTCTTCACCTTGCAGGCAAAATTGAATGCCCGCTGGTTGCAGATAACCAGGTGGGAAATGCTCAAGATGATGAACAGCACTGAACTCGGCCTTAATGCGATCAAGGAAGAACTGAGAGCCATCCGCCTCATGGTGATACAACATCGACATGTGTTGGACTTAATGTCCGCAATGGAGGGAGGGGTGTGTGACAAGATCGGTGTCCTGCTGCACGTTTATCCCGGGCAATGACATGGACAACGGACTCTGACTCTTGCCATCCAAGCATTGCACCATTAACAAAGAGACATGCGTGAAGAGGGAGGTGCCCCTGAGCAGGAGTGATATATGAACTGGTTCTCTTTGCTCCTCTGGTGGCTGACCAGTCTGTGCACGCCATTGTTGCCTGTTTTCATATTTCTATTGTTTTTGTGTGGTTTCCTGCAATTGGGGGATTCCTGCTGTAAAAACACAGTCCTCAAATTGGGTAGAATACAAGTAACTAGGGAACTAGTAATAGTCAAAAACCCCACCAATGTGACTGTCATGAACTATAGGTTAGATGGTGTAGTTGAAAATTCATCTAGAGGGGGAATGTTAATATTAAAATAGCCGATGTGTAAGAATGAGATTACATCATTATTATTGAATTCGCCCGTCATGAACTCTTCATCATTCCAACTCAGGATTACATAGTCAGGCAGGCTCTGAAACCTAGGCCTGAAGTTACTGATTGATAGGTCACAGGAGGGATGAAACATGTAGCCGGCAGACAAACGCGCAAACAGGAAACTCAGATCACTCCCACAGATAGGTGCATCAAAACCACAATAGTCCAGGGAGATTGGCCCCAAGTAAGCACACATGGCCAGAAGGGTGTACGCATTCTCAAAAACATCATAAAGTCAGGTGGCACACGAAGTTAGGAACACACAGTTAATCAGAGCACAACACTCACAGTACACACAGTGATCACGCACCCTTCATGCCGGACATTTGGACACGTTACCCACTGGCCCTCATTGTGTCCACGCAAGATCGAGGCCCACCTGCATTTGTTATCAGCTGCCTTATTTAGGACTCCAAAGACAAGACCCACATTCTTTACCAAAAAAGGATCAGCGGAAACAGTTTATGATGCCCAAAGAAATGTATAAAACCTTGTTCAGATCGATCGTACTTTGAGTCAGTCTTCAGACCTGCTTCTTTAACCCCTTGACCGCGATCGGAATTCCGCTCGTGTGCTGGACATTCCGATCGCGGGTGTGGTCGTGACGAGCTCAGCTCGTCATGCGCACAGCGCTACCGCGCAGCATGACGAGCTGAGCTCGTCACGAGCATCGAAGGGGTTAACTGTACTCCCGGCAGCAGCGTTTAATTAAACCAACTGTTCCTATTTTGCCCAATGCCTCTTTTCTTTTGTTTTTTCAAGGTAAATTCAAAGTTGAGCAACACAATGATAAAAGATATAGACTTACTTTTTAAAAAATGAACAGTTACGATAAAGGTAATAGGCTCGACATATTGATTGTGAAAAGTATATGCCAATAGACATTTAAGGATAGATTGTTATTACTCTGTATTAAATCCAACAGATAGGTATTTTGTTACCTGAAATCTCACCGATTACCATAACAGGCAAGCGTTTTGGTGCTGCTTGCTGCTTACGCCCTCTGACAAATTGTGGGTAAAGAATATTTGACTGTCAGAATCCCTGCTAGCCCCTTTTAGGAGATCTGAAATTTGGCTTTGCCAACTGTTATTTTGTATGTTATATAATTTAATGACTGAATGCCTGATGGCTGCTTTGTGGGAAAGGGCATGCTTAGTACAAGAGGCCTTAGTTGGTTATGGTGACCTTATTGGTTCACAAGGAAAAATATTTCTATTGCCATAGGTCTGATCTGTTTATTATGAAAAATTTTAATAAACACATTAGGTTTGACAAATTGATTGTGAAAAGCATGTGTTAAAGTAAACTGGTATTTAATGGTGGAATTTTATTTCCAGCTCCAAATTACTATAACTCGCACACTTCCATACACAGTGTTGTCAACTCACTAGCCACACCTCAATAACTATAACGCGCGCCTTTACTACGCACAGTGTTCTCGCAAATGATTTCATTTGAGATGTTTTAAGTGATGTTATAAAAACTACGATTTCACATAGTATGAGTGATGTAATATGAAAGGGTATAAGCAATGCATCATAAAGGTGCGAGTTATAGTGATTGGAAAGTGGCGAGCAAGTTGACAACACTGTGCTTGGAGGTGCGCAAGTTATAGTAACTTGAAGCTGGTACGTTAATAATAAATTGAAGGTATAGCTATAACTTTACAATTTCTAATATTTGCGTAGTTTAAGTGTGATTCGTATCGAAACACTAAATAAAGTATTCCTAACTATGACTAAGTTTTGACCTTTGGTTTTTTTTTTACTGAATTTCAGTGGTTTTTATTTTTTAATAAAAAAGTGTTTCAAATCATATAGTGTAGTGTGGTCAAGTGCAGTGTTGTTAAGTGGAGTTTTGTAGAGTGTAGTGGAGGACAGTGTTGTACAATGAAGTGTTATATAGTGGAGTGTCGTAGAATGAAGTAGGGTACAGTTGAGTGGCATACAGTGGAAAAGCATAGCGAGGAATGGCATAAAGTCAAGTGGCGCAAATTGGAATAGTATAGAGCGGAGTGGCGTAGAGTGGAGTGGCATGCAGAGGAGTGGCATAAAGTGGAGTGGCATGGAGTATAGTGCCCTACTGTGGAATAGTGTACAATAGAGTGGCGTATAGAGGAGTGACATAAGGTTGAGTGCTGTAGTGGTGTGGAACAGAGCAGAATAGCGTAGAGTGGACTGGCATATAATGCAATAGCGTAAAGTTAAATATTGAGGAATGGAATGACGTAGAGTAGCGTAAAGTCGAGGTGCATAGAGTGGAATAGCATACAGTGTAGTGGCATAGGGTGGAGTTGAGTGGAGTGGCATACAGTAGAGCCGCGTAAAGTGAAGTGGCATAGAGTGGAATAGCTTAGAGTGGAGTTTCATAGGGTGGAGTAGCAGACAGTGGAGTAGCGTGCACTGGAGTGGTGTAGAGCAGAGTGACATAGATTGGAGTGGTGTAAAGTTGAGCGGCATTCAGTGGAGTAGTGTAGAATGGAGTGGCATACAGTGGATTGGCATAGAGTGAAGTGGCATACAATGGAGTGGTGAACAGTGGAAAAGAGTAGAGTCGAGCAGCGTAGCGTTGAGTTGGGTAGAGTGTAGTGACATACAGTTGTGTGGTGTACAGTAGAATGGCATAAAGTGGAGCGGCATATGGTACAATAGCGTACAGTGGAGTGGCATACAGTGGAATAGGGTAGTGTGGAGTGGCGTTGATTGGAGTCTTGTAGAGTGCAGTGACATATTGTGGAATGGCGAAAGGTGGAGTAGCATTGAGTGAAGTGGCGTACAGTGTAATAGTGTAGAGGGAAGGGGCATAGAGTGGAGTGGTGTAGAGTGGAATAGCGTAGAGTTGAGTGGCACAGAGGGAAGTGGTGTAGAGTGAGGCATAGAGTTCAGTGGCAAAGAGTGGAGTGGCAAACACTGGAGTGGCATAGAATAGAAGAGTGTTGAGTGGACTGGCATAGAGTGGAGTGGTGCAGAGTTGAGTGCACTAGAGTGGAGTGGCATAGAATGGAGTGGCGTAGAGTGTAGTTGCATAGAGTGAAATGGCATATAGTCGAGTGGCGTAGAGTAGAGAGGCATACAGGAGCATGTCATACAGTGGAGTGGCAAAGAGTGAAATAGAGTAGAGCAGAGTGGCATAAAGTGGAGTGACTGAGAGTGGAATATTGTTGAGTGGAGTGGCCTACAGTGGAGTTACATAGAGTGGAATGGTATAGAGTGCCGTACAGTTGAGTGGCGTACAGCGGAATATTGTAGAGTGGAGTGATGCACAGTACGGTGGAATGGCGAACAGTGGAGTGTTGTAGAGTCAAGTCATGTAGAGTGGAATAGCGTAGAGTGGAATGGCATAAGGTGGAGTGGCGTACAGTGGAGTGGCGTAGAGTGCAGTAGCATAGATTGCTCTAACGTAGGGCGGAGTAGCATAGAGTGGCATACGGTCAAGTGACATAGAGTGCGAAAAGCGCAGAATGTAGTGGTGTAGAGTGGAGTGGAGTGGTGTGGTGTACAGTAGAGTGGCGTAGAGTGGAGTGGAGAAGAGTTGAATAGCATAGAGTGGACTGGCATAGAGTGGAGTGGTGTGGGTTGGAGTGGTGTTGAGTGGAGTGGAGTAGACTGTAATGCCATACAGTGGAGAAGCGTAGAGTGGAGAGGCATAGAGTGGAGTAACATTGAGTGTAGTAGTGTATAGTAGAGTGGCTTTCAGTAGAGTGGCATAGAGTGAAGAGGCATAGAGTCAAATAGCATAGAGTGTCCTGCCATAGAGCGGAGTGGCGTAGAGTGGAGCAGCATAGAGTGTAATGGCATAGTCTGCAGTGGTGTATAGTGGTGTCGAATCAAGAGTCATAAAGTAAAATAGCGCAGAGTGGAGTGGCATAGAGTGCAGTGGCATACAGTGGAGTGTCATACAGGAGAGCGGCATAGAGTGCATTGGCATACAATGGAATAGCATAGAGTGAAATGGCATAGCGTAGAGTGGCATACCGTGAAGTGGAGTAGAGTGAATTAGCATAGAGTGGAATTGGTTAGAGTGAAGTGGCATACAGTGGAGTGATGTAGAATGGAGTCTCATACAGCGGAGTGCCGTACACTGGAGTGGCATAGAGTGGAGTACCACACAGTGGAGTGGTGTACAGTGGAATAGCGTTAAGTGGAGTGGGGTACACTGGAGTGGCATATAGTGAAGGGGCATTTAGTGGAGTGGCAGAGAGTGGAATAGTGTACAGTGTCATGGCATACAGTGGACTGGCATAGAGTGCAGTGCCGTAGAGCATAATATTATAGCATGGAGTGGCGTACAATGGAGTGGCGTGCAGAGAAGTGGCATAGAGTGAAATAGAGTAAAGCGGAGTGGCATAAAGTGGAGTGGCTTACAGTGGAATATTGTTGAGTGGAGTGGCCTACAGTGGAGTGGCATAGAGTGGAATGGCATAGAGTGCCGTACAGTTGAGTGGCGTACAGCCGAATATCGTAGAGTGGAGTGATGCACAGTACAGTGGAATGGCGTACAGTGGAGTGTTGTAGAGTCAAGTCGTGTAGAGTGGAATAGCGCAGACTGGAATGGCATAGAGTGGAGTGGCATACAGTGGAGTGGCGTAGAGTGCAGTAGCATAGAGTGCTCTAACATAGGGTGCAGTAGCATAGAGTGGCATAAAGTCAAGTGGCATAGAGTGTGAAAAGCGTAAAATGTAGTGGTGTTGAGTGGACTGGTGTACAGTAGAGTGGAGTGGTGAAGAGTGGAATAGCATAGAGTGTAGTGGTGTGGAGTGGAGTGGAGTGACGTAGACTGTAATGCCATGCAGTGGATTAGTGTAGAGTGGAGAGGCATAGAGTGGAGTAACATTGAGTGTAGTGGTGTACAGTAGAGTAGCATTCAGTAGAGTGGCGTAGAGTGAAGAGGCATAGAGTCAATAGCATACAGTGTCATGGCATAGAGCGGAGTGGCATAGAGTGGAGCAGCATAGAGTGTAATGGCATAGTCTGCAGTGGTGTATAGTGGTGTGGAATCAAGAGTCATAAAGTAAAATAGCGCAGAGTGGAGTGGCATAGAGTGCAGTGGCATACAGTGGAGTGTCATAGAGGAGAGTGGCGTAGAGTGGATTGGCATACAATGGAATAGCATCGAGTGAAATGGCATAGCGTAGAGTGGCATAACGTGAAGTGGAGTACAGTGAATTCGCATAAAGTGGAATTGGGTAGAGTAAAGCGGCATACAGTGGAGTGATGTAGAGTGGGTCTCATACAGCAGAGTGGGGTACACTGGAGTGGCATAGAGTGGAGTACCACACAGTGGAGTGGCGTACAGTGGAATAGCGTTAAGTGGAGTGGGGTACACTGGAGTGACATATAGTGAAGGGGCATTTAGTGGAGTGGCAGAGAGTGGAATAGTGTACAGTGTCATGGCATACAGTGGACTGGCATAGAGTGCAGTGCCGTGAGCATAATATTATAGCATGGAGTGGCATACAATAGAGTGGCAGGGAGAAAAGTGGCATAGAGTGAAATAGAGTAGAGCGGAGTGGCATAAAGTGGAGTGGCATACAGTGGAATATTGTTGAGTGGAGAGGCCTACAGTGGAGTGGCGTACAGCGGAATATCGTAGAGTGGAGTGATGCACAGGTCAGTGAAATGGCGTACCGTGAAGTGTTGTAGAGTCAAGTCTTGTAAAGTGGAATAGCGTAGAGTGGAATGGCATAGAGTGGAGTTGCGTACAGTGGAGTGGCATAGAGTGCAGCAGCATAGAGTGCTCTAACATAGGGTGGAGTAGTAGAGAGTGGCATACAGTCAAGTGGCATAGAGTGCAAAAAGTGTAGAATGTAGTGGTGTAGAGTGAAGTGGTGTACAGTAGAGTGGTGTAGAGTGGAGTGGTGGAGAGTGGAATAGCATAGAGTGTAGTGGCATAGAGTGGAGTGGTGTGGAGTGGAGTGGCGTAGACTGTAATGCCATACAGTGGAGTAGTGTAGAGTGGAGAGGCATAGAGTGGAGTAACATTGAGTGTAGTGGTGTACAGTAGAGTGGCATTCAGTAGAGTGGCATAAATGAAGAGGCATAGAGTCAAATAGCATAGAGTGTCATGGCATGGAGCGGAGCGGAGTAGAGTGGAGCATCATAGAGTGTAATGGCGTAGTCATCAGTGGTAAATAGTGGTGTGGAATCAAGAGTCATAACGTTAAATAGCACAGAGTAGAGTGGCATAGAGTGCAGTGGCATACAGTGGAGTGTCATACAGGAGAGTGGCATACAGTGGATTGACATAAAATGGAATAGCATAGAGTGAAGTGGCATAGCGTAGGGTGGCATACCGTGAAGTGGAGTAGAGTGAATTAGCATAGAGTGGAATTGGGTAGAGTGAAGTGGCATACAGTGGAGTTACGTAGAGTGGAGTCTCATACAGTGGAGTGGTGTACACTGGAGTGGTATAGAGTGGAATACCACACAGTGGAGTGGCGTACAGTGGAATATCGTTAAGTGGAGTGGGGTACACTGGAGTGGCATATAGTGAAGGGGCATTTAGTGGAGTGGCGGAGAGTGGAATAGTGTACAGTGTCATGGCATACAGTGGACTGGCATAGAATGCAGCGCCGTAGAACATAATATTATAGTGTGGAGTGGCATACAATGGAGTGGCATGGAGAGAAGTGGCGTAGAGTGGAATAGAGTAGAATGGAGTGGTGTACAGTGGATTGGTACAGAGTGGAGTGTCGTAGAGTAGAATGCCATAGAGTGGAGTGGCGTAGAGTGAAATAGCATAGCATAGAGTAGAGTGGTGTGGAGTGGTGGAAAGTGGATTAGCTTAGAGTAGAGTAGCATAGAGTGGAGTGGCACAAAGCATAGTGGCATGGAGTGGAGTGGCATAGAATCGAATAGCATAGAGTAGAGTGGCTTAGAATGGAGTGGCTTAGAATGAAGTGGCTTGAAATGCCATGGCGTAGAGTGGAATATCATAGAGTGGAGTGGCATATAGTGGAATTGCCCGCTACCTGCCTTTCCTGCCTGCCGCCTGCTGCCCGCTACCACTGACAGGGGACTCCAGCCCCCAAGAAGCATAGCGCCAGGCGTCGCCTACGTGAAGCTTAGAGCCCCCGGAGGTGCATAAATTCAGCGCGGGACTCCCGCTGCACGGGAGCCTGCTACCTGCCTTTCCTGCCTGCTGCCTGCCGCCCACTACCACTGACAGGGGACTCCAACCCCCAAGAAGCATAGTGCCAGGAGGAGCCTACGTGAGGCTTAGAGCGCCCGTCAGAGCCTGAAGGAGGCTGGGCTGGGCCATCCCTCTGAGTCCTGACATTGGATATCTTTGGGCTTGTGGTTCCAATTTGGCAGCTGAAACAAGGTCAGTGACTTTAACATCTTGTTGTCCATCCTGCTGCCCCAGTATCTTTAAGTAGCCTCATTCTTTTTGTGGATACCATCATTGTAGTTCAGTATTTACTTAAAATTCTCAATTTTGGCTATTACACTGGGCAATCATCCCTAACATGAATCATCAAGAAGCCCGACTGCGTCCATAGCCACTATAAAGGACTGGGTTGTTCTCATCCGCCATTCGCAAATGGGTAAGCACACTTGCATGGGGAAAATTCAAACGGCACCCTCGCAACCTGTATCCTCCCTACAACCAACCTCAATTGATAGAATGCTTCAGAGGGCAATTGGCGTAGTTGCCACGGAAATCGAATTGACCGAAAGGCGCCTATCATTAACCCCGGATCTAGTCCCACCCTGTTCCATCCATGACTCTGTAGGCTCCCCTTCTGTTTTGGCCCTGGACTCTCCATCAGTCCACCCAAGGACACGTGCAAAGGGTTGTGCGATACACACTGCTGAGTTGCACCCGGAGGGTGCCCGTCCAAAAAAAGGGAGACAGAAACCTGCCATAACCATGGGACTCAAACGCAAAAAACAATTGGAGGTCATCGCAACGATCAGTGACCTGGGGGAAGCCGGACCAGGGGCTCTATCGCAAGCAGGCATGGAGCAACCAGCTTGGGTGACTAACCTGGTGGTGGACCTACAGGTCCAAATAAGGACCATTGTGAAGGACGAACTTAATAATTTATCGGAGCGGGTTGATAAGCTATCAACATTGGTTGATTTATGGGCGGGCAAGTCAGAGGCAATCCTTATGGGGGTTGAGTCAGCATAGCTTGCGATCCCACAACCAGCCCCTCTCACTATCAGGCCGGAACCCCTAGCAATAAACTCTACGACCATCTCTACTAGGTTTAACCATACTAACCTGGAGGGTGCAGGTAAACGCTTGAGTAACCCACTGACACTGGAAACAGACGACAGTGCCCACTGCCAGGGGTCTTTCCAAGGGATAGAGAGAGGAAATACTCCTAGGCCTCCTGTAGCAAGATCTCCCTCAACAATGACCAAATCACAGGGGCAGCGCAAGGGCACCCCTTGTGAAGAAACCCTTGAAACTGGGCCAGCCCTGCCATGCATTAATCTCCCCCCGGCCTCAATACCCTATGTAATCGTACTAACAGGAGTCCCAGAGCTGAACAGGGGGTGTAGGGAATCCCATTTTGAGTTAAAAAACAAATGCATCTTTTGGTTAGCTAAGCATAGGCAATTTTCCTATAAAGTTGCTAACGAAATTCTCTTGACTCGAAGGGTAAGTTGGGTGGGTTGGAGGCCAAAAGATGTCCCCGGGGATTGTGTAGTGATAAACTTCAGGAACACAATGGTCATGGAAACTCTCCTAGATTGCAGCTACCAAAGGGAGAAGGGGGGTATAGGATCCTTCCCCTTGGGTTACTTCTTTCAATCAGGGATTATGCCACACAACAGAAGAAAAGATGGCCATGAGAGGGGGGTGTGGGACCAGAATAATCAATATGCTACTTTGGGCTAGGACATTTCAAGACCACTATTTTACAATGTACCTGTTTCAAACAGATACAGTCTCCTAGAGTCAGTAGATTGACTACCGCGCACTGGACCTCCCCATGAGAGACCCGGCCGCCAAAAGGAGATTACTGGGGGGCTCACTCCATCAGGGGGAGTTCGCACAGCGGAGAGGGTTCTGGAAGCAGAATGGAGTACAGGTGATGGTACACTCGGGTGGAGAGAGAGGAGTAGAAAGTGGAAAACAGAAGCAGGCCCCCATTAGCTCTCTATTGCACCAGCCTTCCCGACTGGACTCACAGGCAACTAAATTCGACCAGTCGGTAGTTCTAAAGCCCCCACCCACCCAAGTTGGCAACCACGAACAAGGTATTGGCCCAAGGTTGACGGGCCGGAGGGGATCCAACAACTCCCCCTGGCCCATACAAAGGCCAGCGACATCCAGCCCCACAATCCAGTCAATACTGCAGGCCCCTCCGGGCTGCAGTTTTTATCCTGGAACATAGCCGGACTCACCTCCTAATTAGATAACCCTGAGTGGGGGCTATTTATTGAACAACATGAGATCTGCATGTTCCAGGAAACCTGGGCTAGGGTGGATACACACAGACTGGGCTATGCGTCCTTTAGCATTTTAGCCACCCAGGGGGGCAGAGGAAGGCCATCTGGGGGACTGTGCATTTGGGTTGGTGTGCACCTGGGCTGTGAGGTAAAACAGATAGAGACCTCATCACAAGATATTCTCTGCATTTTCCTGACTTTCTCCACAAAAGACAGAATCATCCTGATTAATGTCTACTCACGGCCAGTCTGTTATGGCCAAGTATCAACCACCCTTGACCAACTGACCCCCTTTTTTTTTAACAATCCCTGACAATTTCTGGGTAATCATAGGTGGGAATTTTAATTGCCAGTTCGAACCTTTGAATGGACTGGCTACAGGCATCTCTAGTGAGGAGGACTCACATTGGGCCATTCCAGAGCCCAATATCCCGCCTATACAGGCATGGACTCCACTGGTGTTACAGATGCATACCCTCACATTGAGTTTTTCACTAAGAGCATGTAATGGCCGCACAGTATCTGACAGCCCAGGCAAGTGTACCTTTAATAGACCAGGGCAGGCCTCGGTCATAGATTACATCTTGGTAGACACCAAATCGTGGCATAGGGTACTAGATTTTAAGATAATCCTGCGTTATGACAGTGACCATAATGCTCTAGCTCTAGAGGTAATCTCACCATGTGCCGATAATGCACCCGAAACATCATCACCACCTGACCCTAGATTAACTCTGTCCAATGGAGGCAGGAGAGTTCGTTGGGGGGAATTTTCCCAATCGCAAGAAAAGCTGGTCTCTTTATATCAATCAATTATTCCATTTCTTGCGGCTGCGAATCAACTCTCAGTGACCAATGGCACCCCCACTTCCCAAACTAAAATCTTCAACAACCATCAAGACTTACTCTCCACCATGGCAACTATCTTTTACACTAATAAAAGGCCTAGGTTGACTAGAAAACCCCGACATCCATGGTATAATGAATGTTGTAGCGTAGCTAAGTCTGCTTTTATAGTCTCCATCAAAGCAAATGATAGGCCATTAGTTAGGGAAGCAAGGGCAGTCTATAAAAATGCCATTGCAAAGGCAAAAAGCAGCTGGGAGTGCCAAAAATGAGATTCCCTCCGAAGTGCACTAAATAACCACGACATGAGGGCATTGTGGAACGTGATCAACTCAGGATCCCTAAAAGGTAAATCGGCTATTAAACCCAATATCGGGGAGGAAGTATGGAGGGCACATTTTGAATCCTTATATCTAATGGCAGAGGATGACGAAGGTTCAGTGGCTAATATTCCCTTCCCCTCAGAGCCAACTCCTCTAGTCACCCCTTTGTTTTCTCTTAAGGAGATCACCGATGCATTGGGCAAGATAATACCAGACAAGGTGCCAGGGCTGGACAAGATCCCTGGGGACCTCTTCCGTTCTGAGCCCACTGTCTGGGCCCCCTATTTGCGGTCCTTGTTTAATGCCATCCTACAGGGTATGGCGATTCCTATCACCTGGGCTGGGGCTGAAATCATTCCAATTTTTAAAAAGGGCTCCCCACTCATCCCTGCCAACTATCGCCCCATTAGCTTCATAGATGTAAGCCAGAAAATATACACCCGTGCACTCTTGGGGCGACTGCAGACCTGGATGGAGGAGCACAATGTTCTTACCCCCCTCCAAGCCGGGTTTAGAGCTAAGATTTCTACATCCGATCAAATTTTCAGGCCGCAATTCTTATTCTGGAAAACTGTGACCATAGAGGGTGGCAGCCTTTATTTAATATTTGTGGAGCTAAAATCCGCATTTGATCTGGTCCCGAGGGATAAACTTTGGATAATTTTACTGGATATGGGAGTCTCGGAGTACCTTTGCCACCAGTTGAAACGTCTACAACAAGGTAATTTTGCACAAATTAGGTATGGCAAAAATGGAGAACTCTCAGCTCCTTTCCCAGTAGACAGAGGTGTTCGCCAAGGCTGTGTCTTGGCCCGACCCTTTTCTCTCTTTTTATCAATGGCCTAATCGAGTCACTGATTTCCGGAAAGAACATTGATGCCCCCAGGTTAGCGAAACGCAAAGTACCAGCCATGATGTTAGCAGATGACACCCTCTTGCTCTCGAAATCCCCTATGGGAATTCAGAGGGCACTTGATATTTTTAGTGTCTTCTGTAGAAATCGGGGTTTGGAGATTGATCTTCAAAAAACAAAGTATATGGTATTTAATGCGAACAACAGCACTCGCCCAAATCCCCGTTTAGAAGGAAGGCCATTAGAGAGGGTATCTGTCTTTGAGTCCCTGGGGATTACGCTTACCGAGAAAATGGACTGGGGGGCAGAAATAAAGAAAACAAGTCTGAAGCTGGCCCAGACAGCGGGGGGCATCTCAAAGGCATATAAGAGTTGCACTTACAAACTGGTTGGCCCGGCGGTGGAAATCTATAAAGTACAGGCTAGGGGTGCTGCGCTGTATGGAGCTGAAATTTGGGGTCACTGCTCATCAGGCTCTCTATCGCACACAGAGAATTCCTTCGCTAGGCAACTCATGGGTCTTCCCTCTAGTTCCCCACTGACACCTCTCAGAATGGACCTCGGGATTAGACCCATCACAGAAGAAGTAGCTCTCAGACCTCTTTTATTTTGGCGACGTCTGTGGAGCACTCCTGAATTGGTGCCGTATAGGGATGAGCTGAGCGAAGTTATGGGCCTCCAAGGTGCGGGAAAACTCCCATGGTTGGCATATATCAGAAATACCTGTGAGGCCTTGGGAAGGGGTAACCTGTGGAACACTGCAGAAGAAGCCTGTTTCGTGACCTCTAGAAAGGTACTCTCAGATAGTTATAGAGAATATAAACTGGGCCAGCTACAAAAGAGGTCTACGCCAGGTTGTTTGACCCTCAGGTTTCTGGAAGTAAAAGTCCAATACAGGCTAGAATCGGTTCTGGACGATATAAAGCCGCTCCTTGCCAAGAAGCTATACCTCCAATTCAGACACGGGGTGCTCCCGCTGCGTACATTTACTAATAAGTGGGTGGGTTCTCCCAGTCTGGTTTGCCAAGCGTGCGAGAATGCAGACAAGACTGAAATACATGTGCTATTTTTCTGTCTAGGTTACAGGAGGGCAAGGACCCGTTGGCTGTTACAGTTATGTAGGAATTTGGGGTCCAGACATTGTTGCGAGGTTTTAAAGCTACTTAAATATGATACCGATATGCCCATTATGTTTTTTATTTCGCGTTTTTTGTTCTCCATGTGGTGTACTCGCAGAGCTATCTTAAAGAAGAGCTCATAGGTCTGCCCAGTTCATTATTATCCATCATGTAAACTGGGCCCCGCTTTTCCCTTTTAAAATGAATGAAACCAATTGATGACCTTTATGTTTATTATTATTATTTTAATTAATAAGTGTTTTATAACTCGTTTTTTTTTTTAATTGTCTTATTTTAAACTAGTTACTTGTAAAATATCTTGGCTTTTCTTTGTAATTGCATCGGTCCCTGATCCACCGGAGTCCTGTTTAGGCATTTTAGTATGTATGGCTCTAATTCTAAGCAATAACTTTAATGCAGCTGAAGCTTTGCACGTGCACTTTTCCTTTATCAGGAACTGTAAGTCAAGTTGGTGGCTACACTGAATCATTTTGGATTTTTTTAATGTTTACACTTTTGTCTAGACATTACTGATGCATTTTATCGAAATTGCCTTTTTAATTATTGTAATTGACACCTTGCTGTTCAAATGCTTTGCTCTTGTATCTTTTAATGAGTTCACATCAGAGTAAAGATGATCTTTTGCTAAAGCTACCCCACCGTTTATGCACATGCACTTTATCAATCTCTATCCTGAGGCTAATGTAATGGCCACATATTGTGTGTATACTGTACAACCATTTTAAGGCTAGTGAGAAGGGGAGTTGATCTCGCCAACTAAAAAAATTAGACAGGAAATTTATTTTTATCAAAGTACTATCTGGCCTCACGTAGCCTAAAGGATATGATCAGCAAGTTGTATGCAATGTATTATATTTTTTACTTGTGATTTATGGCCCTACAGGCCGAAATAAAGATTTATGATTGGTTGACTGATTGAAATTGTATAGAGTGCAGTGGTGCACAGTAGAGTGGTGAACAGTGGAGGGGCATAGAGTCATGTAGCGTGGAGTGGAGTAGAGTGGAGTGACGTAGAGTGGAGTGGCGTAGAGTGAAGTGGCACAGGTGTGATGGTGTAAAGTGCAGTGGTGTATAGTGGCATAGAGACAAGTGGCATAGAGTGGAAATGCCTAGGGTTGAGTGGCATACAGTGGAGTGGTGTACAGTAGAGTGGTGAACTGTAGAGTGGCATAGAGTAGAGTAGTGTATAGTGGAATAGCACAGAGAGGAGTGGAGCAGCATGGAGTGTGTACCATGGAGTGGCGTAGAGTGAAAAAGCATAGAGTGGAAAGGCATAGCATAGAGTGGTGTAGAGTGGCCATACTGTGGAGTGGCATACAGTGGAGTGACATAGAGTAGAGTAGTGTACAGTGAATTGGTATGCAGTGGAGAGGCATAGAGTGGAGTGTTGTAGAGTGGAGTGCTGTAGAGTAGAGTGGCAAAGCATAGAGTGGAGTGGCGCACAGTGGAGTGATATAGAGTGGAATGTCATAGAGAGGAGTGCCACAGAGTGGCATAGAGTGGAATAGTGTAGATTGGAGTAGCATAGAGTAGAGTGGCATAGAGTGTAGTGGCATACAGTAGAGTGGCGCACAGTGGAGTGGCATATAGTAGAGTGGTGTAGAGTGGGGTGGCATGCAGTGGAATATCATAGAGTGGAAGAGTGTAACATACAGTAGCAAAGAATGGAGTGGCATAGAGTGGAGTGGCATATAGTGGAGTAGCGCACATTTGGTTGGCATAGAGTGGGGTGGCATAGAGTGGAATAGCATTGAGTTGAGTGGCATACACTGGAGTGACATATAGTGGAGTGGTGTAAAGTGGAGTGGTGGAGAATGCAATAGCATACAGTGTCATGGCGTACGGTGGACTGGCATAGAGTGCAGTGCCATAAACCATAAAATTGTAGCATGGAGTGGCATAGAATGGAGTGGTGTGGAGTAAAGAAGAGTGGAATCGTGTACAGTGTCATGGCGTACAGTGGACTGGCATAGAGTGCTGTGCCAGAGAGCATAATATTATAGCGTGGAGTGGCATAGAATGGAGGGGCTTGGAGTGGCGTAGAGTGGAATAGCATAGAGTGGAGTGGTGTAGAGTTGAGTGGTGTACAGTGGAATAGCGTAACATGGAGTGGTATAGAGTGGAGCGTTGTACTGTGGAGTAGCAGAGTGGAGTGTAATAGAGTACAGTGCCATAGTGTGGAGTGTAGGGGTGGGCAGAGCACGTGGAGTTGCACTATGTGGAATTCCGCAGAGTGCATAAAAACTCCATGGAATTCTGTGGAGTTCCATGAGTGGGCGGAGTTGCTCCACTCACCCATTGTCCACTCCTACCCGGAACACCGTTCTTTCCTGTGATGAGATTCCGCAATCCCCGTGTGAGCAGGTAAGATGGTACTGCATTTCACATCATGGTGAATCTGCATCATTACTGCCTGTCTTCACATGTTAACCCATTTAAATACTGCAGCAGCTGACACAAAAAAGACTAACATAGTCTTTAATCATAAACGTCATGGCTTTACAAATGCAAATTACTGTGTTACATGCATTGCTTTAAGAAAATTGCATTGCTGCTTAGCAGTGTACCTTTAAGATTAAACCATGACCTTGGCTCAATAGCCCTCACTTTGCTCTATACGTGTTGCAATTGTTTTTTAATGTTAATTCTTTTGTGTTCTTGTTCTGCCACTGGTGCTCTGTTGATTTTCCTTGCTCAGTCCCAGGTGGAATGGGAGAGCTGGTGTGTGCCTGCTGATAGCCTTCCCAGCGCCTTACACAAGTTGGTGCAAATATTCAGGTGTCAGGGCGGATACTCAAAGCACAATGAGCAGCAGCATGTATTAACAGGAGCAGAGTCAATAACCCCTATCCCTCCCTAAGGGTCAGGAAGTGCTATGTGGCCTGCTTTCACAGGCTCTGTGCGACAGGTCTAATGGCAGTGGAGCATGGCGCTTCAGGGTGCGCAGTATATCCCATGAATAAAATGTGCTTCGTGTTCATTGATTTCGGACGCATGCTTGTGTGTACTTTCAGTATTTGTTGTATTGTTTAGTAATGAGCTGTAGAGAGTTGCAGGCCATTTCTGCACATACACTACTCAACCGGTATGTTTTGTGGTTCACTATTATAAGTTCTGGAATGGACATTTGCTTCTGCTGCATTCATGTGATGCAGGGATTACAACACATATACGTTGTCACGCAGAACGCTTTAATGGAATAAATGTACTAACATATGACCCTACCTCTCACGTCCTACCGGGGTCCATGGAGGCACAGAGCCTGTACTCCTATCAAGCCCAGCCCACTAGAAAAGAGGCTGCAACTCCTGCCGATAGCAAGGAGGATAGCTGAGCCAATGGCAAGTGTGGAATCCAACACAGCCAAGAAGCATTTCGGAATTTTGGGTGGCTCACCACGATTGGCTAAGGAGCCTCCACTTCTCCAAATCTAGATTACTACTTTATACAGTAGCTGTATCTCCCACGCCCCCAGACGAGTTTCATGGACAATGTTCAGCCCTGGATTGGTTGTTGGGTGACCCCGACCCGGAAAGTTAAGATTACGGACAGATGAGAGCCGTTAGATGAGCAACGACAGCCAGCGGGTCTGAGGCTAAGTTCATGAGCGGTTAATGTAAGTAGCGGACAGGGTGGTCACCACTTTCAAACACAATTCCAAAAGCCTTTGGAAAAGTTGACTTTCACTGGTGAGTGTTAAAGGAGTAACAAGGGACATGCAATCTCTATGTGGTTACACCCATAAACTGGTAGTTGTCAGAGGATTCACCAAGAACGCCTTTTCTAGATTTTTCTAAGCACCTTAGTGGTGGATGGGTGCCGGTAAACTCTGCTACGCAGTGTAGGCTGAGTTTTTGCCAAACTCCACCCTCCAAGCTGAGTGTGGAGTGACAAAAACTCTGTGAACTCCGCTGGCGGAATGGACTTTACCTCCCACGTCTAGTGGAGTGGCATACAGTAAAATAGCATAGATTTGAGTGCCTTACAATGGAGTGGCATAGAGTGGAGTGGAGTCGCATAGAGTAGCGTGGCATAGAGTGGAGTGAAGTAGAGTCCAATAGCATAGAGTGGAGTAGCGTAGAGTGGAGAGGCATAGAGTGGAGTGCCATACAGTGGAGTGTCATAGAGCAGTTTTGCATAGTGGTGTGGAATCAAGAGTCATAGAATAAAATAGCGTAGAGTGGAGTGGCATACAGTGGAGTTGTGTAGAGTAGAGTGGCAAACATTGGAGTGGCATAGAGTCATTTAGCATAGAGTGGAGTGGCGAAGAGCAGGGTGGCATACAGTGGAGTGGCGCAGAGTGTGATGGTGTAGAGTGCAGTGGGGAATGATGGCAAAGAGTCCAGTGACTTAGAGTGGAAATGTGTAGAGTCGAATGGCATAGAGTGGAGTGGTGTACAGTAGAGTGGTGTACAGTAGAGTGTCATAGAGTGGAGTGGCATGCAGTGGAATAGCGTAGAGTGGAGTGACGTAGAGCAAAGTGGCGTAGAGTTGAGTGGCGCAGAGTGGAGTGCCATACTATGGAGAGGTGTACAGTGGAGTAGCATAAAATGGATTGGTGTGCAGTGGAGTGGCATGGCATAGAGTGGAGTGGAGTGCCAAACAGTGGAGAGGTGTACAGTGGAGTCACATAGAGTGGAGTAGCATAACATGGATTGGTGTGCAGTGGTGTGGCGTAGAGTGGAATAGCATACAGTGTCATGGTGGGCAGTGGAGTGGGATAAAGTGGAGGACTATAGAATGGAATATTGTAGCATGGATTGGTGTAGAATGGAATGAAGTAGTGTAAAGTGGAATATGGTATAGTGGAGTGGTGTACAGTGGAGTGTTATCGAGTGGAGTGCCATAGAGTGGAGAGCCATAGAGTAGAGTGAAATAGCTTAGAGTGGAATGGCATAGAATGTAGTAGCGTACAATGGAGTGGTATCGAATGGAGTGTCGTAGAATGAAGTGCTGTAGTGGTGTAGAGTAAAGTGGCATAGAGTGGAATAGCATAGTGTGGAGTGCCGTTGAGCAGAGTGGCATAGAGCGGAGTTGCATAGAGTGGAGTGTCGTAGATTGGAGTGTTATTCAGTGGAGAGGCGTACAGTGGAGTGGCATAGAGTTGAGTAGGGTACAGCGGATAGGTGTAGATTGAAGTGGCATAGAATAGAGTGGCATGCAGTGGAATAGCATACACTGAGGTGGCATAGAGTGGAGAAATACTGAGTGTAATAGTGTACAGTGTTGTGGGGCACAGTGGAGTTGTACAGAGTGGAGTGCTTTAGAGTGAAATATTGTAGCATGGAGTGTCCTAGACTGGAGTGCCCTAAAGTGGAGTTTCATAGAGTGGACTAGCGTAGGAGGGCATAGAGTGGAGTGGCATAGAGTAGAGTGGCATAGAGTGGGGTGGCGTAGAGTCGAATAGCATAAAGTGGAGTGGCGTAGAGTGGTGTGGCATAGAGTAGAGTGACATAGAGTAGAGTGGCATAGAGTGGAGATACATAGTATCGGATAGCATAGAGTGGAGTGGCATAGAGAGGATTGGTGTAGAGTGGAGTGGTGTAAAGTGGAGTGGAGTGTGGTGTAGTAAAGTGTAGTTTACAGAGAAGTAGTGTGAAAGTGACTGAATGAATGTAGATGAAATATGCAGGGTTATAGAATATGGGGTGGAAAGGGTAATTTTTGGTATTAGCTGTAAATTGGTTAAATACTGTTAAAGTAATAAGTGAGAAAACACTTAGTTATATATTGTGCCACAGTATAATGTGGTAATTTTGTGGTATACCACAGTACACGCCAATCACGAGGCAGTATATCAGTTGCTAATTGCTGCCTTTACAAGAGTTAAAGGTAGCCATGTAGTTTTTATCACCTTTTGGCTGTGTTCATTCTTACGGCCTTATGTATAGCTAAGTAGTAGGTTTTGTTGCTGTTCCTTACCTATTTTTACTTTATTAAAGTGGTAATAGGTAGGGAAATGTATTAATATTGTTCTATATATTTTTCAGAACGTTTGTGGAGTACTGCACTCATACCTAAAAAGTACAGTGGTAGTTACAGGAAAAATAAATATGTAAGAAAATAAAAAAGACACTCGTACACTATATTTGTGCAAGATAGTGTAGTACAGTGTATTTTCTTTTACGAATTCATTTTTTCAAAATCTATTTCTAAGTAGTGCAGTACTTTGTAAGCACTGTGGTGTGTTGTTAATTTTTTTTTAAGTAAATATTGAAAAAATTGGGCTTGACACCTGTCATCTTGAAATTTAAGAACAAAAAAGGCTGAAGAGAGGAGCTTGTTTGAAAAAGAGCCTGCCGACTAGTTGCAAGTGGACTGCACCAGACTTTGCTCATGCTCTTGCTGGAATGAGTGGTTGAGATTGTCTCCATGCTTACAATGGACTTAGGGCCTGATTACGATGGCGGTCGGAAGCACCTCTGTGGTCCTGTCGGAGCCGTAAAAGCACGATTTGGTTGCGCCGGAAGCGGTCATCCCCACCACAATATTACAATGGGCAAGGATAGGCATATTTCCGTCCAACGTGGTTTTTCTGAATCCGACAGGAAATTCCAACCGCTCCGGTGTCAGAAGGGGCCAATGGAGACAGACAGCCGGGCAGAGGTGCACTTCGACCACCTTCCGCATTACGATGCGCCTACTAGGCCATCCAACGACCGCGGTTAAATCAGCTCGTCTGAGTTGTTGGAAACAGAGACACAGAGGGAAGAAATTGAACTCCACGCACCTCTCCACGTCCTTGGACGTTATGGATCCTGCCTTACAAGTCCTGCCACTGCTCTACCTGATCCACTACTACCAACTAAGATGCCGTCCCAGACATCACCCGAGGTAAGTCAAACACCTATTTACCGCATGCATATCCCGCAGCCAAGTTCAGGTCCCCCATCCCAAAGCTGACCCATACCGCGCTCCGTAGGTCTACCTGACCCCAACATGACCCTGTCACCGCTCAGGACAACTTACCTGTTAACCTCGGACATCTTGCTGGAAACAGGAATATATTGGCATGTTCCACACTCCTGCCGGGCATGAAAGGCCATTGTCACCTCTGCAGAGGAGAGTCCATTTACCGTCCAGACTGCTGCCATGTGGGCTGGCCGTGACGGTCACGTAATAGCAGTGGTGCAATGGTGGGCAAAGATGCACATTTAGAGACAGATGGGCCTCAAACACTTCATTGGTCACAAAGGGGCCAAGGTGTCATTCCCCCTCCCACGCATTAGCTGCCAGCAGAATGATCACAGATAGGAGGCCAGAGCACAATTGGACACACTGACATTGCAAATGCACAAGACTCCCCATTGCCTAATTTGCCCAGCACAAAATAAACACATTTCACATATGCGACACTCATCTCAGTGCACTTAATAACACACACTCCTTGCACAGACACACCCTCTCCTGTAATGATAACAGAACACACACATACACAGGTCTGTGGAAAGGGCCAATACACAATCATCACACCCTTCGTCCTCTTCAAACTGATGACCTATTTACATCCCATTACATCCCACAGAAACCATATCTGGACATGAGGGGGCCTCACACCTATCACAGGCCATGGTTCTGCCACTAACAGCAATGCATGCACACAAAGCAGTGTGCTCACATCACTACTAGCAGGGACACACATACCTGACCCCACCTTCAGGAACAACATCAGAAAGCATGCCAGCACACAAATCACTCTCCATTATCCATGCATCACTCGTAAAAGGCCCCTCATTGCACTCTCAAACTCTCATCAGCAAACATTACCACAAACAGTAACAGCATACCACATGACTATTGACCACATGCATCTCACAACCCAAAGCAAATACCATGACCCTGCTTGATACATCTGGAAGCACACTGCTCTCACAGCTGCTGACATTCACAGAACTTGTACAAAGTTGCATTCATGCTACATCATGATATGCACATATGCACAGTAAACATGTCACCACATTGTGACACTGGCACAATATGGCAGAACTTTGCCGGGGACATCCCCTCAGCCTAATTAGCTAACCACCAAAAGGCTTGCCTGGCCTCAAGGAAACTCAGAAAGAGTGAGCATTGTGACCCATGTCACATGCACTGTAGTTTGTAGGGGTATATCTAAACTCAGTACCAGCACATCACTAAATGTCATACCCAGGTGTCACACATAGGCACATAACTCATGTGTCCACTAATTCACTGTGTATAACTTTTCCTGTCAGCCAGCACGACACACTCCTCTTCCACATGTGAAACTGTCAACACACTCACAATACTCCATACCCACACTTACCATCTCAGAACATAAGATACAACAAGAATTATGGCCACTATGTCATATCAGCTACTACAAAAATAATGGTGCAACTCCCAACCTTTGCCAACAACTCACCTTGTCAGCTCTATATGAGAAGTAATTTTGTCCATCAAGATGCATTGCTATTACACAACAAGGAAGAGATGTCACAGGGAGAGACAAGAGCATCATCACATGAATACAGAAGACACACTTGAAACACATAAACTCACATATATCAGACACACTGTAATGAGAGCATATAATTCCATCCTCTACATGCATGTCAATTAAACTCCTCAGGTATAGCACATCTGCAACTAAGAAGAACACTCCCTCCACCACACTGTACACTTATGACACAGCAAACCAAACACAGAGTATCTGTATATGTCAGAGTGTCAATAACACACATACTGACTGAGCTTTCACACACACTCCACATCACCAGACTAAAGGCTATCATAGCCAGAGATATCATACAGTAAACATCGAAGAAAGTGAGCACACAATATATAACACCACCCCCCAGAGCATCAAGACAGTGTGAAAGGTCATGACTTTCTCATCCATGACCCAAAGATTTAATCTGTGAGCCTGTATGCAACATCTCAAACCCCATAGCCCCACTTACATATGAGTTGTTAATCTACGTCTACACCAATCACCATGGACAGGCCAGCACTAACCAAGCAACCATCTGTGCCCAGCTCACAGTCCCTTGCTGTGCAGTCTGCATTCAACAGTTGTTACTTACTGCACATCCTCACAAATTAACGAGCCTGCATCTCATGGCACAACCTAACAAATGCATCTTCACATATGTCACATACTCATCTCCAAAAAACATCAGGATGGGCGGGATGTGGGTCATCAAACACCTCTACACTGCTGATGTCACCTACTGCTCTTCAACTCCAGCAACTACATGTGCAAGGGATATGCGTGGAGGGCAGTGTTGCAAAGTGAATTGTTGTAGAGTGGATTGGCATTCACTGGAATGTAGTAGAGTAGAATGGCATAGGGTGGAGTGGCAAACACTGGTGAGGTGTACAATGGAATAGCGCAGAATGGAGTGTGCCACAGTAGAGTGGCACACACTGGAGTGGTGTAGAGTGGAGTGTCAAACAGTGGAGTGCCATACAGCGGAATGGTATAGAGTTGAGTAGAGAGGAGTGTTGTACAGTGGATTGGCGTAGAGTGCTATAGGATATAGTGGAGTAGTGCACATTGTAGTGGCGTATAATGGAGTTGTGTAGACTGTAGTGTGATACAGTGGTGTCAGGTACAGTGTAACAGCATAGAGTGGAGTGCTGTACACTGGACTGTTGCACTGGAGTGGTATGGAGTAGAATAGAATATAGTGGAGTGGATACAGTGGCATGGGACATGAATGTATGACATATTGCAGCAATGAAGAATATGTTGTGCAGAGTTAGGCAGCACTGTGAATTCACATGTACAAAGGAAAGGCTGAAAATTGTGATATCCACAAACCATTGTCTCACACATTTGATCAACACACTCTCCCTACTCCCAGCTGATGTGGCCTACAAGTAGATGGTTTCCAGGATGTCAAGGTCACAAGGACACACTGCACATAGCACCTGCAGCAATGTCCCCATGTGCATACAACCTGTTGCATGTCATTGAGATTGGGACATCCTATGCCATCACCAACTGACATGTACATGTGGGAAATGTGGAAAGACAAATCACTAACATATATTTCTGCATTTCTCATGACAATAATGATGCATTGGTTTTACCATCTACACCGTCTGTGCATGTGTGCAGCTGCTGTGATTGTGCCAGGAAAACATCTATTGTGATGCTATGCTGCAGGTAGGCAACTTGAGATTCAACTGTGATGCTGTCATCTGTATCATTTGGCCGTACACAACACATAGGACAAGGGGATCTTCTGCAAACTCCTTGCACCCTGAGTGCTTAATTGGCCATGCCGCAAGCCCCTGCCACACCATCACATGAGTCACATTAGTCTTGGAGCCACACTGCACACACAAGGATGACAAGTATCCTGTGCTAGACAAATCACACACTTATTTTCATGTGTCTGAATGGGTCAGTTCAGACATTCATCTCCAGATGGGATCTGCAACCATTTGTTTGGGTGACACTGCCTATTTTAATACTATGTTAAGTGGAGACAGTTGTATACACCAGGCACCTCCTGGCATTCCTACACAATCAAATTCCTACACATTGCATCACACATGAGACATCTCAAAGCTTCCTGGGGTGATGATGGCTGGGATAAAGGTAGACATTCATGCACAAACTTACACTCAGCCCACTACTCACCTCCAACTAGCTGCTGTTGGGCCCTCCAACGTCCATCAAGCTCTGGCTGGGTCATCCCCAGAATGCGGGCCATTAGGGGGGTCAAGGTCCGGCAGGCCATCCTGCCACTTCGGGGGGGCCAGCCCCAGCTGCATCTCGGCAACATTCTTACTGAGGCGGGCAATGTCATCCCACCTCTTGTGGCAGTGTGTACTGCGCCGGTTGGAGACCCCAGGGTCCTCACCTTCCGGGCGATGACTTTTGAGATGGCCTTTCGCTGATGGACTTAGAACTGTAGGCATGGAAGACATGTAGAAACAGATTGTCACAGATATATAGTAGACCTTTGTGTGCAAGTTATAAAGCAACTTGACACCTACCACACACATGGATCCATGGACAGCATAGTCATACAGACCATGTCACATGCTACGCTCCAATCGAGCTTAGTAATTACAATGGCAATGTCTGTGAGGATGAACCTACTACCTGGTGATTACATACACATACTGAGGCTGCCCACTTAGATCAGGGTGAGCAAGGACATCCTTGGTGGTTTATGATGTGAGGGACCACAACAGACAGTACACTGTTCAGAAAACCTCTAGGAAATACTCACTGTGTCTGACAGTAGAAACACCTTTACGTCCAGGCCCATTGCATTGCATCACGTGGTACAGAGGACACAGTAAGGTATATGACACAACATGCACTCACTAAGGTGACAAGGTAAGGGCTAACATGTGTCTAAATAAGTGCCAGTACTGTTTGTGACCAAATAGGAGTGTGCACTACTCAGATGGCTAACCTACTCAGTTGTGATATGTGACTTTCTACATTGTGCATTCACAGGACAGCCCTTTTGCCAATTGTGACACTAAAACTGGGATGCCATCACAATTCTCACCTGCATGATTAATGTGAATGTTGAGACAGTAGTTACACATGTGATCCTCACCACAATATTCTACCAATTGAATGATTACATCTACACTGTACATGTGTCAGATGTGTAAGGGATGAGTTCAGATGAATCTATACAATACAAAAACAGGCCTTGATATAGTGGGCAGACAGCACTCATCTCCATTGTGTCCCTGTATACCAATTTACTGGACTTTTCTGTACCCTCTGCCCAATAGACATGTCTCATCTCGTTTATGTTGACATTGTAAGTATGATAGTGATTTTGAAACACCTCCCAAGGAACAGGTGCACAAAGTGAAAATTGGCCCAGTCATCAGTGTAAATGGACAATTGCCAAACCTCATTCTGTCTAACTTCTCATTGTATGCAGTCAGGGCTCATGGGAAAGAAGGCTCTACATACCATTGCACCATGACTGTGTAGTCATTAAGCAAGTCAAAGTAGTTAACATGAATCAGAACCATGCAGAGAGCAAAATATGAGATAAAAGTGTCAAAGATAGCTACACTCATACCAATGGGTCCATCCTCTCCACAGACTTATGTGCAACATATGGATTGTCCTGTATGGGCCATGTAGTGGTCCTACAATCAAGGCATCTACATTGGCTGGCACTCTGAGGTACATACTAGTGTACAGTTACATAAGCTAAGCATTCACATGAATTCAAAATCTGTATATATACACTTACCGGTACCTCTGGTGAACCATATAGCCGCCCTTAATGGCCAAGGACCTCGTCCACCAGGAGATCCAGCTCCTCTGGGGTGAAGGGATGGGCCCTTACCTGCTCAGTACGGGCCATGAGTGACCCCAGAGGTAACAAACAGCAGCAGGTCATGAGGAGGTATAGCAGGTAGCAGTGTCTGTAGGCAAGTGACAAGTATACCTAAATGCTACCTATAAATAGGTCACAAGGGTGGTGTCAGTGGAAGACTGGTATTGCCATTGGTCCGCGTCGGTCGTGTTTTACAATTGAGGCCAATGGCAGTGGCCACCGTGGCTGAGCACGCCTACCGCGAGTTTCAAATCCGCAAGCGTTGGCCACGATGACAGGGCTCATTGGCTGCCATGTTTTTCTCATAGGTGGGCTCAGACCGCGGGGGTCAGAATCCCTCCACCGAGTCGCTGGCATTTTTCTATTGAGGTCAATGGCGGCCGTGGCTGAGCACGCCTACAGCGAATTTCAAATCCGCAAGCGGTGGCTGCAATGACAGGGCCCATTGGCTGCCATGTTATTATCATAGGTGGGCTCAGACCGCGGGGGTCAGAATCTCTCCGCCGCGTCGCTGGCATTTTTCTATTGGGGCCAATGGCAGTGGCCACCATGGCTGAGCACGCCTACCGTGACATTCAAATCCGCAAGCGGTGGCTGCAAAGACAGGTCCCATTGACTGCCATGTCAATATTATAGGTGGGCTCAGACCGCGGGGGTCAGAACCTCTCCACCACGTCGCTGGCATTTTTCTATTGGGGCAATGGCAGTGGCCGCCATGGCTGACACCTACCGCGCGGGTCACATCAGCTGGCATTCACAGTTCTTGCCTAACAAATTGCAGTATTGTGCTCAACACAATATCAGGCATCAGTAGCACCTTGTAAGGGGACTCAATAGTGTGACACTCATTTTTCTCAGCTTTCACATGAAATTGTTGTAACCAGAGGTTTACTAGCATTGCTCTACCATACCTCACATGTCAGTGTTACCCATGTGTGCATGGACACACCTCACTAGTCGAGCTGTATATCCTTGTTGTGACTGTGCCAAGGTGTGTAATGCAGACTCCTCAGACAGTTATAGTGGAGTCTGCACAAAAGGTGTGTATATGATGTACACAGTGCTGTGACATACTCATGTGTTCTCTGGATTTGAGGAAATGGCAGACTATGAGGATGATGGTGTGCATCCTTTACATCAAGGTGTGTCATGTTAAGAGATAACAGGTATATCAATCTCAAGCATATTGCTGTATGCCACCTATGATGTGTTCACACCCCACATGGCTGAGTATCCATGATTTGCAATGGCCTAAATGTCTGTCACCAATACCACTACCCCATACTGTTAGTTTATATGTACATATTGAAAACGTCATAACCTAAATGATGACAATGTATGACTGCAGCTCCCTCGGGCATGAAGCTGATTCAACATGACTGTTCAACTTGTGCAGTTATGAATCAATGTGTACTCTGTAACCAACATCTTTTCTTTTCCTGTTTCCGCACATGTGTACCCTGGCAGAGGGAGAAGGAGACAAGCTCCTGTCTACCAGCCTTTTCCAGACCTGTTGACCATGGAAGAGAGAGACATCATTAAGAAGTTCCGACTAAATCGCATGACAATTCAGGAGCTATGTCACCAGGTGGTGCCTCAGTTAAGGGCTCAGAGAACCTATCCCACAGCTCTGACCCCAACAGTGAAGGTGATGGCCACATAGCATTTCTTTGCCACTGGTTTATTTCAGTACCCGGTGGCTACATCTGGTGGGATGTCACAACTGATGCTCAGTAAGGTGTTGCGTTATGTCCTGTCAGTACTGATGCTACACATGCACAGTTATATTCATTACCTAAGAAGAGAAGAATTGACAACTGTCAATGTGACTTTTATGACCTAGGTCGCATGCAACATGTTGAAGGATCCCTCGATGACACACACATTGTCCTTGCGCCACCTCAAGCATGTGATCAAATATATAGGAACTGGAAACATTATCATTCTATCAACGTGCAAGTGACATGCCTTGCAGATTTGACCATTTCGTATGTCTATGCCAAATTCCCAGGATCTGCACATGACTCCTATGTCATGCGGAACAGCACCATACCCCAGTTGATGTCACATCTACAACCGGAGAAGGCCTGGCTTGTTGGTGAGTGAGATGTGTCCATCTTTTGTGTCATCCTCATCAAAAAACAGAATCCTGATTGCACATCCGTGTGCCTCACATCTAGGTGACTCAGCGCATCCAAACCGGCCTTGGTTGCTGACCCTGCTGAGAAATCCAACAACGCCAGGGGAAGTCCACTTCAATGAGGCCCATGGGAGGACACGTGGGGTGGTGGAGCTGGCTTTTGTGCTCCTGAAGGCCAGATTCCGCTGTTTGGACAAGACCGGGGGAGCCCTCCTCTACTCACCCAGGAAGGTGTGTCAGATCATGGTCGCCTGCTGCAGTGTCCACAACCTTGCATTGCGCAAGGGCATCCCTCTGATTTTGGAGGATGGAGACCAGCAGGAGCCCCCGGGTGAGAATCCTGACATGAACAGTGAAGATAATAGTGGCGAAGAGGAAGGTATTGACCTGCGTCAACAGCTCATCAACAACTACTTCCCTTGAGTGTAAGTATGCAGTAAGATGACATGACTGTGACAGTTACATTTGCTGTCATTGTGAAGCAGTGAGGATGTGGGGGGTTGCTGACTGTTTGGTGTGCACAACTGTGGGGTACGTTGTGCAGAGCTGTAATTGGATGAGCTCTTGACTGATGTATACATTTATGGTGTAGCTCTGAGTCATCTGATCTAATCCATGTACTGGATACTCCAGGAGTAGAGTGTTGTTGTGACATTAGTGAGCAGCTCTATCGTATATCCTTGTTGTGTTGTTGTAGGTCCCTTCGCACTGTCATTTTCATTCTGACATGTCAGTGTATTGACATCATCTGCACTATGATGCTGTTCTGCCTGGCATGTGGTGTTGCTGGGAATGTCTGACACTGACTTTGTGAGTACAACTCAGGTTCATAAGCAACTTGCACAGCGATAGGATGGATGTTTCAGGTACACTTTTGTCTTTCTATTGTGTTGTGTGTAGGTGCATTGCCTACGTGTTCCATCGTGTTCTTCAACACATTGTGTTTGTGGGCCAATACATGTTTGTCACTGTTCACATTGATTGATGCCTCTCTGTGGGTGAACTTGATGTAGGTGTCCATGTGTGTCATGATTGTATGCCACTTAGCTTAAGTGACAACACGTACAGATGTCCAAAACTATCCAGAGGATGCAGCTACACCTGTTCACTGTACACCTTTCAAATTGAAACTGTGTTTTGATCTGTAAAGATACTAGAATACTAAATAGGTGGGACACTTCCCCAATGAATCAGAATCTCACAGGGCCCATTAAAAAATTGTTCCATTTACATTTGTAAAGACATTTTTAATTCAAAAATTAAGATTTGATAATTTAATGATTTACCGAATTTTCCAGCATTACATTTTAGTTACTCCTAAGGAAAATGTGCAAGCACTGAAGATTTTCTGTAGGAATTAGTTTAGGTTAGGGTAGTAGAAACAGACAGACAGACAGACAGACAGACAGATAGACAGATAGACAGATAGATAGATAGATAGATCATTCTTTATTGAGCAGTTAATTAAAATCATTACAATAATAGACAAATGCATCAACAGTTAATATATAGAACCTTTTGGTTAATTCATTAAATAGGTTAAAAGAAATAAATTGGGCAAAAATGTGAGAAAAGAGTGCATTTTATAACCACCATCTACCTCAGGTGCCTAAAGTGCAAAACACGGCTTCTGGTAAAAACAGAAAGAATTACGAAAAAATGCAATTTTTTTATTGTTTTTTATTAAATAAAAAGAAAAACCTCTCATCCCCAAGTCCTTAAAGTGCGAGCCTGGCCTCTGATGTAAAGTTCAGCTATGAAGCCCAACTACAGTGCTATAATGATGATGCTGGCTGACCATTAGTGACGTTAATGGGCAGTATTCCACCTCGTTCTGTTTTACTTGCAGAAATGTCACAGGTAGACAAGTTGAGTTTGGTGTCTAAAATAATCGTTATTAGAAGCCCTCTTTAATGGTAAAGTCTAATTTTTAATCACAGTTTTAGAACATTTAAATTTTTTGTCCTACCCATTTGATTCCTGCAGCCTGATCTTGGGTCACATTACTAGGTATAGCAGGTAGTTGGTCTTTGTGTATTGCTCACAGATAGTGTGACAAAGGGAAGAAAGGTGTTGGTAGGATGGGCCGCTCTGAGTTAACAAGAGGGAGGAGCTGTCATCTACCACACTTGCACATCACTAAGGCTCTGCCTGAGCACTCTCACAAAGGGTTTGTTACTAGTCTATTGTAAACCCAGACAAGCTGGGACAGGACAGGGAGGAAGGTAATGCCTGACAACTCAGGGGGATGGAAACTTCTCGATACTTCCTCCACTTCATAGTGGTCACTAGGAAGAAGGGCTGCTGTGCTGGTGAAAGGACTGCCCCTGTGCTGGACTGCTGCTCTGAAGGACTGGTGTGCTGGCCGGCTGCCTGCTGGCTGCTGCCCTCTTGCCTGGGTGAGAAGGACTGGACCTGCATCTGTTGAATCCAGGACCCCACAGTGACTCTAGGGGCTAGTTGTTTGGCCTCCTGGGCAGAGCCCCAGGGACAGAAGGCTCCAACAACCTTGAACCCAGCAGCTGGACTTTGCCATCTGTGAGTCCTACATGGCCAAGTGGTGCCAACCTAGTCTGGACCCTTGGAAGTGGGTGTGGAGGTGCTCTGCCAGGCCATCTGTGGATCCAGTAGAACCACTGCATCTTCTCTGCTGTGTGGCGCAACCACTAACAGAACCAATGCATCACCTCTGCTGCGTGGACTTGCCTGGCACAAGGACTTGGCATTGCACCACTGCTGCTTGATGCATCCCTGACGCAGGCCCCCGCATTGCAAGCTTCTACCTGATTGCAGCCTTGAAAATGATACAGGACTCCGCGTCTTTTGAACCAGCCGGTGCAAGACGCATCCCCAACGCAGGACTTCACATCGCAAGCCCCTATTCAACAGCCACCTCGACAACTCGCAAGACTTTGGAATCGAATCCACGCATCGCATCTCCAACACAAACTCACATTGCTTATGCTACACAATGCATCCTTGAAATGGGACTCAGCAACTCTTCACAACCAGGATTTAAGGTGCTCTTGATCAGCAGGCCTAAATGGGTCTTTGTAGCTGACCCGCCCTCCATCACGGTTGGCCTGAACTTGTGACTTTATCACGGTCTAGCGTGACCAGATATCCACAGTTGGCGCTTTGAGCTTTTGGGGCTATTTTCACTGAAATCTTTAAACTTGCATACCTCAATTCTACTGATTGGATTTGTGTCATTTTGGTCTTGATTTATTTGCTAAAATTTGCTCTGTTTGTCTAAATTGGTGTGGGATACTTCTTGTGTTGTGTTTTTACTTTATTACTGATTGAAGTGCTGCATAAATACTTTACACATTGCCTTTAAGTTAAGCCTGACTGCTCTGTGCGAAGCTAGAAGAGGATTGAGCACAGGTTAATTTGGGATTTGCTTGTGCCTCACATTGACAAGGAATGTGGTTACTGCTTGAATAAGGTTTTTGCTTTGTTTGCCCTAAGTTGGCAGGGTATGCCCAGACGTGGGTCCCTTGCTCACTTTGCCACTGGATTCAAGCTAGCCTGGCTGGTGAGGGGTGTTACCACGAAACCTGTCCCAGGATGCTTGTTTCCAGTCCAGGGAAGACATGGCTTGGCAGTTCAGGCTGGACTGTTCCCTTGAGGCACAGGGTCAAGACTGATTTGCATATAGCTGTGTCTGAACTGGAGTGGCGAAGTGAGCTAAAGAATGATGATGGATTCAACCCTGATCTGTGACTGGGGGTGAGTGTCTGAAAAGTTTCAGCGCTCCGTCCATCATCTCCTTGTGTTTGCTTTTTAGGGTTCTACCACCTCAACCAGTAACCCAATTTCTTACATTGGCGATCAGCAGTGAGGATTTGGATTTTTGTTTGTGTAATGCCATAGAGTGATTTTGTGCTATACTGAAAATTCCAGAAAAATAATCTAAGACTAATTCTAGTTTTAAATGTCTCTCTGATTGGCCTTTTTGTTTTTTTTTACAAATTTCCTCTCATTTTACTTGACTATTGGGCCTGAAACCACAACTGCAAGGATGGAGTTTGAGCTGGTCTACATGGAGGCCTACATTGTGGCCCAGCTCAAGGAGTTCTGCAACGAGAAGGGATTTCCAGCCAAGAGCAACACCAGGAAAGAGGAGTTCCAAAAAGAGACTGGGGCCAGGGCGGAAGTCCACCAGTCACTGGTTACAGCAACAGACAGAGATGATGATGTGGAAAGGCAAGTGGAGGACCTGCATACCAGTCCTTAGATGCAGCAATGAGCTGAGGGAAGTAACTTGCGTCCAAAGGTGGAGCTCCCTGCAAGAGCAGAGAGCAGTGTGTCTTCCCAAGGCCTGTCTCCAGTGGAGCTGGTGGACAGGAAGGCAGAAAGGAAGCTTAGGCTGAATATGGCCAGCCTCAAAATGGAGTAAAAGAAGACTCAGGCTGAGAAAGCCTTAGAGAAGGAAAAACTGGTGATGGAGGAGAGGCAAATGTTGCTGGGTCATGAACTGGGTCTTAAGGAGCTGGATGTTAAGGCCAGGCAAGCAAAGTCCAACAATGTTGTTGGCATACCTACATTGCCATCTGTAGACAAGAAGGTACACATTCCTAATGGTCTGGTGGCTGACTTTGTTGTGGGGGATGGCATTGACAAGTGGTTTGAAGCTTATGAGGTAGCTTTACAGATGCATACAATCCCTGAGGAGGATTGGGGAAATAGCCTCTGGAAGCATATCCCAACTGAGGGAGGGGACACCTTACTGGCCCTAGAAAAGGGGGACTGGATGAGGTATCACCCCATAAAGGAAACCCTTGCCAGCAAGTATGGTCTTACCCTCAAAAAGAATAAGTAAAAGTTTAGGGACAGCCAGAAGCTGGCCCATCAGTCTTGGGTGGATTGTGAACATTCCGTTTGCTAGGCACTGGATGGTTGGGTGAAGGGCAGTTAAGGGAAGGATTACTAGGGGCTGTATAACTTGATTTCAGTGACTGAAAATTGTGCTAGGGGAATCCAAATGATGCTTATGGTCACCAGCTCGCATTATGATGCCTCGCATTGTTCCTGTTGTCATTGTGTTACTCGAGCAGGAAAAAATGTTCCTCCACGCAGCGATTCTCCACTTCTGCTAGAGGAAATAAAATTCTGTCTAGACCAAATAATTATATGAATATTCATGCATTTTTTATACATTTGCTTACAAAATAGTTGATTTGTATAACCTGCTAATAAACCTTCAATCAATCAATGTTTTATAGAGCGCTGCAAATCACCCATGAGGGTCTCGAGGTGCTGGAACTGTCGCTGCTGCGTGGAGGTTGATTATTCAAACAGTCACGTCTCTTCAGATTTCATCTGAATTGTTGGAGTGACGGTGCAGTCCTGAGGTGCAGGGGGAGGTTTTTCTAAACCTTGGCTGCCAGGTGCAAGAAAGGACCGTCCTCTGCTGTTGGCTCAAAGGATACGTGGGGTGTCTGCAATGGAGAGGGAGGCTGAACAGAGGTGTCTGGGCGGTTGGTGGAAGATTATGCGTTTGTTAATATATGCTGGTCTATGGTTGTGCAAGGCCTTGTGGGTGTGGGTCAGAATCTTGAACAGGCATCTCTAATGAATCTGGAGCCAATGTAGTTTCTTGAGATGGGGGGTGATGTGGGTCCTTCTGGGTAGGTTGAGTGTGTGTCTTGCCAGTAAGTTCTGTATTGTTTGGAGTCTCTTAAGGAGGCGTGCAGGGATTCCTACATAGAGCGTTTTTCCATAGTCCAGTCTGCTGGTCATGAGGTCCTGTGTGATGGTCCTTCTGGTGCTTACCAGGAGCCACCTGAAGATCTTGCAGAGCATGCAAAGGGTGTGGAAGCAGGTGAAAGAGACTGTGTTGACTTGTTTCTTCATGGATAGCGTGTTATTTAGGATGATGCAGAGGCTGTGGGCGTGGTCTATTGGGTTGGTGGGTGTACCAAGCTCTGCGGGCCACCATGAGTCGTTCCACAGTGAGGTGTTGTTTCCAAAGATGAGGACTTCTGTTTTTTCCAAGTTGAATTTGAGACAGTTTTCATTTATCCAGTACGCAAAGTTTATCATGCCTCTGTGGAAGTAAGCTTTTGGGGTGGAGAGATCTTCGGACAGAGAGAGGATGAGCTGTGTGTTGTCAGCATAGGAGATGATGATGAGTCCCTGTTAACAGATGGTGTCAGCCAGGGGGGTCATGTAGCTGTTAAATAGGGTCGGGCTGAAGGACAAACCTTGGGGGATCCGCAGATGATCTTCTTGGACTCTCAGGTGAATGGTGGGGAACTGATCATTTAATCTCTGCTGGTGAGGTACGAGCTGATCCATTTGAAGGCGTTTCCTTGAATCCTGATGTTGTGGAGTCTATTGATCAGAAGATGGTGTCAAACACAGCGGAAAGGTCCAGGAGGATGAGGGCTGCTGTTTCCCTGCAGCCCAGAAGGGCTTTGATGTGGTTGGTGTTGTGGTGAACTCGAAATCTGGATTGGGAGGGGTCCAGGAGGTTGTGGTCTTCTAGGTGCTGGGTGAGTCCCAGGTTGAAAGCTTTCTCTAGGACTTTTGCTGGGTTGAGGAACAGTGATTATGGGCCAGTAGTTCTTCAAATCGACAGGGTTGGCAGATGGTTTTTCCAGGAGGGGCCTCACTTCACTCCAGTCCTCAGGGAAGGAGGCAGCAGTGATGGAGGTCTTCAGGACTTTACTGAGGTTGTCGCCGATTGTCTTGCTTCCGAGGTTGAAGATGTGGTGGGGGAATGGCTCCATGGGTGCCCCAGAGTACACAACTTTTATGATGGAGATGGTATCCTGCATAGTGAGGAGGTGGGTGAGATCTTGTTGTGGAAGAGGTCTGCGAGGTTGTCGCAGAGTTCCTGTGAGGGAGTGATGTCGTTCTCAAGAGTTGTGGCATTGGTGAACTCCTTCACGATGGCGAAGTGTTCTTTGCTGTGGTTTGTGCTGGCTTTGATGCATTCTGCTAGGGCCTTCTTTTTGGTTTCTTTCAGGAGACGGTGGTACTGGTTGAGATCTGTCCTGTCTGTGGGCAGTCTTCTGCGCCACTTAATTTCAAGTTGTTGGCAGTTGAATTTGGTGGAGTGCAGTTCCTCGGTGAACCAGCTTGCTCTTTGGCTTTGTTCTTTGACCTTGGTTTTCTTGGCTGGGGCGATGGTGTTGGCGCGTTTTATGATCAACTGGGATAAGTTCTTTGCTGCTTGTTCGGCGGTCGTGTATAGAGTCTGGGAGGTGGGAGCAGATTATGTCGTTCCACCGGTCTTCTGATACCTTTTTCCAGTCTCTATGAGTGGATCTGAGGGGACCGATGCTGGGGTGGTTGGGTCCTGCTGATGGAGCAAGGATTCGAGAAAATGAAACTTGCTCGGAGAAATCCTCCATTAACTTTCACTAATCGTTAAAACTGTAGATGAGACAAAACTAATATACACCATACACCGACACATGGGGAGAAAAGCTTACGCATGCTTAAATTAATGAAGAATAAAATGCAATGCGACTAAAACCTGCTTTAGTTTGCGAAAACGCTTTGCGCATGTGCAAACCTGAATTACGAAGAGATAACGTGACTAACTCGCTTTGAGAGGGAAAAACCTCACACATGCGCAAGAAAGACTCAAATGTGGTCTTAAGGTACCGCATGCCCGCATCTGCTTGCTTGAATTTAAAGGAAAGCTGCTGTTGTTAAAGCTTTTGCCTAGAGAGATAATAATAACCTGGGATAGAGTAGAAGTGGGTGGTGAACAGTGAGAATTATATGTTTAAGAAAATAACATCTGTTTATGATTCCTTTATTAATAGTGTGCATTCGGGCCTGCTAAAGCATAACGAAGAAAGAAAATGGCAACAGATGACTAAAAGTCGCGCATGCTCAGTGAGTTTGTGATGTGACCCGGTGCCTGAAGGAGCTGAATGAATGCCAAATATCAAGGACAGAAGACATGAGAAAAAGAAGACATGTATCACTCGTCTATGTAGCCTGTATTGAATGAATTGTTACAATTGCAACAATATATGCATAGGAAGAGGACAACATGAATGAGCTAAAGGGGAAGGGCTAGCAGACAATAAGTACATTAACAAAAATGAATATGTCAGCATGTTGTGACGAAACCTCCCCTAACCCCGTCCAATCATATTCCGCATTTTAGTAAAATTTGCAACTCTTGATGGTGGAACATGTAGAAATAAAGACTATAACTAGACTAACTTGAGTTAAGTGAGTTAGATGAGAGACGAGAGAGGGAGTGCTCATCGACGCTGAGAGAGACAAGTATGCTGCATCGAGAGAGAGCATCAAGATCATCATAGAGAGAGAGGCGAGAACAGACTGGGAAAATTCAGATCTGAAATGACAGCCTGATTAGATTCAAAGATTGCGGAAGAATATCGAGGAGGGAGAGAGTGTAAGAGAGGGAATCGCCCTGATGCGTCGGGTTTATAGAGAAGTCTAGTAAGTATCAGCCCTGTCCTGATCCTGTCCTATAGTCTTTGTCTCCTGATTCTAAGCCAGGGGATCCCCAACAGTCCAATGGCCAGAGGGTTGGGTTTCCGGTCATCTCTATTAGGTAAATGTCATTCTGTCCCTAAAATTTGCATATTTCTTTTCAAATGTATGTTGATATGTGTCTTTTGTCTCAACATCTATCCACTCTTATGCATTGATTTGTTGGATGAGGTTGTATAATTGAATGTATTTGCTAAATGAATTCTCTCTCTCCCATTGAAGAATGATGGAGTTTGCACTGTTAAAACTGTAATGATGAGCGTTCAACTTTATGACTGATATTTTAGATAAAGCTTAAGAATCTTATTCAGAGTCTGTGGTTATTTCACTAAGAACTGTGAATTAGTTAAGAAATTGTTAATATCACCATCAACTAACTCAACTAAGGTCCATCTCCTTCAAACTCCTCATCCAGGCACACAAGGCACTCCACAAGACTGGCCCAGCCTACCTCAACAGACGACTCTTCTTCTACGTCCCCAACCGCCAGCTCCGCTCCGCCGACCTCTCCTCGCCACCGTCCTTCGCATTCGAAGAACAACCACCGGCGGCAGATCCTTCTCACACCTCGCCGCCAAGACCTGGAACACCCTTCCACTAAGCCTACAACAGACCCAAGACCTGCTGACCTTCAGGAGGCTACTCAAGACCTGGCTGTTCGACCAGTAGCAGCAACCCCCCCCCTTTTTTTCTCCCCAGCGCCTTGAGACCCTCGCGGGTAAGTAGTGCGCTCTACAAATTCTGTGATTGATTGATTGATTGATCGACCAGAGGAAGAGTGTTGATTCGTGAAGATTAGTTAGGCATTGAAATGATATTTTAACCCGATGTATAGTTACAGAGAATAACTAATCAGAAATTAAGTGAATTATAAAACTTGACCCCCTAGCGGATAGACCAGGGAGTGTGAGTGTGGATGAGCAATTTGAATAAATGTATATGGGCCCATTGAAATATTCAGGTTTTTGTGAAATATTCAACCCTGGCCTTCCGCTGGATCAGTTTTTCTGGTAGCAGAGTTATGGTTATTATTGATTAGTTTTGGTGATTATTGACTATTGATTATTGATCATTAACTACATGTTTAACATTAAGAGTTAGTGTCGCGTTTTGTGTTGTCTAGAAGTACAGGTACGGAGATACCTGGGAATCCCGGGAATGGAATTTAGAAGAGTGTGGTAAGGAAATCACACTGCAGAAGGTTACTCGTCTGTTGTCATAATACCTAAAAGCTACGGAGGGCTGTAGGTGTGAAACTCTGGCCTTACCCAAAGGAGGAGTATCCCTAGAGGAGTAATAGGTCCTCCCCGAGCTTAAGTGAAGGGTAAACAGTGGTTTTTACTCGCAGTGTAAGGAAGTACTTTCTCTTTGAAGCAAGTGAATAAACTATCTTTGGATTAGTGGACCAGACAGAGTAGCGCTGTTTTTAAGTTGTTACTAACAGAAAATTAGAAAGAAAAATTAGAAAATACATTATCGTATTACCTTGTGAAGGGAGGGTCAGTAGCAGGAGACATACTGACGTCACAAAGAGCCGCGCTGGTATTGGTTGAGACAGCGGGCGTGTAACAAGTGCATATTGTAAAGGGAGGGTCAGTAGCAGGAGTCAATACTGATGTCACAAAGAACCGCGCTGGTATTGGTTGAGACAGCTGGCGTGTAACAAGTGATGATTGTAAAGGGAGGGTCAGTAGTAGGAGTAACACTGACGTCATAAAAAGCCGCGCTGGCATTAGTCAGACAAGTGGGTGTGTTGAAAGCTCTGATTGGTTGGTAGACAGGAACCGCACTGGTATTGGTCGCGGAATAGAAAACGTAGTGAGCCCTGATTGGACTGTTGGTGTGAGTCGCGCTGGTATAGGACAAGTGTTGGCAAATAGGATACGTGAAAATACGGAAGAGTCTTTAGGTTTTGCCTGTTGAAACAATTAGTCACAGGGATTGGAAGAATGAAGCTGATTAATAAAATCAATAGTTTCTTTAAAAAAGATAAACGTGTAGTAACCAGAGAAGGAATTCTTATGCCACCTCCTAACACGCCTGCTTCCTTTATGATGATGGAACAAGGATACCATACTTGTGTCTGGTTGGAAAATTGGGTAGAGTATACGAAAGGTGATGGTGTTCTAGCTTTCCCTGAACATGGTACGTTTAATGTAAGGATTCTTCAGAATTTGAGAAATCGGATGAATTCATTAGAACGAAATCCTAGGTTTGGAAGAATGGGAAGTTGAGGCATTTGAACGAGAAAAATACAGAGGAGGTAGAAGAATAAACAGAGGGTTTTTTCCCAGATATCCATTTGATACTCGAGGAGATCAGATGAAAAGATGGAGAAGGGCTGTAGTAACGGAAGGCTTGTATCCAGTGTTGATGGCTGAGGATCAAGTAGGGAGTAAGTGTAAAGAAAAATTGAAACACATAGGTATGACAGGAACACGATGTGATGAATCTGATGATGAGTTATTAGAGGACATTTTAGTTAAAAGACCTCCACCTTATCAAGAAAATGCTAGAGAGACAACTCCAAGTGCACCAATGATGGGAACTCCATTAGTTCCACAGGTTTTATATGATCCAACAGTCACCCGAGTATTACAGGAAAAAGAAAGGAATGAGTTGAATAAGACAAAAGAAGAGATAATTCAAAAAATAAATCAGTTAGGTTTGAATGCTGAAGCCTTGACAGTGCCAGTAACAATTGGTCCTGTTATTCCATTGTATGGTGATAAACGAGATACCCCGAGATTGCAAACAGTGACAGTCCACAGAAAAATACTAGGAAAGAGGCAGTAATGTTAGAAGATCAAACTAGTGAGAGTGATTCGAATGTATCTTTACTAGATCTCCCTAATCTTGAAACGATGACTGAAACCCTGAAGAGAATTTCACCAGTAAATACAAGGAGAAAAGAACCGATTGTTACTCCAGTAGCAGGGAACTCTAAAGGATTTTCACCAGAAGACTTAGAGGAGTGGGCAAAAGGATTAGACAAGAGAAAACCCCAAACACCAAATATAGATGTAGGCAAGTTGAAAGTGGATTTAGAAGAAATGATTATTGGTACTACAAGTACAGACAGATTAGGTTCATATGGAGATGAGGAATTGTTGTTTTTGTGTAAAAGTATAACTTGGAGAGCAAAGAATCTTCATAGAAAATAGTAGAAGTGGCTACAGAATTTGGAATAGAAGTAGAAAAGTCGAAAATATTACAAAAACCATATAGGACAGAATTCACTGAGAAGGATTTAGAAAGTTTGAATGCATCAGGAAGGAGATTACAGATAAAAGAATGAATGTATATTTTGAAGAAATGGGGAGATGCAGACCGATGGAGAGGTAGATGGACAAGAAAAAGGGCAGCTACAAAAGAAACATCTGCATTACCATTAAGAGAGACAGAACAGGTTGAAAGAGTGTGTCCAATGAGGAAGTTCCTGGTGGTGGATATGTTCATGTTCCTTGGTCTAGACAGGATATTTTGTCTTTTACGAATGATTTCCCCAGATTAGGAGAAAAACAAGTTGAATGGTACAAGCAGATAGAAAGGTGTGTGAAAGTTTCAAAGGTTTTATTAAAAGATTTGGATGGCCTGTTTGACATAGTGGTACCAACTGATTTGTGGACAGAATGTAAAATTACTGTTGATTGGCCAACTGAAGAGTATCCCAGGGACGCAAAGACAGGTGCGCCCTCAGAAGACGTGATGAAAAAGTATCAACAGGTGATTACTTTCTTGAAAGGGAAAATTCCCCCAAAGGAAATAGATTGGGTTAAAATAGATAGAACAACTCAAGAACCAAAAGAGTCAGTGCACGCATATTACGAAAGGCTATTGCAAGTATTTAAGCAGTATAGTGGATTTGAAAATAATGGTGATAAGGATATGGGACATTTCGTGTATAGGTTTGTGTATGGATTGAGATCAGAAATTAGGCAGATGATTCAGCAACATATGCTTTGCTGGCAGAGCAAGCCCATTGATGATATCTTGAAGTATGCGAAGTATTGTAGTGATGATATTGATGCAAAACACAAGAAACTGAAAGAGAAAATGATGTGGGCACAAGTGAAGCTAACAGAACATCAAGAGGCAAATTCTGCTTCCAAAAATGATAATCAGTCGAACGATCAGAATCAGAATAGTCAAGGATTAAATGGAAATAAAGGAAAAGGGCGAATGAGTAGAGAAGAAGCGAGAAAGAAGTATCCTTGTCATGCGTGCGGAAAGCATGGACATTAGAAGAATGGGTGTAGAAATGTTCAACAGAGTAATGGGGTAAATCAAAATTTAAATCCACAGATGCAGAATGAGGTGGTTGTGAACCAGCAGCAACAGCAACAGGTAGTTACTCCACAATTACAGGTGCCACAAGCCCCTATGCCCAACCATGTGAACGCTCAGGTGCAGAGATACAGTGTGAACACCAGATTTCGTGGAGAGAGTGGTAAGAATACACAAACAGTTCAACAATATTGGATGCAAAGTGGTGAGAGTGATTCAAATACTTCTCAATGACGGTGCCTGAGGGGGGAGGAAGAATGCATGCTTGGCGCATCCTTGGCGGTAGATCAGTCAGGTCCATTTGTTGATGGAAAAGTGGAAGGTAATGACATCACTTTCCTAGTGGATACTGGTGCTACCCATTCTACTGTGAGAGAAGCAGAAATTCCAAACCTACCCCTCTCGGGAGAAACTATCCAAGTTGTAGGAGTCTCAAATAAGCAAATAAAAACCCCAGTCACTAAACCAATAGAAGTGAATATTGGGAATTTCAAAGATATGCATCGGTTTGTGGTATGTGATTCAAGCCCAGTAAATTTGTTAGGGAGGGATTTGTTGTGCAAAATGAACTGTGCCATCTATTGTACACCGGATGGTATTGCTTTCCAAACACCTGATGAAGATATTGCTTTCAAAATGATGCTAGCAAAGCAAGGAACAGAAGTGGATGAGATGTTTTCACTTCTTACTGAAAACAGTTTGCCTATTGAGCTGAAAAACACAGTGAGATCAGATGTGTGGGATTTTTCAGGAAAGGAAATTGGTTTGATGGCAAATGTAGACCCAATTAAAATAATGGTGAAGGAAGGTGCAATTTATCCGAACACACCCCAATACAAAATGAGCCCTGAAGTGAAAGCCGGAGTTGCTCCCGTAATTGATCAAATGATTGAACAAGGTATTTTGAAAGAGATAATGGGCAGTCCTTGTAACTCGCCAATAATGGGACTTAAAAAGCCTAGTGGCAAGTATAGGATAGTCCAAGATTTAAGGAAAATTAATAAGATATTAGTACCCTGTTGTCCAGTAGTGCCAAACCCAGCAGTGATCCTTTATCAGATACCTTGGGATGCACATTGGTACACAGTGACTGATTTGTGCCAAGCATTCTTTTAGATTCCTTTGCATCCGGATAGTCAAAATCTTTTTGCATTCCGGTTCGGAGACCGTGTTTTGGCATGGTGCTGAGTTCCTCAAGGGTACACAGAGAGCCCCTCGATTTTTAATCAGATCCTGAAAAGGTGTTTGGAAACATTGGTTATGCCAGGAAATTCAGTTTTGGTTCAGTACATTGGCGACCTATTGGTGGCATCAAAGACACGAGAGGCTTGTGTCACTGACACAATTGCCTTACTGAACCATTTGGCGGAAGGTGGACACAAGGTGTCACCAGAAAAATTACAGTTTCGTCAACAAGAAGTCCAATATTTGGGACACAAGATAGAAAAGGGAGTTAGGAAAGTGACACCAGAGAGAATAAAAGTGATTCGACAAATGAGTCTGCCTAAAACTAAGAAAGAAGTACGAATGTTTTTGGGAGTGATTGGATACTGTTGTCAGTGGATCAGTGGATTTTCACTGCTTGCAAAGCCTTTACTAAAATTGACACAAAAGGATGTGACAGATCCGATTGAATGGGATGATGAAAGTGAGGATGCATTCATAAAACTGAGAGATTGTTTGTGTCAAGCACCAGCATTAGGAATGCCTGACTATACGAAAGAATTTGCCTTGTTCTGTTGTGAGAGAGAAGGATATGCACTTTCAGTATTAACCCAGAGACATGGATTGTCACGACGTCCAGTGGCATATTTTTCTGCCACTCTGGATCCAGTGGCTGCGGCATTGCCTGGCTGCTTAAAAGCAGTAGCTGCTACTTGTGTGAGTCTGGAGCAGAGTGAATCGATAGTAATGGGACATCCCCTAAAGGTATATGTGCCACATTCAGTCGAGATCCTTTTAACAAGGACTCGTACTCAGCACTTGACCCCTAGTCGGCTGACTAAGTATGAAAGAGTGATCCTGGGTGCTGAAAATGTAAGTGTGATAAGATGTACCACAGTAAATCCAGCAACCTTGCTGCCGGATCCATACTGTGAAGAAATAAAAGAGGAGGTTGATCATGATTGTTTGGATGTGACAGAAATGTGTACAAAGCCCAGACCCGACATCTTTGATGTCCCATTGGAAGAATCAGACTATGTATTGTTTGTTGATGGGTCATGTTTGCGAAAACAAAATGGAGAACTGAGTTCTGCCTATGCTGTATGTACTGTATCTGCTATTCTGGAAGCATCCTGTCTAAGAGGAGTCAAGTCTGCACAAATAGCCGAATTGATAGCTTTGACAAAAGCATGCAAGATTGGGAAAAATTGAGAGTAACCATATTCACGGATAGTCAATATGGTTTTGGGGTTGTGCATGACTTTGGCCAATTATGGATGCAAAGGGGATTTCTGACTTCTTCAGGTTCTCCTATCAGAAATAGTAAAAATGTTAAAGAACTATTGGAAGCACTACAATTGACAAAAGAAATTGCAGTGGTCAAGTGTGCCGCACATAAGTCAGGAAATGATTATGTGACACAAGGCAACAAATATGCTGACCAAGTTGCACAATTTTGTGCTCGAAATACAATGTCTTTGAACAGAGGGTTGGAAAAAGAAGTTACCAATTGACAACTAATGTTTTTCTCTACTTTTGAAACATGGGATGAAGTTAGACAGTTACAGGATGAGGCAGATGCAAAAGGAAAGGAACTCTGGATCAAAACAGGATGCACAAGAAGAGCAAATTATGAAGTATGGGTGTGTCCAGATGGTAGACCGATAATGCCAGATAGTTTACTATCACAAATGGCAAGAGTATATCATGGAGCTACACACATTGGGAGGGTTGCAATGATTAGGCACTTCAGGCAGACATGGTACAATCCCAAGTTTAGGCTAATTGCAGAGAGTCTCTGCCTGCGATGTTTCACATGTCAACAGCAGAACCCAGGTAGAAAAACGGTTGTCAGTTGGGGAAAAATTGGAAAGGCAGAGGGACCATTTACCAGACTGCAACTTGACTTTATCGAGCTGCCGTCGTGCAATGGTTTAAAGTACGTCCTTGTCATTGTGTGTCTGTTTTCTCGATGGGTAGAAGCCTATCCCACGAGGAGGAATGACAGCCTCACAGTTGCCAAATTACTGTTGAGAGAACTCATTCCCAGGTTTGGATTTCCAGTCACTTTGGAATCAGATAGAGGACCTCATTTTAACAATTAGATAATTCGATTAATTTGTACAGCTTTCAAAGTTGAGCAGAAACTACATTGTGCCTATCGACCAGAAGCCTCTGGAGTGGTTGAGCAGCTCAATGGCACAATAAAATCCAGGTTAGGGAAGTTGTGTGCATCCACTTCACTGAAATGGCCTCACGCTTTGCCCCTTGTATTGATGAGCCTTAGAAGCATCCCTGGCAGAAGGACCGGATTGAGTCCTCATGAAATTCTCATGGGAAGAGCAATGAGACATGCATTTGTGCCTGGAAACAAACTGATGAATATAACTGATGATCTAGTGTTGGACTATTATAAAGGACTAGCTGATCTGGTACGTTCTGTGTCTCACCAGGTTGGAGAAGATGCAACCACAGCACAGCCGAATCAAGCTCATGATTTGTGTCCAGGAGACTGGGTTGTGGTAAAGAAGCACACGAGAAAATAGTGTTTAGAACCCAGGTGGAAAGGACCTCACCAAGTTATATTGGTCACGACGACAGCAGTGAAGTGTGCTGGCTTGCCAAACTGGATCCATGCCAGTCAGACACAAAGAGTCCCAAGTCCACCTGAACGACAAGAGCAGCAACTGGTAGAACAAAGAGAAGAACCAGAAGCTGAAAGTTGCAAAGTCGAAGAAATCAGAGAAACAGACTCTGAAGAACGCATTGATGATGAACAACCAAGTCAAGTAGGGTGGGCACCAGTTACTGGGTCTCAAGAGACTGCTGTAGAGACCGAGGAAGAGCAAGAGATTAAAAGACCAGAACAAATTGAAACAGAAAATCCAGATCAAGCTCAATCAAAAGAAGAAAAAGAAAGACTGACAGTTTCAGACCAAATTCAGTAAACAGAAGAATCTACTGTAGAAAATTCAGATCAAGCTCAATTAGAGTTAGAAAAAAAAGGACTGAAAGATCAAGAACAAATTCAATCAATAGAAAGAGAGAAAACAGAAAGTCCAGAACAAGCACAGCTAAAAGAAAGAGAAAATAAAAGAACAGTAGAAATAGGCGAAGAAGGTCAAAAGGCAGTACAAACCAAGAGGGTCAGAAAAGGTAATCACTGGTCAAGTGGAATAAAAGGACTGGGATATGTTTTAAGAAGAAAAACAGGGAAAGAACAAGAACAAGTAAATGAAGTATCAAGTCAAACTGAGCAAGTACAATCGAGAAGAAAATCTTTACGAAAATCAAAAAGAGTGAGAGTCCTGAGCAGAAAATATAAGGCTCCTGAATGGACATATATCATCCCCGAGGACTTTGAGAATCTTGATCTGAATGAAGAACAAGAAAGTGTCACTATTAAAGGAATTGATGAAAGCAAATTGAGACCACCTTAAAAGGAAAAGACTTTGACACAAAGGGTGGAAAATTGACAAACAAAAGAAGAAAAGAAAATAAAGACAAAGGGGAATAAAGACGAAAAGCTCTTGAAGTGTGGGATCACACAAAGACTTTTGTTTTATATATATTTTATTTTTATTTTTTCTAGAATAAATTTTAGAATATAGAAGAATTAATTTAGATATTGATTAAATTTAGAATACTAAAAATGGCAGAAACAAAAGTGACTGAACATTCGAAAACTAGTTTAAAACGAAGATGTGTTAAATATTGTTTGTGCAGTGTTTTAATACTAATGTTAATGTGGTTATTGCTAACTGTTGTAATACCTATTCTAATGGTAAATAATAGCAGAAATAACACTAATACAAGTGACCGAGTGAATGTAGTTACTAAAAGAACAACTACCACTAATTTAGAGCAAATGGATGAGAGCATGTATCATCGTGACAAATCAAATAGTGATTCGTCATTAAATGTATTTACTAAACTTCTTTACGAATACATAGATACAATGGATGTGAGTGATTGTTATGTTTGCATGAAATTACCTTCATCTGTCTCGGAGGGGGTGACATATCACCATCTTCCTTTAACATATGGTGTGTCATGTAGTGTTGTGTCCAGTTTGTTCTATGTAACAGGCAAGTTGCAGTATTATTATTCGAATATGGATGTAGTATTTTCAGAAATCCCTATTCGAAGAAACCTGAACCCAGTGCTTAGTGCTAAAGATGCAGAATTCATGGGTGAGTTCTTCTTAACAACAAACCTAATAGACATAACATATGCTCATAAGAATAATCTAACATGTAATTTGCTTGATGAAGAAAAAGATTTTCTACATTTAGTAGAGGAAGGAAGGCAGGATTTTCAAAAGAAGGCTGTTGAACAGAAGTCACATGTACCTCCATGGGCTAATAAGGAAAGGGACTATAAGAAAGGCGAGACTCATTCTGCAATGTCCCTAGACTTGTCAAAATTGGGAAAATTCTGTCTGCATAGACTAAAAACTGACTATAACAACATTTTCATTGGTTCTAGTGAATGTGAACATACCTTCCTAATAATGGGGGGATGGGGACTAAAAGGTGGAACTGATCCTGTTTTTCCAGGGATTTATTATGTGTGTGGTAAAAATGCCTATTGTAGGTTGCCTACACGATGGTATGGTAGTTGTTATTTTGGAATAGTATTTCCAAAAGTCTATCACATAACTAAGAACAATGAAATGGATGTAGTAAGTCAAGGACTAAAATGGAGTAAAAGAGCACGTTTTTCAGAAATAGTAGGTGATATATTTGGTGCACTGATACCAACAGTTGGAGTCATACTAAATTCACATAAAATACGTAAATTGTCAACAATAGTTGATCGTCTATTGACAGATACTGCTGGGGGATTCTTAATGATTAGTACTGAAATGGCTGCAATTAGATCTATGGTTTTGCAAAATCGACTTGCACTTGATATATTATTGGCAAAAGAGGGTGGAGTCTGTGGCATGTTGAAAATCCAACATTGCTGTACATATATCCCAGACAAAAGTAAAGGTATTGAGGGATATATTAAGAATATTACAAAGATTCATGACGATTTGACCCAACTGGAGGTTGACGGTGTCTGGGAAAGACTTAGTAAAAGTATTTCCGCTATAGGTAGTTGGTTTTCCACCTTAGGGAGTAGTCTATTAGGGAGGATCCTAATACCTGTAATTTCGATAGCAATAATAGCTCTGATAATAATGATGACATATAGATGTTGCAAGAGTAAAACAAGAGCAAGAATGTTGGGCGAAATAAAGAATAAGAGAATGGGAAGAAAGAGAAAAAGGGAAGAGATTGAGATAGAGGAAATGAAAGGAAGTTTATATGATAAAATGAAAGAATTTGAAATTAAAAAGAAAACGAATAATTAGTAGAAAGAAAGGAAGACACTAAAAATTAGATGAATGAAGTTGGCACTTGGTAATGATGGGTATTTTATGATGGCTCAAAAATGCCATCAGAGGGGGGATTGATGGAGCAAGGATTCGAGAACATGAAACTTGCTCGGAGAAATCCTCCATTAACTTTCACTAATCGTTAAAACTGTAGATGAGACGAAACTAATATACACCAGACACCGACACATGGGGAGAAAAGCTTACGCATGCTTAAATTAATGAAGAATAAAATGCAATGCGACTAAAACCTGCTTTAATTTGCGAAAACGCTTTGCGCATGTGCATACCTGAATTACGTAGAGATAACGTGACTAACTCGCTTTGAGAGGGAAAAACCTCACACATGCGCAAGAAAGACTAAAATGTGGTCTTAAGGTACCGCATGCCCCGCATCTGCTTGCTTGAATTTAATGGAAAGCTGCTGTTGTTAACGCTTTTGCCTAGAGAGATAATAATAACATGGGATAGAGTAGAAGTGGGTGGTGAACAGTGAGAATTATATGTTTAAGAAAATAACATCTGTTTAGGATTCCTTTATTAATAGTGTGCATTCGGGCCTGCTAAAGCATAACGAAGAAAGAAAATGGCGACAGATGACTAAAAGTCGCGCATGCTCAGTGAGTTCGTGATGTGACCCGGTGACCGAAGGAGCTGAATGAATGCCAAATATCAAGGACAGAAGACATGAGAAAAAGAAGACATGTATCACTCGTCTATGTAGCCTGTATTGAATGAATTGTTACAATTGCAACAATATATGCATGGGAAGAGGACAACATGAATGAGCTAAAGGGGAAGGGCTAGCAGACAATAAGTACATTAACAAAAATGAATATGTCAGCATGGTGTGACGAAAACTCCCGTAACCCCGTCCAATCATATTCCGTATTTTAGTAAAATTTGCAACTCTTGAGGGTGGGACATGTAGAAATAAAGACTATAACTAGACTAACTTGAGTTAAGTAAGTTAGATGAGAGACGAGAGAGGGAGTGCTCATCGACGCTGAGAGAGACGAGTATGCTGCATCGAGAGAGAGCATCAAGATCATCATAGAGAGAGAGGCGAGAGCAGACTGGGAAAATTCAGATCCGAAATGACAGCCTGATTAGATTCATAGATTGCGGAAGAATATCGAGGAGGGAGAGAGTGTAAGAGAGGGAATCGCCCTGATTCGTCGGGTTTGTAGAGAAGTCTAGTAAGTATCAGCCCTGTCCTGATCCTGTCCTATAGTCTTTGTCTCCAGATTCTAAGTCAGGGGATCCCCACCAGGCCTTTGGCCAGAGGGTTGGGTTTCCGGTCATCTCTATTAGGTAAATGTCATTCTGTCCCTAAAATTTGCATATTTCTTTTCAAATGTATGTTGATATGTGTCTTTTGTCTCTACATCTATCCACTCTTATGCATTGATTTGTTGGATGAGGTTGTATAATTGAATGTATTTGCTAAATGAATTCTCTCTCTCCCATTGAAGAATGATGGAGTTTGCACTGTTAAATCTGTAATGATGAGCGTTCAACTTTATGACTGATATTTTAGATAAAGCTTATGAATCTTATTCAGAGTCTGTGGTTATTTCACTAAGAACTGTGAATTAGTTAAGAAAATGTTAATATCACCATCAACTAACTCAACTAATGGTCCATCGACCAGAGGAAGAGTGTTGATTTGTGAAGATTAGTTAGGCATTGAAATGATATTTTAACCCGATTTATGGTTACAGGGAAATAACTAATCAGAACTTAAGTGAATTATAAAACTTGACCCTCCAGCGGATAGACCAGGGAGTGTGGATGAGCAATTTGAATAAATGTATATGGGCCCATTGAAATATTCAGGTTTTTGTGAAATATTCAACCCTGGCCTTCCGCTGGATCACTGCGATGGTGAATTGTACGCTGTGGTGGTCGGACACGGTGAGTGATGTGGTGTGGCTGTATCTGATTCTGTCACTGGAGGTGAAGAGTGTGTGTCCTGCGATGTGGGTGGGGTCAGTGACAAGCTGCTTGAGTCCAATGTTGCTCATGCTTTCCAGGAGGTCTGCGGAGTTGGTGTTGCTGGAGTCATCGAGGTGGAAGTTAAGGTCCCCTAGTAGGATGTAGTGCTCAGAGTCGATTGCGAGTGGGGTGATGACTTCATGGATGGTGTTGCAGGAGCTGGGGCATGGTTCTGGTACTCTGTAGGCAAGGGTACCTCTGATGGTGCTTTTCCCTCTCTGTGGAGTTGGAAGTTCCATTACTCGTGTTGGGTCGTCGGGGGACGTTGTGCAGCGGATGGTTTCCCTGTAGATGATGGCGATTCCTCCATCATCCCTCATGGTTTGGACACCATCCTCTCTGTCATTTTTTGGGAAGCCAAATTTGTTTCACTGTAAATGAAATGTGTTTAAGATGCTAGCTCCTTTTATATGCTTTCACCAAAGTACACTCCTCACACCTCCTCGTTACTGGTGTGCATATTTTCAGACAATAGACACCACAGCCCAATACTAATTTAATCCAGGCCCGGTTCTAGCGGGTGGGCCAGGTGGACCAGGCCCACCCAAACATGACCTTTGGCCCTCCCAGTCGGCAGAAAAGGCCACGAGGACGGCCAAACATTGAGATGCCTTTTCACTTTGTTTACATTAATTATCAATCTGGGGTAGCGTTGACACCTTTCCAAAAGAAAATACCAGCTATTTGTTGTAGTTTAAGAGTGTGCACAGGCATGGACATGATACTAAATAGAACTATCAATACAATTGTATGTATACATTTGTGCCATGACTTTTCTGTCTATTTTTACTATATTTAATAGTCAGGAATCTTTGTAGCTCTAGAATCCATTTAAAAGTGTTTTCCATTTATATTTGCTGTTTGAATTAGGGACAGATAAGGGCTAAAAATTCTTGCTTTATGTGGCTTCGCTAATTTTTGTACCAGCTGGGACATTAAAATACTGGTGGTGCCAGTAAAAAATCGGCCAGGTGGCAACCCTAGTCAGTTGTAATTAAGGAACCTCTAGAATACATTTTAAAGTGCATTGTTTTTTATAAATATTGTATATAATATGCATTGTAAAGGGGAAAAATACTGACTTTGGGTGATTTGCTCTATTTTTACACTGGCTGAGACATTAAAATATTCATGTCGGAAGAGAACGGCAATGTGGCAACCGTACCTCATGTCGGAGGCAAGCTGCAGTTAGGTGTTGTGGATGGTGGAGTGGGGACAGGGTGTTACCTGCCAATGATGAAGCAGGTGCAGTGGCACCGGAGCCCAGACCTTTGAGCGTCCTTTTGCACCTCAATTATCTAACATAACCTGTATTTGTAAATTCACGTTCACCCAAGGGTATCTTGGCACTGAGTAACAGATGGTTATTGTTACCCAACTCAATGGTACTCATTTTAATGACTTCAGAAGGATGAAAGGCTGAGTGGGCCTGCCGGGACTTGAACCTGTGACCATGAGGTCGAACACAGACCCCTACAGTGGAAGCATTAGTCCACCAGACCCGGCTGTTTCAGTGTGTGGATTCTGAAGGTGTTTATGTATTTTAGTCTGTGTATGATGCACACAGTAATATACAGTAGGAAGTGGCATACATTATAATATTCCGATAGTGACAGTGCATGCCTCATTGCATAAGCAGCCACAAGGGAATCATAAATGTCCGACCATTATCTAAGAATAAATGTGGAATTATCCTCTTCAGATGAACACATCATTTTTCATGTAAAACTAAGAAAAACGATTTATGATCTCCTTTCATATGACATCAGCACCTTAATACAAGTGGTATCTAAAATAGACATTTTTCAACGTTCTGTTATTGCATTAGTCATGTTTTATTATGGCTTTTATTATAACTTCAGCGATGTCAATTATTGTGATGGTATAAGGGTTATGGTCATGTGACATCACTTTGTAGGAAGATTGAGGGTCAAAGGTCATATGATGTCACTTCTTGTGATGACATTAAGGTCAAGGATGTGTGATGTCATTTCCGCAACCCCTGACATTTTGGTGAATCGATGTCCATGTGTAACTCTAGGGCTTGTAGTCTACCTTCAGAATTGTTATAAATTGGCCCACCCAAACGCACCCTTGGCCCACCCAGATGAAAAATTCCTGGAACCGGGCCTGATTTCATCTACTGCAAATTACATCAATGTCTTTCACACTATAAGAAATCATTCATCTTAAAACTCTTTTAAAGTGAAATATTTTAAACTAAAGAGCATGCTACCTTGGTTATCACATTTAAAACATATATGTTTCTCTTGCACTAAGTTAATAAAATGTCTAGCTTTCATTTCTTTTTATTACACAATAGTTTTCTATTTTTATAGGGATGTATGGCAAAATACGCATTCCTTTTTAAAATGTACATATTACATTTCTAGAACAAAATGCAACTAGCACATTTTATTTACTCAGTGGCATAGCTAATGGCTTCTGACATGCCTAAAGGTTGCTATTGAGATGCATATATATATATATCTCAATAGCAGTTTTAGTGTCTTTCTCACTTTAGTAAGTTCTTAAGGAAACATATACCCTGGCTATTAGTCAAACAACCTTGATGGGAATTATTTCATTAAAAGGAACTGCGCGCCCCGTCAAATGTCTGGGTGTGCCAGGTAGGGTCGGTGCTGACTTCAGGTATATTCAGATCCAGAAGACAGAGCAGGCAGCCCAAGCTAGCTCCTCCCATCAGCCTGAATGTAGTGTACAATACCTTTTTTTATGTTTAAAAAGCTTTATTAAGTAAATAACAATTACATAAGAAAAGGTCATGAAAAACCAAGATATGCATAGTATAATAAATATAAAAACAGACAATAAGTAAAATAGAAAGCTGTTTTCATTTTAGCTATAATAAATGAAAGAAAGGGGGGAAGAAGAGGGAAAAGGGGGAGTATATAGTACAGTTCTAAAATTGAAGATCATGAGATTATATTATAGACTTCTTATAACAATACAGTATAATAAGCTTATATACTATTAAACTTATCGTAACTTATCTTATCTTAAGCAAGAGGCAGGCAAATAAACAAGTATAAGAAATGTAATAACTAAAAAGGGGGATAAAATATTGTAGGGGAGAAACAGTGACCAAATGGTCTATGGAGGTTGGAAATTTTCAGAACGATTACGTGATACAGGAGTTGAAATAGTAGTTAAATACTTGGTTAATGATGACCAAAATAAATCACTATTTACATGTGGTTTAACAGAAGAAGCAAATGCAATGTCTAATCTATGATAATGACAAACGTTGTTCCACCAGGATTTCACTGAAAGTTTAGTTGAACATTTCCAATTAAGTGAGATCTGTTGAAAAGCTAAGGCTAACATCAAGTCAAATAAACCTTTCTCATGCAAAGATAGTCCCAATGAATCTGATAAGCTACCCAAAAAGAGATTAATGTGTGATAAAGGAGTCTGTAAGTTAAAAATATGTGAGAGGTGTTTCCAAACATCCTTCCAAAAGGAAGCGACAGCAGGGCAAGAAAAGAGGAGGTGCATGAGATCGGCCAGAGGAGATTGACAAGACCAGCAGGTCACATCATTAGAGTGTGTAAATTTTGCTATGGAGGCAGGTGTATAATATAATCTGTGGTAGAGAAAGAACAAGGACTGAGTAGTGGAAGCAGATCTAGAGATCTTCAAAGATCTACCCCATAATTTGTTCCAAAAATCAACGCTCCAATCACAACCCAAATCCGCCTCCCAGGCAGTTTCCACCCTAGATTTAGAGCGAACCAGATCAGGAGAAAGAAGAGATTTATAGATCAAGGAAGCTTTGGGAAATGTAGTTAATACTTTGAGTAGAGGATCTGCTCTGTGAAGGGGTTCAGTAGAGGGTAGAGAATAAAAAACATCTAAGATTATTGTCATAAGAGTAGAAAACTTATACCAGAAGGATCGAGGGCATTTAAAAATGGTTTGAAATTGGGGGAATGAACATGGAGATAAACCATCAAACAAGTCCTGAACCCATATAATCCCCTTAAGCCTCCAGGATTTCCACAAAAGAGGTCTGTTATTGAGGGTAATGAGGTGGTTGTACCAAAGGGGAGATTGAAGGAAAGAATTCCTAGAGAGAGAATCCAATTGATAATGAGGCTTTAATAATGAACAAGTATGTTTAAATAACGGAAGAGAAGTAATGGTCATCTTTGTTGAGTAAGCAAGGACTTCCTTAAAAGAAAAGGGTGCAAGTAAGAATCGTTCAATATTGACCCATAAAGGTGTAAAGGGGAGATTTCCGAAAGGAGCCATTTAGAAGCAAATCGAAGACAGAAGGCCTTATGATACATTCGAAAATCGGGAAAGTTTACTCCTCCCATAGATTTAGGCTTACGAAGATGTGTCAAGGCAAGTCTAGATTTTGTATTGTTCCATAAAAACTTAGAAAGGAGGGAGTAAATTTTTTTAAAGTAGACATTTGGGATATGAACGGGAATCATAGAAAAAATATATAATAAAATAGGAGTAATCATCATTTTAATAGAATCCAGCCGACCCCACGAAGAAAGAAAGAGAGGGTTCCAGGAGGAAAGAAGCTTAGAGATACGATCCAGCACATCCTTCATGTTAATTTTAACTGAATCTAATATAGAGTTATTAAACCAAATAACTAGGTATTTGATTTTAGAACTGTTCCAACGGAAACCAGTGGCATCAAAGTGCTGTTTAAAAAAATGTACTGATGGTGAGAATTTCTGTCTTGTCAGAGTTGATTCTATAACCTGAACCAAGGGAGAAATCTGAGATTTCTTGCAAAAGGGGAGGGATAGAAGTTTCGGGATGAGATATGAAGAGTAAGATATCATCCGCATAGGCAGATAATTTCAAATGTTGATCACCATATGAAAAGTCAGAGATGGACGAATTCTGGTGGATATGCGATAAAAAGGGTTCAAGAGATAGGATAAAAAGAAGGGGCGAAAGAGGGCAGCCTTGACGGACACCACAATTTAAGGAAAAAGATTGAGAAACAAGACCATTGACTGCTACGGAAGCTTTAGGAGCTGAATATAACAAGGATATCAAAGAAATGAATTTAGGACCAAAACCATGCCAATGGAGAGCTTTAAATAAGAAGGACCAATTAACTCTGTCGAAAGCCTTCTCTGCGTCGATAGAGACTGCAACAAGAGGATAAGAAAGAGAAGAGGCCTCATTTAAAACGTTAAAAAATAAGCGAGAATTTTCAGATGTTAACCTACCTTTAACAAAACCACTTTGCTCCAAACCAATTAGTTTTGGTAAAAGAGGGTCAAGACGTATCGCGAGCAGTTTGGCAAAAATGTTCTAATCTATGTTTAGCAGGGATATAGGGCGATAATTTTTACACTGTTTGGGATTGCGGCCATCTTTATGGATTAAGCAGATTGTAGCATCTAAGAAAGTGCCCTGTGTCTTACCATTAGTGTGGAAAAATTGAAAGAGATGTAGAAGTTTGGGAAAAAGAAGATGAGAGAAATGAAGAAAACATTCTACCGTAAACCCATCAGGACCAGGTGTTTTATTTTTCTTTAAAAGTTTAGGGATTGAGATATTTCTTGGATAGACAGATCAGACTTGAGAGAGCTAAAGTCAAGATCTATATGGGGTGAAGGCGGAACATGATTAAGATAGGAGTCAATAGAAGAGGGAAGTGGAGAGGATTCTGGGGTATTTAAAGTTTTGTAAAACTCCATTAATTCATTTAAAATGTCTTGGTCTTTAAAAAGGGATTTCCCATCCGAAGAGTGAATAGAGTCTATCAAAACACGTTCTTTTCGGGATTTAAGATAGTTCGCCAGGAGTTTGCCAACTTTATTGCGTCCACCATAATACTGAGCGCTCGTTTGGATTAAAACAGAAGAGGCGTTATCAGTAGTTGTTTTGTTGAAGTCAAGTTTAGCACAGATAAGCTCCTGTATGGAGGAAGCAGAAGAGGATGTGTAAAAAAGATGCTCTAGACGTTTAATATTAGATAGTAAAATTTTTGGCTGATTAAGAAAATGTTTCTTTTTCTTGGAAACAAAATCTATGATAAAGCCATGGGCTGTAGCCTTAAAAGTATCCAAAAGGAGAGATATCAGGAGATGAGTCAAAGAGAAAAATTCTTCTGCAAAGGAAATGAAAGAAGAAGAGAAAAGTGGATCCTGCAAAAGGGAGTTGTTAAACCTCCATCTCGAAGACTTGGGATGTGAGGGGGGCAAATCAAAATCAGCAACAACCGGGGCATAATCAGAAATTACAATGGGTTCAATTGAGGAGGAAATAAGAGTCTGTGTTAAGGCAGAAGAGAGAAAGATATAGTCCAATCGTGTCAGATTGCCATGTGGAGGAGAGAAAAAAGAAAATTCTGAGTTGTCAGGGTTGCAAAGTCTCCAGGCATCTACAAGATGAGTCTGAGATATTGTGTCTTGAAATTGTTTATGGGTCTTGTGGGGAATAAAACGAACCTGAGATTGTCGATCAATGAAAGGATCCATAACTTGGTTGCAATCACCTCCCAAAATAAAAAATTCATCTTTATGTTGAATGCATTTTTTTGTGATATTAGGCCAAAAAGAAGAGTCCGGTTGAGTTGGACCATAAATATTACAAACTGCAACTTAACTAATAACCATATACCATCTGAATCAATTTCCCTAGATATAACAGAACATTTCAAACGTTTATGAACTAGAATAATTAGCCCATTTTTCTTCGTGTTCGTAGGGGATACTAAGACTGAACCCACCCACTGCCTTTTAAGTTTCAGAGCTTCTGACTCTGTTAAATGAGTCTCTTGCAGTAAGACTAAGTCAGGGTTATATGTAGCAAGGTGGGATAATATTCTCTGCCTCTTAATGGGATTAATAAATGTTTTGCATTCCATGAAATAACTTTGAATGAAAATAAAATGAATTAAATGTAAAATCACAACGATCAATAATAATGCAAAGTAATAGAAAGAAAAAAGAAGGTTGGAAAGTAGAGTCTCCAGTGAAAAGTATAAGAAAAAAGGAAGAATAAAGGAGATGGAACAATTCTGAATGCAAGAAAAAGACCAAAAGTAGAAAACAATGAAAACAACAGTAACAAAGGAATATAGGAAGAGCAGAAGGCAAATCCAAAATGTAGAGTAAGATAAATATAGAGATGAATTATGAAGAATAATATAACTGTCAGTAGAGGGAAAAAAGGAAAAGAATAGGAAAAAGAAAGAAATATGAGATGAGAAACAGACTGAAGCATGTACTGGATGAGAGAAGAAAAGAAAGAAAGAAAAGAGGAGGAAAAGAAAGAGGAAGAAAGATAGCCAGAGAGGACAGTACATATCAAGATGACGACTGTAATACGTACCGTTAAAGGGGGGGATGAGGACAACAATAAGGATTGGCGACAACAAATGAAGACGGCACAACCGACAAGGGAGAAGGTATCACACCGGGACGCCAACACTATAAAGGGGGAAACAAGTAACTGGATTCCAAAAGGTCTACAAAGGAATTGACAAAGGAAAAAGGTGAGAAGAATCAGAAATCACCGAGCAATCTGTAAAGGAAGCAAACATTAGTAAAACAGATAGCAAGATTAGCGGAACAGTCAAGTAACAGTAGAAGGACCAGGAATCTCCATTGACGAAGTAGAGTGCAAATTAATAAATTTCCTCAAGTCTGCAGGATCATCAAAGGTGGACGTGTCATTCTGAAAGGTCACCTTAAAGAGACAAGGATGAAAAAGCCCATATCGTGCACCAAGGGCCCGTAGTGCGGGTCGTAGTTCGAGGAAGTCCTTCCGTCGTTTAGCCGTTGCATTAGAAACATCTTGAGAGATAAACAAGTTAGCACCAGACCAAACGAGACGTTTTTTAGACTTAACCGCGTTTAGTACTTGGATGAGATCTGTAAACTGCAAGAAAAGGAGAATCACTCCACGAGGTTTTGATGGAGCCGACGCTGAAGAGAGACGAGGGCCTAATCTGTGAGCACGCTGAATGTTCAAATTAGTTGAAGGGGGAAGATCCAGAAGCTTGGGAAAAAAGGAGGTGAAAAAGGCGACTGGGTCATTCCCTTCAAGGCCCCCCGGAAGACCATATAAACGAAGATTGTTCCATCTATTTCTGTTTTCAAGGTCTTCTGCTGACTTTTTAAGCAGTGAAATATCCTTTTCCAACGTCGCTATCTTAACAGCAGCATCCTGAACGTCACTGACATGTTGTTCCACCAAGGAGAGCCTAGATTCCATAGATGACCACTTGTTATCCATCACCTGTAATTGAGTAAAAGTCTCCTCAATGAATGGGCGTAGCGCACGTATCTCCTCCAAAATAGTATCTAATGATACAGGAGTAAGAGGTTTAGGAGGAGAAGGTGGGTTTTGTTTGAGGCGCTTAGTAGCTGTTGGCGTTGTCTGCGTCTTGGAGGCTGACAAAGGCAGAGGTACTGACCGAGAGGAAGAAGACTGAGCCATCCCTACAGCAGAGAGCGAACTGTCCATGGGAGGGGCAGTAAGTGAGGAGTCAGTCGTAGAGGTCTTAGCAGTTTTACTTTTATTCAAGTGCAGTAGGTTCTTACCTCTGCCCATAGAAAGCGTTGGAAAACGTTGAGAAAAACACAGAAAAGAAAAGGATGCAGCCAACAGTAAAAATATAACGCCTTCCCCAACCTCACAATGCCAAGGATAAACAAGATATGTCCAATTAATGAGGAGCGAGGTGGGGAGTATGAAGAGCGTGACACAAATATTTTACTTCTGAGGAGAACAAAGTTCTGGAACACAAAATTCTGGAACACAAAATGGCGGCCGCAGCACAGGCTTAACTTTCAGGTCTCCAGAAAGTAAGAAAAAGACCCTCAAAAGGCATAAAAACGTTGCCAAATAAAGCAGGACATGCTCCGCTCGTAATACCTGCCTGTTTTGGGGTCAATTAAAGGCTTGTATTTGAGTGCAGCAAATTTTAACTTCTGCCCCTAGAAAAACGATGTTCACTGCTTCTGTGTGCAAACCCGAAATTTCCACCATCAACTTCCCCAATCTCTCAATATCAAAAATAATCCAGATAAGATCAGTAAATGAGGAGAAAGGCGGGAAGTATGAAAAGCACACCACAGATAACCCAGTTCTGAGGAGAGTAAAATCCTAGAACACAAAATGGCGGCCGCAGTATAGTCTTAGCATGCAGTTCTCCAAAAAGCAAGAAAACAGCCCTCAAAAGGCAGAAAAACGTTGCCAAACAGTGCAGGGCATGTTCCGATGGTGATACCTGCCTGTTTCCAAGTAAATTATCATCTTGGAAGCCGCATATCTGTAACGGCGTTCCGACGTGACACGGAGCTAGACTAGGCGGCGGCCATCTTGAGCGCTGCCGCGCGCGCCTCTCCCCAGTGTACAATACCTTTGAAACCTGGATTGGGGCAAATGCTCAACCAGGACACTTTTCATGCGGTAATCAGATTTATATCCAGTTTACCAGACTTAATTACTTTAATCCACGCTCATTGCAAAATGTACAAAAGAAATAATCACTCACAAATTAAATACCAGAAGATGCTACGTAATTCTGCTTTTTGGATTTGACCATTGTTTGTCCAAATTGCACAAACCTCGCGATTTTGGAATAAAACATTGCTATTGGACACGGGATAAGAATGTATAAGCGAATCATATTTTTCTTTACAACAGACGTGTGGCAGGCTCTCAGCCTTTGAAATGACTCATGGCACCAGTGAGAGGAAGCCAGATGACTACGCATATGTAACTGGTCCCATGTGATCAAGGTTTACAGCAGTTACATATATTGTGCTGCTTAGGTACTGTACACGCCTTATTGTCAGGCTAATGACATAAATTTCACTCAGACCAATCCCACATTAGCTGGGGTGCCCTGAGACAGGCAGCTGATATTATTCAATAGAACACAAAGACCTTAGACTCGTCTCCACAGCTGAGGCTAAAGAAATACGATGTCCACTTCATGCAAACGGAAATATTAATCTTGCTGCTTTACTGGCCGTGCTGTATTTACTTTAGAGCCTGAACACTGGGAGACCACAGCTGTGCAGTGTTAGACTGCTTGGTCGCGCGAGGTACGGGAAACCCTCTGGGAGGTGTGAGGCAGTGGAGTGCTCGGGGCTGGTGCTGTATATGAGCCTCAGCCTTTCCCGCCACAAAAGCATCCCTTAGATGAGCAGTGCGCGGTTTCCTCCTGGGCACCTCCATCATTTGATGCAGCCAAGAAATGCCACTCCTGGATACTGTGCCAGACACCAAAAGAATGGAATATTGCATGACTTTCTCCTAAGAGCTACCTGTATCCTATGTATTTCAGTAATTAATTAGGGAAATTGTACCGCAAATGGAACCGTTTAGCTCCATTTAAAATGCATTTGAAAAGGGCGGGGCCGAGAGCCTCCCTCCACCTCACAAACCCCCTGAGAAGGTCAGCGTGCGTGCTTCTCTCCCTCTCTCCATTACGTGTCAGTCCAGCTGTGGTTACATCCACGCTCTCGCCGTTCTTCCGCCTGGCTCATTCATTAGTAATGCTCTGCAATGTCTGAGCCTCATTTGTCACCCTGTGGACTTGTCACATTGCGTTTCAGGACGTGGCTCAGTCTGATCGGCTCCACACTCGCCACACTCTCACCTCTCATATGCCCGCTGCCTCTGGAGCTCATCAAAGTGTAGCTCAGAGGAGCAATTAGTTTAGCCCTCCCCCGCCCCCCCCCACCCAGAATCTCTTTCAACACAAAAACAATGCTAATTTTCCTCTTTCTATTTACCACGAATTTGCCATTTCCATATTGATCACTGTCTCTTACGCTGTGCTTCGTCCCTGGGTGACCTCCAGGGGATTCGGCGAATCCGGCTTCCGGAATGCAGCGGTGATTGAACTTCAGCCCTTATATCACTTTGGCTTTGATTCACCGTCCCTCCATGACAGTGTTGCTATAAATAAATCCATATAAGATCCTCATGCCTGTCTCCCAGTTTGGTTTACGTGCCCGCTGTTAGCGTTGTTGACATATATACTATTTATGAGGCACAATGTTATCGAGCATCAGATACTTTGTGAGATGCAGCACCACATATATTTTAATAACCGTTTTCAGTTCTAGGTCTGCACTTGTCTCTGCCACCTACAGACAGAAGTAATAACACATAATAAGGAAAATTACTTTTTCTTGGTTTTATTTGTTTTTCTGTTTTTGATCTCTCTCCGTAATATAATCCTACAACCTGGGTATTTTACCCAAATACCACTTAACTTTACAAAGTGAAGCAACCACCGTGTACGGTAGTCATAGTTCCTATATTTAAACAGTCAATAGATCTGGGCTTGCATTTTGATCCTTGATTAAAACAATAAAAAAGCCTGATGCTCTGAAACAAAGAACCCAAAACAGCATTTTTCTGCTTACAGTGCATCTTCGAGAAAAAAATAATTGAATGTGTGATGATTCAATGTCCCTTCGCGATATAAAATAGTCCCTCATGCATTACTTTGCAAGCAATCCGTAGAATGTGGAATAATCCACCAAACAGCCAATAGCATGATTGTAGAGAGTTAACCTTCTCTGAGCGGAGCCAAAGCACACTCTTTGGACATTTTGAAGCACTAATAACAATAGGACAGGGTGCCAGCTGCGCTGTCAAGACATACCTAAACCGAACTTGTTTTGACTGATGCTGTCCGATGTTTGTGATGGATATTTAGGTACTCCAATTGTTTAATACTGATAAATAGTCTATGAGCTGAATGTACAAACACATTTTATAGTTTGCGCTGGGTTTGCAATAGGCAATGTGTTTTTTAAAAATGTATTAAACTCGTTTAGCGATTTGATAACGTTACCGAATCGCTAAATTGGTTTAGGAAACTATTAGGAATCGCTAGTTAAAATGGGCAGCTTTAGTGTGTCCCTTCCAAATAGCAATTCCTCAGGGCATGTATTAATGTTTTGCAACCGAAAAACGGATGGAAAACAGCAATATTTTACCAACTACTGAAAGGTAGTGGTAGCCCGCTCTCAAACAGGAAGGGGCACTGTTAGAAATGGAATTTCTGGTTGGCTAGGGCAAACGCCTAAGCCAGGCAGAAACCACCACTCTAGTCAGGGCAAGGGAGTTACACACCGAAGATAACCCCTGCTCACCCCCTTGGTAGCTTGGCACGAGCAGTCAGGCTTATCCCAGAGGCAACGTGTAAAGCGTTTGCGCAGCACACTCACACGGCAGCGACACACTAGGCACACCACAAAAGAAACTCCACACAAGGTTATATAAAAAATAGCCTTTGTATTACTCATAAACACATTAGAACATAATCACAAATGTACACTGTGCCATCTGGCACTTAGGTATCACTTTACAGGGGATTATATACACTTCCAGGGCCAATCAGGCCACTTGTCATAACATCACCATGCACAGTTAGGAAAGCAACCAGTAACTACTGGTAGACACTGCACTTAGCATAGGCACAAGCATCAGCAACAGTGCACCAAGGCAAACGCTTGCTGCACACATATCATGAGCACCTCCTTGATGGGAACATCCTAACATCACCTAGGACAGCATAAAAAAACCATTATGCATAGACACCAAAACAGGGCACATAGCAGACATTATTAGCGTGCCCACGTTAGAATCACATCAGGCCCTCCTTAGGCACCTGCAGGTCAACATTACGGTACCTAGCGTGCAGTCCAGACCATGCAATATCAATCACGTGAGATCCTCACTGGCAATGTACCCTCACGTCAGGGCACGACACATGCACATTGAGGGAACTCCCGTACTCACAGGTACCGGAGTATGGGCACCTCTACTCCACTCGGCAGACACAGCGCTTACTGTGGGGGCTGTGCAGGAATTGCAGGAACGGGACCTCCGTCGAGTGTTGCCACCCCGTCCTGCTCTCTTGTGCCCCACGCGAGTAATCACCACTGGTAGGGGAGGCACCCGCTCTGCCCAAGTTGGCTGGGGACCTCCCTTCCCCCACAAGGACCGGAGATGAGTGTGCAGCTGTCCGCGACCATGTGGCGCAGCTGCAATCATGCCAAGGGTCACAACAATGCTTGTGGCCAGTTCCCAATTGGGGGCCTGTCCTGGGCTCACCCCGCAATGGCATGGACATCAGGATGGGGGCCCCTCCACCCCCTACTCACAAGGTGCTGGAGGACTGCCGGAGGGGCAAGGATTCTGCCCCAACCTCCTCAGTGCGGCGGTGGCAGACACAGAGTGAAGTCTCTGTCCATGTTGCTCCTTTCCTTTCTCCGCTGCTCAGCAGAGTCCGTCAGTATGCGGGGCTCTCCTCGATACTACAGGAGCCCCGCCCACAAACAGGCGCCCTTCGCCTGACTTCCTGCTCCGGTTCTGGCTTTCCTCCCGCGGCTCCCTCGTCTCGGCTGGGGATCACGGAGCTGAGGTCTCTGTCGGGCCAGCAGTCTTTGGCCTCCTTCTGCAACTGGGCCCCGCCTCCCTAGGGTTCGGCAACGCGCGGTAGTCTCCCGCTTTGGAATTCCTTCGCCTTTACCGCCATTCAGCCCCGCCCACAACCAGACGTAGCAGCTGCCTGACTTCCGGCCACTGCAGAATTATACAGGAGAAAGCGCTTACCCGGGGGATACCACAACACGGGCCCACGCTAGGAAATCCAAGGCACAGAACCAGGAAGTGCCCCACGTGCTCCACTGAAGCGGGGGCACACTCGTTTGCAATTGATTCTCCAGTGCTCTCACAGTGCGCTGGGACTACAGAGGAGAAACTAAGCACTTCAATCCCAGGTCCAGGGGCACAGCAGCACTGCTGTAAGAGTGCTGGGGACACGCCAGCAGAGCGCAGCCAGGCAGGCCAGCACCAGGGGCCTCAGAACAGAGGGGCAGTCCTTCTCTCAGCCCCACCCCCCCCCCCAGAATAGTGAAGGACGGGACCCTCTAGGGCCACGCAGGTTATTTACAACCACCTGCTATGCCTTCCCCAAAATGAAGAGTCGGTCAGACAGTAGAGAATACAAACTTACTTTTATTCAGCATATACTCTGCAGAGGAGCCCAGTCAGGCCTTCACCCTAAGATGTCTGCCGAGGGGACTGACGCCCCAGGGTATGCTAATACATAATAAACCCCTCTGGAGACTTTGGACACGCCTCTAATGGAAAGTTACCCACTTGAGCCGGGCATGAACAAAGGAGGTACAGAGAGATGAGCTAACACCTGCCAGATGGGCGCACTATCAGTAGCCCAAGGTCACTGTGCAGAGTTTCAGCGTCTCCTAACGTGGGAGAAGAGCTACACATTGAGATTGGAATGTAAAGTAAGAACATCAGTTCATTAGCGAGTCGGGTTACAGCCTTGAACAGGAGGGAAAATAATAACGAAATACAGTGTGCTGCTGAGGCAAGCGAATTAGAGAAATAGGGCCTAGTACGAGCACAGCCCAAGCAGAGAAATAGGGCCTAGTACGAGCACAGCCCAAGCAGTCTTCTAGTGATTGCGGAATACAAAATGGAGTCACACGAGCTAACTAAAGCTTACATGTTACGAGGATCACTCAGTGAGTTGCCTAACGTGAATACAAAACAGCGTCTATTTAGCCACATATTGCTAACCTAATAGAGCATAACAAGTGTATTACGGGAGAGGGAAATTTCAAACCTTACAGACCCTCCTTTTAGCATATGTGGCTAAAAGCTTTATTGCTATCCGGCAGGGTCTTTACAATGCTAAATGGGAAGGGAAGGATGACATAATCATTCATATTGCAAAACTAAATCAAAGCAAATGTGAGTATCAAAGAACGTCATCTAGTACTCGAATATTCCCTCATCTATCAGCATAATTGACTGAATTTCTTGCATCATCATGGGGGAATACTTATTATCCTGTCTGGGCAGTGTAATGCTGGGGGTGAGTTTACTCATACAGTACGTGCAGCAGGCTGGGAGGCAATTGATGCACAAACAACAGGCAAAGATGACCCCTGCGATGGCTATCATGACAAGGAATATCTTCCAACCCCAAGAACCCAGTAGACCCCAGAGCCACCCAGTGAGGGACCATGAGCGATTGTCTTGATGGATCTCTGAGGCAAGTTTGTGCAATTTCTGTATTGCAGAATATACAGTTGGGCCACTATCTGGTATGTAAACACAGCAACTGCTGCCGATGACACGGCAAGCTCCGCCCCTATCAGCTAGGATGACGTCTAAAACCATCCGATTTTGAAGCGAGACGAGCCTTGTGGCTTGGAGCTTGACTGTGATATTGGTCAGTATACCAGCAGTAGTATTGATGACTCCCTCAACTACTCTTGCAAGGCGCCAAATGTTGCGGCTATTGAACATGGGGCCCCAGAACGGTACAATACCCTTCATAATATCAGTGAATTGTTGCAGGGAAGTATCTGTTTGATCAATTTCATCTGGATCAACCACTCTCTTAACTCGAGGCAAATGAAGATCCTTACGATGCAGTTTATGATCTTTGTGATAATTGGACGGTGCAATATAAACGGGAGGCAGGAGGAAGGAGAGATAGCACCTGCCAGACCACCCCCTAGGAAGCCAAGTGTAAGCTTGTTCCCCACAGATGAAATATACATTCAGATGTGTCAGCAAGGCGGGACTACTGGTAGTGTTCAATCTATATGTGTAGTTACAATGACTCTGTCCTACTGAAACATTCCCTGACCCTTGAACACAAAAACTAGCTGTTGCATTTATCACAGGAACGGGCATGGCTTTATCTTCAGTAATATTTCGTTCCTGAGTGTAAGTTTGTCTATGTCTTTCTTTATGCGGGGCTAATGTAATAAACGAGTGCTCAGCTGGAGCCGGGGTAGTCCCTATCACAGTATGCACAGGGTGTTGTTCCTCTAAATACCAGACTACCCCAAATAGTGTTATCGCCACCAGGAGAATGAACACCACCACCACTATCCTGCTTCCAGTAGACCAGCTGGACCACCCAGGACCATTCTGCTGCATCAGAGAAGCCACTAGAGGCTGCTCCTCTCTCATGACTGCACGACCAAACGGATACATAAAAATACTTCTAGAAATTGTAGCCACAAATACAACCGACCAGAGGGGTATTCTTCTTTCCTGTGTCCGTTATTAGCCTCACAGGCAGGCTTCTATTGTTCATCAAACACTCCCATGGTGGAGCTGCACATTCGCAGCCCTTGCTGGAAAACAATTGCGGCCCTTACTGAGAAACAAATCCTTCTTTCAGGATAGGGCAACCTCCCTCCTGGGCAAATACCCTCAATGATCCTGTCCAGTGTCCAGGGCGGTGCACCAGTGTTCTTCACTGTAGTCTAAAGTAGGCACCAGAGACACAGCACCTACACCCTAAGCTCAAGTCCTTCCCTAGCTCCTGGATTGCCCTGCTGGCGCACTGTCCCTCCGTCGGGGCCGCAGATTGTACCTGGTACGCCCAGGCACCTCCTCATCAACAAACAGAGGCAAGAGTTCAGATTCAGTTGGGTGTCGGGACTCAGGTGTTTGCACACTAGGAGCTGGAGCATTATTATTATTATTATTATTATTATTAATTCATTCTTGATAGAGCGCATGGCTACCCTTAGGCATCCCAGCACCAGTAGCAACCACAAGAATTTTCCAGTCTCACTGCAGTTTCTGGAAGAGCCACGTTTTTAATTGCTTCCTGAATGCAAAGTGGTGAATAGTTGATCTAAACTGGATCGGAAGCGTGTGCCATAGAGTGGTTGCATTGTATGAGAACATACGCCCGCCCGAACGTACTCTCAAGATTTTTGGAACCTTCGCTTGGAATAGGTTGGCCGATCTCAGGCTGCGGGAGGGCCGGTGAAAGGACATCAAAGAGCGGTTAATTTTTGGACCTGTACCCCAGAGGGTCTTATGTGCAATGCAAAGTGATTTGAACATTATGCGTTCTGAGATGGGTAGCCAGTGCAGTGCCGTCAATGCTGGCTTAGCCGTTTGTTTCCTGGGGATATTGTGTAGCAGCCTAGCTGCGCAGTTCTGCACCACCTGAAGTTTTCTTGTGGTGGCAATCGGGGTGCCCAGGTATAGTGAATTACAGTAGTCCAAACAAGGCAGCACCAATGCTTGTACCATAGTTCTGCGTGCTGTTTCCGGGAGCAGTGGCAATATTTTCCTCAATTGCCTTAAGATTCCAAAGCATATAGCCGCTACTTGTACTGCTTGGTGGTCAAGTTTTTGTGACCTGTCTAGCCAGATTCCTAAGCTTTTGATCCTTTCTTTGGGTTTTGGTGCTGGACCCAGACAGTTCGGCCAGTTCACATCTGAAGGGGTGCTCGTAACATTGCCAAGAATCATCAGCTCAGTCTTATCCCCGTTAAGCTTAAGGTATGATTGGTCCATCCAGGTGGCCACCTTTCCTAGGCAAGGTTCAAGGTCGACTGCGCTCTTCTTAGGGTGGTTGAGGGCTACCACCAGCTGAGTGTCGTCCGCATAGGTCACTATCTGGGCCCCATACGGGAGGACTATCTCAGCCAGGGGCCTTAAGTACACATTGAAAAGGGTGGGGCTCAATGATGATCCCTGTGGGGCACCGCAAGTTAGTGGAATCTTTCTTGAGGTATGACTGCCTTTAAATACCTGGAATGATCTCTCTGTTAAAAAGGACCTAAACCAGGATAGAGATTTTCCTGCAACTCCCACCTCCTTCAGTCTATCCAGTAGAATACCATGATTTACAGTGTCAAATGCGGCACTTAGATCAAGCAGGATGATTGCCACTGTATCTCCCAGATCAAGGACTTTCCGTGATTCCTCCATAACTGTTAGTAGTGCTGTTTCTGTGCCATGGTTAGGTCGGAATCCTGTCTGGGAGGTATGTAAAATCTTGTGGGATTCAAGGTAGTTAGTAAGGGTCTTATTTACATGTTTTTCTAAGATTTTACTGGTAAAGGGGAGTAGCGAGACCGGCCGGTAGTTGCTCCAGACTTCCGGGTTGAGGTTGTTTTTTTTTATTAATGCTTTAACCATGGCGTGTTTCCAGGTTGATGGTACAATCGCGGTAATTATGGACGCGTTGAGAACTTCCAGTAATACCGGTAGTATAACCTCCTTTACCTTGTGCAGCAAGTGCACTGGTGCTGCGTCACAGGGAGATCCTGATTTGACTGTCGTGAAAAGATTGGAGAGAGTAAGTAGATCTAGGATGGGAAAGTCGGCTAAACGTTCCGATCCCTCCATAGTGCTTTCCAATTTAGTGCTCGGGTTCTCCGGCTCCGGCGCTGGTGGAAAGGCATTGTATATATCGAGGATTTTTTTATCAAAAAATTCTGCTAATTCCATGCAGCGCTGAGGTGCTGATTCTATGGACCTTTCTGGCTGGGGGCAGAGTGACAGCTTTTTTGTTATTCTGGCCATTTCCCTGGGAGCATTGGCTGCCAAGTTAATTTTCTCCTCATAGTATTGTGCCTGTGCTCTCTTAATTTCTGTCTGATAAGTTTTGATCGCCTCTCTATAATTCTGTTTTTTCTCTGGGCAGTAATCCTTCCTTCATGCCCTCTCTAGTTTTTTACACTTTTGTTTAACTTCTTGTATTTTAGGGGTGTACCATGAGAATCGTTTTTCTGGGCGGCCCTTATCTCAGGGGGAATCGCCTCGAATAAGGCCTCGGCACTCTCCTCGTCCGTCTGCGCCCCTCTCAACCGGGCGTCAGAGAAAGGAATGAAGCGAGGCACCAACTCACCTTCCTGGTCGGCGAGCCCTTCTCCAACCCAGGCGTCGTATTGAAGTGGTAGGGGTACCTTTTTTACATGGGAGGCATGCACCCAGTGCTTCCGACCTTCTAGCTTGACAGCCGTGCGGGTGGCCAGCAACACCTGGGCAGGTTCCTTCCACCTCGGCTCCAGACAGGTTTTACGCTGGAAATGTCGAACCATCACATAATCCCCAGGCTGTAGTCGATGCCCGGGCCCCTCTGGTACTGGTTGCAGAGTGGCGTGTATCTGTTGGTGAACAAAACGAAGGTCTTTAGACAATTGGTACAAATAGTCTATCAAAAGAGGGTACTCTATCTCGGAGAAAGGTTTGGGTCTTGGGACGCCCCAGACATTAGCAGGGCGCCCGAAGACAACTTCATAAGGTGACAACCCTGTCCTAGAATGCGCCGTTACTCTCGTAGACAACAATGCTAAGGGCAACGCATCTGGCCATTGCAATCCTGTACTTTCATGAATTTTCGCTAGCTTTAGCTTGAGAGTACCATTGTACTTTTCAACAAGGCCTGCCGATTGGGGGTGATTTGCTGCATGGAATTTCTGTGTGATCTGCAAGCCCTTGCACACCAAATCAATAACTTTGGCATTGAAATGGCTCCCATTGTCACTCCAGATCACGCGCGGCAATCCGTAGCGTGGGAAGTACTCCTTTAAAAGCACCTTAGCCGTTGCCATGGCCGTGTTCTCCTTAGTGGGGTAAGCTTCAATCCATTTACTGAATGTACAAACTACCACTAGTACATATTTCAAATTATTTACTCGTTCCATTTTGATAAAACCCATCTGGAGAACCTCGAAAGGGAAGGAAGGCGGTGCAAAATTACCAGCAGGTGTAGGGGTGCCCCTCCCAGGATTGTGTTTCAGACAGATAATACAGTGCTTCACCAAGTGCGTGGCAACCTTAGGGATGTTATCATTCTGCCATACTGGGTCTAGTAGGTTGCATAGTCCTTTGGCACTAATGTGCGCCGGGCCATGGGCCATGGTGACTACAGGGAGAACAAAAGCATTAGGCAACAACCATCTCTGCTTTTCTGACAAGTCAGTCCAACACCCATCCTCATCTAAGCGTCCTGTCCTCTCCTCCCACATCTCCAGTTCATCTACCGTCGCCTCTCTCTGTATTTCCTTCACACTTTCCACTGTATTCTCGAACATCCCATTGTCTGGAACCCATCTAGCAGGACCTGCCACAAACATCTTGTTCATCTTTGATCTAGCTGTCTCCTTAGCTCTTTGGTCTGCAAACGCGTTACCCCTTCCAACATCATCTGTGATAGCTTTGTGGGCACTGCATTTTATTATAGCCAGCTTATCAGAAAGTGTCAATGCTGATAACAATCTAAGTATCAGTGGACCATGCTGTATTCTCTGCCCATGCGAAGTCAGGAACCCTCTCTCTGCCCATAGGCATCCAAAATTATGGGCCGTCCCGAACGCATACTGGCTGTCGGTGTAGACATTAACAGCCAGTCCCTCACTCAATTCACAAGCCCTTAGGAGGGCAACTAACTCTGCAGCTTGGGCCGACTGGTATGGAATGCGAGATGTCTCAACTACAGTGTACATAGAGCACAAAAGGCTTCTGGTAGTCAGGAGTACCAAGCACAGGAGCAGAACAAAGCGCAACCTTTAGTTGTTCAAAAGCTTGCTGGCATGCAGGTGTCCAAGGTAGGGGTTCATGCACGTCTTTGGTGGTGAGGTAAAGAAGGGGTTTTGTTAGTAAGGAAAAATTCGGGATCCAGTGCTGACAATACGAAGTTATCCCCAGGAACGCGCGTACCTCGTGTTGGGTCTTAGGAACAGGCATATTAGTGATAGCAGCTATGCATTCAGGTGTTAGTTTGCGACCCTCCTTCGGCAGTAGGTGACCTAAGTAGGTGACTTCCTGTCGACAATATTGGAATTTAGATAGGGACACTTTGTGTCCATAATGTGCCAAATGCAGTAGTAATTTAACTGTGGCTTCTTGACATCCGTTCTCAGTTCCGAGGCCACAAGGAGATCGTCAACATATTGCAGCAACACATTACCAGGAGGAAGTTCCAAAGAATCCAATTGCGTTTTCAAAGCCTGACTATAAATACTTGGGCTTTCTGTATAGCCTTGTGGAGCATGACAGAATCTAAAGCTCCGACCGGCTATTGCAAATCCAAACAGATATCTACTGTCTGGATGGATTGGAATACTAAAGAAGGCATTTTTCAAATCTATTACTGAAAAGAATTTGGCTGACGTGGGGATCATAGTCAGGATTGTGGTAATGTCAAGGACCACAGGATACTGGGGATCCACAATTTTGTTGACCTCCCTAAGGTCAATGATGAAACGATATACATCAGGGTGGGCATCAGAAGAGTCCAAGGGTGTCTTTTTTAGGATAGGGAGAATAGGGCTATTGCACATATTCGCTGCTGTCTCTTCAACCACACCAGACTTAATCAACTTCTGTATTATTTGCAACAAAGCCCTTTCTCCTGCCTGGGATATCTTGTATTGGGGAATTCGGGGCAATCTGACATTATCCTTGATCTGTATAGAGACTGGCGGGATCTGAAGCAACCCCACATCAGTATCACCTGTAGCCCATAGTGTGTGTGGCACATCTCGGAACTCAGGAGGAAGGGGGCATCTTTGGCGAGACATTGTTTAGCACGGGCCACTCGCGGACCAAGAGTCATGTAAACACCGTCAGGGGAACAATAAATTGTCGCATGCAACCTTTTTAACAGATCCAGGCCTAGTAAGTTCTCCCCACAATTTGACGTCAGTAGAAATGGTGAATCAACCGTGAAAGGGCCAATAGTCAAAGCAAGAGGCTTGGAAATGGGGCTAACAACCGGTATGCCTGAGAAACTCATCGAAACATTATTTTGGCCAGACAGAGCTGCCCCCGGGACAAGTGAACGGGAAACAGAGCTATTCATAGCCCCTGTATCGACTAAAAATTTCTCTGTAGTACCTTGTAAATCTGCAGTAACGTAAGGTCCACACTGATCTACAGGCACTGGAACTGGTCCCTTGCCCTGCCCCCGGCTGTCCTAACTGTGAGACAACCCCGTCACCTCGTCCATGTCATAGTCGTCATGGTAGTATTGTTTTCCCCGATGGTCGTCAAAATAGTTCCCGCTCTGTCTATTGTAAGACATGTCCTCAGACTGCGTCCCCCCTCGGCCTCCTCCTCCACGTCCTCGTCCTCCGAAACCCCGACCTCTTGAAGCCCCACTTTTCTGCAACAGTTCTGGGCACTCGTTCCGCCAATGTCCCTCCTTCTTACAGTACACACATTGGTTGGGTCCCACAGGTGCACCTGAACCACCACCCCTGTTAGATCGAGGTGGCCGTGGGCCTGAACCTGAACCACATCCTCTTCCCCCTCCTCTCGCGACTTGCTGCATTAACACCCTCGTCTTTAAATCTTTTGACTTCTTCTCTAACCTTTCCTTGTCCTCATTCTCTCTATGCTCATAATACTGTGCCATTCTCAATATGACCGACGGAGAGGAGGTCGTCCAGGTACTTTCAGAGGCCTGTAACCTAGTTGCAATCTCAGGAAGCAAATTAGTGACAAATCTGTTCACAAACAAACGGACACCACCCTCTTGTTACACATCCTGACCACTAAAATCTAGAAACACCCCTTCAAATCTGGTAAAGAAATCCAACACACTCTCGTCCTTCTTCTGACGACACGCAGTCAACTTATCCCAATCCACTCTCTTCGGTGGGATGAAGGAGTGCATGTAGGTGATAATACGCCCCGGCAAAGCCAATAGCTCTGCCTTGGGCTTCTCACCGGGTTTGCGCTCTTTATCCCACGCTTTGATCTCGTCCCATGTGCCACCCAGCTCCAACGCATGGTCCTGCGTATGGACTTGTCTCCATATATCTACCAACAAGCCGAAAAACACCTCTATATCAGCTAGCGTCATTACTGTGGAGGAGGCTGCCTCTGTCAATTCTTTATAATATGCAGTGGGGTTTTTCCTTGGATCTGGCAACTGACTCTTTAGCGAAAGGACCTCGCTCCTTTTCCAGGGAGTGTAGATCTATTGCTCTTGAAACCGAGCGTCGACTCGCGGTCTTATTACAGCATCCGTGGAGTCGCGCAGTTCCGGTATTTCAGGATGATAAATGGGATGGACTTCCCTCATGGGGTGCTGTGTCCCTAACATCGGGACCTTTTGGAGTAACCTGCCTCGGTAACCCACTAGTGTAGTCACATTGCTAAAAACTTAATTCGGGGCCATGTCTGTAACATATACTCTGTCTCATATGTCATAGATAATCCGCGGTGCGGTACCCTGGAAACACTGTTCCCACAATTCTATCAGCGTGGCTGACATATGCTTGAGGGCATGCTGCTGTATGAAGGGCTCATAATCTTTCATAACACTCCACACATCCTCCACACTATAGATCGGGTGTCGAGCCCATTGAGCTGCCTGATTCGCCACCATCTGCTTCTCCTCAGTACCCACAGTGGAGCGCACTAACACTTTCTCCATGCGGTCTCGTGCCACTGCCCAGTTGGCTCCAGGAATTCCATGTGCAGGCGTTTCAGCATTCAATAGTGTTTGGGGCGTCACACTCACAGAGGAAGGGACAGATGCAGAGACAGGTACCATCATGTAGGGAGACAGAGCTGTAGGGGTGAAAGGGGGCGTAGTGGGCGAGACAGAGCCAAGGGATGGGGCAGGAGAGTAAAGAGACAGAACAAGGGAAGTGACAGCATCCGTTCTTGTGGCTGGCGGGAATACAAGGGAGGCAAGTGGGGCTGGGGCTGAGGCAGTAGTTCTAGAAATGGCCGCATCAGAGGGAACAGCCCCAAGAGTCGAGGACTGGTATGTGGGGACCGTAGGGTATATCCGCTGTGGAGCATAGGGTGGTGGGGGGCGAGAATCCAAGAGTTCCTCAACAAGCTCATCCCCCTCCTCCCTAGCAACATAACACTTGTAAGTTGGAATTTCCCATCTGCGCACTCTATGCCTTTTTCTGTCTTTTCTCTTTCATAGGCTACTGCCTTCTGCGTAATAGTTTGTGTCTGTTTCCTTCGAGCCTCTTTCTCTGCTCGCATGCGTTGCTGCTTTGCTTCTTTCTGCCATACTCTCAAAGAATCAAACATGGACTGCCTACTCCGTTTAGCAAACAATTTGTCCTGCAGGAAATTTATTTTTTGTTCATCAAACGAGCCAGTAAGTGGCCATTGCAGCTCAGCATTGTCCCTCGTATATTTATTCCACAATGTGCTAAACATAATACTGTTTTGATTTTCAGAGTTGACTTTTTGCATTCATTTCTGTTTGAACGCTCGTTGGTTTTAGAGATTTTGCGCAATTGGGCATCCTAAGTGGGAGGATGAAAGTAGGCACGAATGAGGCATGCTGGGTCTCGTAGTTTGGAAGAACAGTCAGTGGGATAGACCAGGGTGAAAGGGGACCACAAAATGCAGTTTTTCTTTAACAAACACACGTGTTGATAATTGGATGGGTGTGCACATAATCTGTGCGCGTCCACAGCAGTTGATTCAGTTCACCGTTAGTGTGCCGTTTGACTCGGTTCTGACGCCAGATTTCTGTGAAAAGATGGGATTAATCATTTTATTAGCGTGGCGAGGAGAATGGGCCGAGTTTTCAAGGTGTTTGAGGCATCACAGAGACAGTTAAAAAATGAGACGCGGTGAGCGTAAATTTTTGGATTGTAGTTGAGAGAACTGTTTTGTCAAGGGTAGGGGGGTCAATAGGTGGAATCTATTTACACTGGCTATGTCGTATTGAAAATACATGAGGATGCAATGGGCAATATTCCTGGGTGTTTGGACACAAAGTGTGGAGGTTGTTTGGGTATCGAAGCAACATGAAGGTATTAGAATATTAGTGGGGTAGAAATTCATGTTGTTCTTTGATGCATGATATATAATTGGCAATAGACTAGGCAGCGTTTTTTAAACAAGATTAAGCATTGTGTGCTATATGTTTTTTAATTATAACAAAAGTAGAAACATGATACTGATTTGTCCCTTTATAATTGTTTGTATTCCAGATCTCCCTGATGAAGGGAACATTCCGAAATGCATTGGATTTTTTAAAAATATCGTGACTTGTGGATACGTTAAATTCCCTTGTGCTTCTAAATAACCCCTGCTGGGTATATTGAATGTATAAAACGAATTGAAAACATTGACAAGAGTTGAAAAGCATTGGATTAAAGAGTATTAAAATGAGGAAGAATATTGAGATTTTGATTCATTTGATTCATTCATTTGGGGCTGTGCAGCTTGGATGGGGACCAGCATCGGTTCCCTTTCGTTCTTTATACTTTGCATGCGCATTGGGCGGAGCGCGATCAAGCTTGCACGCCGCTACAGTTGGAACATTTGAGTAATCGGACCATAGAAGAAATTGAGTACATTGGTGTGCAGCTTACCACCTATATACTTTTACCTAAACATAATAGGGCCAATACCATGCTCGACATATATGTCAAAATTTGGGGTACCCTCCGGAGGTGCGGGCTGGCTCTCTTCCAACCGAGCATCGGTAGAGCAACATTGACATCCGAAACATCCTAACTTACTTAGACAAGGCATCTTAATACCAGACACACACACTGTCCCTTAACAGACAAACAACATCAACAACTGCAATAAAGAAAAATAAAATCACTCAAAACTTCAAAACCAACTGTCCGGAGAGCACATTCACTACTCACTCAACCAAACATTTCACAAGCACCATCATCGGCGTCGGTCCACGGACCACACAGCACCCAGACACACGAACAAATCACAAGTCAGCCCAAAGGCTGCATCATATTCAAGACGACAATCCAGAGACCATACCACATTCAAGAAGACAGGCCTTAGCCCCAGACCTTTTTGAATGCATGCCAATTGTTAGTTGGCCTGGCAGATTGTTTGCGAACAGCCTCAGACCTTTTTAAGAACGCGAGTCGAATTACCGAGTGGTCCGTCGGACTGCTCGCAAACACTCTGGGTCCTTTACAAGGGTCCGCAAACCCACCAAGTACAAACCAAGACGGTCTTAAAACCGCACCAAGACACAGCCCATCGACTCGTGTCGTTCAAACAAGGCAGTTCAGAAACTGCAGACAAGACAGTCCGGGGACTGCATCAGGACACAGCCCAAAGGCTCGTGCCGACCAAGAATGGCGCCATTTTCCCGAGAACCAAGTCACTCACCTGGTGCACGCAGGCCGAGTCAAGCTATTCTCTACTGCCGACTCTTCAGACCCAAAAGGTCAACTCCAAGGTTTCGCCTTCTCAGGACCCCAGCCAGTGACCACTAGCCGAGGATCCGTCCAATCAGAAGGGCGGGGCAGCTGCAAGAACCAAGCTCGGTGTTGTGTGTGGGGCCCCAATCTGCCTGACCGACCGTACACCACCCCGGCTCCTACAACCCGCTTACGGGTGAGGGGATCACTGCGCGGGGTCCCTGTTCGGTCACCAACTGAAGGACAGGACCCTCTATGGCCATGCAGGTTATTTACAACCACCTGCTATGCCTTCCCCAAAATGAATAGTCGGTCAGACAGTAGAGAATACAAACTTACTTTTATTCAGCATATACTCTGCAGAGGAGCCCAGTCAGGCCTTCACCCTAAGATGTCTGCCGAGGGGACTGATGCCCCAGGGTATGCTAATACATAATAAACCCCTCTGGAGACTTCGGCCACGCCTGTAATGGAACGTTACCCACTTGAGCCGGGCATGAACAAAGGAGGTACAGAGAGATGAGCTAACACCTGCCAGATGGGTGCACTATCAGTAGCCCAAGGTCACTGTGCCGAGTCTCAGCGTCTCCTAACGTGGGAGCAGAGCTACACATTGAGATTGGAATGTAAAGTAAGAACATCCGTTCATTAGCGAGTCGGGTTTCAGCCTTGAACAGGAGGGAAAATAATAACGAAATACAGTGTGTTGCTGAGGCAAGCGAATTAGAGAAATAGGGCCTAGTACGAGTACAGCCCAAGCAGTCTTCTAGTGATTGCGGAATACAAAATGGAGTCACACAAGCTAACTAAAGCTTACATGTTACGAGGATCACTCAGTGAGTTGCCTAATGTGAATACAAAACAGCGCCTATTTAGCCACATATTGCTAACCTAATATAGCAAAACAAGTGTATTACGGGAGAGGGGAATTTCAAACCTAGCAATGGTCCAGTCCCTAGGCGGTTCCTCCTGGCTGTCCAGAAGCCTGCCGGCCACCAGTTCCAAGTCAGCACATTTTCATGGGGTCACAGCCCCAATACTTATACCCCTTAGTGTCTTTGTTCTCCGCCTACCACAGGGCTCTGCACCCGGTCCAAACCAGTTCTGGGGGCACTCACACCTTTCTCTAAAGGTGCGCCACCACCTCCTTGGTCAGTGTAGGCTCTGGCCCCAGATACACCACAGGGGGCAGGGACAGCATTGTGGAAGGCAGGCACAGTCCCATTCAGTCCCAGGTGCTACTCCTCCCACCACTCCAAATGCAGATTGGCCTATTCAGTCTAGTGCTGACTGACCCAGCCCCTGTCACTCCAGTGCCAGACATGCAATACACATCAGGTAGGCACAAAGACACATAGCACACAGAAATGCCCACTTCTAAAACTGGCATTTCTAAAATAGTGATAATAAATCTGTGAACACCATTGCGCAGCATTTATCACCACTATTCCAAACATATCTAACTTGACCACTCTACTCCTCTCAGATCAGGAATTACCGCTGAAACATTTATCAGGGAATCCCCAATGCATTCCTATGAGAGGGCAGCCTCACAGTAGTGAGAAACCAAAATGGCTGTTTGTCACTACCAAGACATGCCATACAATTAAGGCACATGTCCTACCTTTTACCTACAATGCACCCTACCCATAGGGCTAGCTAGGGCCTACCTTAGGGGTGACTGATATGTAGTAAAAGGGGAGTCACGGACGTGGCAACCACTTTATGTGCCACGTCACAGCGGCAGTAAACTGCGCGCGCAGGCCCTGCAATGGCAGAGGCTTGAGACAGGTTTGAAAGGCTACTTTGGTGGGTGGCACAATCAGCGCTGCCAGCCCACCAGTAGCATTTAATTTACTGGCCCCGGGTATATGAGATACCACATTACTGGGGACTGATAGGTAAATTAAATTAGCCAAACAGGTATAGACCAACCTTACCACGTTTTACCATAGAGAGCACATGCACTTTACACTGGACAGCAGTGATAAAGTGCCCAGAGTCCTAAAACCACCAACACCATGTCAGAAAAAATACCAGGAGGAAGGCAAAAAGTTCAGGGATGACCCTGTAAAAAGGGCCAAGTACAACCGTCCCTTTATATATTTTTTTTAGCAGGCAGTGCTCCACAGGATTACTTGCCACTCTTAAAAAATAGTTTTAAAAACCTTTCTGTTTTTTTTAAATGCACCCTGTTTTCTTTAAAGGATAATGAGGTTCATTAACAAAAAAAAGCTGCTTTATTTAAAAGCAATCAAGGACATGGTGGTCTGCTGACCAGTGCTTAATTTGTAAAATATTAAGTGCCAGGGCTCTGAACAGGAGGCCACTGCAGCTTGCACCACCCATTGCCCTTGTCATTGCTGCCAAAACAACTACTACCCACCTCTCTCGCATGTAAATGCGACAGTTCAGATTATTCCAGGTACCCAAAGCTAAAGGAATGGCTGGGGAGGCAGGTATTAGCAATTTTTTAATGTGTATTGTTTTCCTAAACAACTGTTATACTGCTCATCTCTAAATTACATGAGCAACGCCACCTTGTGGTAGACTTCCCTAAGTGTGGTGTTCACAATTAGGTGCCGGTGCCGAGCACCGGAAACCAATTAAGTGCCGGTGCTCAGCCCCGCAAAGCACCGGCTCAAATTAAGCACTGCTGCTGACCTCAGCAGGTCACAATCCCTGTGGTGGCAGCGAATTATAGTGGGTTGCAATTTGCGACCTACCCTCATTAATATTCATGAGGTAGGTTGAATTGCAACCCACTGTGATTCTGCATTTTGTGACCTGACCTATCAGTACAAAGGTCGGTACTCAAAATACCATAGGATTAACAAAAAAGTTAGTGCGCACATTGCAGCTAGTTTTTGCAAATTCTGCCTTAGTACATATGGTGTTCAACACAAATGCGGCCACTCCCAGTACAGTGACCTAAGGTACTCTACAACTAAACTGTGAGTGTTGGCATCTCACCAAAAGTGAAGGACTGTCCTCACACACCACCAGGTGTCATGCTTCATCATCGGCAGTCCTCGCACTCTAGAAACTACGTTTGGTAGAGGGCGGGCCTTCACCTGACGACAGGGAGGCACTTCTAAACTAAGTGGGGGCCCGTGATAAGTGAGTGAAATTTAAAAACCATTACAGTTACCAAATTAAATTGCTAATGAAAGAGGTAGCTATATGGTATTAAAAAAGTGGATGGTGAGATTGGGGAAATTATTGTCCACTCACCGTAGTGAAGGTGGTCAACATGTTTCTGCCGTTTGGCCCAGAAGGGTCCATGGCATTTATCAGGACCATTGAAAAGGGCTCCGTTCTCACCAACTTCGTGGTGAGAAGGTACCACTTGGTGGGATGACCTTTGTCACACTCCACCGGAGAAAAGGGCTCTCGTCAAGCCTGTAAAACAGAAATATATACACAGGAGTACGATCAGGAAAACAAATCAAGATAATCGTCACATTAAGTAACATTCAAACCACATGCACATATAATTATTACGTGAGTGGCTATAAGTGTGTAACACGTGTCACTCAACTGTGCACACACTGTAATGGAAAACAACTTATGTGAGAGTGTTTCTCACACATCTTACCCTAGGAAAATACCCTACATGCCCCATGGGAGGAGAATGGAGGAGAGGCCCCTGTTGTCAGACTCTGGAGGGAAGAAAAACAATGGTAGCAGGAATAAAAAGAAAGAAAAGATTGTTAAAGCATGGAGCCTGTAAGTGCTCCTTCACAAACTCATACGCAATCATTCATTCATGCATGCATGCCCTTACTGCCTCAAGGTGCGTCTCCCGTGGGTGCACCTAGTTGTGTCCTTCTGTCCTCCCCGATGGTAAATGAGTTAGGGGGAGCGTGGTTTAAATAGTGATCTTAATTGGGCAGAAGTAGGTTAATTACATCGTGATTAGCATGAGTGCCTACGAGCCTGCTGGTTCCGGTGTCCTAAAATGCGCCAAGGAGAGTTGCAGGAAATCTGCCTGACCTGCTCGTTTCATCGCTATTAGTACCGCTATGGTTGGGCACGAGATCCGGTGTCCGGATCGTCATCTGTGTCACAAGGACAGGCTGACGCCTGGCCTTGGGTGCAGCCTCACTGTTAACCAATCGGGAGGTGACTCACGGCCGGGCGTGGCTGGAACCACGTGTCTAAGTCACAGCGCGAGGGTCAGGCACTACCTGATGCCGGCGTGAGTAAAGCACGCCTCCAATGGCATTGCGGAAAAAACGCCACGGGTCCGGTGCTATGTTTTGGCAGCGTGTGTTTCGCGGCTCAGAGTGTTTGTATAATCAGAGACAGACTCATCTCTGGGTCAGATAAAAAAGTGTAAGTACTTAATGCAGCAGATATACGCACATATTAAAAATGAATGCATCGGAGATATGCACACATATATAATATGGATTGTGAAAAGTATAAATAAGTTATGACACTCGCTACGGAGAGCCTGTTGGACAGGCTGCGGGAGATTGGTGTCGAAGGCTTGGCTTGGATGTGGCTGCAGAGCTTTCTTAACAATAGAGCACAATGTGTCCAATTAGACACATTCGTCTCTCAGACCACCGCAGTAGACAAGGGGGTCCCGCAGGGCTCCATCTTAAGCCCCACATTATTCAACATCTATGTGGCACCGCTGGCCTCCATCATAAGATCTTGCGGTTTTGAGACAATCTCGTATGCGGATGACACGCAGGTGATAATCCCCATCGAGACGGACCCAGCAAATGCCAGAGCAAAGTTTAAATCCTGCATGCTGAAAATTGCCGTTTGGATGAGCGAGAATTTTCTGCAGCTCAACTCCAATAAGACGGAGATCCTTCTGTTTGGAAAGGCGACGGAATTATGGTCGTCGGACTGGTGGCCGGAGGAATTGGGGGAGGCACCCAATCCAACCACTCAGGCACGGAATTTGGGTATCCTGTTTGATAATAAACTTTCGATGGAGGAACACGTGAAGTCAGTATCGGGCACATGCTTTGGCATCATGCGGATGCTGAGGAAGATTTTTCCTTGGATCCCTTTGGAGGCCAGAAAGACCCTAGTACAGGCACTACTAGTTAGTAGACTGGACTATGGGAACGCACTACTAGTAGGAATTAGGGAGGACCTTGCGTCTAGGCTACAGGTAGTGCAAAATACGGCAGCCCGACTGGTCCTCAACAAACCAGTACGTACCCCCTCCCGTCCTCTTTTGCAACAACTACACTGGCTGCCTATGAGGAAGAGAGCAGTGTTTAAGCTCTTGACGTCGGTGTTTAAAGCACAGCAGGGCATCGGCCCGGTCTACCTAAGGAAGAAGTTGGTTCCCTATATACCTGCCCGTTTATTGAGATCTAGCAATCGTAATCTACTACGTCCCTGTAAAATCAGAAAAGTCAAAATGGGAGGGCGCGCTTTTCACATCTAGCCCCGCTCCATTGGAACCGCCTGCCGGATGAGCTACGCGCCTGCGCAAGCTTGGGGCAGTTCAAGAAGCAGTTAAAAACCTGGCTGTTCTAAATCCGCAATTTTGTCCTAGCCTTTAGCACTGTGTAGCCAAAAGCGCCGAGAGATCCCTGTGGGGATGATTCGTCGCGCGTTATAAATGAAAAATGATGATGATGATGATTGATAATATATGCATTGGAGATATTCACATATGTATAGTAAGGTTTGTAAAAAGTATATATAGGTTATGAGACTCGGGTGAGGGGTCTCACAAGGCAGTAGCCACAATGGTACAACGATCGTACACACTTCTCGAAAAAGAGTGCCTGTCTAGCCTGGTGATTACGATGTCAGTATCAGCAGGTGCTTTGCCAGGAGGTGTAATGTGTAGTTGATGTTTAATGCAGGGAGGGTTATGCACAGCTTAGATGCAATGGATTTGTGCTGTGTAGGTATAAATCCCTGTGGACAAGCCCCATGACAAAGGCAGTTATTGAGTGCAGAATATTTAGCGCAAAGTACTAGGGTGTGGTGTAGACTATGATGGTGATAATCCTAACGTCCCATCTGGAGCCATGAGATTTCATCATTTAATCCTGTCTCCCATGATCGTAGACGGTAGACCCATCATTGCTCCCTGATGTGGAGGGACTTAGTGATATCTGATTGCAGTCTTTTCATGACCTCCAGTACCACCCATTTAAGGTCCGTATCTTTGTGGTTTTGTTCCAGAAAGTGTCTTGTCAGTTTAGTATTAGTTTTCTTACACCGGATGGTGCTACGATGTTCATTAATGCGGACCTTGATTTTTCTTGTGGTCATGCCCACGTACATGAGGCCAGAGGGACACGCCAGTAGGTACACCACATTCTCACTGTTGCAGTTACTGAAGTTCTTCAGCTTCCATGGGTTGTTGGTACCTATATCCACCTCTTTTGTTGTGTTGGTGAGTGGGCATGCCACGCATCCTCCACATGAGTAATTCCCCGTGGGTCTCTGATGATTCCAAAGTGTGGGCTGTTCTTCTCTTTCGTGAGACGGTGTTTTAGCATGAACCAGTTCGTCGCGTAAACTCCTGTTCCTCTTAAACGCGAAAAGGGGGGGAGCCCACTGTTTCTGTGTGCCGTTTAGAATGTGCCCGTTCTTTCGTATAATATTTTGAACTGTGTTCGACGTTGGGGTGTATGTGGTCACACACACCACTCTGTCTGTTTTCTCTTTGGGGGTGTCTTCCAAAAGGGCTTCTCGGTTGTTATTTCTGGCCCTCTTTTTCACCCTTCTGACCATTTTCTTTGGGTAGTGGCGGTCAAGTAATTTTTCTTCCAATAATTCAGCTTGTTCGTTGTAGGTATCTGTACTGGAACAGTTTCTACGCACTCTGAGAAATTGGCCCACCGGAAATTTAAACCACGCTCCCCCTAACTCATTTACCATCGGGGAGGACAGAAGGACACAACTAGGTGCACCCACGGGAGACGCACCTTGAGGCAGTAAGGGCATGAATGCATGAATGAATGATTGCGTATGAGTTTGTGAAGGAGCACTTTAACAATCTTTTCTTTCTTTTTATTCCTGCTACCATTGTTTTTCTTCCCTCCAGAGTCTGACAACAGGGGTCTCTCCTCCATTCTCCTCCCATGGGGCATGTAGGGTATTTTTCTAGGGTAAGATGTGTGAGAAACACTCTCACATAAGTTGTTTTCCATTACAGTGTGTGCACAGTTGAGTGACACGTGTTACACACTTATAGCCACTCATGTAATAATTATATGTGCATGTGGTTTGAATGTTACTTAATGTGACTGATTATATTGACTTGTTTTCCTGATGGTAGTCCTGTGTATATATTTCTGTTGAACAGGCTTGACGAGAGCCCTTTTCTCCGGGGGAGTGTGACAAAGGTCATCCCACCAAGTGATACCTTCTCACCACGAAGTTGGTAAGAACGGAGCCCTTTTCAATGGTCCTGATGAATGCCACGGACCCTTCTGGGTCAAACGGCAGAAACATGTTGACCACCTTCACTACGGTGAGGGGACAATAATTTCCCCAATCTCACCGTCCACTTTTTTAATACCATATAGCTACCTCTTTCATTAAAAATTTAGTTTGGTAACTGTAATGGTTTTTAAATTTCACTCACTTATCACGGGCCCCCACTTAGTTTAGAAGTGCCTCCCTGTCGTCTGGTGAAGGCCCGCCCTCTACCAAACCAAGTTTCTAAAGGGTGAGGACTGCCGATGATGAAGCATGACACCTGGTGGTGTGTGAGGACAGTCCTTCACTTTTGGTGAGATGCCAGCACTCACAGTTTAGTTGTAGAGTACCTTAGGTCACTGTACTGGGAGCGGCCCCATTTGTGTTGAACATTTCGTGTTGGAGGCTGGCCTGCTCCTAGTGCCCCGCACCTCTAGTTCCCTCCCCCAGGATTCCCCTGGGGTTAGTGTGGTTTCATGTATGTACAGCTGATGGCTGTGGGAACATATTAAGGGGCACAGATAACCAATAGTGGTATCTGCACTGGTTATTGAGGACCATACAGCAAGGAGTACCTTAAAATTAAGGACACTCCCACACAATATTTTAGAGCCTACCATTTTGTGGTTTAGGCTAACTTGCCCACACCCTGTGTCAGAAATGCATACCGAACTGACGTTCGATGACGAAACAATTGCTGAAATCCTTAGAGCACCGTCTTTACTAGCGGAGATGGTCGTAGCACAGACAGTCCAAAACACAGACGAATGGGAAGCCCTTTCAGCTAAAAAGAAAGAACAAATTCGCACAGCCCTACACGGGGCATTTATGAGTACCTGCGGAAGAATACCGCACCAAGGGGCCTCATTGTCACAAATGAACCTAGGCTCTTCCTTAACAATAAAGAGTTCCGCACCAATTGGTCGTGTATTGCATGGAAATGCACTAAAGACTGGTTAGTATTGATTATCAATACGGCCATGCAACTAGCAGATGCTCTACTAATTGAGATACAGCAAAGTGAGAGCAGGTTAAAAACATCCATGCATATCTCTGTTTTCAAGAAGAAATTGGAAGAGATTAACAAAGACCATTCCGAATACCTCACCCAGTCAAAACTCACAAAACTGAAAAAAGATGTACAGAAATTCAGTCGTGAGACAGTTTATCCATACATTACTGATGAGTATTATGACAAACCACAGCAGCCACAGATGGGCAGAAAACAACAGCGATTTAGACCCACCTCGCAAAACTGGACATTTAGCTCTGGAGAAGAAAGAAGTGCCAGTGACAGTAGCAGTGATGAGAGCACTGCACACCAGTATGGGAGACAGCACTAAAACTTCCAACAACCAATGATGCATCCCCCAATGCACCCATTTGGCTTCTGGCAACAGCCACACTATCCACCAGGATTTGGATTCCCACAGGGCCCACAGCCTTTTTTATACAGGGGCAAGGGCAGGGGAAGAGGAAGACAGAAACAAAGACAAAACACCAGAGTACAATGGGAAGACCAGACACCCAATATAGTGGTGACCCGGAGCAAAGGGAGAGGGAACGGCCCAACAACCAGCAGGGAGCAACCAATATTGTAAACCACGAGATCATTTACTCATGAAGGATGAGGAATCCGTTCTCTCTAAGGGATTAGGATTTGTCCCAACACCCACGAATGATCCATTCACCCTTAATGCTGAACTAGCACAGTTTTTCAGAAAAATAAAGCTCAGAAATTTCTTTGGGGACTCCAGAGACGACCAGGACGAGAATACCATCACGGGGTTCAGGAAGAAATCCACCTTTACACCTCCGATACAGGCCGTGCCATGCCACATACAGGCATTCGAACAGGCAGTACTCAAGGAAGTAGAGGAGATTGATTTCCAGAATACTAAAGGTTTCCAGAACCTGACAAAGGGCGAAAGAACGGCCCTTCAGAAACTAAAAACCAACACGGAATTGGTTATCAAACCAGCGGACAAGGGCGGCGCAATTGTCGTTATGAATCAAACAATGTACCAAGAGGAATGTAACCAATTGCTCTCCGATACAATCAGTTATGAAGTTTACCGCAGCGACCCCACCACCCGTCTTACCAACAAAATAAAATGCATGGTGGACGAAGGACTTACAAACGATTGGATCACCAAACAAGAGGCAGAATTCCTCGTGAATGACAATCCAAGAACACCAAGGTTCTACACTTTGCCCAAAATCCATAAAGGCAGGATGCCCCCACCAGGAAGACTGATAGTGTCGGGCATTGGATCTGTCCTGGAACCCTTATCGCAATTTTGCGACTGGTTCCTTAGACCCATCGTACAAAAATCGCCTTCTTACCTGAGGGACATGAAGGATGTCCTCTGTCTCCTACGAGATTTAGAGATCAATCCCATAGAGGACCTCTTCATCACAATGAATATAGAGGCGCTATACACTAGCATTCCTCAGAGACGCACACTGGCCGTTGTGGAACAGATACTTCTTAATAGGAACTGGGAATTTACAACCCCCAGACATTTCATTCTGGAGTGCGCGGAGGTGGCACTTACAGAGAACTTCTTCGAGTTCGAAGACGTCATATACCATCAAATCAAGGGCACGTCCATGGGTAGCACTTTTGCTCCGAGCATGGCGTGCCTTTATGTGCATCAATTTGAGGAGGACTACATCTTCAACCAGAGCAACCCGTATGCAGCACATCTGATAACCTGGCGAAGATATATAGATGATGTGTTCATCGTGTGGCACGGGAACCAAGTAGAAGCAGCAGCATTTGTACAGTGGGTGAACACCAAGGATGCGCACCTCAAATTCACGCACTCTATCAGTAAATATCATGCAGTCTTCTTCGATTTGGACATAACCATGACAACGGATGGAATCTGTACCAAAGTACACAATAAGATCACTGACAAGAACAGTCTACTTTTATACGAGAGTTTCCACCCGAGATCTCTACGACAAAACCTCCCGGTGGGCCAATTTCTCAGAGTGCGTAGAAACTGTTCCAGTACAGACACCTACAATGAACAGGCTGAATTATTGGAAGAAAAATTACTTGACCGCCACTACCCAAAGAAAATGGTCAGAAGGGCGAAAAAGAGGGCCAGAAATAACAACCGAGAAGCCCTTTTGGAAGACACCCCCAAAGAGAAAACAGACAGAGTGGTGTGTGTGACCACATACACCCCAACGTCGAACACAGTTCAAAATATTATACGAAAGAACTGGCACATTCTAAACAGCACACAGAAACAGTGGGCTTCCCCCTTTTCGCGTTTAAGAGGAACAGGAGTTTACGCAACAAACTGGTTCATGCTAAAACACCGTCTCACGAAAGAGAAGAACAGCCCACACTTTGGAATCATCAGAGACCCACGGGGCATTACCCATGTGGAGGATGCGTGGCATGCCCACTCACCAACACAACAAAAGAGGTGGACATAGGTACCAACAACCCATGGAAGCTGAAGAACTTCAGTAACTGCAACAGTGAGAATGTGGTGTACCTACTGATGTGCCCCTGTGGTCTCATGTACGTGGGCATGACCACAAGAAAAATCAAGGTCCGCATTAATGAACATCGTAGCACCATCCGGTGTAAGAAAACTAATACTAAACTGACAAGACACTTTCTGGAACAAAACTACAAAGATACGGACCTTAAATGGGTGGTGCTGGAGGTCATGAAAAGACTGCAAACAGATATCACTAAGTCCCTCCACATCAGGGAGCAACGATGGGTCTACCGTCAACGATCATGGGAGACAGGATTAAATGATGAAATCCCATGGCTTCAGATGGGACGTTAGGATTATCACCATCATAGTCTACACCACACCCTACTACGTTGCACTAAATATTCTGCGCTCAATAACTAACTCTGTCATGGGGCTTGTCCACAGGGATTTATACCTACACGGCACAAATCCATTGCATCCAAGCTGTGCATAACCCTCCCTGCATTAAACACCAACTACACATTACACCTCCTGGCAAAGCACCTGCTGATACTGACATCGTAATCACCAGGCTAGACAGGCACTCTTTTTCGAGAAGTGTGCACGATTGTTGTACCATTGTGGCTACTGCCTTGTGAGACCCCTCACCCGAGTCTCATAACCTATATATACTTTTTACAACCCTTACTATACATATGTGCATATCTCCAATGCATATATTATCAATGCGTGCGTATCTCCACAGCGAGTGTCATAACTTATTTATACTTTTCACAATCCATAGTATATATGTGTGCATATTTCCGATGCATTCATTTTTAATATGTGCGTATCTCTGCTGCATTAAGTACTTACACTTTTTTATCTGACCCAGAGATGAGTCTGTCTCTGATTATACAAACACTCTGAGCCGCGAAACACACGCTGCCAAAACATAGCACCCGACCCCGTGGCGTTTTTCCACTACGCCATTGGAGGCGTGCTTTACTCATGCAGGGATCAGGCAGTGTCTGACCCTCGCGCTGTGACTTAGACACGTGGTTCCAGCCACGCCCGGCCGCGAGTCACCTCCCGATTGGTTAACAGTGAGGCTGCACCCACGGCCAGGCGTCAGCCTGTCCTTGTGACACAGCTGACGATCCGGACACCGGATCTCGTGCCCGGCCATAGCAGTACTAATAGCGACGATACGAGCAGGTCAGGCAGATTTCCTGCAACTCTCCTTGGCGCATTTTAGGACACCGGAACCAGCAGGCTCGTAGGCACTCACGCTAATCACGGTGTAATTAACCTACTTCTGCCCAATTAAGATCACTATTTAAACCACGCTCCCCCTAACTCATTTACCATCGGGGAGGACAGAAGGACACAACTAGGTGCACCCACGGGAGACGCACCTTGAGGCAGTAAGGGCATGCATGCATGAAAGAATGATTGCGTAAGAGTTTGTGAAGGAGCACTTACAGGCTCCATGTTTTAACAATCTTTTCTTTCTTTTTATTCCTGCTACCATTGTTTTTCTTCCCTCCAGAGTCTGACAACAGGGGCCTCTCCTCCATTCTCCTCCCATGGGGCATGTAGGGTATTTTTCTAGGGTAAGATGTGTGAGAAACACTCTCACATAAGTTGATTTCCATTACAGTGTGTGCACAGTTGAGTGACACGTGTTACACACTTATAGCCACTCACGTAATAATTATATGTGCATGTGGTTTGAATGTTACTTAATGTGACTGATTATCTTGATTTGTTTTCCTGATGGTAATCCTGTGTATATATTTCTGTTTTACAGGCTTGACGAGAGCCCTTTTCTCCAGTGGAGTGTGACAAAGGTCATCCCACCAAGTGGTACCTTCTCACCACAAAGTTGGTAAGAACGGAGCCCTTTTCAATGGTCCTGATGAATGCCACGGACCCTTCTGGGCCAAACGGCAGAAACATGTTGACCACCTTCACTACGGTGAGGGGACAACAATTTCCCCAATCTCACCGTCCACTTTTTTAATACCATATAGCTACCTCTTTCATTAAAAATGTAATTTGGTAACTGTAATGGTTTTTAAATTTCACTCACTTATCACTGGCCCCCACTTAGTTTAAAAGTGCCTCCCTATTGTCAGGTGAAGGCCCGCCCCCTACCAAACCAAGTTTCTAGAGGGCGAGGACTGCCGATGATGAAGCATGACACCTGGTGGTGTGTGAGGACAGTCCTTCACTTTTGGTGAGATGCCAGCACTTACAGTTTAGTTGTAGAGTAACTTAGGTCACTGTACTGGGAGTGGCCCCATTTGTGTTGAACATTTCGTGTTGGAGGCTGGCCTGCTCCTAGTGCCCCGCGCCTCTAGTTCCCTCCCCCAGGATTCCCCTGGGGTTAGTGTGGTTTCATGTTAGTACATATGGTGCCAGATGTACGACCAATCCATTTTGCGGGGTTGCAAATTGCGATTTTTTGCGACTCGCAATTTGAGACTTGCAAAACGGAATGTACTAATGTGTCTTAGACACATGTAGTGATTACCAATTGGGTCGCAAATGACCTGCCTCATCAATATTCCTGAGGCAGGTCGCAATTTTCGGCTTATTGGGAATGGGCAATACCACAGGGCTAATGGCCTGCTGGAGACAGCAGACCACTGTGTCTGTGTTTGCTTTTTAAAGAAAGCAACTTTTTTTTTCTCAATTGTAGTTTATTTTCCTTAATGGAAAATGGGATACATTTAAAAGAAAAAATGAACCTTTTTCTTTTCATTTTTTAAGGGTAGGCAGTGGTCCGTGGGACCACTGCTTGCTCTTAAAAATATTTTTGCATACATTCACAAAGGGGAATGGATCCCCTGGGGACCTCGTTCCCGTTTGCGACTGCCTTTTCACCTACTTGAAGTAGGTGGTAACTACAATTATATTGCGACCGCATTTGCGGTCACAAAACAATCGTGCATACCAGTGCGACTTGCTATTAGGGAGGGACGCCCTTGGTACGCCCCTTCCTAATAGCGACTTGCAAACCCTATTTTGCGAGGCAGTAATAGGTTACCAACTCACAAAATAGGGTTTGTACATACTACAACACTTTTTAGCGGTTGCAAACTTCCCAATTTTCCATTTGCGACTGCTAAAAACAGTTGGACATCAGGCCCTTGGTCCTATATTATAAAAAGAAATCTTGCAAAACCATTTCTAAGAAGCCTTATTTTCAGTGGAAGTGGTTAAGCAAAAGGACCTATAAAACAGATATTTTGTTGAAGAATTAGACTACACAAGGGTCATGTGCTAAATCCTAATTTACATGAAACCCAGGTTTTCTTGTGAATCTCACTAATTTGCAAATCCAATTCTGCAAACCACAAAAAATTGCTAATGAAGATGTCGGTGGGCCTGTGTAAAATGACCCAACTGAATGCATGAAAGCTTTCAAGCCACACACGTGAATTCAGAGCAAGCTTTTCCAAAATCAGTCAAAGCATTTGTAGATAGGAATGGGTGGTCATTTCCACTACTACTGAGTCCAACTCAGGTACAGGGTATAGTAAATAATATGAGCTCCTGGGACACCTCGCATCAACCAACCAGGGACTCCGTGGTGCAGTCTCAATCCCAGTGGCAGCTGGTGACATTTGAAAGTGGTGTGGCGTAAAATTTGTGTTTGAGTGCACCGCGGCGAGCGAGCATAGCGTGCGAGCCCAAACAACCTAAAGGGGGTTCGTTGGGGTTCTCCCCCCGAGAACATTTTGAAAGAAGAGTGGGAAAATGGTGCAAATTTGAGAAAGCAAGAAGGTTAATAAAGCAATTGTGAAAGTGCAGTTATTACATTAATAAAGAGATGTCATATAACATCATAGGTACTATCCTCAACTGCCCACCTTTTTTCCACGCCTGAACTTTCAGCCCCCACATCTGCCAGGTTTGACCCACCCCACCCCCAGCCGCCGTCTCCTATCTTATATTAATATTAATCTGCAAGTCATGTCTCGCTGTATGCCTGGCCAATCCTCTCCGGTTACAAGTCCACACATGCTTCTTAGCTACAGAGGCAGGTGCGAGCAGCAAACTTCAACCATTTACTTCGCTCTCACGCAAACTCCTCGCATTTTGTACCCATGCTACAAATTCTGCCCTTTAATGTGCAGCTTGGTTTCCAGTTGTACGTCGAATAAACTCTCCGAACAAGACTTACTGCGCGAGAAGCCCTGGAGTAAGTTCTGCTCGGCCGGCTTCCCGGGTGTGACTGCGCGGTCGGCATGTGCGCTGCCTGCCTGTGAGAGGGGCTGTCCAACGAGGTATGCGCTGCCTGTGAGGGAGGGCTGTCCGACGAGGTATGCGCTGTGCATGTTTGAGCAGGGGCCATGCCGCCTGCCTCTCAAACTCCTGTCTGGGTGGGAAGGGCAAAGCGACGAAAAAAAGCCTCCAGGTTACGAGCCTTTGAGGCTCCGTCCAAGCCAGGGAGAAGGAAATAAAAGACAGGAAGCGGCAGCAGAGCGGGAGAGAGACAGCTTGAGGAAGCAACAGACAACGCGAGTGCCTCAAAGAGAGAAGGCAGGCAATGAAATAATGAAATGTTGACTGTTTACACTGTAGGCAGCACAGACTGATTGGGCTCTTGAACATCAGGTCCTGTTGTCCGATTCCGTGCTACTTCTTATCTACCTCAGACAGATGAAAAGCTGAACCAGCCCTGCGGGGCATTCAAAAGTGTGTTCTGCAAATCTAATCACACTTCCGTCTCTGTACCAGGACACTGTCTACTGAGCCACAGTTGGAGGAGGGGTATAAAGTATACAAAAAGGCATGTTGGACAAGAAGGTGTATGGGAACCAACTCACAAGCAGGCAGTGTGTTGCGACGCAGGGAGTGGGAATGGGATGGGGAAGCACTGCTTTCCAAGGAAATTCCTTGGCCTGGTTTTGAAACGTCTGTTAAATCAACTTATCAGATAACAGTGTGCACCACCTGCCAAAGAAACTACAATGCGGGTTATTAATGTTTGATGTGCATACGAAGGAGAAACAGAGATTGTTCTGGCAGATCTGCCCTGGACTGCATCAAGGTACCTGAGGCCCCAGTTTATTTCAATCTCATTATGGCAGGAATGTACATCGCTCTGCAGGTTCGCGCCAGCTGACAACTCTTCCAAAACTCGGTTTAATTGGCATGGACAACAAGTGCAACATGTACAGATATTGGAATTTCTTTATTTGATTTCCGGTCTTAGAAAAGCAGTCTAAGCAAATCTGATAAACGAGCGCTGCCTGACAACATGGCGCACGTCTGGTTCAGTATGCACAACAGAAAGAGAAAGACTGTGTCAGAATCCCCGCGTGGCCTTTTTATATTTGTTTTGCGTCGCTCTGGGTGCCTGAGTGCAAGGCGCTGTTCTGGTTGTGGAGTTGACAGCGTTGGGTAAAACACAAGGAGCGGCTTGGCGTTTCCACGGCGCTAAAAGGATACATTTGTATGACTTAGAATGTGTTCCACCGGGTGTGAAAAGCTTGGAAAACATCACATACGAGTTACGGCCGGTTGTCAACTTTCGGATATGTTTTGCAGTTTGTTAAACCCGCACTGGTTAACATACAGTTCCCCCCTGCAGTGATTTGCCACAATTCTTTAAGGAAGGTATACCTGGCATTCGAGTATCACATTCAGAATATAATCAGTTTTAATCACCATGTCACCGACATTGTAATTTTTGATTTTGCCTCACTTTAATTAAAATAAAATGAAACTTACCTTCACTCGAGTCCCGACTCCCGCGTTTTCCTGCTGCTATCCGGAACAGGAAGCAGCCACCCACAGGCAGCCTCCTTCCCCGGCCCTAAGCCAATCACAACGCTGCAATGGCAGCGTTGTGATTGGTGAGGCGCAGTGGAGAGCGCCCCAGCCGGGCCATTTTCTCTATGTAGGCTGCATGCAGCAGCCTACATAGAGAAAAAGGGAGAGTGCGCATGACTGGGTTGGTCGGCCGTGGGGCCGACCAAACAGTCAATACCCACAACAGTGGGCAAGCCACTCCCCCCCTGCCCTCTAGCAGGACCGCCCACCCGCCCGCCCACAACCAGGCACTCCAGGCACTTCTGCTTTCTCGCAGTGCGAGAAGCAGAAACATAAAATGGTAATTTTACCATTTTATGTTTCTGCTTCTCGCACTGCGAGAAAGCAGTGGTGACGCCCCCACGCCCCTATAGAGGAGCCGCCACTGCTCAATCCTGCCGCCAATGTCATTGTGATCTTTGTCCCTTCAAGTGACAGGAGTTACAATGATTGTTGCTTGCACAACAAGCCCAAGGGGCGAAAGTCTATTGACTCTTTTAAGCATCTGTGTGTTCAGGCACAATGAAGGCAGCGCAATTCTTGTCAAATTAAAACTCCAGGTTCAGCATTATGCCTTTGCTAGTCCTGAATAGGCGAGGCTGTGTGCAGCTGTTTGAAATGAACACAATCCAATTTCCAGAACTGGACAAGCACTGCTAAAAATGTCAGAAAGGGAATAATGTGTTGCACAATAAACCATGTGACATTAATAATCAATACATGTAAAATATGTAGAGCTCGATAAAATATCTTTAAAAAACACTTCACTAAAATAACATGTTATATTTTGACCGTCAGTAAAATTTCAAGAAAACAGTATAAAATATTATTTCTTTAAGGTTTTATGGGTAGCATTGGTAAATCAAGCCTGTATTGTTAAAAAAAAAATTGTATTGTGGTCACGTTACATAGCACTTCCTACTCCTACCAAGGCGCTGAAGACTTTGGGGCCGAATCCGATTCGGGCCGGAAAAAATACCGACCGACTCGGTACGGGAATATAGTCCGACCGACACGTACCGGCGTTGCCCGACCTGGGAAGTACGATGAAATGCATGTGAATCACGACCGACTCGTACGGAACTCAAGGCGAACGACCGACCCGGACGGAAACAAGCTATCCGGCCGGGAAACCACGCGAATAGAACCGACCGACACGCACCAGGAATCAACCCGAACGAAACGTACCCGCGAACTCCGACCCGCGCAGTACGATGCAATGGGTGCTAAATCAGACCGATTCGCACGGAGCCCAAGCCGTACGACCGATACGCAAACAAAAGCCAGCCGAACAAACACAATACTCCACGACCGACGCGTACGCCGCATATGAAACTGAGCTGAAACACAGCGGGAACGACTCGGAGAGGCACGCACGAGACAACTGCAACGTCCTACTCGGTCAGAAGAACGACTCCTACATGCACAATAATCACAAATGAAAAAATACAAAAAAAGAGGGCCAAAAAAGCAATGACAAAGCCAATAAATACAGGGGGTGAAAAAAATGGAACAAGGACACACCCCCAACTCCACCGACATAAAGGCCACAAATCCCTACCATGATCCTTTGCAAATTCCAATGACCTGCCAGCACAGAACACCATCAGACAGCAGACACACACACAGCTCATCCAACACAAAAGCCACACACCATTAGCACCTCAACAAATAGCACCCTCACACACACACACAGCAAAACCTACACTCACACACCCTCACTTGCACACACACACATCAATCACCACCACCACCCATCACCATGCCCCTAAAGAAGAATCCAAAGTTCCTAGATAGTGAATTGGAAGTCATGGTAGACGAGATCCTGAGGGTAGAGCCACAGTTGTTTGGTACATTGGTCCAACAGACCCCCATGGCACAGAAAACCAAGATGTGGGCGAGGATCGTCGACAGGGTGAACGCACAATCACCATGTTTGCGCACAAAGGAAGACATCCAGAACAGGTGGTATGATGTGTGCAGGAGGGTCAGGGACCTACTGAAGAAGAATTACCTCCTGAGCCAGCACACCGGCAGTGGCCCTCCTGCCAAACCAGTATACCTCAGGCCCTGGGAGGAGAAGGTGCGGGCCATCCTACCACCAGTGAGCGTATATGGACTAACAAACATCCCAGAGCCTGGTGAGTACACAACTAATATACACAATATTGTGTGCCAATACATACACATCACTGTCAAGGGGATAGTCAAACCATGCACCTCTAGCAAATCAACAGCAACCAAAAGATAATCATCCCAAGAAGTGTATGTTAGTCAGATAAACACAATAAATGCCATGTCATAGTGATATGTAACTGTGTCATGACATGTACAAAACCAATACCAAATAGAGCTAGGCAGTGGCACAAATCTAACCAACAAACACTGTCAGATATTTAGCCACCACTAGAACACCACCTCACAGGGAAGCTCACAGAAAGGAAGGAATCCTGTGTATGCTGGTGAAGTCAGTGTAGCCAAGAGCATGATGGGACTTGTAGTAACAGATAATGGGCAGCCTCACATTTGGACCATCAACACCACTCTGAACCATGCTCACAACACAGGGAGTGGAAAAGGACTGACAAGATGGCTGACACTGGGTACTGCTGTGGGGAGCACAAGACCCTGCTGGGAACTGTGCACCAACAAACAGCAGAACACCACTGCCTGACATCCTGAAAGCCAACTTGCACTCCCTGCAATGCAAGCACGTTGCATGGTGGGATATCTGGCTGGGTGGGAAGGAGGACTGACAGCACTGACCATAGTTACAAGCAGCTCTCCTCACACACCCCCTCAACACAAACTCCACATAACCCACCTGGGAGAATGCAATGCCTCACACACCAAATGAAGATCCCACAAAGAACCACCACCCTGGGTAATGCTGTGTGAAGCACAGGGACACTCTTGGGACTTGTAGCCAAACAAACGCAAGGACAACACTGTCAGCCTTCCTGTCAGCACAGGCACACTACCCCACAGGGAAGCAGAGTCAAAAGGAAGGAAGTACGGGCATGCTGGGAAGGGGGTGTAGGCAATAGCATGATGGGAGTTGTAGTCACAGATATTGCTCACCCTCACAATTGGCCCATCAACACCACTCTGAACCATGCTCACATCACAGGGAGTGGATAAGGACTGACAAGATGGCTGACACTGGGTACTGCTGTGGGGAGCACAAGGCCCTGCTGGGAACTGTGCACCAACAAACAGCACAACACCACTGCCTGACATCCTGAAAGCCAACTTGCACTCCCTGCAATGCAAGCACGTTGCATGGTGGGATATCTGGCTGGGTGGGAAGGAGGACTGACAGCACTGACCATAGTTACAAGCAGCTCTCCTCACACACCCCCTCAACACAAACTCCACATAACCCACCTGGGAGAATGCAATGCCTCACACACCAAATGAAGATCCCACAAAGAACCACCACCCTGGGTAATGCTGTGTGAAGCAAAGGGACACTCTTGGGACTTGTAGCCAAACAAACGCAAGGACAACACTGTCAGCCTTCCTGTCAGCACAGGCACACTACCCCACAGGGAAGCAGAGTCAAAAGGAAGGAAGTGGGCAGCTGGGAAGGGGTGTAGGCAATAGCATTATGGGAGTTGTAGTCACAGATATTGCTCACCCTCACAATTGGCCCATCAACACCACTCTGAACCATGCTCACATCACAGGGAGTGGATAAGGACTGACAAGATGGCTGACACTGGGTACTGCTGTGGGGAGCACAAGGCCCTGCTGGGAACTGTGCACCAACAAACAGCAGAACACCACTGAATGACATCCTGAGAGTCAACCTGAACCCACTGCAAGGGTGGCATGCTTCATGGTGGGATAACTGGGCTAGGTGGAGAAGGATGTCCGGATGTCCACCAAATACAACCAATACTGGCCATGCACACACCTCAACATTCACATTGAAATGCCCCAGGTATGCAGGACAATGTGCTACACCAATATCAACCTCTTACTGTGACAACTTAGGACAATGCAATGTACATGCCCGCATCCAGAGGTACAGTCACAACTGTCAGGTGTGTCAACCATTGATGCCTGTAGAAACATAACATACAATGTGTGTCTCTTCCAAATACAGGTGATGATGATGGGGACACAGCAGCAGGCGAGGAGGAGTCCCTGTCCCAGGCTCCGGGGGACACTGAGCTCACTGGTGTGGAACAGCCTCTGCCCTCCTCGGATGGCGAAGACCTACCTGGCACCTCCGGTGTGAGTCATCATGCAGCACCAGCAGGACCAACATCTGCACCCCCTGCGCCCACCCCTCCAACAACTGCCAACACACAGACCACCCCCGCCGACACAGACAGACCAAGGACCACCGATGATAACAGCACAGGGCCCCAGGCCCACCGTGGAGCAACGGACAACAACACCACTAACAACCCCCAAGGGGGCCTTGGGTCACCTGTGCATGCCACCGCAGGTCCTGCACGTGTCGCCAGTGGTGGAGGGAGGGGTGGTAGACATAGGTCGCTGCTTGCAGAGGGGTCTGGACTGCATGATGACCCACAACTGGCACGCATCGCTGATGCGTACCAGGATAGCACCGGAGAGGTCAGACAGGTAGTGGGGATCCTCATGGACATACAACAGCAGCAGGCTGCCCATCATGCCCGCTTGGACTCCCACATGTCCCGTGTGGAGACACACATGTCTCGCATGGAGTCCAAGTGGGACACATTGCAAGAACTCACAGCGGTGCATCGGGACATATTGACATGCCTCTGCCAGATTAGCACCAACATGGCCACACCTCCCTGTGTGCCCACAACATCTGGTGCTGCAACAACTGACACCGCCACAGGGAGGGAGGAGGACTCTGGCGGAGACTCCCCTGCACCGCAGCAGCCTGCACGTGAGGTCCCCCCCCAAAGAAGAGGGGTCATCCGAGGAAGGAAAACTGAGAGGTTGATGGGCACGTACATCCCCCAGGAAGCCAACACCAGTTCCGGAAATTCTTCTTTGTGTGCAAACTTTTCACCCTGTCGAATGCAACACAACTCTCCCACATGACATGGGGAGTTCAAGTTGGACTAATGTATCATATGACTGTGGACTTCACTCAGGACATTTCTGCTACCAAGACTTCCAACTCATCTGGGAACTTTGGATCACAATCCCAATGTACAGCACCCACCATCCTGTGCACTATACACACACACATTTCTGTAAATAAAATCACTAGTACACCATACTTGCCTCTGTTGTTATTCAAATGTGGATACTGTTATGGTGATGATGATCTGCTAAATTACACTGTGTATGCTAACTTCTACAGCAAGTACAACACCGTCATGTGAGTCATGGTGACGTGACACATATGAGGGAGGCACACCACTAGGGCTACACAACACAGAGACACCAGGGCCATCGGACTCATCGCCTACAGTGATGTTGCCAGGAAATACTGTGGAATGCACAGACACCACACCTATTCAGAGTCTGTGTCAACTAGCCCACAGGTGCAGTAAGCAAATGTCAGTCAGATGTGTGACCACAGACAACGCACATCCCAAAGTGAAGCACAGGTTTATTACACATTTGCAACATGTTGTTTCCACTACAAATGCAAGGTTTACCCACGTGGCAGTGGCCACACAGTCAACAAGTGCAGAAGATATGAAGTCCAGGGGTGTGTGGCACATCACTTGTAGGCCAACTACTGCTGCCACCCTGAAAGCTGAATCATGGTGTCGGGGGATCCAAGTTGACCAAAGTACTCAGTAAGCACCCTGTGAAGGAAAGACATGACACACAGTTAAAACCACTGAAGAACAGGACAGAACTGCAATACTCATGCCCAATACATGTCACAAGACAACTACACAAAACCAAGTTAGCATGTCAAAACTGTTGGGGAGTACAGACTACCTGTAAGGACACATTGCTGCACGCATCCAGTCAAGTAGCACATGGCCACACTCAAACAGCACCAGAGCACCACCCACACATATCATGCAAACTCACATCATTCACATTACATCTCCCTGGATACTCACATTCAGCTGAAGAAGTTGGTGATGAGCTGTGTGCGGACATCACCATCATCATCATCATCATCACTGGCATCGTGGTCCAGGCCAGGATCCTCCACAGGTGGCGGACGTTGGTCATCGTCATCCAGGATGAGAGGCAACTCCTTCCGCACTGCCAGGTTGTGTAGCATGCAGCAGACGATGACAATCTTGCACACCTTTGCTGGGGCATATGGGAGGGCCCCTCCTGTCTTGTCCAGGCAGCGGAAGTGGCTCTTCAGGAGACCAAAGGTCCGCTCAATCACTCTCCTGGTCCGACCATGTGCCTCATTGTAGCGCATCTGGGCTGGTGTCACAGGGTTCCTGAGGGGTGTCAGCAACCACAGCATGTTGGGGTATCCGGAGTCACCTACGGACAGACAAGTGCACATTAGCTGATTTGGAAAAGTGGGCGGTATACTACAGAGCAGAACACACACAATGGTACAAAGTCAGTACACACCGACAAGCAAGGCACGCTGGTTCTGTATCTGTGCCATCATCCTCGGGATGCGACTACTCCTCATCACGTAGGCATCGTGTGCTGAACCAGGGAAACGGGCACACACATGTGTGATGCTCATATCTGCAAGACATACCACCAGAGCATTGATCGAATGGTAATGTTTCCGGTTCCGGTATGCCTGCTCATGTGCCTGTGGTGGTACCAAAGCCACATGTGTCCCATCAATGGAGCCAATGACATGTGGCATCCTCCCCAGGGCATAGAAGTCACTCTTGACGTCAGTGAGATGTTGACGTGTAGGGAAATAGATGTACTGGTTCAGGCAGCTCAACATTGCCTCCAAAACATCGCGTAGCACACGGCTGAACATAGTCTGTGACATCCCACCGGCAGTCGCCACAGTGTGTTGAAAGGTACCGGTGGCAAAGAAGTGTAGGGCTGCCATTACCTTCACCTTGGGGGTCAGCGCCGTAGGGTACGGCCGGCCAGGTTGCAAATGTGGTGCCAAGCGCACTGCCAAATCCTCAATCAGCTGCCTGGTGAAGCGGTACCGTCGGATGCTGTCACGTTCCATCATCGTTGCCAGGTCAGGGAATGGTCTATGGACAGCTGGAGCCCTGCAGTGCATAGGTTGAAGAAAGAAAGATTGTCAGTCACCCCACATATGTGCCATTCACCATACTCAATTTCACATGATACATCATTACGAGACACAAGTACTTGATGTGTGTGCCGTTCTGTTCGGACATAACTCGCACCTACATGGCCATCATCTAACTTCTCAGTACAACATGTGTGGACAACAGGTTCCAGGTTGTGCTATGGGAAACCATTAGGCTGTGTCACAGTACCCATTTACTGCTGTCACGTTCCACACACACACCACAGTGACATGTCTGGACAGATGCACCACAGGCATCACAGCTCATTGACAGGTAGATTCCCAGTGACCCTGTCTTGCCACATGGACACTGGCATGACATGGCGTATCATGTACACGTCAGAAAAACAAACATGACTCCCACAGGTAGTGGCCCCTGTCGCCTCCGCAGGACAGACATGGACGCCAGTGACGCACAACATCAAAGTCCATGCACAAACAACGTTGATGTGGAGACTGTCTCCCATCGGGCACATGTAATCAGAGACATCGGAAACACAACATGCACACAGACTGTGGAGGGACATCACTATTGTGGCAATGGGTCACCCTGTGACGTACATGCCTTCCCCCATGGGACCCTGGGGGTATGTGACATGTCACACACATACACAACCTGGAAATGTGACCATGCCACATGCTCCGAAATGAACTGTTGCACATCACAGTGGTCATGTGCACAACACACAAAGGACCCTGTCCCCATGAACACATGCACAGCCTGGGTGTGGCTGCCCACAAGTGCCACCACAGAAACCACATGTTAACCCCCATACACAGAAAAGGTAATGCAGCCTTACATGCCTTAGGAAACAGTGTGGACTGGGTGTGGTGTTGTAGCTGTGCCCCTGGGTCTCTGGCAGGTATATGTGGCTGGCATACGTTCACCAGTGACAAGCATGGTGACATATGCAACTGACCTGTACAGGTACGCGTTGTACAGCAATGGACCGATCGGTGTGCCCGGCCGGCCCATTGCATCTGTTGTGAGCGGGTACGCGTTGTATCCCGAAATACGCGTTGTACAGCAATGGACCAATCGGTGTGCCCGGCCGGCCCATTGCATCTGTTGTGAGCGGGTACGTGTTGTACAGCAATGGACCGATCGGTGTGCCCGGCCGGACCATTGCATCTGTTGTGAGCGGGTACGCGTTGTATCCCGAAATACGCGTTGTACAGCAATGGACCGATCGGTGTGCCCGGCCGGCCCATTGCATCTGTTGTGAGCGGGTACGCGTTGTACAGCAATGGACCGATCGGTGTGCCCGGCTGGACCATTGCATCTGTTGTGAGCGGGTATGCGTTGTATCCCAAAATACGCGTTGTACAGCAATGGACCGATCGGTGTGCCCGGCCGGCCCATTGCATCCGTTGTGAGCGGGTACGCGTTGTACAGCAATGGACCGATCGGTGTGCCCGGCCGGCCCATTGCATCTGTTGTGAGCGGGTACGCATTGTACAGCAATGGACCGATCGGTGTGCCCGGCTGGACCATTGCATCTGTTGTGAGCGGGTATGCGTTGTATCCTGAAATACGCGTTGTACAGCAATGGATCGAACGGTGCGCACGCGTTGGCTGGGGCCTGGCATGGCAATGGACGTGTATTCGAAGCTTCAACGAGTCTGATGCAGTGAATTCAGCTGGCCAGCCACAACAATGTTGCAAAATCATGGGTGTCATGAACTTGGATTTTTGAAGGATGCTGTAGGCGTGTATTAGTGCTGCTATTCCATGGATTGGTCAGATTCAGAAGATGCAAACGACTTGGACCTATCACTTTGGACACATGGGACAGTATCTGCCTCTGCAGCACACATATAATGCTGGCTGTTCCCCTGAGAGCTCACTTGCCTGCACTACATGCTCCAGGACGACATCTGCCACCAACACTGCTGCTGTCTCTGCATCCTCTGGCTACTGCAATGGCACGTACTGTGGAGAGAGCCCCAGCCTTCAGCCTTGAGGAGAACCAGGCCCTGCTGGACAGCCTCCTTCCACAGTACAGCAAGCTGTATGGGACACCAGGGGAGCAGGTGAGTGTGCTGTCCACTGCCTTTCTAATTTTGCATGTTGTCTGACTAGCAGGACCTACAGTGTGCACACCACTGGCTAGCATGCTCACTGAGTAGTTCTGACCCCCAAAGTGTGTAGTTACATGCACTGAACAGGTACAGTGCAGTAACAGTGCATTCCAACAAGGTTTACTTCCCATGCAATGATACCATGTAGTAACTGCTGGCAAACTGTTCATAGCCATCGTTGCACTGCCTGTGTACATCATGTGCCCCAGTGATTGAGACATGTATATCCAACTGTGTGATGCACGGATATGTTGCATGTGTAGTAATGGCATTTTCACTTTGTCATCCTCACAGGTTGATGCCCACCAGAAGCAGGAAATCTGGCTGACCATCACCCGGGCAGTAAGATCCGTGGGGGACTACAAGCGCTGGATCCGCAACTGCCAGAAGAGGTGGCAGGACCTTCGAGGCTGGACCCGGAGGATCGCAAGGGTCCAGCTGAAGCTGTCGCCTCCTCGCAGGAGGGGCGGACACCGGACCCTGACCCCCCACATGCTCAGGATCCTGGCGGTGGTCTTCCCTGACCTGGATGGGCAGCTGAAGGCCAGACAGCAGCAAGGAGGGGGTGAGTCCATGACAGCACTGTGCACTTTGTCTGACATGCTATGTGCCCTCCTCTGGCCTGGTTAAACTTCCACAGTACATCAGTCTTGTGGTCCAGGACCCATGTCCCTCTATTGTGACATGCCCACTCCTCATCTGATACACATATGTGTGGCCCTTACAGTCAGGAAATTGTGTCACTTGGGGACTGTGTCATTGCATTTTGCTTTGCTCAAGGTGGGGGACAGCATTTGTTCCGGTGACTATGTTGTGGGATTCATGGGTGGGTCAATTGCTCACACAATGCCCAAGTCCTGACATGTAATCTGGGTGTAACTTTGATATGTGGTCCACTTGCTGATCTGATTAACCACATGTCCCTGGGGTATTTGGCACACCCCCATGCTGTGGGTGGGAACAATGTTTGGGCCTCAGGAGTATGTATATCAAGTGTGTCACACATGCTTAGACACCTGCCTACTGTCCAGGACTCATCCCTCTTACAGGTGGAGCTGGACAGTCATGCCTACTCCAGGGCATACAATAGACTCTGTACTCCCACTCCCGTGGATCATCTGACATGTTGTGACCAGTGACATGTTCCCTCAGGTGTCTGCCTCTGTGTCAGTGTGCTGTGGCTTCGTTGTCAGGACTACTGGTATGTTTGTCGGTTAGGGTTCAGCATGCCATCTGAGATGTGACCATGTGAGACGATACTTCTGTGACTTATAGATGTTTGATCACTTGACTGTGCACACAGGTGTATGCGACTGTGACTTTCAGGCAGCTGTTATTCATTCCCAGCACACTGTGAGGTGCTCAGGTTCTGGGAGTTGTGTTTCATGTCCCCCATATGTCCAATTGGCATGACGTGGACAAATACTAGTTCAGATGATGTGGTGTGTGGGGGATGGACATGTGCACTTGTCAGTTACATAACTTGCATTCCCCATGTCCTAGGATTGTGACACAGTGCAGACTGTTGTTGGCAGGCTGCCATGGCCATGTGACTGGAGACAGTGATGTATGACTTTGCACGCATGCCTGTGTCATTGCATTAAACTTCCTAAGAGTGATCCTGCAGGGGAGTGACATGTGCAACATGCACCCCATTGTGGCATTGACTATCCGGACATGGGTGCATCATGGTGTCTGGTGCTGGTATGCATCACATGCATTTCTATTTAGACTCTGGCCATCCCTTTCTCCGGACACCTGCACTGACTCAGTGGCAAGAGATGTGATGTGTGCATGTTCACATACTTCACTGTGTTCCCTGCAATTTCCAACAACTGTGTAGGTGGTGCATGTGTCCACACTGGGGTCTTACCATCAGACAGGCACCAGACAGATTGGTGCAAGGGCAGGAGGGGTGTGAGTCCCATGGTTGACCATCAGACTGACAATTGGCTTCTCCAAATCTGTGTGAGGAGTTTTGGCAATGTTCTACTAAGGATGCCAGGGCTGGCTCTGTAAGTGCTGTACTTACTGTGGTGTGTGCGGTCAGTGCAGGTGACTGATGTTTGTCTGTTTCCCTAATTGTTTGCAGATACATCCACGGCCACAGGAGGGGACAGCTCCACGGACCAGGAGGAGCAGTGGAGCCAGACTGGGTCAGCATCCGACGAGTGGTCAGAGGGACCCAGTGGCACGGAGGGCGAGGGGAGCCACACCGAGGAGTCCTCAGCACCATCCACCTCAGCTGAGGACCACAGCAGCTCGGAGGGTGACTCCCTTGTGGAGGCGGGTGTCAGCAGCCACCACACCCCCGCTAGTCTGTCTGGCCCCGCCACCACCACCACCAGCACCGCCCTCCCATTGGCTCCAATTCCAGACGTCCGTGGAGGCTCCCGTGTTCGGGAGCGTGTCTCCTTCGTGCCAGGCACCGCACCCCCTGCCCCTGTGTCCCCTGCTGCCCTGAGTGAGGAGTCTGTGTACCTACTTCGGCAGCTCCATGTAGGGCAGACAGCAATGCTGAGTGTCCTCCATGCACACACCACTCTGTTGACACAGCTGGTGTCGTTCATGGAGGGCATCTCGACGGGTATGTCTGCCCTACAGAGGAGCAATAAGTCCATGGACTCCTCCCTGACGGCAGCAGTGTCCCTCCTCCAGCAGTCCCTCCCACCTCCTACCTCTGCCCCATCCACACTTCCTGGCACCCTACCTGTCCAAAGCACATGCACACCTGCACAATCACCGAAGCACACAGACACGAGCAGCACAGACACACCCAAAAGAAAGGCAAGACGTGCACACAAGCATCCTCAGGGGACAGATACCACACACACAGGGGATGGGGAACAGACACACACACAGGCATCCACAGTCACTCCGCAGTCTTCCAAATCCTCTCCCTCCAAGACCCCTTCCCTTGCCTCACCTGCAACCCCACCTACACAGCAGATCTTCCTGTGTGACCTCGGCCTCTTCCCCTCCGATCCTGCAGATCCGGCATACCGGGGGAAGAGGAAGTCCACCCACACAGAGGGGAGTGCCCCTCGCCCCCGGACACCCTCCCCCAGGCGCAGGCAGACTGAGGACCCCATTCGGAAGTCCCCCCGGACCAGGAAGGGCAAGACCCCACCACCACCACCACGCAGCTCCACCACCCAGTCTCTCTCCTCCATCCCCCAGGCCACCACTCCACAGGTTCCACCGCCACACCCTGCCCCAGGTTCCCCCACACACTAATACCGCATCCCCAAACTGCTTAGGCCCTCCCCCCCTGCCACTTGCTCTTCTACCCCCAACCCAGACGCTCAGCCTGTTTGTGCCACTGGTGTGGAGACCGGGTCCCCCCCCTCTGTCCTGCCCACCTCATCTGCCCCCCTTCCACTCCCTTGGAGGCATGCACTGCAGTGGAGTCCACAACCACCCCGTCTGACTCGGGCACTGCAGTGGTGCCGGCCCCCCTGAGTCAGACACCTCCACTGCAGTTGCTGGTGACACTCCTGCACCCACCACCCCTTCACTGCCTCACTCTGGCATCCCCTGATCCTGTCCCTGCGGTGCCTGGCCTGCCCCTTGTATGCCCCTCCAAGGGGGATGTCCCCTGTCCCTACCAGTGCAGGCAAGCAATGGGTGACAAGTTGTCACATATCACCCTGTTGGGACTGTGTATTTGGACTGGCCATTGGCCTTAGTTTAATTTGGACTTCTGATTTTTTATTGACATTTGCTGAATAAAGCCTATTTTTGTTTACTTGTGGTTTTTCTTTTGATGTACATGATGTACATGGTTATCATCATGCATTTGCAGTTGTAATAGTGTTCAGATCAGGGAAATGAAGTGTTGCAGTGATGGACTCCATGTGGTCCATGGGATGTGTGTCCTGTTGTAGTCTGGATCTATAAAATCAGAAAAATAAGGGGAGAAAGAGGGATATGCTAGGTCCACCCTCCAAAAATGATCAAGAATTACAAAACACCGAAATCTCGGTTATGGAAACCTAGCCAGTTTTTTCAGAAAATTAAATTTACTAATATAAGATTCAGAAAAAATAGTTAGTAAAGGAAAATGTCCTTTCTTGAGTCCCCTCACTCACCAGGGTTTCCCATGGTGACATGCTTCATCATAGGGGCCATCCCAGCCTGCTACGGGCTGAGGCGTGCTACGACTTGCGACACTACGTAGGAGCACTACTTGTGAGTGACTATGTGTGGTGCAGTGATGGGGGTGGAGTGGGTGGGACTAAAAATATCTAGCTAGTGGGCAAAAAGAATTTATTCAGGCTCCTAGCCGATATATTAAAAACGGGGTTGGTCGCTACAGACACCCTAGCGACCAACCCCGTTTTTAATATATCGGCTAGGAGCCTGAATAAATTCTTTTTGCCCACTAGCTAGATATTTTTAGTCTCACCCACTCCACCCCCATCACTGCACCACACATAGTCACTCACAAGTAGTGCTCCTACGTAGTGTCGCAAGTCGTAGCACGCCTCAGCCCGTAGCGGGTTGGGATGGCCCCTATGATGAAGCATGTCACCATGGGAAACCCTGGTGAGTGAGGGGACTCAAGAAAGGACATTTTTCCTTTACTAACTATTTTTTCTGAATCTTATATTAGTAAATTTAATTTTCTGAAAAAACTGGCTAGGTTTCCATAACCGAGATTTCGGTGTTTTGTAATTCGTAGTCTGGATCTATGGCATCCTCTGCTGCAGTCTGAGGGTGTGATGTTCAGCATATGACACAGGGATGTACGTTTTGCATTTGTAAATTAACTTCTTTGTCTTACAGTGATGCACATCTGTTGGGCTTACCACTGTTCAATGTTTCTATTTCCCTGACTGTGTGCCCATCTCCACTGGACATGCAGTTTAGCACACCAATGTTGAAGGACTCATCAGTGTATACAGTGCACCTTGCTTGACACGTGTTTTGGGTGTATGCAGATGACTGATGTGACACTCCCGTACCCAGGCTGATGTGAGCAGAGCCTTCAGTGTGTTGTAGTTGTTGACTCACTGACCGAGTGTTCTGCCGACATGTTTGAGTCGTGCACAGACAAGGCTTGGCACAGCGGACCTTCCACAGCAGTGGAGTGCCCTCATGGCAGTGTGTAATCCCGTGACATTGCCTGGGCCCGTGTTTTGTGTTGAGTAAGCATGTCTGTGCGTGTACCCTTCCCTTTTCCTACACAGGCTGTGTCCCTACGGATGTTCCTGTTTCTGATGCTTGCAGAGTTGTTCTGTATTCATCCAGCATCTTGGACCTGGTTACTCCGGGATGTGGGTGCATGGCTAACTAAGGTTCATCAGGTTGTCATCCCAGGTTGTCTTTGTTGTCAGGGCTGGGGATGTGGGCAAACGCAGATGGGACACATTCAGGATTCCCCTTGGCACTTGTTGGTTACACATGTCATGTAATTTACAGTCTATGGTAGCTTTCAGTGATTGTGACACGTTGTGTGTGTGACTGCTGCCACTCCTCAGGGTCAGAGCTGCAATGTTGGAAGTTGTGTACGTGTGTTCTTTGTGTGTCACCTTGTCTTCTTCATTGGTGTGTGACTATGGCCAGGATCCCATTGATTGTGGTGGATTTCACGTCATGCCCATGTACCGCGTAGTGTGCAGTGTGTCAGACATTCACAAGTCTTGTTGACTGGCCATGTGTGATGGGTTTCTGCACCTTAGTTCCCACCACCACCCCTGGGATTGTCATGGGTGCATGTGCAATGTCACCAGTCCATGTGAGCTTCACTGCTGCACATTGGTGGAGATCAAGGTGTGTGGTGTTAAGTGTGTGCAAATGTGAGTTGTTGCACGGCTAGACCCCTACCTCCATATTGGCCATGGCTGGCAGGCCGTGCTGTTTGATTTGTGCTTGTGTAGGTGTGATGGTAGTTTGTTGCTCCGGACACATGGCTGTGGTTCACAGTGTGAATGACATCTACCTTTGTCATCACAGTGGGATTATCATGCAGGGTAGTGTCACCACAATGTGGGGTCCCTGGAGGTAGTGCTGTGGTGGGTCTGTCTCTTGCTGAGTTAGTTGCTGTTCCTACTAGCTTGTGTGACATGTGTAATTTGGGCTCCCTCTCATCTAACAATGCCTCTTTGCCCACATAGGGGAATCCGATCCATGAGTTACTTTTGTATGGCACTGTATACACATCTGTGTAATTGGAATTCAGGCCTCCTCATGTGTTGTGTGGTTGCCTGGGGAAACTGGCACACACCCCCATCACCTGTTGTGTTTGATATGCAGTGTGGGTCTGCCTGTTTGTGTTTGTGCATTTGCACCACTGCATTGGCATATATTGAGTGTGCCATTGGCTGTATGTTGTTTGGTGGCTTTCCCCTGCTGTCCCTGGGACTCCTAGGTCATCAGTCAGCACAATAATCATGGTTTGTATGTCCCATTGCTGCCATGGTATGGTATTTGTTCACCTGACATCTACAGTCTCCCTAGGATATCTACATTTGTGTGTCCATTGGTGCAGATATGTGGGTCTGCATTATGATGGTCACTTCTGTCATTGTGTTATTTGTGAATGTTGACAATGTGAGTCCCCATGGGTGATGTTTGTATGCACATGGCCAAAGGTATGTTTTATTTGCACTGCACTGTTTGCCTCACCCAATCTATGCTGCTATGGGACACACGCACTACTATGCCACTGATGTGTTTGTTGTTGTGTGACCAGGAATCATCCATGCAGTTTGGCATTGGCAGCTTTTACTCTGACTACACTTCCCTTTTGGTCACTGTGGTGATGGGGCTTTGGGCCCCATTGCCACACTGTTCAAAATGTGCATAAGCTATGGACCCCACACCTACCTTTTGGTCACTGTGGTGATGGGGCTTTGGGCCCCATTGCCACACTGTTCAAAAGGTGCATCAGCTATGGACCCCACACTTCCCTTTTGGTCACTGTGGTGATGGGGCTTTGGGCCCCATTGCCACACTGTTCAAAAGGTGCATCAGCTATGGACCCCACACTTCCCTTTTGGTTGCTGTGGTGATGGGGTGTTCAACACCATTGCCACAGTGGCCATGGTCGGCTTGCATTGTGGAGGCCACACACATTTATGTGTGACACATGTGCTAAGGGGTCACATTGTATGTTCAATGTTATGTTCAGTGTTGTAGGCATTTGTCACAGACTACACACGCTTGTCATGGTGTTGGGGGGGAAGTAATTTTCAGACATTCCTTATGTGGGAGTATGCTGGTTGTGTCATGCATTACCCATCCTATGAGTAGGGGTGGAAGTAGTGGTAGGCATCCAGCCCCCTATGAGTAGGGGTGGTGGTAGTGGCAGGCATCCAGCCCCCCCTGAGTAGGGGTGGTGGTAGTGGTAGGCATCCATCCCCCTATGAGTGGGGATGGTAGTAGTGACAGGCATCCAGCCCACCCTGAGTAGGGGTGGTGGTAGTGGCAGGCATCCAGCCCCCCTGACTAGGGGTGGTGGTAGTGGTAGGCATCCATCCCCCTAAGGGTGGGGATGGTAGTAGTGACAGGCATCCAGCCCCCTATGAGTAGGGGTGGTGGTAGTGGCAGGCATCCACCCCCCCCTGAGTAGGGGTGGTGGTAGTGGTAGGCATCCATCCCCCTAACGGTGGGGATGGTAGTGGTGACAGGCATCCAGCCCCCTATGAGTGGGGATGGTAGTAGTGATGGGCATCCAGCCCCCTATGAGTGGGGATGGTAGTAGTGATGGGCATCCAGCCCGCTATGAGTGGGGATGGTAGTAGTGATGGACATCCAGCCCCCTATGAGTAGGGGTGGTGGTAGTGGCAGGCATCCAGCCCCCCTGAGTAGGGGTGGTGGTAGTGGTAGGCATCCATCCCCCTAAGGATGGGGATGGTAGTGGTGACAGGCATCAAGCCCCCTATGAGTGGGGATGGTAGTAGTGACGGGCATCCAGCCCCCTATGAGTGGGGATGGTAGTAGGGATGGGCATCCAGCCCCCTATGAGTGGGGATGGTAGTAGTGATGGGCATCCAGCCCCCTATGAGTAGGGGTGGTGGTAGTGGCAGGCATCCAGCCCCCCCTGAGTAGGGGTGGTGGTAGTGGTAGGCAACCATCCCCCTATGAGTGGGGGTGGTGGTAGTGGCAGGCATCCAGCCCCCCCTGAGTAGGGGTGGTGGTAGTGGTAGGCATCCATCCCCCTAATGGTGGGGATGGTATTAGTGACAGGCATCCAGCCCCCTATGAGTGGGGATGGTAGTAGTGATGGGCATCCAGCCCCCTATGAGTGGGGATGGTAGTGGTGACAGGCATCCAGCCCCCTATGAGTGGGGATGGTAGTAGTGACAGGCATCCAGCCCCCCCTGAGTAGGGGTGGTGGTAGTGGCAGGCATCCAGCCCCCCCTGAGTAGGGGTGGTGGTAGTGGTAGGCATCCATCCCCCTAAGGGTGGGGATGGTAGTAGTGACAGGCATCCAGCCCCCTATGAGTGGGGATGGTAGTAGTGATGGGCATCCAGCCCCCTAAGAGTGGGGATGGTAGTAGTGATGGGCATCCAGCCCCCTATGAGTAGGGGTGGTGGTAGTGGCAGGCATCCAGCCCCCCTGAGTAGGGGTGGTGGTAGTGGTAGGCATCCAGCCCCCCCTGAGTAGGGGTGGTGGTAGTGGTAGGCATCCATCCCCCTAAGGGTGGGGATGGTAGTAGTGACAGGCATCCAGCCCCCTATGAGTAGGGGTGGTGGTAGTGGCAGGCATCCAGCCCCCCTGAGTAGGGGTGGTGGTAGTGGTAGGCATCCATCCCCTAACGGTGGGGATGGTAGTGGTGACAGGCATCCAGCCCCCTATGAGTGGGGATGGTAGTAGTGATGGGCATCCAGCCCCTATGAGTGGGGATGGTAGTAGTGATGGGCATCCAGCCCCCTATGAGTAGGGGTGGTGGTAGTGGCAGGCATCCAGCCCCCTGAGTAGGGGTGGTGGTAGTGGCAGGCATCCAGCCCCCTGAGTAGGGGTGGTGGTAGTGGTAGGCATCCAGCCCCCCTGAGTAGGGGTGGTGGTAGTGGTAGGCATCCATCCCCCTAAGGGTGGGGATGGTAGTAGTGACAGGCATCCAGCCCCCTATGAGTAGGGGTGGTGGTAGTGGCAGGCATCCAGCCCCCCCTGAGTAGGGGTGGTGGTAGTGGTAGGCATCCATCCCCCTAACGGTGGGGATGGTAGTGGTGACAGGCATCCAGCCCCCTATGAGTGGGGATGGTAGTAGTGATGGGCATCCAGCCCCCTATGAGAGGGGATGGTAGTAGTGATGGGCATCCAGACCCCTATGAGTGGGGATGGTATTAGTGATGGGCATCCAGCCCCCTATGAGTAGGGGTGGTGGTAGTGGCAGGCATCCAGCCCCCCCTGAGTAGGGGTGGTGGTAGTGGTAGGCATCCAGGCCCCCCTGAGTAGGGGTGGTGGTAGTGGCAGGCATCCAGCCAGCCCCCCCTGAGTAGGGGTGGTGGTAGTGGTAGGCATCCATCCCCCTAAGGGTGGGGATGGTAGTAGTGACAGGCATCCAGCCCCCTATGAGTGGGGATGGTAGTAGTGATGGGCATCCAGCCCCCTATGAGTAGGGGTGGTGGTAGTGGCAGGCATCCAGCCCCCCCTGAGTAGGGGTGGTGGTAGTGGTAGGCATCCATCCCCCTAACGGTGGGGATGGTAGTGGTGACAGGCATCCAGCCCCCTATGAGTGGGGATGGTAGTAGTGATGGGCATCCAGCCCCCTATGAGAGGGGATGGTAGTAGTGATGGGCATCCAGCCCCCTATGAGAGGGGATGGTAGTAGTGATGGGCATCCATCCCCCTAAGGGTGGGGATGGTAGTAGTGACAGGCATCCAGCCCCCTATGAGTGGGGATGGTAGTAGTGACAGGCATCCAGCCCCCTATGAGTAGGGGTGGTGGTAGTGGCAGGCATCCAGCCCCCCCTGAGTAGGGGTGGTGGTAGTGGTAGGCATCCATCCCCCTAACGGTGGGGATGGTAGTGGTGACAGGCATCCAGCCCCCTATGAGTGGGGATGGTAGTAGTGATGGGCATCCAGCCCCCTATGAGAGGGGATGGTAGTAGTGATGGGCATCCAGACCCCTATGAGTGGGGATGGTAGTAGTGATGGGCATCCAGCCCCCTATGAGTAGGGGTGGTGGTAGTGGCAGGCATCCAGCCCCCCCTGAGTAGGGGTGGTGGTAGTGGTAGGCATCCAGGCCCCCTGAGTAGGGGTGGTGGTAGTGGCAGGCATCCAGCCCCCCTGAGTAGGGGTGGTGGTAGTGGTAGGCATCCATCCCCCTAAGGGTGGGGATGGTAGTAGTGACAGGCATCCAGCCCCTATGAGTGGGGATGGTAGTAGTGATGGGCATCCAGCCCCCTATGAGTGGGGATGGTAGTGGTGACAGGCATCCAGCCCCCTATGGGTGGGGATGGTAGTAGTGATGGGCATCCAGCCCCTATGAGTGGGGATGGTAGTAGTGATGGGCATCCAGCCCCCTATGAGTGGGGATGGTAGTAGTGATGGGCATCCAGCCCCCTATGAGTAGGGGTGGTGGTAGTGGCAGGCATCCAGCCCCCCTGAGTAGGGGTGGTGGTAGTGGCAGGCATCCAGCCCCCCTGAGTATGGGTGGTGGTAGTGGTAGGCATCCATCCCCCTAAGGGTGGAGATGGTAGTGGTGACAGGCATCAAGCCCCCTATGAGTGGGGATGGTAGTAGTGATGGGCATCCAGCCCCCTATGAGTGGGGATGGTAGTAGTGATGGGCATCCAGCCCCCTATGAGTGGGGATGGTAGTAGTGATGGGCACCAGCCCCCTATGAGTAGGGGTGGTGGTAGTGGCAGGCATCCAGCCCCCCCTCAGTAGGGGTGGTGGTAGTGGTAGGCAACCATCCCCCTATGAGTGGGGATGGTAGTAGTGACAGGCATCCAGCCCCCCCTGAGTAGGGGTGGTGGTAGTGGCAGGCATCCAGCCCCCCCTGAGTAGGGGTGGTGGTAGTGGTAGGCATCCATTCCCCTAAGGGTGGGGATGGTAGTAGTGACAGGCATCCAGCCCCCTATGAGTGGGGATGGTAGTAGTGATGGGCATCCAGCCCCGTATGAGTGGGGATGGTAATAGTGATGGGCATCCAGCCCCCTATGAGTAGGGGTGGTGGTAGTGGCAGGCATCCAGCCCCCCCTGAGTAGGGGTGGTGGTAGTGGCAGGCATCCAGCCCCCCTGAGTAGGGGTGGTGGTAGTGGTAGGCATCCAGCCCCCCTGAGTAGGGGTGGTGGTAGTGGTAGGCATCCATCCCCTATGAGTGGGGATGGTAGTAGTGACAGGCATCCAGCCCCCTGAGTAGGGGTGGTGGTAGTGGTAGGCATCCAGCCCCCTAAGGGTGGGGATGATAGTAGTGACAGGCATCCAGGCCCCCCTGAGTAGGGGTGGTGGTAGTGGCAGGCATCCAGCCCCCCCTGAGTAGGGGTGGTGGTAGTGGTAGGCATCCAGGCCCCCCTGAGTAGGGGTGGTGGTAGTGGTAGGCATCCAGCCCCCCCTGAGTAGGGATGGTGGTAGGGTGGTGTTGGTGGTAGGCATCCATCCCCCTATGGGTGTGTATGGCATTGGTGATGGCCATCCCACCCCTATGGTTCTGCTGTTGCTAGTGTACGTCATTTGTCCATCCCTATGTGTGTGTGACATATTTCGGGTACGTGTCGTTTGTTTGTGTTGTTGGTGTTTGACTTACCGTCTGCGCCGTACGCGTCTGTGCCAGTCCCGGTAATAGATGTAGAGTATAGGTAGGACCTGCGCAATGGGATTCATGCTTGGATCGTCTCGTTCGGGTTTCTCATGTCTTCGAGTCATACTCGTAGCAGGCTTGTTCGTCTCGCAGCCGTGGATCGTCTTGTGGTGCGAAACGGAACTTATGTACGGCTCGCCCGGATGCTCAAACATCCCGGACATAGCGACGGGTTCGGCGCGTACGGAGTGCGCATCGTACTCGTCCGGCCGGAAGGTGCTGTGTATTTGCTTCCGTACGACTCGATTCGGCTTTTACGGATCCGGCTCGGGCGGGGAACAGGAGCAGGATTGGGTAAGTACGGCTCGCTCGGAAACTGGGTTGGTATACGCATCGTACTTGTTCGTCCGGACGAGTGTTCGAATCGGTCGGGAAACACGCAATCGGCTGGTATTTTTTCCGGACGAATACTGTTAGGTGCGCTTCCGGCCGAGATCGGAATCGACCCCTGAGTGGGCAAGTAGCATGCTGCTCCATTGGGCTGCAAAAGGATGATAGAGTGTATGTGTCATATAAGACATAAGTGGAAGTCTAAGAGGCTTGAGTGAGGGAAGGTGTTGCACTCTCATCTTGCAGAGCCTAATGGGGCATTGGGGCTTAAACGTGGTCACGCAGGTGATCTTGCAATCTCTCATTCAAGTGGTCCTGCAAGTGGTCAGACAAACAGGCATGACTTTTGCTAAGCACCCAGGTAAGTGTTCAGTGGTCATACCAGGCATTATGCAAAACAGCCATTTCCAATAAACGATAGGCCATTAACTATTTAAACATTACCTATACAGTATAGATTGATTACATTTCAGTTTTAGAGCCCTTTGCAGAGATATATTAATAATAGTATAATAAAATGTAGGTTGAGTAGAGGGCCAGTTCATGCAGACATTTAAATTACTTTCAGCTCTTTTCAAAGTTGTTAGGTTCATACAAGCATTTGAATTATTTCCAGTTCTGATCGACATTAAAAGAGTATTCATAGTAAGTAATGACATTATATGGGATTCCTCTTTGTTAGAGGGTTGTATGATGGAAAAACACATGCAACGCATGCATTCATTCAACAGCGAGACCACAGACGTCCTCCCTCCCAAGATCTCTACAACAAACTTGGCAGCTTCTTTCACCACAAGATCAAGCAGATTTATGACAACCTCGACACCCTAGACCCTACCACTACGCCTGACACCACCACACGCAACAACGCTGCACTCCAACAGACCGCTCTCTGCTGGACCCCGCTCACAACACAGGACACACTCAAGACATGAAGAGCATCCATTGAGGAGCCCCATTGGATTCCTGCCCATACCACATCTTCCACAGAGCAGCAGCCACCATCGCCCCCGGCTTCGCCGCACCATTAACTGCTCCATTGAAACCGCCACCTTCCCCGACCACTGGAAACACACCGAGATCAACCGCCTCCTGTAGAAGCCGGCCTCAGACCCAACAGAGCTCAAGAACTTCAGTCCCATCTCCCTCATTCCCTCCCCAGTCAAGGTCATCAAGAAGGCCATCAACAGCCAACTCTCTGCATTCATAGAAGTGAACCACGTCCTGGGCATCTCCCAATTGAGCTTCCAAAGCAACCACAGCCACCGAGACTGCACTCCTTGCCACCACCGATGACATTCGCTCCCTCATTGACCGGGGCGAGACTGTTGCCCTCATCCTACTGGCCACCTTCGACACCGTCTTCCACTGCACCCTAATCACGAGACTCCACAACAAGGCACTGGACTGGATCCACTCCTTGCTCACCAGCCGGACTCAGCAAGTTAGACTACCCCCTTTCCTCTCAGAACCTACAGAGATCAGCTGCAGAGTCCCCCAGGGTTCCTCCCTGAGCCTCACCCTCTTCAACGTCTACATTGCCCCCGTCACAGCCATCGTCAGAAGTCAAGGACGCAACATCATCTCCCACGTCGATGACACCCAACTAATCCTCTCCCTCACCAATGAACCCACAACCGCCAGAACTAACTTCCACAGTGGAATGAAGGCCGTTGCCACCTGGATGAAAAACAGCTGCCTCAAGCTCAACTCGGACAAGACCGAAGTACTCATCCTGGGACCTCCCCCCTTCAGCCTGGGAAGACTCTTGGTGGCCAGCTGCTCTGGGACCCCCTTCCACTCCGATGGACTACGCTAGCAACCTCAGCATCATACTGGGCTCATCGCTCACAATGAACTGCCAAATCAACGCAGTTTCCTCAGCCTGCTTCCACACGCTCCGCCTGCTTCGAAAGACATTCAGATGGATACCCACAGAATCCAGAAAGATGGTCACCCTCGCACTCATCACCTGCAGACTCGACTACCCAGAAACAGCTCAAGACACTACAGAACGTTCAAAACACCATAGCCAGACTAGTCCTCAACATCCCCCACCGCAGCCACATCATGCAACACCTCCGATAACTCCACTGGCTCCCAATCAACAATAGAATCACCTTCAAGCTCCCCACACATGCCTACAAAACTCTCTATGCTGAAGGACCAGCATACCTAAACCACCGCCTCGCATTTCATGTTCCGGCCAGACAACTCCATTCCGCCCAACTTGCCCTAGCCTCCGTCCCCAGGATCCACAAGACCAGAACCAGAGGAAGTTCATTCTCCTACCTCGCCGCCAAGACCTGGAACACCCTGCCGCTCCACCTCAGGCAATCTGCGTCGCTGTCCCAATTCAAGAAGGACCTCAAGACCTGGCTCTTCGAATGATCCTCCACCCAATGGGACCAGTAGCCCCCCCCAGCACCTTGACACCCTCATAGGTGAGTAGCAGCTCTTTATAAGCCCCTGATTGATTAATCATGCATGCCTTTAAAAACGCTTACACTATCACGCATTACCTACTACCACGCACCACATTACCACACATACCATTACAACGCGCTTGCATCAGGACACATTGAAAGTGACACTACAACGCATACACTAACCATGCATACCACTTCCACGCAAACCTTTATAACAAAATTGTGGTATGTGCGGAACTGCTTATAACACTGAAAGCTGCACTCAGGAAACAATCGGGCAGCTTAGTGGCTCTGTTTTGGGGACGGCTGCCACAGTGGCAGTTCAGGCAGCAAACATGCACTCTCTCCTCCATAGTCCCTTATCATTCCGATGCACCCATCACTTAGCCCACACAATGACATACCCGGCAATTCCCGGTGTGCACTGCTATTACCGCCGGTGGTACTAATTCTGGGCCGTGCCCACACCTCCGAGACCGTTAGTTGCTGGTGAGTTTCACCAGGTGTAGTGCCCACGCAAATGCAGCCTCGTTTCCAAGGCCACGCTTCTCACAGGGGCTGCAAGATCGTAACGACACCCTCTCCTCACTGCAGCTACTGAATTGTAGGTTTTTGTCATGCCACATTGTTCTCCTGGGCCATGGGGCACATCAGCTGCAACACAGGTGATTCCTGTTGTCTGCCCTGGTACACTGATACAACATCGACTCTAATAACATCGAACTACAAAATTATCGAGTCAACAATATCGTAAACAAAAATATCAATACACAAAATAGAAATGACATTAACATCGATAAATAAATATCGTCTAAAAAAATCTTGATTACAAAAATATTGATGACAAAAATATAGATCACTAAAATATCGATAAAATAAAAATAAAATGAAACACAACAAAAATATCGATATAAACAATATTGACAAGACAAACATTGATAAAATACATATAAACAATATATCGAAAATATAATTTAAACATAAAATAATACTATTTATGATAATATAATAATAAAATAACATATACCAAATATTTTAAATAAATAATAAAAATAATTACAATTTAATCACATTAATTCAAACAAATAAATAAAAAATAAAAAAACAAATAAATAAACAAACAATACAACATTAAAAATATATCACAAATAACGAAAATAAAAAAACATAAATATATATAATATATAAAAATATATAACACATTTATCTACATATTAAATAACAATAAACAAAATAAAAACAAACAATAAATAAACATAATAATTATTAAACAAATTAAATTGTAACAGTTAAAAAATTCAAAAAAGCTATCTCGACCAATAAATTTAAAACACACAAACACAAACCAATAGAAAACTCTAACTAATTAAATAAACACTATAAAAATGATCAAATAATTAACATAAAATTTACCATGTAACGGATGACGACGGAGGAAGAGCGAACCTTTGAGAGAGAAAAGAGAGAACGAAAAACAACTACACCAAAAACTATTCCAAACATCCCGCAATAAAGGTAAGCACAAAAATTTGTAACTAAATAAATGAAATAAGCTTTTAAGAATATTATAACAAGTTTTACTTTATATATAACAGATTCAACTTGACTAAAATTGCACCTAGAAAAACAACACCAATTTTTACGTACACAACAACAATAAAACATAACACAAAGGGGTCGATTCCGATTCGGGCCGGAAAAAGCACCTACCGACTCGGAGCCGGAATTTATTCCGACCGACACGTACCTGTGGCGCCCGACACGCCAAGTACGATGCAAGGCGTGCAAAATCCGACCGACACGTACTGAACCCAAGCCGAACGACCGAGCCGAACGGAAAACAGCAATCCGGCCGGAAAAACACGCAATCGAACCGACCGACACGCACCCGGAACAAATCCAACCGAAACGTACACGCGAACTCCAAACCGCTAAGTACGATGCAAGGCGCGAAAACCACGACCGAGTCGAACGGAGGACAAGCCGTACGACCGACACGCATACAAAACTGCGAGCCGAAGTAACACAAAACACCGCGACCGACGCGTACGCAGCATAGAAAACTGCACAAACACAGCGTGAACGAAACGGAGAGGACCGTACGAGACAAATGCAGGGTCCGACTCGGTCACAAGAACGTTTCCAACATGCACAAAAAGTACTACGGAAAAATACACAAAAAAAGGCCAAACAAGCAATTACAAAGCCAATAAATACTGGGGGGGTTGGGGACAGAGAACAAAGACACACCCACAACTCCACCCATATAAAGGACACAAATCCCAACCATGATCCTCTGCAAATGCCATTCTACTGCCAGCACTCAACAGACAGCAACCACACACCCACAGCTCATCCCTCACACAAGCCACACACGATCAGCACACCAACAAATAGCTACCTCACATACACCCAGCAAAACACACACTCACACACCCTCACCTGCACACCAACACACACATCACTCACCATCACCACCCATCACCATGCCCCCCAAGAAGAATCACAAGTTCCTAGATTGTGAATTGGAAGTCCTGGTAGACGAGATCCTCAGGGTAGAGCCACAGCTGTTTGGCACACTGGTCCAACAGACCCCCATCTCCCAGAAAACCAAGATGTGGGAGAGGATCATCAACAGGGTGAACGCACAATCACCATGTCTGCGCACACAGACTGACATCCAGAACAGGTGGTATGACGTGCGCAGGAGGGTACGGGAGCTGCTCAAGAAGGACTACCTCCTGAGCCAATACACCGGCAGTGGCCCTCCTGCCAAGCCAGTATACCTCAGGCCCTGGGAGGAGAAGGTGCGGGCCATCCTTCTGCCAGTGAGCGTCTATGGACTAGAGAACATCCCAGAGCCTGGTGAGTACACAACAAATGTACACAATATTCTGCCACAATACACACACACATCACTGTCAAGGGGAGAGTCAAACCATGCACTCATAGCAATTACACAGCAACCAGAACAGAATCATCCCAAAATGTGTATGTCAGTCAGATAAACACAACACATGCCATCTCAAAGTTACATTTAACCGTGTCATCACATGTACAAACACAACTACAACTACAGCTAGGCAGTGGCACAAATAGAACTAACAAACACATCCAGACATGTAGCCACCACTACAACACCAACACACAGTGAAGACCACTGAAAGGAAGGAATTCTGTGTATGCTGGGCAAGTCAGTGTAGCCAATAGCATCATGGGAGTCGTAGTCACACATATTGCTCACCCCCACAACTGTCCCATCAACACCACCATGAACCATGCGCACATCACAGGGAGTGGAAAAGGACTCACAAGATGGCTGACACTGGCTACTGCTGTGGGGAGCACAAGGCCCTGCTGGCAACTGTGCAACAACCAACAGCAGGACACCACTGACTGACATCCTGAGAGACAACTTCCACTCCCTGCAATGGAAGCACGTTCCATGGTGGGATATCTGGCTGGCTGGGTGGGAAGGAGGACTCGCAGCACTGACCATAGTCACAAGCACCTCCCCTCACACACCCCCTCAACACAAACTCCACAGAACCCACCTGGGAGAATGCAATGCCTCACATCCTAACTCAAGATCCCACAAAGAACCTCCACCCTGGGTAATGTAGTGTGAAGCACAGGGACACTCTTGGGACTTTTAGCCAAACAACTGCCAGGACAACACTCCCAGCCATCCTGTCAGCACAGGCAGCCCACCCCACAGGGAAGCAGAGTCAAAAGGAAGGAAGCGTGGGCATGCTGGGAAGGGGGTGGAGGCAATAGCATGATGGGAGTAGTAGGCACAGATATCGCTCAGCCTCACAACTGGCCCATCAACACCACCCTGAACCATGCTCACATCACAGGGAGTGGATAAGGACTCACAAGATGGCTGACACTGGCTACTGCTGTGGGGAGCACAAGGCCCTGCTGGGAACTGTGCACCAACAAACAGCACAACACCACTGACTGACATCCTGAGAGACAACTTCCACTCCCTGCAATGGAAGCACGTTCCATGGTGGGATATCTGGCTGGGTGGGAAGGAGGACTCGCAGCACTGACCATAGTCACAAGCACCTCCCCTCACACCCCCCTCAACACAAACTCCACAGAACCCACCTGGGAGAATGCAATGCCTCACATCCTAACTCAAGATCCCACAAAGAACCTCCACCCTGGGTAATGTAGTGTGAAGCACAGGGACACTCTTTGGACTTTTAGCCAAACAACTGCCAGGACAACACTCCCAGCCATCCTGTCAGCACAGGCAGCCCACCCCACAGGGAAGCAGAGTCAAAAGGAAGGAAGCATGGGCATGCTGGGAAGGGGTGTGGAGGCAATAGCATGATGGGAGTCGTAGGCACAGCTCTACATCCCCCACCACATGTCCCAGCAAGCTCACACTCACGCATGCACATCCCACAGAGAGTGGAAAGGCCCATCAAAGATGTCTGACACTGTTGCTGTGTCATGGGGAGCACAAGGGCATGCTGGGAACTGCACACCAACCAACAGCAGGACACCACTGTCAGCCATCTTGCCATTGCTCTCACACCCACACACACTGAACTCCCCACAAAAGCAAGTAAGTATGGGAATGCTGGGAAGTGGGGTGGAGGCAATAGCATGATGGGAGTCATAGTCAGAGACATAGCTCACCTCCACAACTGTCCCATCAACACCACCCTGAACCATGCTCACATCACAGGGAGTGGAGAAGGACTGACAAGATGGCTGACACTGGCTACTGCTGTGGGGAGCACAAGGGCATGCTGGGAACTGCACACCAACCAACAGCAGGACACCACTGTCAGCCATCTTGCCATTGCTCTCACACCCACACACACTGAACTCCCCACAAAAGCAAGTAAGTATGGGAATGCTGGGAAGTGGGGTGGAGGCAATAGCATGATGGGAGTCATAGTCACAGACATAGCTCACCCCCACAACTGTCCCATCAACACCACCCTGAACCATGCTCACATCACATGGAGTGGATAAGGACTCACAAGATGGCTGACACTGGCTACTGCTGTGGGGAGCACAAGGCCCTGCTGGCAACTGTGCAACAACCAACAGCAGGACACCACTGACTGACATCCTGAGAGACAACTTCCACTCCCTGCAATGGAAGCACGTTCCATGGTGGGATATCTGGCTGGATGGGTGGGAAGGAGGACTCGCAGCACTGACCATAGTCACAAGCACCTCCCCTCACACACCCCCTCAACACAAACTCCACAGAACCCACCTGGGAGAATGCAATGCCTCACATCCTAACTCAAGATCCCACAAAGAACCTCCACCCTGGGTAATGTAGTGTGAAGCACAGGGACACTCTTGGGACTTTTAGCCAAACAACTGCCAGGACAACACTCCAGCCATCCTGTCAGCACAGGCAGCCCACCCCACAGGGAAGCAGAGTCAAAAGGAAGGAAGCATGGGCATGCTGGGAAGGGGGTGGAGGCAATAGCATGATGGGAGTAGTAGGCACAGATATCGCTCAGCCTCACAACTGGCCCATCAACACCACCCTGAACCATGCTCACATCACAGGGAGTGGATAAGGACTCACAAGATGGCTGACACTGGCTACTGCTGTGGGGAGCACAAGGCCCTGCTGGGAACTGTGCACCAACAAACAGCACAACACCACTGACTGACATCCTGAGAGACAACTTCCACTCCCTGCAATGGAAGCACGTTCCATGGTGGGATAACTGACTGGCTGGGTGGGAAGGAGGGCCGGCTGTCAACCAAATACAACCAATGCAGACCATGTTCACACCCCAACAAATACATAGAAATGCCCAAATAATGCAGGACAATGTGCTACACCAATATCAACCCCTGACTGTGACGACTTAGGACAATGCAATGTACAGGCCCGCACCCAGAGGCACAGTCACAACTGTCAGGTGTGTCAACCATTGATGCCTGCAGAAACATAACATACATTGTGTGTGTCTCCCAAAAACAGGTGATGATGGGGACACAGCAGCAGACGCTGAGGAGTCCCAGTCCCAGGCTCAAGAGGATGCGGAGCTCACTGGTGTCGTACAGCCTCTGCCCTCCTCGGACGAAGAAGACCAACCTGGCACATCCGGTGCAAGTCAACATGCAGCACCAGCAGGACCACCAGCTGCAGCACCAGCAGGACCACCAGCTGCACCCCCTGCACACACCCCTCCAACGACTGTCACCACAAATACCATCCCTGCCGACATGGACAGAACAAGGAGCAACACCAGCACAGGGACCCTGGACCAACGTGGGGCCATGGACACCACCACCACCACCAACCCCCAAGGGGGACCAGGGTCATCTGTGCGTGCCACTGCACGCACTGCACATGTCGGCAGGGGTGGTGGGAGGGGTGGGAGACAGAGGTCGCTGCTTGCAGAGGTTGCTGGTGTGCATGATGACCCACAACTGGTACGCATAGCCGATGCGTATCAGTCCAGCACCGGAGATCTCAGCCAGGTAGTGGGGCTACTCAGAGACATGAAACAGCAGCAGGCTGCCCATCATGCCCGCTTGGACTCACACATGTCCCGCGTGGAGTCCAAGTGGGACGCACTGCAAGAGATGACGGCGGTGCACAGGGACATATTACAATGCCTCCGCCAGATGAACAGCAACCAGTCCACACCTCCATGTGTGCCAACAACATCTGGTGCTGAACAAACTGCAACTGCCACAGGGAGGGAGGATGACTCTGGCGGAGAGTCCCCTGCACCGCAGCAGCCTGTACTTGAGGGGCCCCCCCAAAGAAGAGGGGTCGTCCGAGGAGGGGCAAGTGAGAGGCCGATGGCCAAGTGCAACTCCCAGGAAGCCTGAACCTGTTCTGGATGTTCACCTTTGTGCACAGACTGTTCACCCTGTTGACGGCAACACAACTCCCACACATTACATGGGGAGTACAAGTTGGACCAATGTCTCAGACAACTGTGGCCCCGATACTGGGGATTTTGTCTACCAGGACTTTCAATTCACCTAGGAACTTCTGATTGCAAGATATATGTACAGCACTAACCATCCTATGCACTATTCACACAAATGTATCACAATAAACACACTAATACACCATACTTGCCTCTGTTGTGATTCCAACGTGGGTGCTGTCATGGGGATGATGAACTGCAAAATTACACTGTGTATGCGAACTGCAACAGCAAGTACAACACAGGCATGTGAGTAAAGGCAACGTGACACATATGAGGGAGACACACCACCAGGGCTACACAACACATACACACCTAGGCCATCTGACTCATTGCCTACACTGATGTTGCCAGGGAAGACGGTGCAATGCACAGACACCACACCTATTCCCAGTTGTAGTCAAGTAGCCCACAGGTGCAGTAAGCAAATGGCAGTCAAATGTGTGACCACAGACAACGCACATCACAAAGTGAAGCACAGGTTTATTACACAGTTGCAACATGTCGTAACCACTACAGATGCAAGGTAATCCCACCTGGCAGCGGGCACACAGTCAACAACTGTAGAAGGAAGGAAGTCCATGGGTGTGGCGCACATCACCTGTAGGGACACAACAGCTACCACCCTGGAAGTACAATCACGTCGTCGGTGGACACAGTTGACCAAACGAATCTGAAAGTACCCTGTGAAGGACAGAAATTACACACAGTCAAAAGCAATGGAGAACAGGACAGAACAGCAAAACTCATGCACAATACATGTTACAAGATACCCACCCAGAACCAAGTTAGCATGCCAACACTGTTGGGGAGTACAGACCACCTGTAAGCACACATCGCTTCACACATCCAGTCAAGTAGCCCATGGACACACTCCAACAGCACCAGAGCACCACCTACACATATCATGCCAACTCACATCATTGACATGACACCTCAGGATACTCACATTCAGCTAAAGAAGTTGGTGATGAGCTGTGTGCGGACATCACCCTCATCATCATCATCATCACTGGCATCATGGTCCAGGCCAGGATCCTCCACAGGTGGTGGATGTTGGTCATTGTCATCCTGGATGAGAGGCAGCTCCTTCCGCACTGCCAGGTTGTGGAGCATGCAGTAGACGATGATAATCTTGCACACTTTCGCTGGGGCATATGGGAGGGACCCTCCTGTCTTGTCCAGGCAGCGGAAGCGGCTCTTCAGGAGACCAAATGTCCGCTCAATCACTCTCCTGGTCCGACCATGTGCCTCATTGTAGCGCATCTGGGCTGGTGTCACAGGGTTCCTGAGGGGTGTCAGCAACCACGGCATGTTGGGGTATCCCGAGTCACCTACGGACAGACAAGTGCACATTAGCTGACTTGGAAAAGTGGGCGGAATACTACAGATCAGATCACACACAATGGCACAAAGTCAGTACACACCGACAAGCCAGGCACGCTGGTTCTGCATCTGTGCCATCATCCTGGGGATGCGACTACTCCTCATCACAAAGGCATCGTGTGCTGAACCAGGGAAATGGGCACACACGTGTGTGATGGTCATATCTGCAAGACACACCACCAGTGCATTGACCGAGTGGTAGTGCTTGCGGTTACGGTAGGCCTGCTCCTGGGCCTGTGGTGGTACCAAAGCCACATGTGTCCCATCAATGGAGCCAATGACATGCGGCATCCTCCCCAGGGCATAGAAGTCACTCTTCACGTCAGTGAGTCGTTGCAGTCTAGGGAAATAGATGTACCGGTTCAGGAATAGCAACATTGCCTCCAAAACATCGCGGAGCACACGGCTCAACATGGTCTGTGACATCCCACCAGAAGTCGCCACAGTATGTTGGAAGGTACCAGTGGCAAAGAAGTGTAGGGCTGCCATCACCTTCACCTTGGGGGTCAGCGCTGTAGGATACGGCCGGCCAGGCTGCAAATGTGGGGCCAACTGCACTGCCAAATCCTCAATCAGCTGCCTGGTGAAGCGGTACCGTCGGATGCTGTCCCGTTCCACCATCATTGCCAGGTCTGGGAATGGTCGATGGACAGCAGGAGCCCTGCAGTGCAGAGGAGAAGTAAGCAAGATTGTCAGTCACCCCACATATGCGGCATTGAACACACTCAATATCCCAACATACATCATTATGAGGCACAACTACATGAAGTGTGCAGTTCCGGAAGGACATGTATGGTACATACATGGCCAACATCTGTCATCACGGTTCAACAAGTGGCATCAATAAGTCCCAGGTTGGCCCATTGGATATCATGAGGCCGTGTCACAGTTCCCATCTCCTGCTGCCGTGTCACAATCACCCCCCACAGTGACATGTGAGGACAGATGTGCCCCAGGCATCACAGCTCAACGACAGGTACATTCCCAGGGACCCTGTATTGCCACATGGACACTGGCATTACATGGAGTATCATGTATACACCACAGCAAAACAACCATGACCCCCACAGGTAGTGGTCCCACTTGCCACTGCAGGACAGACATGGACGTCTGTGACACACACACGCACAACATCAAAGTCCATGCACACACAACGTGGATGTGGAGACTGTCTCCCATTGTGCACATGAAATCAGAGACATTGTAAACACTACATGCACACAGACTGTGGAGGACCATCACTATTGTGCCACTGGGACACCCTGGCTCAAACATACCGTCCCACATGGGATTCACGGGGTATGTGACATGACATACACATACACCACCGTGAAATGTGACCATGGCACATGCACAGATATGAACAGTTGCACATCACAGTGGTCATGTACACGTAACACCCAGGATCCTGTCCCCATGAACACGTGCACAGCCTGGGGGTGGCTGCCCCCAGGTGACACCCACAGGACAACATGTACACCAACATACACACAATAGGAAATGCAGCCTTACATGCCTTATGATACAGTTTGGACAGGCTGTCGTGTTGTAGGTGTGCCCCTCACTCCCTGGGAGCTATCTGTGGCTGGCATATGTTCATCTGAGACAGGCATGGTGACATATGCCAGTCACTTGTACAGGGATGCGTTGAACAGCAATGGACCGATCGGTGCCCCGTCCGGCCCATTGCATTCAATGTGTGCGGGTACGCGTTGTACCCCTGTACGGCGTTGTACCGCAATGGACCGATCGGTGCCCCGGCCGGCCCATTGCATTCAATGTGTCGCGGGTACACGTTGTACCCCTGTACGCAGTTAGTACCGCAATGGACCGATCGGTGCCCCGGCCGGCCCATTGCATTCAATGTGTGCGAGTACGCGTTGTACGCCTATGTACGCATTGATCAGCAATGGACCGATCGGTGCCTCGGCCGGCCCATTGCATTCAATGTGTGCGGTGCACGCGTTGTACCCCTGTACGCGTTGATCAGCAATGGACCGATCGGTGCCCCGGCCGGCCCATTGCATTCAATGTGTGCGAGTACGCGTTGTACCCCTATGCAGCGTTGATCAGCAATGGACCGATCGGTGCCCCCGGCCGGCCCATTGCATTCAATGTGCGCGGTACGCGTTGTACCTCTGTACGCGTTGATCAGCAATGGACCGATCGGTGCCCCGGCCGGCCCATTGCATTCAATGTGTGCGGGTACGCGTTGTACCTCTGTACGCGTTAGTACCGCAATGGACCGATCGGTGCCCCGGCCGGCTCATTGCATTCAATGTGTGCGGGTACGCGTTGTACCCCTGTACGCGTTGATCAGCAATGGACTGATCGGTGCCCCGGCCGGCCCATTGCATTCAATTTGTGCGGGTACGCGTTGTACCCCTGCACGCGTTAGTACCGCAATGGACCGATCGGTGCCCCCGGCCGGCCCATTGCATTCAATGTGTGCGTGGTACGCGTTGTACCCCTGTACGCGTTGTACCGCAATGGACCGATCGGTGCCCCCGGCCGGCCCATTGCATTCAATGTGTGCGGGTACGCGTTGTACCCCTGTACGCGTTGAACAGCAATGGACCGATCGGTGCGCACCCATTGACAATGGCCTAGCCTGGCAACGGACGCGTTTTCGAAATTCGAACGAGTCGGTTGCTGGAAATTCAGTTGGTCACCCACAACAATGTTGCAAAATCATGTATGTCATGAAGTTGAAGATTTGAAGGATGCTGTGGGCGTGTATTGGTGCTGCTATTCCATGGATTGGCCAGATTCAGAAGATGCAAACGACTTGGACCTATCACTTTGGACACATGGGACAGTATCTGCCTCTCCAGCACATATATATTGCTGGCTGTTCCCCTGAGAGCTCACTTGCCTGCACTACATGCTCCAGGACCGACATCTGCCACTGCACTGCTGCTGTCTCTGCCCCTCTGGACCCTGCAATGGCACGTACTGTGGAGAGAGCCCCAGCCTTCAGCCTTGAGGAGAACCAGGCCCTGCTGGACAGCCTACTTCCACAGTACAGCAAGCTGTATGGGACACCAGGGGAGCAGGTGAGTGTTCTGTGCACTGCCTTTCTGAATGTGCATTTTGTCTGACTAGCAAGGCTGAAAGTCTGCACGCCACTGGCTAGCAGGCTCACTGAGTAGTTGTCACCCCCATAGTGTGTAGTGACATGCACTGGACAGGTATGGTGCAGTGACAGTGCATTTGAACAAGGTTTTACTTCCCATGCAATGATACCATGTAGTGACGTCTGGCAAACTGTCCATGGGCAGCGTTGCACTGCCTGTGTACATCATGTGCCCCTGTGATTGAGACATGTATATACAACTGTGTCATGCACGGATCTGTTGCATGTGTAGTAATGGCCTTTTCACTTTGTCATCCTGACAGGTTAATGCCCATCGGAAGCAGGAGATCTGGAAGGACATCGTCCGGGCTGTCCGGTCCGTGGGGTTCTACAAGCGCCGGATCCGCAACTGCCAGAAGAGGTGGCAGGACCTTCGGGGCTGGACCCGGAGGATTGCACGGGTCCAGCTGAAGCTGTCGCCTCCTCACAGGAGGGGCGGAACACGGACCCTGACCCCCACATGCTCCAGATCCTGGCGGTGGTGTTTCCAGGCCTGGATGGGCAGCTGAAGGCCAGACAGCAGCAAGGAGGGGTGAGTCAAAGACTGCACTGTGAACTCTGTATTACATGCTATGTGCCCTCCTCTGGCCTGGTTAAACTGCCACAGTACAGCAGTCATGTTGTCCAGGAGCCATGTCACTCTATTGTGCACTGCCCACTCCTCATCTGATACCCAGGTGTGGCCCTTACATTCAGGGAATTGTGTCACTTGGGACTGTGTCCTTGCAGTTTGCTTCACTAAAGGTGGGGGACAGCATCTGTTTCCCTAACTCTGTTGTGGGCATCATGGGTGGGTCCATTGTTCACACAACGCCTGTGTTCGGACATGTAATCTGCGTGTTGCTTTGATATGCGGTCCACTTGCTGAGCTGAGCCACCACATGTGCCTGGGGTATGTGGCACACACCCATGCAGCGGGTTGGAACAATGTTTGGGCCCCAGGAGTGTGCAGATTACGTGTGTCACACATACATAGCCAGCTATCCACTGTCCAGGGCTCATCCCTCATTCATGTGGGGCAGGACAGTCATGCCTACTCCAGGCCATGCAATGCACTCTGTACTCCCTCTCCCGTGTATCAGCTGACACATTGTGCGCAGTGATTTGACCCCTCAGGTGTCTGCCTCTGTGTCAGTGTGCTGTGGATTTGTTGCCAGGACTGCTGGGGTGTTTCTCGGTAGGGGCTCAGCATGCCACTGGAGATGTGACCATAGGAGACGATACTTGTGTGTCACATAGGTGTTTGATCAGCTGCCCGTGCAGACTGGGGTATGCGAATGTGAAGTTCAGGCAGCTGTTCCCCATTCACAGCAGATTGTGAGGGGCTCAGGTTCAGAGGGTAGTGTCACAGGTCTCCCATATGTCCAATCGGTATGACCTGGACAGATGAGGGTTAAGATGATGTGTTGTGTGGGGGATGTACATGTGCACTTGTGCAGCTCCAGGACTTGCATTCCCATGACCTACTATTGTGACACAGTGCAGAGTGTTGTTGTCTGGCTGCCAAGTCATACATCACTGAGACAGTGATGTATGACTTAGCAGTCATGCCTCCGCCATGGCATGTGTCTACTTATTGGTGATCCTGCAGGGGAGTGACATGTGCTACATGCACACCATTGTGGCGATGGCTATCAGGACATGGGTGCATCATGGTGTCTGTCGCTGGTATGCATCACATGCATTTCCTATTTGACTCTGGGCATCCCTTTCATCCGGAAACCTGTACTGACTCAGTGGCAAGAGTTGTGATGTGTGCATGTCCACATGCTACACCATGTCCTCTGCACTGTCCAACTACTGTGTAGGTGGTGCATGTGTCCACACTGGGGTGTTGCTATCCAACAGACACCAGACAGATGGGTGCAAGGCCATGTGGGATGTGAGTGCCATGGTTGGCATCAGACTGACAATTGGCTTCTCCTGTTCAGTTAGGGCACTTTTAGCAATGTTCAACTAATGATGCCAGGGCTTGCTCTGTAATGTGCTGTGCTCACAGTGGTGTGTGCGTTTGGTGCAGGTGACTGATGTCTGTCTGTTTCCCCATTGTTTGCAGATACATCCACGGCCACGAAGGGGACAGCTCCACGGACCAGGAGGAGCCGGAGAGCCAGACTGGGTCAGCAGCCGAGGAGTGGTCGGAGGGACCCAGTGGCACGGAGGGCGAGGGGAGCCACACCGAGGAGTCCTCAGCACCATCCACCTCAGCTGAGGACCAGAGCAACTCGGAGGATGACTCCCTTATGGAGGCGGGTGTCAGCAGCCACCACACCCCAGCTAGTGTTGCTGTCCCCACCACCACCAGCACCACCACCGCCCTCCCATCGGCTCCCATTCCCCAGGTCCGTGGAGGCTCCCATGTTCGGGAGCGTGTCTCCTTTGGGCCAGGCACCGCACCCCCTGCCCCTGTGTCCCCTGCTGCCCTGAGTGAGGAGTCTGTGTACCTCCTTCGCCAGCTCCATGTAGGGCAGACAGCCATGCTGAGTGTCCTCCATGCGCACACCGCTCTGTTGACTCAGCTGGTGTCGTTCATGGAGGGCATCTCATCGGGCATGTCTGACCTACAGAGGGGCAATAGGTCCATGGACTCCTCCCTGACGGCAGCAGTGTCCCTCCTCAGACAGTCCCTCACCCCTCCTGCCTCTGCTCCATCCACACTCCCCAGCACCTTACCCGTCCCAAGCACACACACACCGGCACAGGCACACACCAGCACACACACGTCCAGCACACAGACACACACGCCACAAACAAAACGCACACGCACGCACAGTCAGGGACTGAAACCAGACTCACAGGGGATGGGGCCCTGGAACACACACACGCATCCACGAGCACTGCGCAGTCCTCAGTTGCCTCTCCCTCCAAAGCACCCTCCCTTGCCTCACCTGCAACCCCAAAGACCCAGCGGCTCTTCCTCAGTGACCTCGGCCTCTTCCCCTCCGATCCAGCTGCTCCAGCATTCAGGGGGAAGAGGAAGCCCACCCACACGGAGCAGAGTGCCCCTCGCCCCCGGACACCCTCCCCCAGGCGCAGACAGACTGAGGCCCCCTCCCGCAAGTCCCCCCAGAGTCGTAAGAGCAAGACCCCGCCGCCGCCCTGCAGCTCAGGCACCAGGTCTCCTTCCTCCATCCCTCAGGCCCCCACTCCACTGGTGCCCCCACCACACCCTGCCCCAGGTTCCCCCACCCACAGATATACCATCCCCAAGAGGATCCGGCCTTCTCCCCCTGCCACTTGCTCTCCCGGCACCACACCCCCGCTGCGCTTGTCTGTGCCACTGATGTGGTGAGGGTGTCCTCCCCCTCTGTCCAGCCCACCTTGCCTGTTCCCCATTCTCCTCCCCTGGTGGTAGGCACTGCAGTGGAGTCCACTACCACCCTGTCTGACTTGGGCACTGCAGTAGCGGACCTGTCCACTCCATCTGCAGGGTCCACTGCAGTCGTGCCGGCACCCACAACATCTGAGTCATGCCCCCCAGTTGTGCCGGCACACACCATGTCAGACACCTCCACTGCAGTTGTCAGTGGCTCTCCAGCACCCACCACCCCTTCCCTGCTTCCTCCTGGTGAGCCCTGATCCTGTCCCTGCAGTGCTTGGCCTGCCCCCCCGGTTGCCCCTCCTAGTGGATTGTCGCTGGTTTTGTGCAGTGCAGGCATGCGTAGGGTGACATCTGCCACTGTCACCCTGTTTGGACTTTGACAATGGACTGGCCATTGGCCTTTGTGTTTTTTCTGGACTTTCAGTTTTCAATACACACATATGCTGAATAAAGCAACTTTCTGTTCTCTAGTGCTTATGCTTTTCATGTACATGTTGTTGATGATGCTAACCATGCCCTTGCTGCAGTGATGGAGATATTTGGTCTCATGATAATGAAGTGTTACTGTGCAGGAACCCATGTGGTCCAGGGGGAATGTGTCCTATCCTGTGGTGTATCCATGTCATCCATAGCAGCATCTGAGGGTGTCATGTGTTCAGTATTTGGCAATGGGATTTCCTACTTACATTAGCAATTTCACATCTGTGGCTTCCACCCCTGCACATCTGTTGTGCATGCCATTGTTCAATTCGTCTACTTCCCTGACCGTGTGGCCATCTCCACTGGACATGCAGGTTTGGGCATCAATGGGGAAGGACTCATCTGTGTTGTCAGTGCAACATTGCTATACAAGTGTGTTGGATCTGTGCTGATGATTTCGTTGGCACTTCCATGACCAGGCTGATGTGACGGGAGCCTTCATTTGGTGCTAATTGTTGATTGTGTGACCAAGTGCTCAGCTGACATGATGGGGCCCTACTGAGGCAACATATGGCACAGCTTTCCTCACACAGGAGTGGAGTCCCCTCATGGCAGTGTGTACTCCTGTGACATTGCCTGCGCCCAAGGTGTGTGTTGTATGAGCATGTCTGTGTGTTCACTTCCGTTTAGCTGTGCATGCTGTGATCCCTAGTGTTGTACCTGTTTGTGATGCTTGCTGAGTTGACCTATGTTCCCCCAAAGTCTTCTCCCTGGGTTCTCTGTGATGTGGGTGCATGGCACATTACTGGTCATCAGGGTGTCACCCATAGGTGTGTTTTCTGTCAGGGCTGAGTTTGTGTGCAGACGCAGATGTGTCACAGTCAGGTTTCCCCTTGGCACTTGTTGTTTGCCCCTGTCATGTGATTTCCAGTTTGTGTTATCTTTCAGTGATTGTGACACGTTGTGTGTGTGACTGCTGGCACTCCTCAGGGTCCGGGCTGCAATGTTGGTTGTTGTCTATGTGTGTTCTTTGTGGGTGACCTTGGCTTCTTCATTGGTGTGTGACTGTGGCTGGGATCCCATTGGTTGGTGTGGTATTGCCGTCATGTCCATGTACAGCGTAGTGTGCAGTGTGTCAGACATTCAGGAGTCTTGTTGAGTGGCCATGTGTGATGTGTTTCTGCACCTTGGTTCCCACCCACCACCCTGGAATAGTCATGGGTGCATGTGCAATGTCACCAGTGCATGTGTGCTTCACTGCTGCACATTGTTGGAGGTCGAGGGTGTGGTGTTGAGTGTGTGCAGATGAGAGTTGTTGCCCGGCTAGGCCCCTGCCTCCATGTTGGCCTTGGCTTACTGGCCGTGCTGATTGATTTGTGCTTGTGTAGGTGTGATGGTAGTTTGTTGCTCAGGACACATGACTGTGGTTCACAGTGTGAACGACATTTAGCTTTGTCATCACAGTGGGATTGTAATGCAGCCCAGGGTCACCACATTGTGGGGGCCCTGGGGGTAGTGCTGTGGTGTGTCTGTGTCTTGCTGTGTCAGTTGCTGTTCCTACGTGCCTGTGTGACATGTGTGATTTGTGCTCCCTCTCATCTGACAATGCCTGCTTGCCCACATAGGGGATTTGGATCCATGAGTTACCTTTGTGTGGCACTGTATGCACATCTGTATGATTGGTATTCAGGTCTCCTCATGTGTTGTGTGGTTGCCTGGGGACACTGGCACCCCCCTCACCTGTTGTGTATGATGTGCAGTGTGGGTCTGCCTGTTTGTGTTTGTGCATCTGCACCACTGCATTGGCATATCTTGGGTGTGCCATTGGCTGTATGTAGTTTGGTGGGTTTCCCCTGCTGTCCCTGGGACTCCTAGGTCATCGGTCAGCACAATGATCATGGTTTGTGTGTCCCATTGCTGCCATGGTATGGTATCTGTTCACCTCACATCTACAGTCTCCACAGGGTATCTGCATTTGTGTGCCCATTGGTGCAAATATGTGGGTCTGCATTCTGATGGTCACTTCTGTCATTGTGTCATTGATGAATGTTGACAGTGTCAGCCCCCATGGGTGTTGTTTGTCTGCACATGGCCAAAGGTATGTCTTATTTGCACTGCAGTATTTGCCTCCCCCAATTTATGTTGCAATGGGACACATGCACTACTTTGCCACTGATGTGTTTTATGTTCTGTGACCAGGAATCATCCAAGCAGTTTGGCAGTTGCAGCTTTTTCTTTGTCAACACTTACATTTTGGTCACTGTGATGATGGGGGTTTGGACCCCATTGCCACAATGTTCAAAATGTGCTTCAACTATGGACCCCACACTTACATTTTGGTCACTGTGATGATGGGGGTTTGGACCCCATTGCCACACTGTTCAAAATGTGCTTCAGCTATGGACCCCACACTTACATTTTGGTCACTGTGATGATGGGGGTTTGGACCCCATTGCCACACTGTTCAAAATGTGCTTCAGCTATGGACCCCACACTTACCTTTTGGTCACTGTGATGATGGGGGTTTGGACCCCATTGCCACACTGTTCAAAATGTGCTTCAGCTATGGACCCCACACTTACATTTTGGTCACTGTGATGATGGGGGTTTGGGCCCCATTGCCACAATGTTCAAAATGTGCTTCAGCTATGGACCCCACACTTCCATTTTGGTCACTGTGATGATGGGGGTTTGGACCCCATTGCCACAATGGTCATGGCCTGCTTGCATTGTGGGGGCCACACACATATATGTGTGGCACATGTGCTAGGGGGTCACATTGTATGTTCAAAGTCATGTTCAGTGTTGTAGGCATTTGACACAGTCTACACACGCTTTTCATGGTGTTGGGGGGATGTCTTTTTCTTGCATTCCCTAGGTTGTGGTGTGCTGGTTGTGTCATGCATTGTCCATCCTATGAGTGGGGGTGGTGTTGGTGGTAGGCATCCAGCCCCCCATGGGTAGAGGTGGTAGTAGTGACAGGCATCCAGCCCCCCTGGGTAAGGGTGGTAGTAGTGGTAGGCATCTGGCACCCCCTGGCTAAGGGTGGTAGTAGTGGTAGGCATCCAGCCCCCCTGGCTTAGGGTGGTAGTAGTGGTAGGCATCTGGCACCCCCATGGCTAAGGGTGGTAGTAGTTGTAGGCATCCAGCCCCCCCTGGGTAAGGGTGGTAGTGGTGGTGGGCATCTGGCGCCCCCCTGGCTAAGGGTGGTAGTAGTGGTAGGCATCTGGCACCCCCATGGGTAAGGGTGGTAGTAGTGGTAGACATCCAGCCCCCTGGGTAAGGGTGGTAGTGGTGGTGGGCATCTGGCACCCCCATGGCTAAGGGTGGTAGTAGTGGTAGGCATCTGGCACCCCCTGGCTACGGGTGGTAGTAGTGGTAGGCATCCAGCCCCCCTGGGTAAGGGTGGTAGTGGTGGTGGGCATCTGGCACCCCCTGGCTAAGGGTGGTAGTAGTGGTAGGCATCCAGCCCCCCTGGGTAAGGGTGGTAGTGGTGGTGGGCATCTGGCACCCCCTGGCTAAGGGTGGTAGTACTGGTAGGCATCCAGCCCCCCTGGGTAAGGGTGGTAGTAGTGGTAGGCATCCAGCCCCCTGGCTAAGGGTGGTAGTAGTGGTAGGCATCCAGCCCCCCTGGGTAAGGGTGGTAGTAGTGGTAGGCATCCAGCCCCCTGGCTTAGGGTGGTAGTAGTGGTAGGCATCCAGCCCCCTGGGTGAGGGTGGTAGTAGTGGTAGGCATCTGGCACCCCCTGGCTACGGGTGGTAGTAGTGGTAGGCATCCACCCCCCTGGCTAAGGGTGGTAGTAGTGGTAGGCATCCAGCCCCCCTGGGTAAGGGTGGTAGTGGTGGTGGGCATCTGGCACCCCCCTGGCTAAGGGTGGTAGTGGTGGTTGGCATCCGGCCCCCCCTGGGTAGGGGTGGTGGTGCGCATTCAGGCCCCTGTGTGCATATGTGGCATTGGTGATGGGCATCCCGCCCCTATGGTGCTGCTGTTGCTGGTGTAAGTAAATTCTGCATCCCTCTGTGTGTGTGTGATGTGTCGTGTACGTGTTGTATGTGTTTTGTGGTTGGTGTCTGACTTACCTTCTGCGCCGTACGCGTCCGTGCCTGTTCCGGTAGTAAATGTAGAATATTGGTATGATCGGGACGAAGGGATTCATGGTTGGTTCGTGTCGTTCGTCTTTCTCGTCGCTTCGCGTCGTCCTCGTCGCTCGCGTGTTCGCCTCGTAGCCGTGGATCGTGTTGTGGCGCGAATCGGAGCTTATGTGCGCCTCTCCCGGATGCTTTGACGTGCCGTGCGTAGCGACGGGTTCGGCACGTACGGAAAGCGCATCGTACTTGTTCAGCCGGACGGGGCTGCATTTTCCCTTCCGTGCGACTCGATTCTGCGTTTCCGGATTCGCCTCGGTCAGAGGACAGGACCTGGATTGGGTGAGTACGACTCGGCCGGATTCTGTGCTGTTGTGCGCATCGTACTTACTCGTTCGGTATGCTGTACGGATCGGTCGGGAAACAGGCATTCGCATGGCTTTTTTCCCGACCGAATGGTATTGGGTGCGCCTCCGACCGAGATCGGAATCGGCCCCAAAGTAAGTATATGACTAAACCAATAAATAACGTAAATTATTTAAAAGTAACAAATTTAATAAAATAACAAAACATAGCTAACAATTTTTTTTCTTTTTAACAGCTTCTACAAAATTCAACAAAACCACAACATCTACCAAGGACACTCCATCAACTAAAAAAAGTAAGGATATTTATTTCATTACAAATAAATAAAAATAAACACTAAAGAATATAAATAATCAAATTAACTAAAATGACAACATATTCTTTTATGTTTCACAGATTATACTTCACAATAACTCCACCCAAAAACCCCAAAACAAACATTACATTCGAAACCAAATACAAAATCAACATAAGAAAAAATATAATACAAAGTAAGTATATAGATTAACCACCAAAGTGGAAGGATGGCACAATGCCTTCCAAGCCACAATAGGAAGCGGACAACCAACCCTACATGAAATTATAGAAGCTATCAAAAAATAACAAAGCTATCAAGAGCTAAGGCTAGAACAATCCCTAACTAAGGGGCTCATTACGATGCCGGACGGAAGCCCATCCGTGCTGGTGGCGGAAAAAGTTTTCCTTGCCGCCCCAGGTGCGGTCATTGCGACCACCAAATTACAATGGTCCTACAGAGGCTGTTTACCGTCTGCTGCGGTCTGTCAGGCTCCGCACGTTTTTTACGTACGCAAGGGTGGCGGAGGGAGCCAATAGAGCAGGACCGGCGTGCGGGAACACGTTCCATCCGCCAAACAGATTACGATGTGGCAAACAGCCCTTCCCACTGCAGCGTAAAAATCACCACGTTGCTGATGGCGGAAACACAACAACGGAGAGGAAGAGCCGATACAGCACCAATCGAAACCACCGGAGCCGCCATGGATTCAGCGCTACAGGCCTTCCAGCTGCACTACCTGCTGCACCTCCCGCAGACAAGACGCCGCCGTGCCCAACAGCAGAAGTACGTACCAAACATCTCCACACATGCAACCCCTGAACAACTACAACTCCCAGCAAGCATGGCGGCACCACGATGAATGTGGCAACCTGCCAAATGCAAAGTGCGAAGCCCACCCCATCTCCATGAGTGACCCTCGGTGCCCCTGAAGGCAATTGGGGCCAATGATGAGCCCGCAGTAGCAGAGCGAGCACACCACAACATCAAAATATGTACGCCGAAGGGCCCCATTGGCCGACGGATCATTCACATAGTGGTTGCCACACCGCGGCGGCTGGGAAGCAGCGACCGCAACCCTGCATCATCCAATTGGGGCCAATGCGTGTCATCGCCGCGGATGCCAGCTACCACGCATGCGAACACATACTGCATTTGCATTGGCGCCATGCGAATTACATCACCCATCACAACTCATTTGCCTAAAGTGATTGGTGCACTCCATGTGTAATGTTGTGGGGCACGAGGCCCCTATGCATATCAAGTAACCACACAGACACCGTACATGAATAGGAGAACTGGCCCAGGGCACGTGCGTCTGGCACCGTTTGTTGGCAGGGTCACATGTCCAGTGACGTCTGTGCTGGGTGGCTGTGGGGTGGGGTGGGGTGTAAGCCAGTCCTCTGGGAGTGGCTGGTACATCAGAACAACTAGAACAGTGACCAGCTGGTCACCACACTGTGAAGGTATGAGAGAGTGGGACCCTTGAGTCAAGTCTACACACACATGGCATGTCCAAGAAAAGGAGAGTGAAAGTACATACATAGTCATGCCCCATGGCCAGCATGGACCGAAATGAGGGAAGGAGTCTAAAAGAACAAAGGACTCTCGCACTGTACCAATGTTGTGTAATGAAACATCCAACCTGTGAACATCGCTTGTACATCCCTTGACAACTGACTGGTGTTCCTTGGCCAGGGGTCGACTTGTGAAGGGCCAGTGACGTAGGCAGACAATCAGAGGTGTCCACTGTCTGCAAATCAGACATACTTGTAACCCCTAGCACTCCCAACACACGTACTGGTGTGGCGTGCAGTGTGCACAGCTGTCATTGCCTGCCAATGTTCACACACACGTCATAGGAGTGCACATGTGGAACAAACAAATATAGCTCTGACCGACATCATCGCTCATTGGCAGCCATGTGGGCATGTATACATAATCCATGTGCATTTGTGCCTCATTCAGGTGAACATTGCAATGTCTGTTACGCAAATTCCTCACACACTCATGCAGGACTGACCCCATAATGTCCACAAGTGTCTGTCCACTGTGCTGAACAACCATGTAGCATTGTCCAGATGACACTCACTGCCCTCATCCCGTAATGGTGTTGCGTATTGTGGGACTGAAGCTTGCGCTCGTGCAGTGACAGCAGCTACATGCAACTCAGCACTGATGCTGGGAAACACTAGTGCCGTGCCATCTGACCACAGGGCAGCTCATCCTTGATGTAGCAGTGTACTACATGCCATACACATCGACTTCTTTGGATGTCGTTGTGTCAGTATGTCGAGTGAGTGAAGAAAAACAACGTCTGAATGCAGGTCACTTGTGCATTTCACGTGACCATGAGGACTGTCAATGTTGTGTTTGTGCGAGTCCCTGGGTAAGCTGTGCACCACAATTCATCTCGAACTCAGCCCATGCCTGTGTACCCTGACATACGTAGGAGGAGACCATCCATCTTACACCCTGTCCCCGACCTGACGACATTGGAGGACATCGAAATCATCCGGGGATTCCGTTTGGCTCGCCGCACACTACGAAACCCATGTGCCCAGTTGGAGCCCCATTTGAAGTCCCAAAGAAAATATCTGGCTGCATTGTCTCCTACAGTGAAGGGTATGGCTGCACTGCATTTCTCTGGTACTGGGTCTTTCCAGTACACCATGGCCAGCGCCGAGGGGATGTCACAGCCCAAGTTCAGCATGGTGTTGCGTGACATCCTGTCAGCATTGATGCCTTACAAGGACAGACCTCTCCACTTCCCGAGGAGGGATGAATAGGCAGCTGTGAAGGGGGAGTTCTATGACCTGGGATTCATTCCAAATGTTGTGGGAGCCATTGATGGTACCCACATTGCCCTCGTTCCACCACAGGCAAGTGAGCACATCTATAGGAACCGCAAACACTACCACTCCATCAACGTACAAGTGGTATGCCAGGCGGATCAGATCACCTCTCACACGTGTGTGCAAGGTATCCCGGGACGGCACATGACTCCTACATCTTGCGGAACAGCACCATACACCAATTGATGGCCAATCTGCACCCCGTTCGGGCCTGGCTTGTTGGTGAGTGGGCTGTGTCAATGACTATGATGTATGGGTGACATGCTGCTCTCACCACACATTCAGATCACACTGTTTGCCTGTCTGTCTCACAACTAGGTGACTCTGGGCATCCCAATTGTCAGTGGTTGCTGTCCCCACTGAGGAATCCAACAACGCCGGGGGAAGTCCAATACAATGATGCACATGGGAGGACACGTCGTGTGTTGGTGCGCACTTCTGGACTGCTGAAGTCAAGATTTAGGTGCCTGGACCAGACTGGTGGTGCACCTAAGTACTCACCACAGAAGGTATGCCAGATGTTAGTCGCCTGCTGCATGCTACACAACCTGGCCATGCGCAGAAGGATCCCCCTGATTCTGGACGACGATGAACAGCAGCAGCACCCCACACCCAACCCACACATGCCCAGTGATGATGACAGTGGTGAGGAAGAAGGCCTTGACCAGCGACAACAGCTCATCGTCAACTACTTCCGTTGAGTGTAAGTGAACAATGAGCGACTATGACTGTGTCTGTGTGCCTTGCTGTTGTCTAACAAACTTTGAGATCTGATATTGGCATTTTGTACACATACAGGACTATGCGCGGGATTGGAGAACTTGGGCAGGCAGGGACTGAGCACCCAAAAACACCCATTAGCACAGGACCCAATTGCTATAGTGCCTCACTAGCTCTCCCACACACTCAGAGGTTTGCAAGCGCGTGCACACAAGTCGATAAGTTGCAGACAAGACACGCTTTGAAATTTGCTTTTTTTACTACAGTTGCAATACAGGCAACATATGTGCAACAAGAAGTTGAGAATGCATGAGTACATATACAGTTTCCATAGTGACACATCCATAACACATGAAGCAAGATGTCATATCAATAATCCCTCTGGACGAAGACCCACAAGCATATCCCCCCACCCCTTGCTGGGAGGAGTTGAATGAGATGTCCCAGGTCTATGGGCTTTGCCAGCAGACCCATTGCACAGCCAGTACTTGGTAAAATGTACATCCCATGTGCTGTGTCGCTCACAACACTGGATGGATCACAGTGTGGGGCAGCTAGCCCGCCTCCCCATGACATCTAAAAGGCACCCGTGTCCTCTAGCAGCAGTGACACCTTGTTGAGTGGGGGTGCTAGGGCCTGACCAGAACAGATTGACAACGGACAATCCCCTCCGACCACGGACAGAATGTACAGGCAGTGCTCCTAGACCGCGCAGAGAACAAGCTCTGCAGACACTTCTCATGTGACAGACAAATACTAATGTACTTGCAAAACGACTACGCCATGTGAATTTCGTGCGCTACAGCTGCATGATGGAAGCCGGGCTCATGCCAGTCGACAATGTCCATGATGGTCAGATGACAGCCTCCCCGTTGCTCAGGTCTGTGGTACCAAGCGAAACAGACCGCAGAGGTCAGCAGAGTCAAAGCAAAAGCAGATAGGGCAGAAGTCAGAGAGCTGAATGACAATTCCTGTTAGTAGGCGTGAAAAAGTTAAAAGGACATTGAATTAGTCACCAACAGTTCCTGTTGCTGTTAAGTAGTTACGAATCAAAGAAGGCACAGGTAGCCTCGAAGGCAATCAGTTCCAAAAGACGATCCAAATCATCTCCAGCAAAAAGGACTGCCATCCAATCCAGCAGTATGAAGGAACAGATTTGCTCCTCGCACCATGAGGATGAAAGGAGCATCCCATGGCACCCGGGGAGAGGTTGGATGTAGGCATGGCACAGGAGCCTTTGCGCAAACGCACAGGTACAGCTGTCAGCCTGTCTGACACATTGGAAGGCATCCCACAAACGTGTATCACCGGAGCAGTAGTGATCATGGACCAACAAAGGACTCACCCACAGCTCATGATCCAGGGCAGCAAGGGATGTGTTCGAAAGGCAGACATCCAGGGACCACTGAAAGGGGCATCTTCGGCAGTAGAACACAGGCTGCACACAGGTGAAATAGGCATAGCGGAAGGTTAGCCTATAACTGATGCGTAGCACAGCTAATGGGACACATCCAAAGAGGAGATGCATGCGGTCACGGTACAGTTGCAACTGACCGGGGTTCGACTGGACCACAGGACGGGCAGACATGGCGTGAGAGCTCTCTTAGAACCGGCGCTCAGCTGTACAGCCATGAGTAGTGATATCAAACCGCTAAATGCAGTCTTGGAAATTGGAGGAATGACACCCGGTAGAACTCCAGAAATCGCATGAAACGAAGGGACAAGGCCAGAGCCCACATCTTTCCAAAAAATGTGCAACTGCCTTCAGTATCAGAGGCTTTCGGTGTATCTTGTGTCAGTCCCCCGGAAAAAAGTGGTAGTGCCGTGTTCAGCAGTGACTGAATCGCGCGGGACGGTCAAGGCAACTGGAATTCGAAGGTCACAGGGCTGATGTGGGAGCGACTACTTGTTGAAACAGAAGCCCATTGTGCCTGCACACTTATTGAAGTCAACTTTCGCTGCGGGAATGTGAGGCCACAAATGGATATCCACAATCACATATGGGGGAGTGAGGAGGACATTGCTACAGCAAGGAACACGGCGTGCAACAGTTCCCTTATATGCGATGCCTGCCCTGTGACCGCAGCACTTGTGCCCATTCAGGAGAAGATAACTTTGTTTGTAAAACAGGTTTAGCGTGGGTATGTTGTCAGGGACTGGTGTACATGTGGGTAAACATGCATAGACCGTACATGTCACTTGAAAGTCCCTGTGCAACCGTACTCGAGTGTGTGAATGCGACAATGTCACCATCGTCCACATGACAGGATGTGTTGTGATGCTGGCTCTTGTGGGCACACTGCTAAGGATTGCATTGTTCTGCGCTGTTTGATCTGTGACAACTTCCGTCACGTCCATGATGATGTTATTAGGGGGATGGGAGCACACTGCTACACCTCCCAGCACAGTTCACCCCTTGGCATTCTGGGATATGCAGTTCAGTCATGATGCTTACTTTTCATGTGACTGAGGTGTTTCACCCGAGTCGGGCAGGGAGAGCTACAGAGACCCGAGTAGAATCGGGCAGCTTCCTCAGCAGACACCGATCACGATGTATCTTTGCCCCTACTGATGTGGGGGGATAACGCGACACACATGTGTCTAGAGATTCACAGCACTGACCTACACCAACCTAGGTGACACACGACAATGGTGACAGAAGTGAGCTTTTCAACTGGACTGCATTCACCAGGATGCTAAGGGCGAAATTGTGTTGGGAGGTGCAGTCGTGTGCTCCAGTCCCCCTTCTGTCCATGTTGATGGTGTTTGCCGGTGTTGTCTGTAATGCATATTGTACAGTGTTGCCTCGTGGTGTGCTTTGCGGTTATTGCATAATATGGCAACGCACTGTTGTTTCCTTGTGTCTTGCCAGGTACCTCCACTCTCTCAATGGATTTTCACTTTTACATATTCGGATACATTGCAATGTGAGTCTACATGCCACTTACTGTGATGAGAATGCTCTTGACACGAAGGCATACTGTTGTGAGTTGTGTTTATTTTGCGATGTGTGACAGGTGAGGGGTGAAGTAGGAGGTGATGGTACATGGATAGTTAGGGTAGGACACACAATGGTAGAGTTCCAAAGTCCAAGCGAACACTCCCATCCTAGTGGCAGTGTGGTTTGGTATTTTCAATGACAGTCAATGCTCGGTGTTACAGTGGTGACATCAACGGTTACTCCGAGAACTGGTACGGCACGGTGCTGTGCCACGTGATCCTGACAGGGTCTTTTTCGGATGCCCCCTCTGCCGTTTGGCCGGGGGGGAACCTGCTGCATGCTCAGAGGTGTCTGAAGATACGCCGTGGTGTGACTCACCCCTCCCTGTAGCCGCTGCTTGACCTGGCCCTTGGGGTCACCCCACCGCTTCCTGATGTCAGGCACAGTGCGTAGGGTGGTCCCTGCGGCATTAACTTTGCTGTGGATCCTTGCACACATCTGAGTTTTGCGCGCAAGTAGGGTGTGTTGGACCAGGTGCCCAGACAAATGTGGTTCTACCCTGATTGTCTCGTCTACCGTCACTCTCAACTCTGAGTCAGTGGATTTGGGCATTGTCTTGGGGGGCATGGTGCAATTGAATGAGGGGTGCAGGGTGCAAGGTAGTGGTGGAGATATGTGAAGTGTGTGAGGTGTGTCCTGTCTCTCTGTCTCAGCTTGTGGTGTGCAAAGGATGCTGATCCAGGAAGGGGTTGGTTTCATACTGTGGTATGTGTGTGTGTCCACATGAGTGATGACCTCCAGATGTCTCTTCCATGCTGCGCATGGCTTTCCTTACCACGAGCAAGTTGGGGTGTATCATTGTGGCGTGTGTGTTGTGATTGAGGGCGGCAGGGAGTACAGGCACACTTCGGGAATTGTTGTGAAGTTGGTTCCATCCGCCATTCATTTGGCCTATGTGCGTGCACGGCGGTCGGACGCAGTGCTCGGTCCGCCAGCTCCGCATTCTCATCTTAATTGGCTGTGCGGTCATGCCGCGGCAGGAGCGGCCTTTTCAAGCCGTTGGACAGCTTTCCCCGTCCGCCGCGGTCGGATTTGCAGCTTTTCTGACCGTGGGGGACGGTCTTTTGTGACATCCGTCCGCCGCAGTGTGATTTTGCGTACATTGCATCGTAATTTGGCTGACGGAAATGCCGCTGGTTATGCGGGAGGTATTTTTACGACACCATGGAGGACGCAGGGCTTTTCCGTCCGGCTTCGTAATCGGGCCCTAAAATCGGCCCTAAACTAAGTAAACAAACTAAAACTATGTATGAAGACCTACAACACAAAACTACACTATTAGGAAACACCAAAGGTCTAGAATACCTAGACATGATAGCTAAATCTATACTGTAAAGAAAAAATGCTAAACACCATAAGCATTTTAAAATTTCCAAACATTTATCAACATAATTCTATTGTTTTTATTGTTTTTTAAATTAATAATTATAAGTATGTCATGTAATATTTAAAACATAACACAAATATATGTGACATAATATAATTATTATAAAAAAAATAAACAAACAAATCTATGTAACTAAAAACATTTCCCACCCATAATAATAAAAAATAACGTACAGTTATGTAGCAATAGACAATCCTGGAAATCCAATAAATCCATAGAAGATAAATCGAAACACAAATCCATTCGGAAAGAGAACCCCAAAAAAATGCAAAAATACAACTGTAGAAAAAAGGCTCCAACGACGCAATCCTCATAAGAAACAAAACTCTCATAAAAACCTGAAACCAGACATGCGGCGGTCCCACCACTGCGATTAGGATGCGCCCGCCATACTGGCAGGCGCATCCAGGGCTTTTACATTGCTGGCGGTGCTGCTGGGTGCATCACCGTACGCAATGTTAATAGAGCCTGCACTGCATTTCCCTGCACTACGTGGCAGGCGGTGCCTGCCACTTGGTACATTGATGCATGGTACCCCCCAGTGCAGCCGCATGCCCCCCCAAACAAGGGGGGGCCTGCAACGGGCCCCCAAACCCAATCCCCGCCAGCCTTTCCATGGCGCCATGGAAAGGCCTTTCCTATACCCACATCCTAATTTGGTGGATGGTGCCTGCTAGGCACCGCCACCATTCTAGGGGCCCTGCACCGTCTGCCAGGCAATCAGTGCGATTGTCTTTGGCAGTGAGGCGGTGGACGGAATTTGCGTCCGCCGCGATACCCACCACCATCCTAATTTGGCGGTGGGTAATACGCTTGGTGATGGCGGAAGGACCGCCACCGCCGGCCCGGTGGTGGTGGTCCTTCCGCCATCATAATGACCCCCTTAATTCCCATAGAAAAGAATGGAGAAATATTTCTAAAGTGCAAAATATATATATATATATATATATATTTATTTACTGTCAAAAAAGTTAAATGTTACAAAAATATTCAAAAAATTTGAAATATATATTAAATATTATATTATCAAAACACAAAAAATATAATATTTTATATATATTAAAATGTATGTTTATTTCATGTACTGTAAATGTACCAAAAATATAAAAATGTATAAATAAAAAATATATGTGAAAATATATATTTGTTATACAATTTGTAAATTATTTAATATATTAGATATTATTTAAATAAAAATAATATTCAATATACTAAATAATAAAATATACAAAATAATTGTAAAATTCATATTATATATTTATATTAAAAATAAAATTATATACAATGTATATAAAAATTGTTTAACAAAATAAATACAAATGTTTACTTTTCGTCATGAAAAAAATAAACAAAGTCAGACTGTTTCTAATAAATAAATTAAAAATATATTTACTTTACTATTACATTACTATACTTAAAAAAAAATACAATTTTTTTTAAATGTATAAAAAAATGTGTATGTAAAAAATTTTCAATTCTACAAGAAAAATGTATGTTAAAAATATATTATACTTTATAATACATTTTGAACAACATCAAAATACCGGAATCATGTTTCTAATATTGTGATAAAATGCATAACCAAACCAAATAATAACAAAAAAAGATGCATTAACCAATAAAAATATTTACAATAATTACTAACATACATCTCCTTTCTTATTTAAATATACATACAATCTATAAAAATAAAATAACTAATTAATAATAAAAATTTACTATTCCTAACTCCCAAACCAACTAAACTCAGTAACAATGCTGAATAATAAACCATTAAAAATTACTATTCCAACTCCAAAACTAACTAAACTCAGGTAAAATGCTGGATAATGAACCATAAAAAATAACTATTCCAACTCCAAATGCAAAAAATTCAGAGAAAGTGCTGGATAATAAAACATAATAAATTACTATTCCAACTCCAAAACCAACTAAACTCAGGGAAAGTGCTGGATAATAAACCTTATTAAATTACTATTCCAACTCCAAAACTAACTAAACTCAGGGACAGTGCTGGATAATAAACGATAATAAATTACTATTCCAACTCCAAATTTATAATTTAAATTTTTTTTTTTTACCAACACTATTTTTATAATAAAATGAGAAATTAATAAACTAATCATATTTCTCTTTAAATTTAAATTGTTTTAAATAAATTTGAAAATATATAACAAAAATTACCCAAAAATAAATTTAACCTCAAAATGTTGTAATTCTTTAAACATTTTAAAATTAAAAAAATAATAATTCAAAACTTCAAAAAGTAGTTTAATAAAAATGTATTTTTAAACAACATTAAAAAATTACTCCCTATCCTTTTCCCTTACAAACTCGATATAACACCACTAAATTTCTCAAAGCATTCTAAAAAATATTTATAATTTATAAACAATATTTTTAAATTACTCCCCACCCTTATCCCCCATAAACCCAACATCCCACTCCTATTTTTTAATCTTTTTAAAAAAATGTACATTTTTAAATTACTCCTCACCCTTATCCCCTATTAATCCAACATTCCAATACTAAGTTTTATCAAAAATTATTTTTACATTTAAAAAAAAAAAAATTAAAACATTTTGTTTAAATTACTCCCCACCCTTATCCCCTATAAACCCAACATCCCACTCTTAAAACTTTACAAAAATGTAAAAAATATTTAAATATTATTACAAAATTTTTAAATTACTCCCCACCCTTATCCCCTACAAACCCAACATCCCACTACTAAGGGCCCGATTCCGATCTCGCTCGGAAGAGCTCCTAGCGGCATCCATCATTAGCGAGTCCGAGTCGTACGTGTGATTTCCATGCGACTCGTACATCTGTACGAGTGAGCAAGTACGATGCGCTTCAAGCCTTGCGCTACGACCGACTCGTACCCTTCAACGATGCCTCCTGAGCGACTCAAATCTGTCCGACGCGTACAGTGCAATGCGTACGGTTTCCGGCCGGCCAAGTACGATGCGCGTTGCGAGCAGCCGGTGCGGGTCGGAGCCTCCGGCTCGAAAAATCTCCGGGAAGCGTAATTCGGGGGTCCGTGCCGGACCCCCCTTTACCCAGGGCCCTACGACTCGGACAGCGGGGGGAGCCAGAGGTCCCCCTCATCCATGCATGTACATTGCGGGGGCACCGACGCGAACACGCGACAGGGGGCACCCTTTTCCAAGACATACATTTTTCACGATGGAAGCCTATGTACGTGACGTACAACAGGCTCCCATTGACTTCAATGGGGCTCCGAGCGACCCGAGTCCGTCAGTGCTGCAGCACATCGTACTCTGTCGCTCGGAGCCCCGGAGCACGAGTCGGTCGAAAAGCTCTACGGGACGGAGTCGGTCGTAGGGCTTTCCGAGCGAGATCGGAATCGGGCCCTAAATGTTTAAAAAAAAGTAAAATGATTTAAAATGTTTACATTTTTTTTTAAATTACTCCCCACCCTTATACCCTATAAACCCAACATCCAGCTCCTAAAAATTTCAATTTTTAAAAATTTTTTTTTAATTTTACTCCACAATTTTTAAATTACTCTCCACCCTTATCCCCTATACACCCAACATCCCACTCCTAAAACTTAATAAAAAAATAAATTGAACATTTTAACATAATATTTTTATATAAAATATGTAATAACTAATACTAAATTAATGATAAAAATTACCAAAGTTAAACAACAACAACAAAAATCGATATTAT